>CM053608.1:21809375-21914665 GCA_028646535.1 Procyon lotor
CAAATTATAGTTCAGATTACTCTGGGACCTCGTGGCCTGTATTTTGCTGTTACTGATCTTAAAATGGCGCCTGGTGTCTATTAGTGCGGACTGTCCCATGCAGTGACCAACAGCAGACACACCCCCAGGCGCTGTCCACTGACTTCTAAGCCTCCGTCATGCATCCGCCCCTCCCCCCGGTGTATTTCTAGTCCAAACAAATAGGCATCTCTCCAGCATAAAGCCAGTGTTGAAGATCTAGTTGCCTGCACTACACGCCCTGTGGGTCTCACCTCCACTTCCCATGTGGCAAAAATCACATGGCTGCCACACAGACGATCCACAACCCTGACTGTGCATGAGGTGTCTGTCCTTCCCAAGAAGCCAAGAGAAAAAGGCTTCTGTTTCTAAGACTTTTCACTTGCTAGCTTAGTACTAGGGCAATTAAACAAAACACAGCCAAACTATCCTTGCTTTAATAGACTTAACGTAGGTGCTGCCGAAGCGAGCACGCTTTAATAGACTTAAAAGCCACAATTCTGACTGTCAGCATCCAGCTATGCACTAAAGTCACCAAGGGCAAATTACTCGTTCCCACGTGAAACCCAATTTTGTACGGCCTCCCATCGTCCTCCCTGACTCATGTACACCACGCTTGCTGCACAATGGAGGAAACTGGCTTCGAATGACTTTATGCTTGAGCTCTGGGATGGCCTCACCGTACGTGTAAAAGCAGCTGAAGACAACAAAGGACAGAACTAAGGATAAACTCTTACTTTGCGGCATTGATCAAATGGGTGGTGCCATGGTCCCAGCCTTGGACGGGGATTTCGATCACCATCAAGTACTCTTTCAAGAGCTTTTCCTTCATCTCGTTTTCAGGATCTGTCAAAAAGTGAACTTTTAAGTCTTCAAATCTTCCTCGCTCTCTGTTAACGAGTGGAACAGCTCGGATTTCTGAGGGAAAGAAGGAACATGTAAGCGACATGTGGTTCCACTAAATGAGGTTACGTGTGAGGCCGCACATATAACAATCACATTTCACAAACACAGAAAGGATACAATGAAAGGGTAGAAAAGTATCATCTAGTCACAACCAAAGGCAGATGGGGGAACAAACTCTACCAAACTCTAACATAAATTGCTCTGTATATTCTAGAAGCACAGAGAATATTAGGCAGCCTGGAGGCAGTGAATCTCACTGGGTAAATCACCACACTTGAGAACCACACTGATCTGAGTCTGAATCCTGACTCTGCCACCATCAAGCTCTGTGACATCAGGGAAGTTACTGAACCTCTCTGAGCTTCAAGTGTCTCATCTGTAAAACAAGGCTCCCAGTGCTTATGGTCCACAGGGACGCTGTGAGGAAGAAATGAAATGAAATAACATCCCTAAAGCACTTCGCACACTGCCTCTTCTACTGGAAGCTATCCTAATGGCAGCTGGCTTGACACCCTCTCTGGGCCAAAGCTCTGTGGGCCTTGCTCCCTCATATATCGAAGGGCATAGTTGCGTGTACACACAGATCTCCTACTTGCAGCTGAGCTGTGGGAAATGCTTTCCAAGCCGCACACAAAGATGGTGGGATTACTGCCATGACATTACTGTTGCTGACCAGGCACGTCACAGAACACTGTATTCATACAAAACTAATTAAGAAGCATAAATGAGGCTCTTGCCCGAAGGCCCCAAAGAGCCCAATGGTCAGTGGGAACAGGGTGTCCCAGTATCTAGCAGCAGTTACAAACGTGACTCCGTGCTCAGTGTTCTCACCAGGTCCGCTGTCCTTCAGGGTCACCAGGGGTACAAAGTGCTGGCTGTCGTAGCCGAGAATGATGGGGTACCGGTAGCACTCCTGGGCTGGCCAGTGGAGAGGCAGGTAAATCCCGCCCACCTTCAAGGGAGCGAAATTGGAACCCGATTCCAAACTTCTCAGCATTTTATCTGTTTGGGGAAAGAGCAAGAGAAATAAGGCCCTCAGGTGATTTTCATCAAATTCCTTTCAGTTACTATTGCCGGTGACTCAGGTAGCCTCGTTTTTCCCCAAGAGCTAAGGCATTAAAGCCGACCAGCACTCGGATACAAATAAGCAACCTGCAGGCATCTCACCTGAGATGACGATGATCGGCCTTCTGAGGATGTTGCAAAGGACAAATATGTGTATTTCTTCCAGGGAGTTATACTGAAGTCCACCTCGGGCCACAGGTGTGTCCGTGGATGCCATCTTGACGAGGCTGTCCCATTCATCAGTCCAATTCTAAGGCGAAGTGGGTAAGGGGAAAATCGAGATTGAACGTACTATGCATTAAAAAGTCAGTTGGACTTTGCTCTACAATTATTCATTTATATAACTCAGCTTACTTTCCCCCTTCCTGGAAATCATCATTCGAATGATCACCTTTTTTTCCCCCCGTTTGGCTCTCTTCCTTTACTTTTTTCCACTATAAGGCCAACTTAAAAGTGGGGGAGGATGGGGACAGCACCTGCTTTCCAAAAAAATCCCTGATGAGGCATAACACCAAAGCCCCTTATCCAAATGTACACAAAAATTCCAAGCCTGTGACTGAGAATGGTGAGCCCCACGTCTGAATTTGACTGGCAGGCTCGGTAAAGCAGGCAAAGGGCACTCAAATGGGAAAGCAACCAAAACACCACAGGAAAGGCCAAGAGCAGAAGCCCTTCTGCTAAAAAGAAGAGATGCACAGCTGGGAATCTGCTGCCCGGAAACCTCCCAGCAGTGACAAAAGCCTCAGGTTCATCCCACAGGACGTTTCTTGTGTTTTTCATGGACTACGCTTTGCTTCGCCAAGTTCATGTGACCTAGGAAATCATATGCTCCTCGGGAGCAGGGGCTGGCCCGACAGACCCTTCACCACCATGGAGCTCTGTCGATAGATACTTAATGGGGAAACAAAACATACCCGAGTGTCGTAGCAAAGCCCCGTTTCCACAAATTCCTGGGACTTAAGGGACTCCAGCTGCCAGCGGAATTTAAAGTTGCGTGTGTCCGTCTCCTTGAGAGTGCTGAAGAGTGCCTTCCTCAGGACCAAGTCTGTGTCCTGAACACCCCACATATACTGGGAAGCAGCGTGCATGAGGCAGTTTCCATCACCTGGGGACAGAAGCCACACACATCAAAGGCCTAGCAAAGGTTTTCAGAATGCACTAGCCCTACTTCTAGGACAGGAGACCCAGCAGGGCACGTGAGAGATGCAAATGCTTTACTTTCTTAGTCCAACAGCCAACTGAGAACATTTCACAAGGTGATGACAGCTTTAAGGAAAAAACCACTCTTCACTCTTATTTTTAATGACGGGCCCGGCAGAGCCAAGGGGCCAGGAACCGATTATCAGGGGACCTTGGTTCTAGCCTGGCTTGCACTAACTGGTGTAGGTGTGACCTTGGGGGAAATTCCTCAGCTTCTGAGTGGTGGTTTTTTCCTTTCTCTTTGTGAAATGAGGGTATTGGGTTCTGATGTCTGAAGGCCGTTCCGTTCTAGCATTCCTCGATGTTCTGGCTAAGCCACTGGCACCATTACTCTGTGGCTCTCGAGCGAGTGCACAGGGTAATCTGCACAAACCAGGAAGCCGGCTTGGCTCCGCTTACTAGACAGGGACGGTCTGGCTATGACTCAGTGGTAAGTGACTTGACCATTCCGCTGAGGCCTCTGGGGCCTGGGAGTTTCCTCTCCTGGTTTGTAAAGTGGGATCGACAACACTGTATTACCTCCTCAGCTTGCCTTTGAGCATTGTGAGAAACAGGTCTAACTTTACCCCATGAATTTGTTACTTTCACAGGTTAAAACCCACAATTCAAGAGGCTGCCTTTTTTCAAACCTCCAAACAATAGACATTTGAGGGGGAATGTTTAATATCAAAAAAGTCAACCCCTTACTATCTTGTGGCCACGGGCACCGCTGTTTTTATAAACAAGAGTTTGGCTGTTTTCTTACATTACTCTACAAGTAGGGTTTTTTGAAGTTTTTATCAAATCTTAAGCACACTCAAACTGTAAAAAACAAAAACAAAAACAACACAGAAAACCCCGCAAGCATATATATCTATCCGCAGCTTGTATCCCTGCAATTCATACACAGGGAAAAACGAGCTAAGTAAGTATTCACAAGAATGAACAAAACAGATCGCTCAGCCTTTTGTCTTGGCAGAAGTGTGGCAACGATTGCATTCTGTTGAAATTTCCCCTTTGCAAAATCTAGAGCAAAGATAAGGCTTTTTTTTTTTCTTCTTCTTGTGCTTACTTTCAGTTCTTTATTGAGATGCACCAGTACAAAATTCCCTAAGCAACATCTGGAATTCCCCAGTGCTAAGTTATTTGACTAGCAATTGAGCAACAGCTATTGTACTTTTTGTTCTGGTGTGTAGACATTTAAACTGCGAAGGGCGCCCTGGACTTTCCAAGTGGGTGTGGTCAGGGTGAGCTGGAATAGGGCTACTCATTATACAAGTGAAATCGCGGCAGCCAATAGACGCTGGAATTTTTCACATGAAGTTTCAATTTTATGCCACCTACTCCCTTCCTCATTCACCGCAGTCTCATATCCTCAAATGCAAACTTGTGAATCACCCCCTCCCCAAACAGACCGCTGACTTTGTACAACACTCCTGGGGGCAGGGAGGGGGTTTTAAAAAAAAAAAAAGGTGCTTAATAAAAGCCAAAGAATAAAAGTCACTCCGTCTATGCCCCCAATATCTTTTCTTCCTTTTCCAGAATTTTAAGGAATTTTCTTGAAAGTGGGGAAATAAGAGGATCTGAGCCCCCATGTTCCTATTTCCCAAAAAATGTTATCAAAACACACTTGCTTTTGTAGCTTTATTTGTAGCACGGATCCTCGTAGACTCTAATGACATAACTTTGCAAAACAGGTGTTTACTATTTATAACCATTATTTTCTTAAGGAGTAAGTTCAACCTAAAATGTCAATTAATTCTGTTAATAAGAGGGTTTTCCTCTTCCTACCACATCTCTAGTTTGGCAGAATCTCTGTTTCCAACTCTCCCAGAGTTCACTCCGTTTCTTTTTTGTAACAAAATGGGAGAGACTTAAAACCACAAACTGTCAGGAATATGAACCCCTTGATGATGACTTAACATAATTACCCACTTCTACGCATCACTTGATTTAAAGCCAAGAAAAATGTAAACACTAGCTCTCCCCGGTTTTCATTCTACCTTTGTTTCTAAGAATCTGTGCTTCAAAAGTAGAGGCAAGATGTTGAAGTAATGCACAAGAAGCAGTCCCCCTCACGAACACCGCAAAATCCATGCTACGCAACTCAAAAATGACTAAAGTTAATGGACTAAGTAAGTTAATTAACACTCTTATCCTCTCATTGTCGACAAGGATTTCTGTGCTTGGATGTATTAATTTGGTCCAGGTGGTCTTAAAGAAGGACTGTTACTTATATAAGAACTTGATTCCTGCCCTCGTCTAGACTATAAGCATGTAATGGATCGTGGACAGTCTACTTGCTTTTTGTAATAATTAGCGACATTATAATGCAGGATTTTCTATCTGCCTGAAATGGTGTGCTTGGATGTGGCCATGATACACATACTCTTGCGCAAAGGAAATAATCAAAAAGCAAAACAGTAAAGTTCGGAACAGGAAACAGCTATTAGAGGTAAAGGGCTATTGAGCAGATAAATACAGAGAGCAAGAAATTCAGAACTAGGAATCCCTAAACATAATGAAGTAAAGCTCTAAAGTCTGTGCTAAAAATCTCAAGTATCTTTCTACTTCACGTCACAGGACCAAAACCAACAGAACCTAAGTAAGGGAGAGGCAGGCAGCAGCCATTGACTGGCTGAGCCATAAAATGTCATCAATTTAAGACGTGTAAGGTCATCATTACCAGCATTTTCTAATGATAATGGGAAACAATAGTAATACTAGTTTTCACACCATGCTTTCCTTTTGAACTTAAAGCCTTTTAATGTTTCCATTACTGGCCAGGAAAAGGTATTTTACATGTGACTACACAAACAGCCACAAAAATTTGACACACAAGTCCCCCAATGGGAGGCATGGTGTTTCAGATCGCATTCTTCAAGTCTCAGTGCCTCTGCTCCCTAATATGCACAATTACAAAATATCCTTCATAAAAATATTGGCAAAACCAGCAGGTTTCTATCACATGTCTTTTGTAGAGTATTCTACGCTAAGGGGTCTGTCTGTGCTCTCAAGAGACTTGAGTTTGGGCCAGCGCTATTAGAAGTGAATGAATGGGGACCCAGCACTGTGGGAGCCAAGCCTTTGACAAATCTTCTTACCATTCGTTTTCAGGGCCACCAGCTTCCTGACTTCTCGACACCAGTTGAGCTTCTTCTGGCTTTCGAGGGAGGCCTGGATGTTTCTGTCAATGAGAGCTTTGTGGATGATCTCCCGAAATTGCGGACAGAATTGGCAAGTTCTGAACATTTCTAGTGTGTATCTGTGCATGGATTTAAAATGGTGAATGATCCCATTGGTAGGCTTAAATATATCTTCTGGAGTTCTCTCTCGTATCTTCACAGCTTTCCGCATGTTGCTCAAATACAAAGCCTGGGGAAGGAGTTGTTCAGCCATCGTGCTCTGCAACACCTGAAGAGGAGGGGAGAAAAACCCATTCCGTTAGCCCGGCTTTGATACCACTCTATATACCTGCCTGCAGGAAACCCCAGTGTTTGATCTTGTCATTACCTTAATCTGTAGGCAAAAGATCTTAGTCACCTCTACTCCCAGGATACTAGCTGGCCCCCAAGATTAACTCACACTGGACTGTTTTAAGTTACATCACTTTTAAAGATTAGTCTAAACAAGAGAAGGAAGGCGGGGAGTGGGTAATGAGGAGGAGGGGAATAACCCGCGTTTTCAGTAACGTTTGTCAGGGAGCCAAGCCTGTCAGCAACAGGCACTGCACCTCATCCCCGCAAGCTCCCCTCGCGTTCTCATGGCACACTGATGCAGCAGCCACTGGGCTTTGGAGCCCTGAATGCCAGTGACAGCCACAAGGCAGCCCCAGCAAGTCTGTAGCTCCTCCCTTAAGACCAGCGCTCAGTAGCCCTTGCTCTCCGCAGTGCCTTGATTTCTCCTTCAAGCCCTCCCTCCCTATACTGCAAAGGAAATGCTTTGTGAAAAACCTTGCAATTTTATGTTGTTACCTAGGCTGCTGATTAGCGGTTCCTCTTTAATCCCAAAGAGAAATATTTATAAAGAGCTCATTTATAAAATGTATAGTAATATTTATAAAGGTTAGAACTGAATATGTTATAACCAATGAAAAAGCCTATTTCCACTAGGATGCTTTGCAATTTTAAGAGCAAACGGTCTTTTCGGAATCTCTCTGTTGAACTTTACAACATCAGAGTAAGAAATGGAATTATAATAATAATAGAAGGATAAACTTTACACTTTCAAGAGCAGACAATAAGAGTTCCATTATTCCAATGCAACTGCCAATCACATTTATTACCCTCCTCCAGGGACCAAGACTCAGGTGCATTTCCCACCCTGTCTTTGCCCTGACATCTTCAAGCATAATCCACTGGTGGAAGGAAATCAAAGTCTGGAAGCAGGCCAGGAAAGATGGCCAGGGGGACACTCGGAACAAAGGAAGCAGGGAGCAAAACCCAGCATCTACAACCCCTGCCCACAGCCTGCCTGGGATGTTGTGAATTGACACAACATGGGATCCTTGCAGTGTGGAGCCGTGTGGAAGGCCAGCTGTCATTCACAAGCCTCAGCAGGGTGCCTCACCATACATCTTGGTTTCCAAGACAAAGACAAAGGTGGTTTCAGGGCCTGAAGATATTCCCTAGGAAGTTTCATGACGATTGTTAATCTCGCTCCTGTATCATACTATTTACCATGGCAAGCTTTTGGTTGAGGAAGACCTGAAATCTATGTAGGGGTGAGAAGAAACCTAGATTTTTAGGGAAGCCATTCCTAAGTGGGTTCTAGGCTCTCTTAAAGCCATTGATGCAGCGGTTTAAATTCTTGCAGGCCACTCAAAGGAGAGGGGTTGGACTAGATGAGCCCGGGGTTGCTTTCTGGTGATAGTTTTGGATCAGGATTCCTAATCTGATTGCCAGTGACGCTTGGGAGAAGTAATTCTCTAAGTCAGTTGGTAATCTTTCCTTTGACGTCAGACATTCCCTGAAGGTATAACTGGGCAAAATTAGAGCAGGACCACAAGCACAAAGAGAGGATAAAAACATTCACCCACTTCCACTTTGCGGCACGGCCAAAATCTCGAAATGTCACTCATTCATCTGTCCATCACTCAAAAAGTACTGCTTGACCACCTACTGAAGATAGTGTGCCATGGCTGATGCTGGGGCTAAAAAATCCAAGACGACCTCATTCCCTGTCTGCAGCCAAAGCAACAGAAGTGCAGGTCCCGCTCAGGTTCCACACCATTCAGGGCAGACAGCTTTGCCTCGACACTAGATCTTCCAACACCTGCCCCTCGCTATTCCCGCAGCACCACCCCTGGGGTTGCAGTGCCTGTGGCTCTCAGATGGGAAGAGGCGGGAGGCAAAAAGATCTGAAACAAGCTAGGTGTTGCCTTTTTGTTTTCCTGAGCCTTCTATTATTCTCTTCTCACTTCAAGATCTTTCAGCCAGGACCTCAAATAGTGAGAGCTGTAAGCCATAAGCAAGACACGCAAATGTCCGTACCAGATAGCCCACGTTCTCTCATTCATAGGTTTAGCCTTGCACAGACTGCAGAATCGCCTCCTGAAAAGAATCAAAACCCACCATCCAAATTCCCAGTTCTCAGATTTCTCCACATTTAAGATTAAAGAATAAATGTTCCTGACCTATGATGGTAATGTCCTTATAGGTAAAGACATACGCTATCACCCTTCACACCTCTTTGACGTTTGTTACCTCACTGCTTATTATGCACAAATGCTTCATTGAATTTTTGCAAAGCATCCCTCCGAAACTTTGAAAATTGTACAAAGAATCGTAAAAATCAAAGAAGCCCCTTAGACAATGAGAACACAGCAGTAATCGGCTGCCCAATAATTGGGGACACTCGGGCTGTGGTTTAATGAACAATGGTTCTCTCCAGATGCGGCCCTGAGACCCCTGACCAGAGACCAGCTTTCCAAGGAAAGATCAGAGGCAGGGAGAACTGAAAACAAAGCGGTCTCAAAAGAGCTGAGCTCCTTCCTTACTTAATACCACTGCTTTCCTGAGAGGCCAGGTGGCAGGATGTGGGACAACCCGGGCTGACAAAGACCGTCTGACTGCGGGGTAGGGGCTGGGGCAGGGGCCTGCAGATCACTGTGAACTGGAGCACCCGAAAAGCAGGCCAACGACCCACTTAAACATGCACACTTCTCATCCACTGCTGCGGCTGAAGATCAACACTGTCCCTGGACCCCACCCACCTCCCTGCACTTCACTCCAAGTGTCTGCAAGCTGTCCCCAAGACAGGCTGCCTGGCGGAGTCCCCCACCCCTGCCCAGTTTCGTGGCCTCCGCGACATCCCACCGGCGGTGGGCTGCTTCTGCACAATCTGGGAAGAAGCTACAGCGGTTCTGCAAGGTCTACATGTCCAACAGCATCCAGAGCTCGATTTAAAAATACCAAAGGCACGAAACGGAGCGTAACACCAAGGACCACCCGACCTAGGAGTCCAGAGGCTACTCGCCAGGAGTCTGCTACGGCTTAAGTTCTTTGCAGTGTTTAAAAGGAACAGCTGGCTGGAGGATTCCAGAGCTGTCACCCCAACAGCTGGCGCGGCGACCTCGACTCCTAGCATTTCAAAACCCACAGCGGGCACAAACGGCCAACAAACTACCCTCCGGAGCGCTGCCAGACCCATGCCTGGTAGACCGGGCCAGCCCGCGAGTCGCTGCCGGATTACGCACCCGCAGCTCCTGACCCCACCGAGCTGGTGGCAGACGGCAACGGGACGCGGTGGTTACCTGTCCCGGCCGCGCGATCCTCTTCCGAAGTCCTAAGTCCAGGTCAGGGCAGGCGCGCGCCGCAGGCGGGGGTCGGGGCTGCGCGGAGGAGGCGCCCCATGGACGCCGGGGCTCGGCGCTCGCTCGCTGGCCCGGCCAGGGGTGGGGATCGCGCCCGCTGCCTCCCGCCGCCACCGCCGCCGCACTTCTCCCGGCGGCTGCTGTCACCGCTCCGCCCCCACGGGCTCCGAGCTCGCTGCACTTGGCCCGCTGCGAAGACTGCAGACTGCCAGTTCTCTTTTTCCCTTTCTGTTTTACCGCCGGCGGAGCGGGGATTTCCACCCAGGGACTTTCCAGTCACGTGACGCCCGGCCCGGCGCCGAGAGCCGCGGGTCGCCGGCCGCCAGGGGGCGCAGGGGGCTTGGGAGGCGCGGGAGGCGCCGGAGGAGAGCGGCGCCCCGCCCCGCCCCGCTCCGCTCCGCCCCGCCTCTCCCCCCTCCCCGCCGCGGGAGAAACTCCTGAGCCCCGCCCCCGGGTGTCCCCGCGTGAGTCACCTGGGCATTTCGGAAGCTGGCCCAACGTCACATCCATGTGGAAATCGCGATGATGGGAATTGGAAATGAAATAGGTTCTTTTTTCTCAGCCGTTTTTCTGCAGAAAATCACCAACTGTGAAGAACAAGAAGGGAAATAATAAAGAGAGAAAACCCTAAAAACCACCCGGGCGTCTGGGACCGCCGGCTTCGGGTTTGAAAACCTGGGGCGGTGCACGTGATGAGCTCGCAGGGGAGAGCCCTACTCTGGGCCCCGCTGGGGATTTCGAGAAAAAGAAGCGATCACGGCCCTCAGTCCCCACCCCAGCGTTTCTGCCACCCAGACCCCAGGCCGGTGGGGGTGACATCCTGAGGCCCCGTAGCCTTGAAATTTGCAGTAGCATAACCAATCTTAGGTGAAGTTAAGAATCAGAGCAACTATCAACTTTGACTGCACTTAAGTGATTTCCCCTTCTCCATTTCTGTATACCAGGTGCCCAGGTGTTGCTGTGTTCAGGTAGCATTTCAGTTTAGAAATCATTTCTAGTCCATTACTATCCTTGTCATGTCCCCCTAACACCCTATTAGGAGTTCTTTAATTTATTTTTTATTTTTTTAAAAAAGATTTTATTTATTTATTTATTTATTTATTTATTTATTAACTTATTAATTAGAGACTCAGGCGGAGGGAGAAGCAGGCTCTCCACTGAGCAGAGAGACCAATGTGGGTCTGGATCCTAGGACACTGGGATGGTGACCTGAGCGGAAGGTAGATGGTAAACTGCTGAACCGATTGCCACCTAGGTGCCCTTAGGAGTTCTTTTAGATGACCTGACAATTAATTCACTCCAAGGTGCCAAGGGCTGATGATACTTTCTAACCACTGGCCGCCCCCACCCCTTATTAAATAGTGTGGCAACCCACTGTCTTTACCCAGGGGACATCCTGTGGAAATAGATGTCAGCCACCTGGGCAGTGGAGGTGCGTGAATTGCGGAGGGAGAGGCAGGCACGTTTGCAGCCTAGCAGTGGCCCGAGCCCATTTCTTAGAAGAGCTAAACCAGATTGAAATATTCTGTGTGTTGTCTCCTTCTAGACTTAACTATACTTGTCACAGACCATGTCTCTCAGTTTGGAATTAGAAAAATATGCTTCCCTCTCCAGTAAGGACCTGCAGAGAATGGATGGGGGCTGGGAGGAAGGTGGCACTTTTTTGGCAAAGGGAGACTTAAAACAGAGTGTCAGTAGTGGCCAAGTTTCCAAGGCTGGTGCTGGCCATTTGAAACCAATAGCTCCGACTTTGGACCACTCCAGACCTCCTCATATTTCTTCTTGTACCTGTTGGTATAAGCTTCTCATTCACAAATGTCTTTGGCTGCCAACTCTCCAACAATGGATAGTGAATACGATGGTAATAATCTTTATTGAGTCCTTACTATATTAAGGTAGGACTTAATATAGTAGCCCTATATACTAGCTTAATATACTAGCCCCTCTCTCCAGGCTAAGTGTTTGAAATGCACTCTGCCATTTAAACCTCGGAACAGCTCCACTTTGAAGCTGAAGAAACTGAAGCATAAGAAGCTTAAGCCATTTGCCCAAAGTCTACACACGATCAGTCAGTGGTAGAGCTGTGGTTGGAGCTGGGCCTGTTTACTACGGGCAAGGTAAATGCGCTTAAGTCTTAACTATTACTCTCAGAAAAGATCCTCTAAGATTTAAAATCTCAAGACTCCTATTTCTGCCCCGGCCCCCAGCCTCACAAATGCATAGCACTCACTTAGTCAAACATGGATGCTGGGCGGTGGCAGAATGTGACCTTGGGAGCCAGAGAGGTCTCAGTTCGATCCTTGGGGAACTTTTCTGGACTAGTTGAGATGATAAAAATGGTGTTTGTGAATGAGCAGCCTCAGACCACTCTCCCCTTGTGCTCCTTTGGAAACAGAATTTGCCTTTTCTGTCTCCTGGCTGTGGCTCTGGCCCCCCAACCCCTCCTGTAGCTTCCATTGTCCCACTGGGTTTACATCGGCTCCTTGGTTTGATGAGCTGGGAATGCAACAGCAGGAGTAACAAGGCTGAAAGATCATGACCCGTGTCCCAGGGTAGCTGTTATACCATCTTGGGTGGCGGGATTTGTGACGAGTTAATAGCGGTCAGATGCAGGAGTGGTCTGGAGCCCTCGCTTTTGTTCTCTCTGCATTTTCCCCACAGTTCTTCTCCTAGGGTGACTATCTGTGTTGGAGGCATCCTCAATCCTGTCCTCCGCTTGTGTTTACTGTCTTTTTCTGTCTTCTAAGACAGGGCTCTGGCCATACTCGTTTCCCTTTCTAAAACGTAACACATGGGCAAAACCTATAAGGATTTTCTTCGTGGTAAATCAGAGCGAAGAGTGGAGGAGAAACTGGGAGACACCTTATGGGCATATGGGAAAGGGAATATAAAATTTGGAGAGATTGGTGGAATGAATTGAAACCAAAGAGATACCAGAGTGCCCCAAAAGCCTTGCAAGGCACTTGAATTTCTGCGATAGTCTTTAGCAAGATGAACAGAACTCTGCAAAGAGGAATGTATGCTTATTAACATCTATTGGACACATAGGAGGAAAAAGCCTTATTAGAGGAAAATTGAATTCTGATTATGTGGAGTGTTTTGGAGAATTCCTGAATGATGTCCCATTCTCACTGTGATGCCAATGTTTGCGTGTCACAAACCACATAGAGCGAGCCCATGTGACCTCTTGGAGTTCGTCTGTAGGACTGGGTCTGCAGCCTGTATGTGTATGCCCCATCATGGAAAAGATGTGCATCCCAAGCTAGTGGGTTGGGGGAAGAGGCTGGGGGCAGGAGAAATCAGATTTCAGAGAGGCAGATAGGCCAATTGGGAAAGGGACCTGAATCTGACTCAGCACTCACTGTAGTTCATGAGTCTTTCTTAATCAAGTTACAGCCGTGTATATTTGTGAAAGTGTATAGAATCCCAGGGCACAGCAATCATGGGTCAAACGAAAATCGGACATTTCGCATCCGTTGTACCATTCTTCCTTTTTTCCACCAGCACTGTGCTGTGTTGCGAAGGAAGGTCCATATTAAACATATTTTGAAATAGCCTTTTGTAAGTGTGGCAGTGTAGTTATTGCAGGGTAGTTTTGAAGCCTGCTTCAAATTTTAGTAACCCCTGGCTGGGCTTTGAGATTACTACTGGCGTTTGCACTCTCAGAGGCTAGTGCTGAGAGGACAATGCAAGCTCTCTGTGGGCTCTTAACTATGAGGAGAACTGCGATAAATGATGTCATGGACATTACGATACGCATGCCAACTTCTCCTGAAATACTACTTCTTATCTAGGAACCTCAGATCCTTTGTAGGTATTATCTGGGGGTGCGGAGAAACAAAGATCCACCGTGGTAAAGGGACGTAACTGAGGTAATCCAATGAGTCACTTGTAACAGGAACAAAGACCTTCCGTAGAAGGAAGGGAATTGGTTTCTTGCCAAGAACAACTCCTCTTACTCCATTTTGCCTGAAAATATGGGATACTGAAATCTAAAACTTGTCAGAAAATTCATTTCTCCATGAATTCTGGTTGAATTTCCCATCAATACTCGGCTGAAACACTTGGCAAAATAATTTATTTTACATTATAAATAAATGTTCAGTTCTTGGTTTCATTTCTGTTTCTGTGGAGACTGCTGTTGATGACCAAATATGAACAATGACAGATCTGAAGTGAGAGCTACTAGCAACCAAGTGGTATGCAGTGCTGGGCTTAGCAGTAAGTCGGATGTTAGCTGAAATACATTTGTTTTTATTTGGAAGAGAGTGACCATGGTGGAAGTTGGCCTTTGATACTCCCCTTTTCTCTTCATTTGTGCCTGAACTCCCTCAGTCCAGTTTGGGGTGCCCATAATTTTTGTCTCCTTGACAATCTTGCCTCCTCTCCCATCCTACCCTCCTACCATCACCACCCCCATCTCCATAAAAAAGGATTTTGGCTTTCCCTTTTTCAGGGGCTTGTTTTCTGGGACTGGCTAATCTTGTAAGGCAAATTGTGTTCATTTGCAAAAAAAGATCGCAATGTTTATTGTGCTATATTTCTTGGGAAACATTCCTATTGAAACCAGAACTTCCTAGAGCTTTGATGGTGGAAATTCTAAGCAGGCTGGAGAAGCCGTTATGTTTCCATGTGGGAGTCCAAGTTCTAAGACACCCCATAGACTTAATAATGCGGGAGAATCAACCTCATAATACTAAATGTACACATGTTTCTTCTTTAACTCACTGACAATGGGGTACATTCATCAATGTCATCATGTTCCTCTTTCTTCTCTGTGTGAAGGAAAGACTTTTCCTCTTTTCTCCTAGATTCGGTGGCTGAGTCTATGAAATAAATTGACGGCAGGCAGATTAACAGAAAAAAATGTATACAAATTTGTCAATCTTTAATACTATGTTCATGGAGGCATCATAGGAAAACAGTGTGTATCCCAAACAGTGGTGAGATTTGAAGCTTATGTAGGGGGAGGGAGGGAGAAATGTAGGCATTTTAGGGGAAAGTAAGTGGTTTTTGGAGAGGATGAATGGGTCCTTAGAAGAACAGATAAGAGATGTGACAGTTTGTGACAAAGTTTGGGTGTAGTGTCAACGTCTAGTCACTTCTCCTGGGATGAGTCAATCTCTGGTTCATGAAGCTCCTGGGTAGGGGATACATGACAATTGAGTTCAGTTTGGAGGATCTGTCCTTTAGGCAAGTAAGGGATGTTCAGAGAAGGATTATTCCTGCATTTTCTAGTTTTCAAGTGCCTATAGCTCAAAAAATTCAATATACCAAAGAGTAAATTTTGGGGTGGCATGTCCTGAACTTCATCAATAGCAACTGGCAAAATTCACCCCTGTGATGGTGTTTCCATTTCAGCAAGAAGCTCAACTTAAATTTGAATTCTTATTAGTTAAATAAAATATCTTTAAGAGATACATTATGATATAGTATTGAAGCTAAAAGAGAAAAACAGAACAAAAGCACGTGAAAATATTCTAAGAGAAGCAAGAGCTCATCATTAGAGAGATGATTGATTGCTCTTTGCTTGTCTCTGGTAAAGCAGAAACCAGTGGCCTTTTGGGACCTCAAAGGAAAGGTCCCCACATAGAGATAAAGCTGTTTAAATGTGTAATGGAGACATAGACCGTCCCTTGACACTGAAGGCTTAGACAATGCCAAATTCCTCCTCAGGGTTAGAGGAAGAACCTGTCACTGAACAGAATGTCTTAAAGGATTAATTCTCAGTTTCTAGCTGACCTTCCACAGCAGTTTAAAGGAATCTAATTTCATGGTCAGTGCTAAAGTTCCAAAGAGGCCGGCAGAGGAACTGGTTACTGGAAGCAGCCTGTCTTAGCATCTCAACACACGACTATCAAGGGCCCACGTCAGCTCAGAAGAATCATAAAACTCCAAGAAGCCTGAGATCCAAACACGGATGGTGACAGTTGAAGGAACTCAAGGCATGTCAATCCCAAAATATGTACTTCGTAATATTGATTATTTTGGGCTGAAGCACTTGGAAAAACAAGTGCCTGCGGTTGCCTGAGTTTTCCACACTTAAAATACATCTGCTGACCCTGTTCTGAGATGTGTTCAGCTCTGTAGAGAAAACAATTACACAGGCATCCTACTTCACCTCCAGAATGAAGTGTAATTTTTTTACTGAAACAAGTAACTTTCATAGTTATCTTAAAGAAATACTCCCCAAAACTCAACTCATTACATCTCAGCTCTGAAATAAATGCTTAAGAAGAAATGTCTTGATTCTTCAGGCTCTTATGTTGGTTCTTGGCTTCTCAGGCTGAATGGAACACTTATCTTTTGGTTGGTTCTCAATGATATCAGACACCCAAACTTGAACAAATGAGATTAAACTTGATTTTTTTTATAACGAAAGAACTTAATACATATGTACATTCCTGGCTTTGAACTTTAGAAAAATTACTGTACTGCTTGGGTGGTTGAAAAATTCTTGGCCCTGGGCATTTTAACAATAATCGCTCAAAAACATACAACCTGTTATGTCTTATTCCCTAGCTACAGGAGGGTTTTTTTGTTTTTGTTTTTGTTCAGTTCTTGATACTCCCCTTTTTTTGTGTGTGGGATTTTTTTTTTTTTGGTGGGTATTTTGTTTGTTTGTTTGTTTTTTGATAATTGAACTATCCATGCAGAACTCTTGTTTTCAAAGTGCTTTTCTAGAGTGAAATCAGATGATTTGAATGGAAAACTTACCATGAGAAAAGGTAAACAGTCTCCTAAGTTTATTCTAAGTTTAAAACTTCTATTTTTCTGATGTTTTCTGAGTTAATACTTGTTTTACTCTTCTAAAAGCAATGTGAAGTCTTTAAGTTGGAAATTCTGATAGAAATCATTTTGAAAAACTTTAAGGAAATTGGTAGAACTTTCAGCTGAGCCAAGATATTATTTTTTTCCTCTTTAAATTGGTTTTACTTATCAGGTGAAAGATTTGGAATTTTCTGGTCCCTCAGAATCATTCTAACTCTAACGTGTTATGCTTCTATGCTTCTATCAAGAAAATTATATTTGGATTAATACCCCGGTGGTCTATATTTAATACAGAAATCTGACTACAGGGTCTAAATCATATTGCTAGGTTCAAAGCTCAGCTTTGCCACTTACTAGCTAACTGACCTCAGGCAAGTTACTTCAGTTCTCTGCTTTTAGTTCTGTGTTTGAAAAATGGAGATGATTAAGACCTAGCATTATTAGGAGGATTAAATAAGTTGATACATGTAATGTGCTTTGAGCCGTGATTGACACGTGGTAATGTGAATTATTATTATTTGTTCATTTTAGGGGCAAAACCTTTTTTTCCAAGGTTTGCTTGGCATTAATCACACAAGGCATTTCATTATTGTTTTCCATATTATTGGGTAAGTATTACCTTTATTTTTCAAGGTAGTTCAGGAATTTTTTTATGCATTTAATTCTTTTTTTAATAATTATAGAATTATAGAACTATGAAGGTTAGCATGTGATGGGGCTTAGAAACTGTTAAGACTGATGATTCTCTTTTCTTCTTTTCTCTTTATGACAGTATTTTAGTACTTTAAATAAATATTTTCCCCAGCTTTATTGAAGTATAATTGACAAATAAAAATTGTATACATTTAAGGTATACAATGTGGTGATTTGATATATGTACACATTGTGAAATGATTAACATACCAATCTAATCACACCCAGCGTCTCGCATAGTTACCATATTGTATGTGTGCAGGGAGAACACTTAAGACACACTCTTAGCAAATTTCAAGTACCCAATATAATGTTATCATTTTTCATTAAGCATTTGAATTTTTTGGTCCATTTAAAAAAAATAGCATAGCAAACCAATTTCAGTTCATATACATTTATTTTTAATTCACTGAATGTATTGTTATCAGAATCAATTATTTTTATGTAAGTGACTTGATTTCTTGTCCACATCATAATTTGCTTTTTAAAAAGATAAAAATTATATACAGTTAAGGTGTATCACATGATGTTTTGGTCTACATCTACAAAGTAAAACGTTTACTATAGTCAAGCTAACTGACATACCCATCTCCTCACATAGTTACCATTTGTGTGTGTGTGTGTGTGTGTGTGTGTGTGTGTGTGTGGCGAGAGCACCTGAAATCTACTCTTTTAGCAAATTTCCAGTATGCGATACAGAATTATAAACTGTAGTCATCGTGTTGTACACCTTGTTGTACATTAGACCTCTAGACTTATACATCCTATATAAATGCAATTTTGACCTTTTTGACCACACTCTCATTTTCCTTACCTCCTGGCCCCATAAGTCACCAAGCTAATCATTAGATCCACAGAACTTATTAAGCTTATAACTGCAAGTTAGTACCTTTGACCAAGATCTCCCTCTACCCAGCCATCCCTGAGTTCCTTGGAAATGATATGAAGCTCAACCTCAAAGCCATGCAGGATGGGTGCGGAAGGATGGGCCTCCATCCTTCTCTTCGAATTCTACCAGAATGGTTTTGCTTCCAACAACTTTATGTAGTTGCAATTTCTGGTAAGAATTTTCTGATTTAAAACATTTTATAGATGAAGAAACTGAGCCTCAGTGAAGTGCATTGATATGCCCAGGGACACATAGAAGGTGAATAGGGGAACAGAAAGAAAAACCAGACTTCCCACTGCCCAAATGACCACATTCTACACCATGTTACCACGGAAACTTTCAAACAGATTAAAATAAAAACAAACAAACTCACAAACAACAACAACCAAAAAGCCCCAGAACATCTCTAGGAAAAACCAACGCATTTTTGCCAAGTGGGGTTTATTCTATTTGATGAAAGTGCTAAAGACTAAACCAAGGGAGCTAGAATTTAGAAGTTAAATAAGATGCCAGAGATTGGGCCTTTAGATTGTTTTGTAAGATCTTCAGCACTTAAATTTGATTTTCTATACAGAAATGGATAACTGCTTTTTAAATGAAGCAGCCCAGAGAACAAATAACTCATATGTGTCAAGAACCATGGGATGCAGGGATGAAAAATTCCCTACAGCTGGAAGGCAAGCACTATAATTTGAAATTTCCTGACAGTTTTTGCAAGAAAAGAAATACTCACCTTTCTTTTCCAGGCCAAGTGCCAAATTAGGTAATTACCCTTTGCCCACTTTCTTTCCCTAAGCTGTTTTAATTAGATAAGAACTCTGCCTTCACTTCCTCTTGTGGACTGACTTGTGATGTTGGCACATGTCTTTTCAATAACTGATTATGCCCTCGTTTGCTAAGAGCGTTTCCCTTCAGAACCGAAGAAAGTTTTGTCATAAGTACCTGGCTTTCTTTTGGGTACAAAGAGCAGAGGGATTAGGGGGCAAATTTTTATGTTTCCGAGAACTAGACCTCTCAGCTTCAAGTCTGCTCCAGAAACTCAGGGAAGAATGGGTAAGTCATACTTCTTCTGCTAGTCCTGGATATGTGTGGCAGATATTAGGGGAGAGCTACTAACCAGATCGAAGTCTTAGAGTTCACCCTCCACCCCACACCCATGCCCCACTCCTGGAAAAACCGTCTAAAGAAACAACGGGTCCGTGGAGTTACAGACAACATGCCGGCCGTCGACCGACCCATCTTCTCAGCTCTGTGACTTTCCCACAGAAGCAGAAGAGCAGGCCCGCTGGCCATTCAAGTGCCAATACCATTCAAGTATAAAGAAAATCTTTATATTCAGAGCGGAGTTCTACCACAAACTACCCTACTTAACGGCAAGGGTATTTTAGGTAAGTTGTTCAACTTCCGGAAACCTCTTTCCTCAGGCTTACATATTTTTTCACTGAAAATATCTTGGAGCTGCCCCGTATCAGCACATGTGATCTACTCTGTAATTTTTTTAATGGCTGCACGACATTCCATTATATAGCTGCACTATTATTCCACTATTGATGGACATTAGGCTGCATCCAGTCTTTTGCTCTAAGAAGCAATGCTGCCATGTGCGTGGGTCATTGCACACATAGGAAGATGTCGTTGTGAGATAGACCCTTGTAAGTAGAATTGCTGGGTAAAAGAAAACCTTTTTGTTTGAAAGCTGAGGGCACCTGGGTGGCTCAGTCAGTTAAACATCTGCCCTCAGCTCAGGTCATGATCCTAGGGTCCTGGGAACCCTGGAATTGAGTTCTGCATTAGGTTGTCTGCTCAGCAAGGCGTATACTTCTCCCTCTCCCTCTCCTCCTGACCCTCCCCTCCACTGTGCTCTCTCTCATGTGCTCTTTCTCTCTCTCAAATAAATAAATAAATAAAATCTTTTAAAAAAGTTGGTAGATAGGCACGTATTGCATGGAGCACTGGGTGTGGTGCATGAACAATTAATCTTGTAACACTGAAAAACTAAAAGTATTTGGGAAAACAAAAAGAAACTATTAAAAAAAAAGTTGGTAGATAGTGTGAAATGGCCCTGTATTGTGGTTAGCTCTTCATATTTCTGCCAGCCATGTGAGAATGTTCACTGGAAAAGCCATCTCGTTGTAGTTTGCTGAGCGCTGCTGCTGTCCTAAGAAAGGGTGAGCATCCTTTCATATTGTAAAGAGGCATTCTTATTTTCCTTTCTGTGACTGCTCATATCTGTGCATATTTTCCTTGAGTGTTGGACTTTTTCTTACCAAAGTATAAGAACTGTTTACATGCACGGAAATTACCTTTTTTGCTATATGAATTGCGAACACACCCACACGAACACAAACACATATTTTTGTCTTTTAACTTGGTATAGTTTTCCAAGCTGAATTTTTAGGAACTGTTTTATGGCTTCTGGGTTTTTATCATCTTTGGAAAGTTCTTTCTCAGTTTAAAATAGAAAAGTTAAAAATCTCCCATTTTTTTTCTTCTCCCCTCCTCTCCTCCACTCCCCCCTCCCCTCTACCTTCCATTCCCCTCTCCTTCCCTCCCCTCCCCTCTCCCTTCCCTCCAGTCCCTTCTTTTTCTCTTCTTCCAGATGGTCACCTAGTTGTTTCAATGTCATTTGTTGAATAATACATCCTTCTCCCACTGAATTTATAGTATTCTGAATTTCTATACATATTTTAATATATGGCTTTCTGCCATGTTTAATATTTAATATTAGGCTTTCTGCACTGTTCTACTGATTTTTATAATCTGTACTTATGCAAAGAAAACATTGTTTTAATAATTTAAGTATTAAAATATACTTTCAAATCTGATAGCTTATCTATCATCTGATTTTTTAAAGATTTTTCCTGGCTTATCTTGCTTGTTTACTTTTTCATATGAAGAATTCCCTTATCTAGTCCCCACCAAAAACATTGACTAGTATTTCGGGGGGAAGTGCATTAAATTTATAATTTCTGAGGAAGACTATGTAATTATGATATTAAACTTTTTTATTCAAGAGTATGATATGCCTCCGGGTTCCTGGGTGGCTCAGTTGGTTAAGTGTCCAAATCTTGATTTTGGCTCAGGTCACGATTTTAGGGTTGTGAGATTGAGCCCCTAGTTGGGCTATGCACTGGGCATGGAGACTGCTTAAGGTTCTCTCTCTCTCCTTCTCCCTCTGCTCCTCTCCCTTCGTGCTCAATCTCTCTCTCTCCGTCAAATCAATCAATCAATCATCAATCAATCAATCAATCAATCAATCTTTTAAAAAGAGAATATGATATGCCTCATTTTCATTTAACTATCTTTGTGTTCCTTGGTAGAAGTTCGCATGTACAGGTATTATAAAATGGAGATAAGGGTACCTGGATGACTCAGTTGGTTGAGTGACCCACTACTGGTTTTGCTCAGTCATCATCTCATGGGATGTGAGATTTAGCTCCAGGGCCAGCTCTGTGCTCAGTGTGGAGACTGCTTGAAGATTCCCTCCCTCTCCCTCTGCCCCTCCCTCCACTCATGTGTGCATGTGTTCTCTCTCTCTCTTTAAAGCAAATAAATCTTTAAAAAAATAAAATGGAGATACTATGAAGAGGAATAAAAACAGTACTTATCTTAAAGAGTCATTGTAAGAATTAAATGAAGACAATGTGTAGAACCTGGCCTTTAGCCGTGCTCAAAGAACAGAATGTGTGTAATGTGTGACAAGTGCACACTTTATTGCTGTATCCTGAGGTATATGTGACTAATCCAAGAAGACAAATCAGTCTCTCAATAATTTGAAATTTCCATGATTGTGACTCATACATGGCTCTATCCTCAAATAGAAACTATTTTCCTATCTTTGCCACTGTTCCCTATGCCCTACTTACCTTTGTGACAGGTGCAGTAAGGAGACCAGAAGTCCTACCAGGGGCACCTATGGCATCCTTGTCAGACCTGAGAGTTTAACAGGTTATGGTTGCCCTGCCTATCCAAGGAGGGGATCAGCAGCACCCAGGAAGAGGTAACTGAATGGGCCTCACACTTCAAATCTCTTAAAAACTGTGGACAGAATGAAGAAAATATTGCCAGATACTTTATAAATTTTAAAGCTATTTTATTTCTGTTTTGAAGGTAGAGAATTTCCCTCTACAGGATCATGGAGGGTTTGATTAAGATTGCTTAATTGTCTATCAAATAGAGTCTGGATTATCATCTTCTGACACTCAGGGCCCCATATCCGTATATTTTATATACCCTAAGAGCACACTCACTGCACGCTCAGTATTGAACTAACTGTTTTGTTTGCTTTTTCACATTTAATCTTCACAAAGAGGTATCATTATCCCATTTTACAGATAAAATAACTGAGGGTTAAGGTCACAGATCTAGAAGCTGACAAAACCTCTACTACTAGAGATTGGCTTGTCTCTAAACCTGTGATACCAACCACAATGCTTAAGTTAGCAGATGTTAAACAAGTTAAATAATAGCCACTGTAAAAAAGTTAAAATGCTATCTGACTGCATGTGGAGCATGTTCCTTCATCTGGAGTGGCAGCATTGTCATGCTAGGTGTTCTTAGATAAGTATTCTTTTTGTTACTAAAATCGTGCCTCCTCTGAGGGCTACAGTTCCTGGTCTCTCTTGAAAATCAACCTGAAAAAATCCTGGGGAAATTAACCATCTTTTCAGCTGCATTTGCTTACATGAAACAAAATTTACGTTTTCATGTGATCTGAATGTGCTATAACCACAATACCAGAGGGATGCTCTATTTGTCTTAATTTTTTGATGCTTTCATTGGATAGAAAACTTACTTGTCGCACACCTCCATTTGCCTTTCCCAGGTACCTTATCCAAACTCAGAAATATTTCAGCAAATATGGAAGGTGATCCAGTGAATTACTTACTCCCCAGGGGAAGAAGCATGTGGCCAGTGAATCAGGGGAAACCGCCTAGGGAAGAACACACTCAAGGCATTTCAGTGTGAGTCACAAAACATAAGGACTATCCCATGATCAAAAAAGATGAATGAACAAAGCCAGGGTTCCTTTTATAGTTTCCATTCATGCATTTAGCTTGGGCTTGTTTCCACACAAGCATGGTAAGGAATAAGGAATTGTCACTAAAGCACTCAAAATTATGCTCTGTCACAGAGAAAGTTCCGATCGGGTGTGAAGGAACCTGGGAACCACCAATGAGAGAGTGGGACAGGCATGCACAAGCATCAGTGAGGGTCAACAAGGTGAGCCTGAGAGCAGAGGAATGTGGAGACCCACACAGTCACAGCATCGGCAGGAGATGCTGGCGGGACTAGGCATAGAGGACCTCACTCCTAGAAGAACTAGGGAGAGCAAGTCTAGGATTCAGTTTTGGAGGAAGTAGAGTATTTGGTATTTTAGCAAGGCAGGTACTTGGGGAAAGGACCATTTTAGTGGGGTGTAAGGGGAAGTCTTGTTTTTAGGAACTGTATGTCTATCTTGCTCACTGCCCTATTGTCTACAGGAAGTCTTCTGCTTAGCACGTAGGAGACATTCAAAAAAGTATTAGATGAGTGAATATATGAGGCATAAGGCAGGCACCTAGTTTCTGAATGAGGACATGTGGTGTGAGCCCGTCTCTGAGTGAGGCTGCCTTGATGTTGAGTCACCTGAACACTAAGGTCTTGGTGACCCAGAGCCTCGGGTGGGGCTGAACCTGCAGGTGGCGGTCAAGGGCCCAGGTGGAGGAAATTAGGAGGATGAGCCTTAGGCAGGTAGTTAGTTCCTCACTCATTCTTAAGACAGCTTTGCATATGATTGGGTCTTCACTTTTGATCACGCACACTGTAGCCCATTCAGGCTGCTATAACAAAGGTACCGAGGACTTGGGTGGCCTATAAACAAATTTATTTCTTACGTTCCAGAGGCTGGAAAGTCCTAGATAAAGTTGCTGACAGATTGGGTGTTTGGTGAGAGGTCACTTCTGGTTCACAGATGGCCATCTTTTTACTGTGTTCTCAAATAGGGGGCAAAGGCAAAGACCACTTTGGGGTCTCCTTTGGAGGGGAACAAATCCCATTTGTGGGAGCTCCACCTTCACAAGCTAATCACACCCCAAAGGCCCTGCCTCCAAATGCCACCACCTGGGACATTAGGTTCAAACGTGAATTTGGTAGGGACACATTTAGTCTATAGCACCCATGGAAATGGTCTTCGTTTTTGATCAAACACACTGAAAAGTTTTGCCAGTTTCCTCAGTTTCTATGGAGCCCAAAGAGTAGACTCTTCCCCCCCTTCCTTGCCAAGATTTATTTACTTATTTGAGAGAGAGAGAGAGAGAGAGAGAGAAAACATGAGCAAGGGGGGAGGGGCAGAGGGTGAGGGGAGAGTGAAATCCTAAATCGGACGCCCCACTGAGCATGGAGCCCGTCATGGGGCTCTAACCCAGGACCCGGAGATCATGGCCTGAGTGGAAATCAAGAGTTGGATGCTTAACCAACTGAGCCACCCATCCACCCCCCCAAAATGGTAAACTCTTAATAAGGAAGATCATATGCCCCAAATGCCCATCTTTGGCACTACCATTAGTTTCAGTGTTTTAAATGCTTGCTATGTGGCTGTCACTGTGACAGGTCCACTGTAGATAGTATCCCTATGCTTCCAAGTAATCCTTAAAGGTAGATGTTTTTGATTGCTCTTTACAGATTAGAAACCCGAGGATCAAGTTCAATGTTACATGCAAGGCTACATAGGGAGGAAATGTTGGAGCTGATACTCACAGCACTTACCATGTGCTTGGGAATGGTGTAGTGTTTTATAAGCAGTCAGCTATTTCATCCTCACAATCACTTTATAATGTAGGCACTGTTATTATCCCTATTAGATAAGGAAACTGAGGGTATTATGCCCAAGGCCCCTCGTTCCTTAAGTGGCAGCACAGTTAGGCTCCAGCACTCTTGTTCTTAACCACTACACTGGAATTTTCCACCTCAGGCTCTCTAGACTCTCTGGATAAATTAGTCTGGCTGGCCATGGGGATTGCAGGGTGGGGGATCTTCTCTCTGGAAGCAAATGGGAACCTGGGGACTTGCAATTCTTTTATGCCACTCAGTTATGACAGATAGCAAACCTGATTCAAATGGAAATGGAAATAACTCTCTTTGTCTTTGTCTTTCACATTTGCTAACCACTCAAACCAGAGTTCTGCCCTAATTCATACAGCACACGATGCGAATTCAGACTACAGTCTGTGTCTTGAGGTAGATTCATTTTCAGAAGCAGGTGGGGGTGGCATGCGTATTTCTGTCTCTTTTCTGTGTGGGTGATGACCTTGGCCTCATATGTGGACTGCGTACAGGCAATATGAAACAGAAAGATGCTTGTTATGGATCAGAAGGAAATGTCACTTGAACCAGGTCTCCTGAAATTAGCGCCTCTGATTACTTGGATCCTATGAGTCTATAGAAAACTTTGGGTGATTCCCCACATCGTGACTTTTGTTTTTCCCATCAGCCATATTCTAACAATTGAGCAAATCATTTTAAATCATATTTGGAAAAGGATTTTTTAATAACAGTATTCCCAACTCAATACACCTCAGAGAACTTGCCCTGGAAAATTCTCTCACTGAGTGTGCCCACATTAGGTAGTTTCCTCATTAGTGAGATCAGATTTCCTGGATATTCCAGAATTTCCTTTACCATTTTTTTTTTTTAAATCTGTGAGAGGAACACTGAACCTAGAATTGGATCTCTAGGGGTAAACTGTATATCCTTCTGGGTATTAAAAGACCGTATTTATAAGCTTTGAGCATTATCTAGTGTCAGCTTTCCTAGTTAAGCAAAAACAATCTCAAATTCTCTAAATTCTTTAAGGAATCCTTCCAATCAATTAGTCATTGTGTGCCTTTGCACTGTTTCCAAAACCTATACCGAACAATCCACGAGAGTAGACAATTCAGTTCTATTTTAAGGTTCCAGTGGTCAAATGCTGTTGGAATTTATGTATCAACAGGTGAGACTTGGCCAGAGCTTGAAGGTCTGTGGAGGAAGCGAGAGTGGAGACGGGTCTTAAATGACAGGGACAATGTCTGATGGGTTCTAGAGAAAGGCAAGGGCCTTCCAGGAGAGGGAAGTTGTACAGGCTGAGTCACTGAGGTGGGAAATGAGCCCAGCAAGTTAGTGGGAGAGTGAAAAAAACTTGCCTGCCTTGAGTGAAAAAAAGACTGGGCTTGGAAGCATTGTGGGGTGCCCTGCAAGTTATCAAAGGACCTTAGTTTTGCCAAAGGAAAAGGAGACCTCAGAAACTTTCAGCAGGGAAATCCTGGGATAAAAATGCTGCTTAAAGATGACTGATGTGGCAGGAGGGTACTCTGTGAGAGACTGAGAGGTAGTCAGTCCTTTGGGTGGAAGCTTCTTGTATGTTGATAGATGATAGTGTCTCAATTTGGGAGATTGGCTATTTCACCAACCAATGAATGACCAGTCTACCTTCACATTCATTTAAACATTTTAGTTACCATTTTAATATTATGTAGTGTAATATTGTTTCAATATTTTGTATAGAAATACTCCTTGCAATTTCCCTGTCCCACCTCCAATCTTTGGACCAAGGCTAAGTAAAAATACACAAATGGGTACTGTATTAGGGAATGGGTAGTCTCAGTAGACAAAGCAGATAGGCCTTGCCCTCAGAAAGCTCATCCATTGAAAGAGATCGGCTGTAAACAAATCATTCCAAAAGGACTTAGTTGCAATTGTGGTACATGCTAAGAAATTGTAGGTAATGTGGGGAAGCCTAACAGAAGGTTCTAATGCAAACTTAAAGGCTGAGAATTTGGGGAAAGTCTCTCTGGGGAAGTGACATTCACAGTGAAATCTGGCTGGAGTGGAGGAAGGGAGAGTTGAAGCTGAAGGGTTAGAAATTCTAAGAAGAGGAAATTATATTTGTGAGGGCCCTGAGGTGAAGAGTCCAGAGCATTCAAGGAACTGAAAGAAGGCCAGCTGGGCTGGAGTGGCAGGGCACAGTCTGAGGTATAGGAAGGAGCTAGGGGAGACAGATGGCCCTCGGCCTAGTAAGCTAATTCTCCATCTTCTGGAACGTGCCCCCCCCCCCCCCCCCGCCCCTGCCAAGAGTCACGGTGACTTCAACATCCACACTTAACATCAATCCTCATAAGAACTGTATCACATTAGTGCAGGTAAGCTGCAGCTGAGCTAGGCTACACCTCAGGTTTTAGTGTCAACTGAAGGCACTCCATCTATATGATCCTAAATGCTGGAACTCTCCATGTGACCACAGCCATTTACCCCTTCATCATGGCTTGAACTGCTCTTTGACCTCAGAGGACCTTCTGCTCTCTTCCCTGTTCCCGAGCTCCTAGCTCACTCACTGGCTCCTCCCTGATTTTGTGCATCCTCCCTGACTTTGTTCAGCCCCGTGCAGAACTCAGGGTCAGCCACCTTCAGCCAAGCCCTTGTTGAAGCCCCTGAGAGCTCTCCTTCTGCTTGGCCTTCGGCCTTCCTCATATCCCACCCTCTTCCCTCCAGAGTATGCGGGCACCTCTTTTCCCTGCTCCTCTCTTGAGTTTGCTTGGAAACTTAGCTTCACTTTACTCCACATTTTGCTACTGATTCATGACGATTCCCTTTGACCCTCATGCACTTGATAACTATTTTTAGTTGATTGCTTATTTCATTCCTCCTAACTGCTTTCAAACTTTCACATTTTGACAATCGTTTTTTTTTGCCTCTCATCTGGAACACCCATTGTTCCACCACAGGGCCTCAGACCTAAAATCTAACCTTGTCATTGCTTTTTAGAAAACTCTCCAGTTACTCCCACTATCTACAGGAGGGAAGTCCAAACTCCGTATATATAAAACAGGGCCCTCTGTGGCCTGGCCTCTGCCCGCCTCACCCACCTTTCTGCTCAGGTATGCCGCCTCCTTCTCCTGCTCCATTCCACTGTGTGAACCTTATGTTCTATCTATTCAAGCTTGCCTCTCTTCCTGTAAGCCACCATGTTATTGTGTATGCCTCGGGATATGGTGGTCCTCTGTCCGGACAGCTTTCTCCACCCAGGTTACATCCCACATACTTGGTATCTTTTGAGATTCAGCTCACCAGTTACAGGAGCTTTCCTGAACCCTTTTCTTTCCCTCCTCCAGCAGCCCTGATCCCTCCTTCCACCATGCCCCATCTAGTGCATCCTTCTGTTAGAGCCCTTACTATATAACCAAGATAATCTGTTTTCAAATCTCTGTTCCTCTCGATGCTTCGAAGCTCTGTGGAGACAGGAATGACACATTGCTCTACTTCGCATGCTGGACGCCTAGCATAGTGCCTGTCTCACAATGGTAACCCAGAGGAGGTCACCACACTGGAGGGCCAACTTCTCTCTTGGTAAATGATCTTACCGTCTCTCTTACTGAGATGAACTTCTCACAAGGGACCCTTCAATCTCCTTCTTTCCAGAAAAAAATTCTTTACGCCCTCTCTCTTTCCTCAATCTTGTTTTGAGGAAGAAGTGTCCCGATCCTTTCCAAGGTTTACCTCCACCCTGGTGCCTTGGATGGAACACAATCCCTTTTCTCCTATACTTTGCTCCATAAATTATTCCTCCTCCGTCTTCCATGTTTGTTTCTTTTGTACTTCACCTTTTCCTACTAGCCTACAAATGGGTGGTCTCTCCTACTCATACAAAACAGACACTCTTCTGTCAACCCATGCCCCAATTATCCTGTCTATGGGCATTTTCCCTTACATACCCACCCCTGACCTCACTCTCTCATGCTTAATTCTTTTCTTTTCTTTCTTTTTTTTTGTTTAATTATTTTCTTAATTGCGCTTATTACAATTGTATTATTTTATCTTTCTAACTCATTTTGTTTTGTTTTGTTTTCAGTAGGATGAGTGCTGGGGTCTATTCCAAATATCTAGCACAGTGCCTTATGCACAGGCTCAGTTTATTTATCTGTGGGATACATACATGATACATACATGAGTGAATAAGTGAATGAACTAAGTAAATTAATGAAATGGATGTCTTCACTGCCAAACTACTTTGGTTTTCCAACGCATTCTGGTTTTGAGTCCACTGCTCTACTGAAATTGCTTTTTCAAAGTTTGCCAATGGCCCCTTCATCACCAAACCCTGTGGCCTTGGCATTTCTGTGGCATTTGATAAACTTTACTTGAAATTATCTTCATTATTGGTTTCTGGGAGAATATACTAATCTGATTTTTCTATTAGACCTCAGGTCATTCCTTTTTTGTCACTTTCTCTGGCCCTTCTTCCTTTACTCAATTTCTTATTTGTTTACTGACGAGTAAATTACTCTATCACTGAGTAACAGTAGTATTGCAATAGAGTAGTATGTATTAAATAGACTATCCTGGGAAAACTAACAACCTGTAATAACATTGTTTTTTTAGGAAAACACATTTCAAGTTCAGACAGCCAATTGTATGCAAACTTTTGAAACACACAACTGTAGATGTTATGATTTTGACTTTCTAATTATATATTCTAATATACGCACATTATATATAAAATATAAATATATCATTCCTAGATGCATATAATATATGCATATCATGTTATTATTCATATATGCATATAATATTCACATATCATGTATACATAAGTATATAATCATGCATATATATTTACATACGGATAAAGATTGGATTTGAACATAGCAAAAGAAAAATTGTTGATGAGCAAGTGGTGGGGAAAAAAGTTCTTAAAATTGTTTTATTATTTACACAATTAAAAAATAGCCTTAGCAATAGATAACTGTTATCTTAGTTATCTTAGCAATAGATAACTGTAAAAGAAAATGACCATCATAAGGTGCCTGGATGGCTCAATCAGTTAAGCATCCAACTCTTGATTTTGGCTTAGGTCATAATCTCAGGGTGGTGGAATCGAGCCCCGCCTCAGGCTCTGCCTTGGGTATGGAGGTCACTTAAGTTAAGGATGAGGATTATCTTTTAGCAGTCAAAGAATAGCATACGGCATAGAGTAGTAGGCATTTGAATTTTGTCAATCATTGAATAAATGAGAACTGAATGGCTACGCAAGTTTTTTCCCATGGTCCCACACTAATGGGAGTGACACATTCACATAGCTACCTGTTATGACCTGAATACATGAACATCATCTCCGATATCTGACAACTTTGGTCAAATCAGAAAGTGACCTCCTTTGAAGTAGGAATGTGTAAATAAATTATAAGTGAGTCTGGAGGAAGTATAAACAAGAGATCTGGGGCTTTGTTCCTTTGGTATATTTCCTGACTTCAGGCCTCACACATTTTCAGTTCCTCAAGTTCTTGGCTTTTTTTTTTTCCTCCAATTTTTTCCCGAAGTCCATTAAATGATAAAAATTGTTTCATCTCTCAAAGGTTCTACAAGTCCTTGAAATGCACATGTATTACTTTGACCATTAGGATTCTAATGAAGCATTATCAATGAGGACTGTTTCAGTGGGAGTTGACTAGACATCCAGGCTGGGGATACAGAATAGGGTTGTAGATGAGGGCTGTAGATAAGGGAGTAGATGAAACTCCGGGAGAGGAAAATGCAGAGAAGCAGGAGTAAGGACTAACAAAAGGAACATTGAAATGCCTGTGATTTAAAAAAAAGAAAAAAACAATCGATCAAAAACCATCAAACAAATGAAATGCTATAAACAGAGCAGGGTGAATCAATTAGTTCACTATTTTCTACACATGCTTGATAACAAGAATCACCAGGAGCTACTGGTTAACAATGGAGGGTTGTGTTCTCTCACATTAGTCTCCAGGACAGAGGCCTGGAAATCAGCACCTTCAACGTGTGGGTCCTGGTCATTCTTATAAGTAGGCAAGTTTAGAAAACATTGAATTAGCATTCATTTTAATTTTTGGATGTGGAATTTAGAAGGTCAAACCCACAAATCCTCACACCCATACACCCACAGGAACATCTATGCCTATAGAAGCACTCAGTGATTGACTGATTGATTTGTTTAGTCTTTCATTCAAAGGACATGTCTACTCAATACGAATGTGTGTGATGGAAATAAGACTCTGCTCAACACCGTCAAACTCTACGTGCCACTACTTGATGTAATTTACAAATTTCAAACTTTCGTGGGTGTTTTGAGTATATTACCCAACTACATAATCGGGCTGGTTGTGTGTGTGTGTGTGTGTGTGTGTGTGTGTGTGTGTGTGTTTTGTTTGTTTGCTTTTTAAACACTCACTGAATGAAGTTGGATCATCAAGCTGAGTCATTTACTCCCTTAAAAAAGTCCCTAATTCCTCTTCCACTTGGGAATTTTGGATCTGGAAAGCTGAAGTATTTTACGTGTGATATATCCTTTTTAGAAAACTATTTGCACAAATCCCTATACCCTTTCAGTCTGTGCAAATAGTGTATTGACACCAAGGCACGATAGGGAAATCTTGGGCTTACATTAACTATAACTTTGGCCTCTGGTGATTTTCTACCACACCCTTCTAATTTTCAGGTAGGCTCCTCTTTGATTCCAATCCATCTCTTACTTGTTGAAAGTTAGGTTTCTGGGATCTGAACATAAGGATGTTCTATTTTTGGGGATGCACACAATGTACTTATAGTATTGTTGATAAATGAATATGTCTCTACCTGAAATGGATTAAGAAGAAAAAAGTATAAAACCACAAATAGAAGTCTATAGTCAGGAGATAAATTGAACTTAGATTGTGGGAGGCCTTCACCCGTCCCTGGATCCTCTCATTTATTCACACTGAGGACAGAGCAAAGGGCTTAGCAGGTAGCCGTACCTAATAAAACTGGTAATAAGTATTAAAAAGTGTGCAGATACAGTCTGAACTCCTCCACTGGATAGAGAGCTCCCGGAAGGGAAAAACCTTGCATTACTAACTGCTCAGTGCCTGTTAACCCAGGGTGGTTGATCAGACTTGAATTTGATTAAAGAGGACCTAGGAAAAATTGCTCTCTCTGTCTGCTCTGAAAAAGTGGGGTATCAGTCCTTATGTAGGTTATAACTTACCCTCTTTCTTCCTGTCTAATGATTTAACCAGTGAGAAGCAATAACAACAATAAGCTTTTTGCAAAATTAATCCAGTCTACTCCTTAAGAAGCTTTTGCCTATCTCCTGCTCTCTGAAGCCCACTCTGTCCCATCCTTTCCTAATATGGTAAATAGTGGCTTTCAGAGAGGGTTTTCTTGACTTGGTTTTACTATTAGTTAATACTCTTAAAATGTCCCATTTTCACTATCAGAAGTTGCTCATTTCTTGTTGGGAGCCGTGGGTTTTGAGGAAGGGGAGTTCCTTGAAGGCTAGCAGCACTTTGGAATCCCCAGGGATGGTCCATGACAAAAGAGATTAGAATTCTGAAGTGATCCCCTTCAAACCACAACTAGTGAGTCTATCATCTGAGTCATAGTCGTCAATCAGGTTAGACTGAACACACAAAGGAAAAAAAAAAAGGACAAAATCCTCATAAAAGTACAGTATACCTAGTAGAAAATTATTCAGTCATGCTTTAGAATTTTGAGAGCTAACTCATTGAAATATTTCCAAACTGAAAATTCCAAAATAAACTTTCTTACACTATATTAAGTATTGTTATCTTTATATATTTTGTTGAACACATATTCCTTACATTTATTCATAATATATTCCTTGGTGTTTTTCTTTGAAGGGGATTTCTTCAAATTAATTAAGGTACATAATAGACATATTATGTACCTTACATAGTATGTAAGGTACATATTATGTACCAACATAATAGAAAGAATTTAATTTACTTGAAAAACATAAGCCATCATCTGTTAGAGGCTATCTAGTTACCTAGATAAGTCTGAATGGACACACGGATCACTGCCATGCACTTTAGTCACTGAAGAGTTCCTAGAAGAGGCTCTCATGTTGTCACAGGGAGCAAAGAAAATCAAGGGATAATCAAATTAAGTCATTTTCCTTAGGAATTAGTGTACATGAACACAGCTGAGTATTTCTGGCTATTACCTATGAGGGCCTTCTCCTCTCCATTCTGCTCTATGACCCGGTCTTGGCATGGACAAGTCACCTAACCATGGTTGTATCCAGTTTTAGCTGCTGTCACCACCACCTGTTCTAAAGCTAGCTTTCACTTTTTTTGCTATTATTTTTTGCTCTCACAAGCAAAAGGCCTAAAAATGTAAGGAATATAGAGTAATACCTAGAATTCAGGTTTTGTTAGCCTGGATTTCTGTGCCCACTTTGTAGCTTCCTGGCAGTGGGATTTGAACAAGTTACTTAACAGTCTCCTTCTCTTTCCAACTCTTCCTTATGAGGTCATCCTTGTCTGTAAAATTCCAGAGCTGTAAAATGTAGGTAGGAAAACATACAGCTAAGTTCTCACCATAATGTTGGTACAGAATAAACTAAAAAATGTTAATGTCCTAGGAGAAAAAGCAGGGGAGGGGGCCCCCAAGACCCATTCTGAAATCCTGATTCCAGTGTCTGCGAGCTGCCACCTTGGAATATTCCTAACGCCTGCCCCTCAGCCTCATTTTCCTTATTTTTAAAGTGGGCAAGATATTCTTTAACCTTCCCTACTGAGTTAACTAGCTTAAAGGAAGCAATTTTTGTGAAATTACCTTATAAAAACTATAACATATTAAAGTGTTTATTCATATGATTAGTAATAGTAATAGTAATGTGATTACAAAATTTTTGGGAATTAACCTTATTCCTATTTGGGAAAAGTATTTTTTCAACTGGAGCTCAATGGTTCTTTCCTGTTGAAGGTTGTGGCATTTTTTTTTTTCTTGAATGACTCATGCACTTGTTATGAGCTATCTTGTAGGTTTTTGTTTTTCTTCTTCCTCTTTTTCTTCCTCTCCTTCTTCTTTTCCCTTTGCTGCTGCTTCTCCTTCCCCTCTATCTTCTCCTTTTTCATCTTCTTCTTTCCTGTCACTACAACTCTGTTCTAATCTCTTCAAGAGCAAAGACTCAGTTGTAAACCTGTGGGCTGCAGCACTCAGAGCTTACAGCAGAGGCTGAGAGGGACTTCTCTCCAGGACACCACAGGAAGGTGTGAAAGGCCGGGGCCCAGGAGTGGAGCAGACATGGTCTTCTGTGACAAGAAGACAGAAAAACAAGAACTTTGATGACATGGAGAAATTCTGAGTGAAAAAGGAACACTGAAAGGCTTCCATTGATCTGCCTTGATCTTAATAAAGAAGGTAGGGCCATGAGATGAGGGAAAATAAGTGGGAGGGAGGGAGCTGGGATCTTCAGAGGGTATGTGTCAAAGTGCTGTGTCAACTTTAAAGTATTCCCTATCTCTTTCTCCCTGTGCAATGAACAAAGACTATGCCTTATTAATATTTAAAAATCCCAGTGCCTGTCACAATAATGCATATAATTGTCACTTTAAAAATGTTTCGTGACTCTGAGATGAATAGAAAATAACACAATCATTATTTTGTTATTATTATTTGTTACAACAGCATATATAATATATAACAGCATATATAATATATAACATCAGCATATATAATATATAACATCCACATAATATAATAATAATAAATAATAACAGCATTTATTAGGTACTTAAGACATCATGTGTTTATAACCTTATGTCCATTATTTCATTTAATACTCAGAACAACCTGTTCAGGTAGTTCTGAACTACCTGATAGTTCAGGTATGATTACCCTCATTTTAGAGATGAGATAACTGATGCTCTGGAGGACATTTCTGAGATATTGTTGTGAAGTTTTAGGGTACCAAGTTAAGTAAGAAAACATAAAACATTTACATGGGGGTAAAAGAGGCTCCAACTGAAGGTGAACTATGTGAGTTCGTGTTGAAGCTCAACACGATTGCTGTGTTTGCCTCAGCACATTCTCTGTAGCCCAAAACAGCTAATGGAGTTGACCTCATCTTAGAACCCATGTGGACATTGTTCCTTTTATGTTTCCTTAGACCTCATGGGTGTGAGCCGTCTGATGAAGGGGGACAAGTTAATGAAAGGAGATAGAAACAACTGAACTGTGTTCTTCAGTCTGGTGGAGACAAGTAATTATCATTCATTCTTGAATTGCTGAGATACTCTAAAGCTTCATCATGGTGTATTTCACTCCGCCCTCTTCAGCAAAACTACTTGGCTCCTGGCCTATATGATCTTAACTTCATTCAGGAAATACTGGTTAAGAAGATTCAGGAGGAGCCACTGGGAGGCTGGTGAACTTGACAACCTAGGCAGCCCGTGTTTTTGTGCAGCTAAATTGTTTGCTGACTAATAGGTGTAGGGGGTAGAGGAGGAGAGAGGAATCTGCACCAAAGAACTGGGCCATTTGGGTGGAGTTACTTGGGACATTCATCAAAAACTATCATATATATAGTCTATCTCTCACAGAACCAGAGCAGGGCAAAGATCCTAGCTGTGAAGGTAAAGACTGCTCCCTTTGACCAAAGCCAAGTCTGTTTAGAGAAAGGTAGGCGGGTTTGTATGATCTTTCCTATACAAGGGAAGGGGAAGCAGGTGGGTAGGTACTTAAATGGTTGAAGCATGAAATAATAGATAACTCTTGTTTTAATTACCTGGAACAAGGAAGAATGTGGTAGTATACCAGCTCAGCACTTACGGTTTTTGCATCCAGAACAAGATTTGCATCTTGTTCAAATTGTGCTGTGAGTACTTGCATTGGGATCTGGACGATGGAACATTCTGAAAAGAAAGCAGAGCAGGTGGCAAGAATGTCCAATATGATGTTACCTAGGGAGCAGGTAGAAGAGGTCCTGCGTTTGCCTGGGCAAGGGAGGCTCTGGCTCGCTCTCAGCTTGCCCTCTGCACACTGACTCTGGCTGTGATACTTTAAAAAGTCTCCCTCCCTAGTCACACCCAAAGTGATACCAAATTATTGATTTGGAAGGCAATTTGGACATCAGAAGTTTTAAAAGCTCTGCAGATGATACTAATGCACAGTCAAGCTGAGACCCCCTGTTTAGGGAGCAGCAGGTCTGAGGGTGAAATGAGAAGAAGTCTCGAAGGGGAAAGGCTGCTGGTGGGAGTGCTAAATAGAGACCTAGTACCGGTGGTAGGAAGGGAGGCAGTTGGGCTCAAAGGAAAGACGAATGAAGGCTTTGAGCTGTCCTGAAGATGAAGGTGGCATGGAGGTAAAGGAGCTCTGATGCCTGGATGCAATAAAAGAGAAGCCCACCCAATGCCTGGAAATGGTGAACAAGGCCAGCGATGAGCCAGGTGTACCTGGGCAACCAGCAGCCCATCAAGCCCCTCACCCTTCATTCAGAGCAGCTCTGTTCTCTCTCTCTTTTTCTATTTTGGGCTTCCCCTTAAAATTTCCTTTGAAGGAGATCTGCTCAAAACAACAACAACAAAAAGGTCTTAAAACCACTTAACTGGTTGACCTTTATGGCTATTAGAACTCTGAAATTCTATAGTATGAAATCCTGTTTGATGTTTTCTAAGAAATCAGTCTACCGATTGATGCATTCTTCCGAAGTCTGGGGAGGAAGGAAGGAGAGCATGAGAAGCATGGAAAGTGTGAGTAGAAGAGGAAGGGCTTCTCTTAATGAGGAGCCAAATGCAGGAGTCCTCACCTGTCCAGGCTGAGAATTACCTGGGAGCTTTTTAATGAAACCCCCTCCCAAACCGACTACCTGGGAGTCTCTGGAGATGGTGTCTGGTGATGGCTATTTCTAAAAGGAGCCAGGTTGACAGCCACCAGTTAGTGGCTGACCACGTTCTGCGTACCTGTGTACGTGTTAGACAAACTCCCACACTCCAGGTGCATCAGAATCACCTGTGAGACTTGTTCAAACACAGACTGCTGAGCCCCACCCCCAGAGTTTCTGATTCAGTGGGTCTGTGACCCTGGCCCTAAATCTGCTACTAAATGTAATGTGGTATCTTGGATGGGATTCTGGGACAGAAAAAAAGACACTGGGGAGCAATGGAGAAAAGAATGTATCAATGTGGATTCATTGGCTGTGGCAAATGTACCTTACTTACGGAATATGATAACAAGTGGGGAAACGGTGTGGAGTAGATGGTATTCTCTGTAATATTACCGTGCTCACTACAATAATTCTGTAAATCTAAGACTGGTCTAAGATAAACAGTGTTCATTAAAGCGGGCAGGGAGGGGAGGGGCTTCCTGGCTGTCATGAAGCAAACGATTCCTGATGGCAGGTGTAGAGCTTTGAAGAGTACCAAGGAAAAATAATGAAATAATTGTATTTTTGATTTGAATGAATCCTTGTTCTGAATAAACTATATAAAATATCTTTAATTCCTTTTTTATAGTTGTGTGACTTTAAAATGATTCTTAGAGCCATGCTTAAAATATATATGTATATACATATATAATACACACACACCTCAGCATTTTTATAGATAAAAGAGAAAGTAGCTGATTCCTCTTTACTATACTGCAGCCATGTAGTGGAAATACAATCCTAAATAAAAAAGGCACCTGTTGCAATGATTTAAAATTCTTAGTAGAAATTTTCAACCTTTTGGATATGATTATCTGGAAACCATTTCAGTGGTTCTCTCTCCCTCTTCCTCTTTTAGGTTGTTCTAAGAGAATCTGCTCAAAGTGGTCTGGATAAAGTAGAATCCTCCAGGCAATATTTTGCTGCTGGTTTCTAGTTATGGATTACCTTGTATCACTGGCTTCGAGAGTGAACCTTATCAAAATTTCCATCTATTTATTTAAGTTTTAATGTGTCCTTGGAACACTGTGGGCTCACTGTGTGTGTGTGTGTGTGTGTGTGTGTGTGTGTGTGTGTGTGTGTGTGTGTTCCCTGGGGGAATAACCCAAACACTTTCTCGTTGTGTGTATATTAACTATCCAATACTGATGTTATTTCCCGAACTTGGCTTTAGGTCCTCTCAGTCTTTATTATTGGTTGTTCATAGTCCCTACCATAGTACCTGGCACGGTTCAAAATAATAAGTAGCAATTGCACCTGGAAAGGAGATAATAATTCAAGGCCAAACTAAACGCCCCATGGGCAATTACAGTGGATTGGACCTAGCAGACACCATTTACTTTTTAGTGCCAAGTTTGAACCATTTATCTCTCCTTCTTCTTTGTTTTTTTTTTTTTTTTTTTTTAAGATTTATTTATTTATTTTAGAGAGAAAGCATGTGTATGCAAGTGGGGTGTGGGGCAGAGGGAAAAGGAAAGAGAGAATCTCAAGCAGACTCCTTGCAATCTCACAATCTTGAGAACATGCCAGAACATGTCCTGAAACCAAAGCCAAAATCAAGAGCTGGATGCTCAACCAACTGGGCCAGCCAGCCACACCCCCCCATTTATCTTTTCTTTTCTTTTTTTTTTTTAATTTTTATTAACATATAATGTATTATTTGCCCCAGGGTACATGTCTGTGAATCTTCGGGCTTACACATTTCACAGCACTTAATAGCACATACCCTCCCCATTGTCCACAACCCCATTTATCTTTTCTTATCAAGTGGTTTAACTATACATTTGTAGATGTTAAATGAGGAAATCAGAAGCACTCTAAGAGATTGGCAGTGGTCTAAATACCAGCTTTAAGGTGAGAGCTCAGATACCTGATTCATCTTCCAACCAGGCAAGGGCTCTTAGGGGATAAGATTGCAAGGTTAAATGTGAAACTCAAAATCCGAGGTAACAGATTCTCATCTCCTCTTCCTAAACTGAGCAGCAATACTGGAAACAGTGATAGCTAAACTTTAGAGAGCTTTTCTGGGGGTACGAGGCACCATTCTAATGAGCTCATTTCATCCTCACAAAGGCACAGAGAAGGTAAGCAAGTTGCCAACACTCACAGAGCTTGGAGTAAAGCCAGGATCCCAGTTTTGGTTGTTTGGTTTCAAAGCCCATGCTCTAAAAACAATTAGCTCTCCCATCTCTCTTGGAGAGGACACCAGAAGTCTCACTCTTGACTAGCCTGGCTAGAGGGCCTCCTCGAGGATCCGGACTGGAACTGCCCAGGGACCTCCACAACTGCCTCAAGCCCAGAAAGAGAAGGTCCCATCACTTAGCTTCCTTCTATCCATCCTGCTTCTTACATGACCTCCACCTCCATCACCACCAGCACCTGGTAAGTGACGATGGAGTTTTTGTTCTGTGCTAGATACTATGGATACAAAAATGAAAAGGAGACTGTCATTCTGCCCTTGGGAACTATGGAGGAGATAGGCACCCAAGCAAACAAGCCGACAAAATCCCAAACAGCCTCTGGAAAAGGCCAAAAGAAAGATCTGTGGGAGCCTGGATGGGCAGGGACCCCCCATGCCTTGATTCGCAGCGCCTTGACTCCCTTCCTCTCTCACTTAGTTTTCCCTCTGTTACTTCCTTGATTTCTTCTACTTATAACTCACAAGCCTAAATGGCAGAGATTTAAAGTTCTCTCCATAAGGTGTTGGGTTGTTTAGAAGGAAGATGTTCTGTCCTTTTGATAAATAACTTATAGATGAATAGAGGCTTCGACTCAGCGTGTGCTTATCTGCTTTCTTCCCTCAGAAAACAGAGAACATTTGTATCTAAGTTCCTCCTATCCGAGGTTTGCTTTCCAGGGTTTCTGTTACCCTAGTCAGCTGTGGCCTCGAAGCCCATGATCCTCCCTCTGACGTACATTACAATTCCTACATCATTCACCTCATTTCATCTCGTCATGTAGGCTTTTATCATGTCACATCATTATGTGAAGAAGAAAGGCGAGGACAGTACAATATTTTGAGAGACAAAAAAACAACATTCCCATAACTTTTATTATACTACGTTGTTATAATTGCCCTATTTTATTGTTGGCTTTTGTTGTTAATCTCTTCCTGTGCCTATTTTATGAATTAAACTCTATTGTAGGTATGTGGTTAAAGGGAAAAATATAGACAATGGAGGGCTCAGTACTGTCCATGGTTTCAGGCATCTGCTGGGGGTCTTGGGACATATCCCCCATGGACAAGGGGGACGGTTGTACTGTGTTCCTTCTTCCAGGGCGGGGATCTTCTGTCCCATGCACAAGTTATACTGGTAGCCTTGCTCTCTCTTTGTCTCCCTGTCTACCACAGTAACAAACAGTGTTGCCGAGGTGTTGTTGTTGATGTGTTACCTTTAAATAAACACCCTCTTGTCATGGGATAAGCCTCTTCCTGATGATGGATCATGGTTATCTGACCCAACAGAGGCTCTGTTGCCATGGAGAGCCGATGGGATGAGGTGTGTTTTTTGCCTGCATCACTCCCACCCGGGTGAGACAAGGACTCTTCTGTACGTCATGTGTGGCTGGCCTGTGGCAGCCTGCGGCCAGGCTTTTCCTGCGGGTAAAACCTAATCAATTCATCAGCTGCAGATAATATCAAGACCTCTGTTTGATACGTTAATACTAACAGTCAGGCTTCCACAGTTAATAGCACAGAACTCTTTGACAACAAAGTTGTTGTGAGTCCAGAAAACACTCTAGTCACCAGATACAGGATGAGAAGGCTTGTGTTCACACAAACACAACCTCACGTCACTACTTGTCACCACAAACTGTTTTGTTCTCGAAGATAGTCTGCGCTCATCCTCTCATCTTGATTTCCTACATAACAACATTCTCAGTTTATATGCCCTTTGGCAAGTGCGGCAAGCCCTGTTTCCTGTTTCTAAACTCGTAGACAACCATTCATGTATCTCGCAGTTGTCAATTTTAACCAGATAACAGTGGCCCCTTCTTGCTGCTCTTTTATCTTTAACTTAGGTTTAAGAGGACTCTAGAAGTAAAGCTGTTGATTTATTTGATAGACCAGTCTTCATTAATTTAGCTCAATTTCCATAGGACTTGTACGTTTCAAGAAGCAGTGAGGACAAATACATGCCGCGCATTCGTAAAGCCTAAAACAACAAGTGGTAACAAGGCTAACGATTGGAAAGTGTTAAAGCTATACATGCGTTAGTGTTTCTTCTCTGTCTGTCCAGAGTAAAGGCGAGAAGAAATCATCAATGTAATTTCAACTGGAAGACAACCACCCAAACAAGAAAACTCTTAAGTACAGCAAATGGGTCACCGGTCAGAATCAACAGGGCCTGTGCACACATTTTAGGTAAAAAACATTTTAACACGTCTCACAATCTACGTATAATCTTGCAATAAATTTGATTGACAAAGCTGATTGACTTCATGGACTGACAAATGTTACTGATGTAATGTTGCTATGTGCTCGACGCCAAACTAGGTGTTTTCTCTTAAGATGCGAACATTCTGAAGCCATTACAATGTATAGGAAGCATTGGTAAAAGTAAAATATGCTTATCCAACAATTTGAAAAATGCACTAAAGCAGAGAAAAACCTGTCACTTTGGGGAAACCACCATTAACAGGGTGAAGTATGTTCCTGCTTTTTGTTGACTATGCCTGTGTGCGTGTTTTAAGCAAAGCTGCCAGTGGACCATTTCTATAGTTTATCATTTATTTTTTCTTTGCTTAGTTTTTTGTTTTTATAAACTCTTCATAAATAAATGCATTACTGGTTATATAATGTTTATCATCTTTGTAACAAATATTCTCTTTTTTTCCACGAACATGCTGCATAGATCCCAGGGTTCTTCATCTCCAAGTCAAAAGTTTGTCTTGACCACACTAATTAAGGGTCTTTGGAATAATAAACCTCACTTTGTGTTGGGATGGCTCTACCATTCTCTTAGAGATATAAAGACACACACACACACACACACACACACACACACACACACACAGCCTGGAGCCTGACACTGACTAAAACTAGAGACCTGGGCTCTTCTGGTCTTCAGTCCAACTTGACCGCCATGCCCTATGCTCCCTGCTGTGCCCTTGTGGTGAATTCAGAAGTGTGTGTGTGTGTGTGTGTGGGGGGGGGTTATCCTCCTGATGAGAGAGGCTTTCATGCCTTTGCTGGTGAATTCAAGATATGGTACCTAATATTTAACTTCCCTTAGCACCTTCACAGCTATTCTCCTGTTCTGGGAAGACTGGTTTTCTCCCTAGGGCAGGGCTAGAAGAGGAGTGGAGATGAGGGAGGGCATGGACAGACACTTCCTAACTTCTCCTATCTCCCAGGAAGGCAATCTGAACTTCTGACATGATATACAGGCCTGTCCCCATTTGGCTCTGCCTATTTCATCTTGCACCCTTGCCCCATCCCTGGTGAACTTATAGGTTCTCCAGCCAGTATTTTTCTCCAGGTCTTTGCATGTACTGTTCCCTAGCACACTCTTCCCTTCTGATTAACTTTTCCACATTTTAGTTTAAATGTCACTTCCTTTGATAAGGTTCCCTCTGCCATGAGCTTCTGTAGCAAATGTCATAATTACTTCATTAACTGCTTATCATCTCCCACACTGTAGGTTTTGCAAGGATAAGAAACATGTCTGTGTTGTATTTGGCTTCTGTTCTAGCTTAGTGTTTGACACATTTTAGATACTCAGGGAAATGTTGGGATCATTAGTGGACACTTAAGATGCATCCGGTTTTTCTTTTATAAGCAATGCTGAAATGAGCAACTTTTATGCATGGTTATTTGTCCACGATTTGGAATTTTTAAATTACTTTCTGACGATAAATTCTTGGAAGTAGGATTAGTAGGTCAAAGGATATAAACATCTTTGAGGGCCCTTGAGAAACAACAGATTGCTTTCCAGAAAGTTTTACACTCCTACCAGCAGTGAAGGAGATTTCCTGTTTCATTGTACTCTTATCAGCCCTATTAGGAAAAGAAATTATTTTTGCTAACTTGATATTAAGAAAGGTTCCCTTCTACTTGTTTCAATTTTGCTGTGGTTAAGTAGTAAGATGGATGGTTTTCATTTATTTTAAAATTCATTTATAATTGCTCTATTATGAATTATCAGGTGTCTCTTGCCCATTTTCACTCTGAAATTTGCATGTTTTTCTAATCGATTTTCATAAGCTTTTTAAAGTTTTAAAGGTTTAAGCATGTTGGATTATTATCATTATATTCATTGTAGATCTACCTCTCTATTTAGATCTCATGTCCTTAAGTTCACTGTCTTTAGGTAGTCAGTTCTTTCATCATTTCCTTTGGGATTTCTTATGTGATTTATTCTTAGGGTGCCTGTCACCATCAGTGACCAAACAAACAAATATTCAGCTATTTTTTCTTGGCCTGTCTACAGTTAGATGCCTTTGCCTCTGTGTGTGTGTGTGTGTGTGTGTGTGTGTGTGTGTGTGCATTTCTGTGCATATGTTTTGGGGTCTCAGTCACTAAGAATTTAATGAGAAGGTGGGAGGATCTCCTTTTGCCAAAAGGACTGACCAAGTGTCTCGGTAATCTTTTCTTTCCTAATGGTTTAAGGTGTCTCTTTTCACTCATTTAAAAACAATTTTATTTAGCTTTATTATATCTTCCTGGTGTGGACTAGATCTGTTTCCATCATTCTAGGTTTCAGGGAGAGACTTTGAGTGGGTAAGGTAGTCTTCTTCTGCGTTTGTACTCTCCCGGCTCTGCTGTTCTCTCTGATTTGCCTACTGGATGCAGACTCACTGAGGCTAAACTCTGAAACATTAGGGAAAGTTGGAACTCAAGATCTGAAACTGGTCAAGGCACAGTGCATTTGCATGAAAACCTACTAGGCTGATCTAGTCATGTTAATAAATGCCTTTCTGGCATCATCAGAGCATAGCTTTAGATTGTCTGCTACTAGATCTAAAAACACACAGCTGATGAAGAAATGCCCTCTAAGAAGTAAGTGATATGGCAAGGACAGAATATCTGCCACCATTCCTAGTATTCAAGAGACCTGAGTTTCTATGGTGATGGTTTCTTCTTTTATAGAACATGGCATAGTTGTACAAAGTGGGGGGAATGCCAGTCTTAACTAACTGAGACAAAAGTCGACAAAATGTTTCCTTTACAGGAAGCCACTAGCCACACACTCAGAAAGGTGGGTGGGAGTAGACGTCTCTATATTAAGTTAATTTGCTCTTTCTCTCTCTTTCTCTTTCATTCTTTCTTCCTCACTTTTTTTGCTCCCTACCTTCCTTGCTTGTTGGCCTTCAACTCAGTTATAGAATATCATAGTTCTTGCAACTGGTCCCTGAAAAAAGAGTCACAGAATTTAACATTGCAAGTTATGAAGCATTGTCAATATCACTTTTCTGCATTTTCCATAAATGGAACATTGGAAATAGAGATAAGTAAATTTAAATTTCAAGAGGCAATGGGAGGGAAAGAATCTTACTGCTTCAGGAAATTACTGTAATTTATATCAAAATGCTATAGGATTTAAATGGAATTATTTTAAGAGTCTCCCTGCCCAAAAATGTGGATCTGTGTTTTAAAATAAGTTAGTTCAGGGGCACCAGGGTGGCTCAGTCGTTGGGCGTCTGCCTTCGGCCCAGGTCGGATCCCAGGGACCTGGGATCGAGCCCCGCATCGGGCTCTCTGCTCTGCGGGAAGCCTGCTTCTCCCGCTGCCATTCCCTCTGCTTGTGTTCCCTCTCTCGCTGTGTTTCTCTCTGTCAAATAAATAAAATCTTTAAAAAAAAAAAAATAAGTTCAATCTTTATCTTGAATTTAAGTACAATATTTTTTCTCCTCCTGAATCTTAGACAAATTTAATTAACATTCCTTTTCTTTGTTATTTATTATATTATATTTTATATAATATAATATATATATTAATAGATATATATTATATCATAATTTCTGCTTCTGGATGTGTGTTTGGATGGGGTTGGGAGTGTTACAAATACTGAAAATGTTCTAAAGTGTTATAGTTTTATTTGCAACTGATAGATAGCAAGTAACAGAGAGACCAACTCACACCAGCTTAAACCTGTTTATAGAACACGACATAGTTGTACAAAGTGGGGGGAATGCCAGTCTTAACTGAGACAAGAGTCGACAAAATGTTTCCTTTTGTTGAAAGGAAAAGCTCCTACTCCCCCATCCCCTACCTTCCTTATCTTGTACTTTTTCTTTTATCCCATAGCATTTATCACCCTCTAATATACTATCATTTTACTTGTTATACTTATTGTTTGTTGTTTTTCTCCTCCATAAGGACAGGGATTTATGTCTGTTTCATGCATTAATGCATTCTAAGTGCTTGATACCATATCTGGAACCAAGTAGACACTCAATACATACTCGTTGAACTCAATTTCATCAGCTGACATCCCTGGAAAGTCCAGGTTTCTGCTGAGGTGGGGTCTTGATGTCATCCAGGACCTCGCTTTTCATTGCTTTCATTGTCTTCTTTGTCTTCCTTAGTGTTGGCTTTATCTTAAGTCAGGCTCCTCTTATGGTCTGCAGATGGCTCTAACCCCAAGGTTTCTCATTAATACAGCAGGGGGGACATAGAAAGTTTATCTTGCACTCTCAATAAAAGTCCAGAGAGTCACTCTGAAGTAACTGGCTTAGGTCACTGTCACTATCACCGTGATAAGGAGAATGGACGTGCTGATGGCAGAAGCTAGGCTACATGTTCCCTCTTTATCAGCAAGATGAAATTAGCTTTTCAGGAATCATGTGGGTTCCCAAACAGAAATCGAGGGGCTGCTGGAAAGGCGAAAGTGGAGAATGGAGGTCCACGCTACACAGTAAGCAGCGCACTAACCAGTAAGGATTTACCATTACAAGCAAACAGAATTTGGGAAATCCCCTCTCTGTTCTTACTAGTTTATGTGATCAGAGCTGAGATTAGACTCAGTTTATGTGGTTATATTGAGTTTGTTTTCTCATTTTTTGGCAAGTTTGAGATTTTCTAAAAGTTGAAGGAATCCTCTAATGGGATTCAGGAGAGCAAACAAACAAAAAGCTGACTTTTTTTTTATTTTTTATTTTTTTTTTTATTATTTATTTGACAGAGAGAAACACAGCGAGAGAGGGAACACAAGCAGAGGGAATGGTAGCGGGAGAAGCAGACTTCCTGCAGAGCAGAGAGCCCGATGCGGGGCTCGATCCCAGGACTCTGGGATCTGACCTGGGCCGAAGGCAGACGCTTAACGACTGAGCCACCCAGGCGCCCCAAAAAGCTGACTTTAAGGACTTAAAACAATTGTTTCTTCTTCATTCTTTCCACTGATAGAACTTGCAAGAGTTATAAGAAAAGCAGCCACTTCACCTCTTTTCTTTCTTATTCAGCACTGGCTCACCAGATGCTGGTACTTCTTCATCTCCATCTTGGACTTATTGTCCAAGTCACGTAGCATAGACAGAGGCTCCAAGTTTGTAGCCAGTGGCCATGAAGGAAGTAACCTAGAGCTGCTCCTGGCAAGCAGAACTCATTGCTGCCTGGAGAGGACCAACTCAGGGTGACAATGGCTCCTTCCTTACCCTTCCTCATCCTTCTATTTATTTATTTTTAAAAATTTTTTTAAAAGATTTATTTATTTATTTTTAGAGAGAGAGAGTGCACATGGGTGAGGGGAGGGTCAGAGGGAGAGAATCTTTAAGCAGACTCCCCACTGAGCATGGAGCCAAAGGTAGGACTTGATCCCGCGTGAGATCATGACCTGAGCAGAAACCAAGAGACCTATGCTCAACCAACTGAGCCACCCAGATGCCCTGTCCCTATATTTATTAATACAGTATTCATACCCATGTACAATGGTGTTTGATTTGGTTATCTATAATTTTATCATTCAAGGACATATTACTATAAGTACCGGAGATGGTGCAGTTTCCTAAGTTATATAGCAAGTCAGCGTATGTGCCAGAAGGTGTAATTCAGACTCCAGGATCTTGGTCTCCTGTCTTACTCATAAGGGAAGCACTCTCATTTTCTCATACCTCCGCTAATAGAAATAATATAAATGATCATTATTTTCATTACTCCAGCTGGCTCCTCAGTACAATATTGTTCCTTTGGAGTAGTGTTAATCGAGCATGAATTACTCTGGGAAGGAAATGTGACTACATACCGGTGCACAGTCCGGTCCCCGCCTGCCTCCACAACTCCATCTCATGCTGATTTTCCTCTTTTGTCTTTCTATTTCAAACATATTAGCTTTGAAGTTACTGAAAGAATCTAAATCTTGCCTTCCTTAGGGTCTTAAACTGCCTGGATTCAAGTTCTGCCTGTACCACTTGTTCACTGTGTAACAAAGGTGTTATCTATCCTGTCTGTGTTTCATTTTACTCATCTGCAAAGGGAGACTACCAAGAGTTCTACTTCACAGACTGTGTTAGCATTAAAGGATGTATGTGAAGTTCTTAGAATGTTCCGAGTTCATAGTAATTAAAAATGTTAGCTGCTGGGGTGCCTGGGTAGCTCAGTGGGTTAAGCATCTGCCTTTGGCTTAGGTCATGGACCCAGAGTCCTGGGATTGAGCCCCGCATCGGGCTCCCTGCTCCGCGGGGAGTCTGCTACTCTCTTTGTCCCTCTCCCCTGCTCATGCTTTCTCTCTCTCATTTGCTCTCTCAAGTAAACAAATAAAATCTAAAAAGAAAAAAAATCAAGTTAGCTCCTCCCCCTCCTTCCATTCTTCTCCCACTCCCATTTCTTCCCTCCTTAAAGAAACTCCTTCCCTTTCTTTTTCCAAGTCTGGATTTTTTTTTTTAATTGAAGTATAGTTGACACCCAAGGGTTCAGTAGTTTCAGGTTTCACAGCTCACAGCAAGTACAGCTACCGTCTGTTATCATATGACACTAATACCATTGACTACATTGCCTATGCTGTGCTTTTCATCTCCATGCCCAAATCTGGATTTTCAATGTCTTAGTTGGTACATAAACTGTCACTACTTCAGAGGCCTTTTTTGAACAGCCTACCTGACGTAGCTCCTTTTCTATTTTCTCTCACACATCTTGCTTTCTTGCACTGTACCTATTTCAATATGCAGTTATATATTTATTTGCTTTAATTTACTTGTCCGTTATCTTTCTCCATGAATGGACTGAAAATTCCATTATAGCATGGTCCTTGGCTGTTTCATTCATCACTGTATTTATTACATGTGTCTGCACAGCACAGGGAATCAATAAATATTTAGGAATGAAAGTCTCAGTCCTCTGAACAGTAGGGGAACTGCAAGGGGAAACTGAAATTCTGAATCATTAGTAATTCTGTAATATACTGGGCCAGAAGCCACACCGCTGGGTACCTAAACTGGGGTTGGGCATGGGGATGAGGGAAGGGACCATCCCTCTTATCTAAAAGAGAGTGTTGTATAACCTGAACATCTCTAATTTCCAGGGCCTCAGCTGCAGAAGCGGAGGGAAGTGCCAAGAAGGAGATGGTGATGGCTATTGAATGACTGGGAAAGATCACAGACTAGCTTCATGCAAGTATCTGATTCAGTAACACATGGAAGATACCTACTAGGGACCTCCAGAAGTATTTGGAAAACACCTTTCAGGGAGGGTTGAAGGTATGCTGTTCCCAGGCTATGAAAGAACCAGGGAAACCTGAGTTGGTGTTCTCATCTCTATAGTTGGGTAAGGCCAGAGGAAACTTGAATTATAGTATTAGTATTATCATGGACAGAACTCATCCCCATGAGCAGGTTCGGAGAGAGAAATAGTCCATTAAAAGTCCATTGCTTGTTCACTGAGGAATGTCACAGTAAGGGAACAAAGAGCACAGTTTTATCAAAACTCCTATATCATCACCCATGTGAGTTTAACAGGCTGTAGACTGTCTTGATAAGGAAAATGGATCATTTTCTATTGTACTGAAAGCTTTTTTAAAAAGTCACATTTCCAGCATTACCCAACAGAAAAGAAAGTGGAATATTTTTATCTTATATTATCTGGACAACTGGGAAAGCAGCAAGCTGATAAGCATATTTAGTAAGCTGGGAAAATATTCACACTGACACTTCTAATGGAGAGGCTGATCACCTGGGAGGAAGTCACACCTATGCTCTTTATACCCATTACCAGTTCCATTTTAAAAACTTGTAACGGCAGAGTATAACAGGAAATGTGAACAGCCCTCCTTCCCTGTTGCTTAGCCAGTCCTATTCCTTAGAGGAAACCACTATGTTTTTTTAAAGATTTATTGATTGATTTGAGAGAAAGAGAGAGAGGAAAGGTCAGAGGGTGAGAATCTTCAAGCAGACTCCCAGCTGAGCACAGAGTCTGACGTGGATCTCGATCTCAAGACCCATGAGATCATGACCTGAAACCAAGAGTCATGCACTTAATCAGCTGAGCCACCCAGGTGCCCCTAAAAGCAACCGGTAGTAAGTCAGGCTTGTGGGCATTCTCTCACTCTTTCCATATATGTTTGCACTCGCACGTACCCCCATCACTTCATATGATCAACTTTTGACTGATATACATTCTTTTATCAATAGGCTGTTTCCAGTACTTCTTGACTACAGACAATGCTGCAATATGAGCACTTGTATGAATATCTTTGTACATATTTTAGGTTATCTATAAACTAAATTCTTAGATGTGTAAGATCTGTGTCAAAGTTATGCGCACTGAGAATTTCTGATTGCATGTCTGCTTGTGAGTGCTGATGTGGGCACCCTAATTCCTTTGGTCTGAGTTTGGACTAAATCTTTAACAGCCCTTCTGGCTCTTGCCATGGTTTAAGTCTAAGGTTCTCAGGCTCCCCTAGATAATGGCTGCTTTACCCTGACTTCTAGGCTGTGATTTTGAGAGTGATTCTTGATCCTAGAAGCAAGCCAGAGAGAGGGGAAAGATGAAAAGCAAATGAGCAAATATGGCTGAAAATGAACGTGTATTTTCCATAAATATCAAAAGAGGACAGAATTGATCCACTGCAGGCTAAATAGCCTTAGCTATTTAGCGTAAAAACACTACTTTCAGCATTTTTAAACGCTAAAAGTAGCGTTTTTACCATGAGCAGAGAACATAGATGTGTGAACTAAGTAAGAATCTTGATATTTAAAGAGATTAGATTTCTTTGTACTGACTGGAGAGCATCATACCAGGGTTGGCACCAGCCCAATACATACCCTTTGAGCTGTAGTCCTTGTGACTGTGTCATCAGCTGGTTTCATAAGAGAACATGGCCAAACCTGCCCGATCCTTGGCTGAGGATCCTTTTAGGAAAATCCAGGGTGCTGCTGAAGTGTTGTAGGTGACTCAGGCAGGAGAATTCTGCCTTTGAGTCAGGACAGAATTTTATCTTTTCCCTTGTGTGGGGGTTTAGTCACTGGGGCTAGTCTTTAAAGTCATATTTAGGGATCTATAAACATTTCTTACAGTATTCGTTATCTTGGAAAGGCAGTCTCATTTTAATCAAAAGACTTGTCAACTATTTCCTAAAGATTCTACTTCAAGTGTAGTTGAAGATGTTATTAATTTCCTTTCTAGGAATAATAGGTTTGACCCTAGAGAATGATCACCATGTTTCTATCTGTAACTCAGATACAACTAAGATATCCGAAGCCATGGACAGAAGTTTTAGAGTGTTCTTAAATAAAAACCAATAGTTACTCATACAGCAATTCTCTCTAGATAACTGGCAAATTTTTGAACTTTTTCCAACTTAATTCAGTAGTACAAGATCTTCAATCTATATTACTGAAATTTCCTAAATTTTATGAAATAAACAATTGAGGGGTACTCAAAAAATCACTAGATTTCATGGGAAGGAATACAGAAAACTGAAATAATTTCTTAAAAAAGACATATAAATATGCATATAGATACCAGTTGGAATTTCTCTAAAATAGCATGCCAAGAATAGCTTCAATGAATGCTCTAAAGATAAAACTCCAACCTGCACACATGCCTTTCTCTTTGGGGCTTAAATGTGCTGATTCAAGATGTTAATAGCTACATTTATTTCTTTAACACAAATCTTAATTGTTGCCAATCAAGAAACATTGGGATAAAGAAGTATATATACACATGATATTATAGGGCTGATACATGGCTATGTCCTGTCTAGAATTCCCAAATGACCCATAAATTATTATATTGAATGTAAATTACTATTTCTGTTTCCAGCCAAACTTTCATCCCAATGTGATGACTTTACTAGTACATTACATGGAATTGTGAGAGCCTGTTTATGGGATATATCATCCTCTGGTACCGTGGCTGAGACAGCAAATTACCCCTAATATCTAGCTTTTTTCCTTCCTCAGTGACAGACTTTTGGCTAGGTCCATGGCTGTGCAGAAAAAAAGACTGCATTTCTTAGGCTCCCTTGCAGCTAGGTGTGTCTGAGTGATGAACTTCTGACTAATGGGATATAAGGGGAAGTGCCATGTAGGTGGTAGCTTCTGGGAACTTTCCCTAACAAACCAATGGCATCTGTACTCTAAGCCCTATAGGGTTCTTCTTTCCCCTCTCTTGCTACTTGTAATATAGGTCTGATTGGAGGATCTCCCTCTTGGACCAGACCTTTAGAACCATAGCTTTGGGACAGCAGAAGAGAAAGTTGGATGGAACCTGGGTCCCTGAAAAATTTGGGGATCAGAGCTGCCGTACTAGACCCAGGTTCCTATCTCCAGACTTTTATGTGAGGAGACTTCTATATTTTCTTAAACCACTGTTAATTTATAGCCAATTCCTGTTATTCATCACCTATTCCTTTGAAGGACATCAGCCTGATTTCCTTGGGAAAAAACCGACAGATCTTTTTTTTTTTTTTTTTTTTTGTGAAATCAGTATCAGATTTGGTCTAGAAAATGGACAAGATGTTTCCAGTTGGGATGACACTGAAAAATATATCCAGAATGGAAGCTTGTCATACGTTTAAATTACACATATGTCAATAGTTGGGGTGGTGGTATTTTGGTTAGAATTGTTATAGGTAATTTAATCCATAGTGATACTGAAATACGTAGAATGCTGTGGAATAGTTTAATGGGAGTGACACAGATGTTCCTTTACCTTTACTACATCAGGGTCAGTGAACCTCCCTACTTTAGATCTCAGAGAGCTTTGACTGTGCAATTCCTCTCCATTCCCCACCAAACACACTTCTTGTCAGGAGCTTTAAGAGCATACATTTACTCTTCTACCTACATCTCTAATTTGCCTGCTTTTCTTTTTTCTTTTTCAAATATTTTTCATGCCAACAATCCTTAGAAGAAAGAAAAAATGAAACAAAAGAGCAAGGCAATATCCTGGCACTGCTAATGAGCCATATATCTGGACAAATCAGAGGTGATGACAATGTAACTGGATTATTATTTTACCGATCTCATTAGGAAAAGTGCATGTTTAATTTATTTACGTTTTAACATGTCTACATTATTATACCACAATAATATTTTGTTGTTTTTTTCCTAAAGCATCAGACAAGGTAGGTTGGTGTCATTGCTCTCTTATCCTCTTTTAATGAAAAGGACTTTGAGGTTTTTTTTTTTTAAAGAGAAAGACTTTAAACCCAAGTAGCTAAAAAATATGCAAGATATTTGCAGAAGGCAGAAGTGGTCTCCAAATTCCTCTAACTTTCTATAGATTATTATTCTCAAGCCCCCAACTTCCCCATGATTTTGCTCCAATGGCTTCCTCAACCCAGGAAGTCTTCTTGTTTATTTTTCACATCCGTCCTATCCACCCTCATAGCTACTTTCCTGTAATTTTGAAATTCCTTTTAAATTCTACTTGCATCATTTCAAATCCCAGAACTAATGCTTCTGTCATTGTCATTTACCTCACTGAAGATATCCCCAAAGTGTGGCTCAAAGGAAGGACCCCCTTGGAGAAAGGGGTTGCCCGACAAATGATTCATTCACTACAGAGGTGGATTTTTTTAAATGTCATTTTCATTCTGGAAAGTAGGAAACTGTTTTTCCTGTCTTTTGAAGCATCACCACAAAACCAGAAGCTGAAGAGCAGAGCTTACCATGGTGGAAATTTTCAATGATTGAGGGAAAAAGGTGATCCCAGGGGTCTGAGATCTGAGAAGGAGGTCCCATAGATCACGCCTAACCTTCTCTTTCCCTGCTAGCTGAAGAGCTGAAGCAGCGTCTCTAACTAACGTGCAGCCGTGAAGTGACTCATGGTCAGCTGACAGAGCAGGAAGTCACCTCAAGCTGCACTGACAGATGGGAAAGTCCAGAGTAGATTGAACGTACTTTTTAAGAAAAGGAAATAAGGCACTTTGTAGCTGATGGGCTGTGTCACAAGGTTAGAAAGCCCGATTACATTTGATAGTGTCGTGCAAAGCATAGCCTGGGAATGCATTGATCTGCATATAAAGTCATTGCTATAATATTTGCAAGCCACACATGTACCTTTTGGTCATTAAATACAGACCAGATCTCTTGTTGGAAGAATGAAATCATCCAGGCTTTACTGGGCTGGATTAAATAACGAATTAGTTTCTGGGTTTGGCAGGGGTGGTCTTAAGCAAATTTGTGAAGCTGGACGTCATCCCTCTCAGTGTGGTTGCCTGCGTTTGGAGTTCTTCTCTTGTCCCAGGGGTCCAGAAATCTCAGGAGACCCTTTTTCCTTTGAATGAGAGGAAGCAAACTGTTTCGTCTGTCAACAAATCTGGAAATACAGACAGATCTGTGGTGTGCCAAGAACTCTACAAGGGAGTATGGAAAAACCAGACAGGAAAAGATCTTTCAGGAATTCTGTCTAGTTGGGTCAAAGAGCTGTAAACATATTGATAGATGAGTAGCAGTATAAGAGATGTCTTAAGAAAGAATATGATCCAATAGCAATGTCAGAGGACAGACATGCTGTGGGTGGTGAGAGGAAGGTGAGGTAAGTGTGGACAAGGTTGGCCAGGGAAGTCTTTGTGCCAATGGGAGATGTAGAACTCTACTCCACTTTAAAGCTCTAAGTAAGTGGGAAAGATAAAATCAGTTATCCTCAAATGGCAAAAGCCAAGGTAGATATTTGAGTAAGATAGTGGTGCTGGTATGAGAATCTGAAGATCTGGGTTCATTCTGGTTCAGAAAGACTATTGAATAGAGAAGCCTCTATTTTCTCATTTGTAGAATGGTATAATAAATGCCCTTACTACCTTCCAAATTAAGTGAAATCATGTGAATCATGGTGTAAAGTATAACTCAAGTAATAAATAAGTTATTGCTAATGATGATATATTATGATTTTAGGAATACAATTTTGCATATGGAGATACTGCTTACCTTTAAGGTCTAAAGTGGCAATTTAAACATTTATACATAGGTTATAAAGAAGAGTTGGAGGTGTGGGAAGTTAACTGTGGGTATGAAATCACAACATGCAGGTGACCAAGGAGCACATGCATAACCTTGGTTTGAGGTCTTGTTAAAAGTAGGGTGGGGCACCTGGGTGGCTCAGTCCATTAAACGTCTGCCTTCGGCTCAGGTGATGATCCTGGTCCCGGGATCGAGATCAAGCTCCACATCAGGCTCCACGCTCAGTGGGGAGTCTGCCTCACCCAACTCATGCTCTCTCTCACTCGAATAAATAAAAATCTTAAAAAAGAAAAAGGCAGGATAAAGGCATTTTTAAAAATATTATAACTAATGCAGGTATTATCTTTCTAGGAATATTTCCATTTTCCCCTAACAGTGAGGATAATTTGCTCACAATGTCCAAAATAAACATTACATTTTTAATCTGAATGTATAGATATTGCACATTGCATGCTAAATAGTACAACGCAGTGTATATTGAATGAGGGAGCTTTCTGAATTTATTATGCAATCTGGTTAATTGCTTCTAATTTGGGGAATGGGGAGCAGTTTCTTCCCCTCTTCATGTTGATGGAAAAATGCTTGATGTATTTGTAGTGGATCAAAATTCACACAATATGAATCAAATGTGCATAAATAAAAAATAAACAGTACATCTTTCTTTGTTTTTCTGTACTAGCTCATCTTGCTCAGGGTCCCTGTTTGTATTTAGAGGATGTGCATCTTTTCCTTTACAACTTTTGTTCTCTCCAGGCTAACAAAGTTTCTTGGGGGCAAATACTGAGTCCATTCAAACTTCAAATCCTCTTTCAGGACAGTTTCTCCCCTTCAAAGAATTTCCCTCCTCTTCTTCTCTTGGTCTAGACTGGAGGACTATGTAGAGGCAGAAGAGTGAGAGGAACTCTAAGCTGCCCTCTGCCACCCCTATCCTTCTTCTGAGGAGTAGGATCCCTGAGTTCTGTTCATAGAGGAGTCATCAACCCCATCCTCCTTCAATATCATGCTAGTGCTCCCTGCTTGTGTCTAGTTGGGTCATCACATCTAGTTGGGTCATCACAATCCCTGCTTGTGTAGGGATCTGCTCCCATAGTCTCCCCGGGTCTGTGGATTCTGTGCTCTGTCCTTGGGCCTCACGCTGCTAGATGGTCCTCTTGGCACATTATCTCCTCCCTTTCCCCCCAGTCTCATTCTCTCCTTGCCATCTTAGTACCACGCCCCTGGGACCTGGGGTGGACCCAAGCCAGCCCATTCCTTCAAGTCGAGATTGCTAGAAATCTGTAAGAACTGGCTATATTCTAAACTCACCCTGTATTTCCAGGTTCCTCCCAAAACTCTCTAATTGCCCCTATGCTCAGTTCTGGCCCTGGCCCTTCTCCTGTCCCTCTCATCTGGCTCCTTTCTGCAGCCCAGGAAAGCTGCCATGGGGTTTAGTGCATTAGTCCCTTCTTGGATCTAGAAGCCTCCTCTCTTGCCCTTCTACCCCGGAACCAGTCCTCCAAGATCGAGTCCATCAGACCACACACATTTTCTTTTTAACCTTTTTCTCTCGCTAAGTCTTGGCTTTTGCAAAGCAGGAGTGTTTGTTTGCAGAACTTTGTCTAACTCTAATCTTTTAAGATCCATTTTTTAAACAAAGTGCAATTGTGCCTCTCATTCTCATTGAATTCTGTCCATGGATCCAATGGGTAGTGACTTCTGCGACATTTAGGAAAAATAGGAATTACAAAAAACAAAAAGATAATGACTTCACATCTCAAAAATGTTATCTCTGTTACAGATGTTTAAAGCATTTTGATAGTTGTGACACCACTGTGAAGTGGGTGATGGCGACATCAGTCCTGGTTGGGACAGGCTTGGTCATTCATTCTGCAACTTAAATATTCCCGGGTTATGAGTCATTCACAAAATATTTGTTCAACAGCTACTTCATTCCAGACATGGGAGAAGTAGATTATGTTTTTACAATTGGTTGTTAAACAAGCCATAGGTAAACCACCCAACATGAAGATTCATGGGATAGGAATACAGGTAGAATTTTAGAGGCCCCAAACAGTGGAAAACTCTGGAAAAGGAGTGAAGTAAGGCCTTGTCAGAACAGTGCGCCACAGTTTGAAGGCAAAGGTGAATGCTCTGGGAACCAGAGAAAGGTACCTTTCACCTTCAGGGACCAGACCAAACCTAAAAGGCTCCCAGCAGTTCCCTATATGCAATGAAGGAGCAAGTCCCAGGAGATCCAGCCCTGGACGGAAGAGAGGAAAACAGGGCAAGGAGGGACCCTACCTATTTTGAACCAGAAGATATAGTAACCAGTCCAATTCAGAAAAGTATCTTTTTCTGCTGACTTATTGTACTCTTACTGTTTTGCATTCCCCCCACCCCTCACTTTTGGTTTTTATGATTTTTGCTTGCTGAAATCCTAAAGCCACTGGTGAATGTTCAAGGAGAAATGAGGGTCTCTAGACCTTTAGACCTTTCTGGTGGCAGCTGCCATTTCCAAATTCCAGGGAAACGAGGGTACTGAGGTGGAAAAACCAAAAAGGTTAGGGTTTTGATTGACTGATTGTGGACTCCATTATCCTTTCTGCTTGGATGACTTGGTACAAGCCATTTTAACAAAAATCAAGCATGTGCTGTGTAAAGTCTATCCATTTTCTTTCTTAGAAACAGCAGAGCTTTACCAGCCCATGCTTCCTGACACTCTACTGGTAGATGTGACTAGTAATGTCCTTCTGGCAAAGTGGACTCAATGCTAAGCTAGTTGTTTCACCCACACTAGACTCATATGGGGGAAGATATTTTTAGTTTAAAGTTAAGGGTATGGAAGTCTTCAGTACTTCATTGCAAGAAATTAATGTATGGACCTGCTCTGTTCAATGTAATTTTCATTGCCACGTGTGGCTCTTTAAATTTAAAGTAATTATAATTAAATTGAACAAAAAGTTCAGTAATATTAGCCACAATTTTAAGTGCTCAATAGCTACATGTGGCCAGTGACACATTATTATATTGGGCATTGCAAGTACAGAGTTCTATCATCACAGAAAATTCTACAGAGCAAGACTAGTACAGACCGTAGTGCCATATTGTGGCTAGAAGAGAACAATGGCTCAGGACATTTGCTGTGGGAGTTGCTTTTTTTTTTTTTTTTTTTTAAGGTGTATGTATGAATTTATTTGTTTATATAGAAAGAAAGCACACAAATGGAGGGAGTGGTAGAGGGAGAGAGAGGAAAAAGCAGCTTCTCCACTTAGTGCAGAGCCCCATGAGGGCTCATGCAGAGCTTGATCCAATGACCCTGAGATCAGGTCTTGAGCCAAAACCAAGAGTTGGAGGCTTAACCCACTGAGCCACCCAGGGGCCCCTGTTGGTGTTGCTTTTCAATAACACAGTTTGGGAGTGGAACTAGAGGTGAAAAGAAGAGAAAAACATCATTATCTTTTCCAGAAATGGGGCCCAATATTCCCTTCACCCCAAATGAAGTTATGTGGCATTGTGAATTTAGGAAGGAAAACTGAAGGAAAAGGAAACTTGAAGAAATCAGTTGTGTTTAAGCACCAGCATCCATGAGCCAGCCTTTTTGAAGCTTGGTTTTGCCAACGTCCATGGTAGGCAGGATGGTCTGCAGTGCCAGCTCTGTCTTATGGTCAGTCCCGCTGGGCTAAAGTCCAATTGCTGTGTTCACTAGCTGGACAAGCTTGTGTTTGACATCTCTGATCTTGAAATGTACATCTTGTAAAGGGAAAGTAATTATGCCCATCTAACAAGCATTTCGGGTAGTCAATGAATACATACACAAAATATTTGGCATATAGCAGGGAGTCAGTAAAAAAAAGTTTCCAATTGAGAGATATATCTTACTTAAAGAATACATGTAAACATATTAGATTTTTAATCTCACTGAAACCCTTAGTTATAAAAAGATCAGATCATAAGCACTTCAGAAAATGTATGTAAATATTTACTAGATCTTTGTATGTGATAGGACTTTTCAAGTTTAAAGGTAATGAGAAACAGAAAACTGATAAATTTGATAACTTTTTTTTTGACATCTGTTCAACAAGCTAACTACATACACCAGACTGAAAGGCAAACTGGGGAATATATTTTCAACCAACATGACACACAAAACATTATTATATTTGATTTTTCAGAATAAATGATGATAAAAAAATCTGTGAAAAAAACCCCAATATGAGAAAAAAAGGACATAATGTTGCCTAGAACTAGAAATAAAAATTATTAACAGATGAAAAATATTTCAATGTTATGAATTTAAAATATGCAAATTAATATAACTGAAGATTCTTCTTTCTTCTCTTTTTTTTTGTCTGTAAATGTAGTGATTTAAAAATAAATAAATAATGAATACACATCAGAAGAGACATGTGAAACAGGCACTCATGCTATACTCAGAATAATAATTGAGAGATGAGGATCTAAATTTTTAGATAGCCCAGCAATGTATTTTTGTTTGGGATATTTACTAATTGCTGTTTGTCTCCTGGTCCCATGTCTAGGGAGCTCAGACCATACAGTTCTTTTCATGGCATAGAAAAAATTTTCTTTTGGCCTATCATAGTTAGGCCATAGTTAGGCCTAACATATGTTAGGCCGTATGTTAGACCATACAGTTCTCCTGCTTTAAGAAGAGGAGTTCCAGCCACGGAAGGGACATGCCAAGTCCGTGTCTTCCTGCATAGGGGATTGTGGGAAGGAAAAAGGAATAGGAAGATTATGGAAGTTTATCATCATAGTTCTTATTCTCTTGAACTTAGTCCATTTTTGAGGCAGAGTTATTAGGACAGCACCGGGGTAATATGGTAGAAACTTCAGAAAGGAATAGAGGAACTGGAGAACAGAATGCCAGTGGTGTGTATGTCGCTATGACCGCTTGGTCACTAGCCTTAATGTTGCTCTGGTAGATGGAATTGTCTAGGCCATAGGGTCAAGATGGTGGCCCTGTTTGCTGACAGCCTGGTAAAGAGATAGAGGAATGTTTTGAGGACTAGTACACCAGAGGCCTGAGACTGGAGATTTGGGGCCAGAAGCAAATGACCAGGACTTCAGGGTTAGGTTGGAGCACAATGCTTGGGGATTAGGTTGTATAGGAATATAAAGTACTTATCACAGTATTTGACACACAGGGCATGTTAATTATCATAATAAGAAGAATAAGGTCAAATTTTGCATGATATTAAAATGTTTATAAATAATTTTTTATCCTATGAATAAATGCTTATGTTATTACATTTTTAAAGAAAGGATGCAGTTTGTGTACCTTTAATATTACATATGCGCCAAAAAAACCATAAGGAAAAATACCATAGTTTTCATAGCGTATCTATAAGAGGGGAAGTTATATATCCTCCATAAATCTACCAATATTTATCCATTTTACTGTTGATGGACATTGGGACTGCTTTCAGTTTGCGGCTGTTATGAATAATGCTGCCACAAACATTCATGCCCATGTCTTTTCATTTACAAGTGCACACATTTCTGTTGGGTTTGAACCTAAAGTAGAATATCTGGATCCTCCAGTACGTACACATTTAGCTGCTTTAGCAGTAATGCCAAACAATTTTCCAAAGTGATTATATGAATTTCCACACTCACCAGCAGCTTAGGAGATTTCCCATTGCTGTACATTTTAATGAACACTTGGTATTGTCAGTGATTTTAATCTTAGCGCTTTGGGTGAGTGTGTAGTGATATCTTAGGATGGTTAATTGCATTTCCCTGTTGACTAATGAGGTTGAGCCCCATTTCATGTGTTGACTGGTCTTTTGTGAGTGCCTGTTGGAGTCTTTCACCCATTTTATTATATGATACTTTTACAATCATAAAAAATATTATTTCAACAAACAAAATGAATTAAATCACCCTTTGCCCTGCCCTTAACATCATTTATACAAGGACCCTGACTGAGGGGTACCATCTTAACTGGCTCTCCAAAAGTGGGCCACCAACTTTAAATTGCTCTGTTTCTTTCTGGAAGTACTTATCATTCTATCCATAATGTTTATGATTATTTATGCACCAATCTTATGTCTTCTACTAGATCATTAATTCTCAAACAATGACAACTTTTCTGATTCCCCTTTGTATAATACACCCAGCACTGTGCACTACCACAATAAAAGCTTTTTGGATGAACAGGATGCATGACTTTGAATAGCATTTTATTAGGATCTAGGAATGCATATAGGAATGCAAAATTCAAATAATCTAATAATCTGGATTATTAGATTACCCTTTCCTTTCAAAAGTGAGCAAACTGAGGTCCAGAAACCTGAATCTGAGGTAGGTATAGGGCAAGTACTTTGATCCTTGGTTCATCCCTGTTGCCCTTACATTACACTATGTTTGAAAAGATGAGGAGGAGATAAACAATGAATTATAAGTGTTACTGCCTCTAAATGTACACCACAGAAGCTCTTTGAACTAAATAATTTATAAACTTAGACTAAAACTATTCTAGAGAGGACATGTTCAAGAGTATCTGTACCAGAAGATGGCATCATCAGTCATGCACAGTCAGTTTGTACCATTATGTTTTTCTTTTTGGATGGGGTTTGGTTGCCAAAATGTTTTAGGACCACTCTCTTACAGAAACATGTCAACTGTGACCAACACTGAAGTACAGATGATACCCTGAAAATGGCAAGCACTGCAGGAAATTGAAAGTATTTCTGGACAGTGGGAAATATTCTAAAGGGTAGAGAGTGAATCATGTAATTTCTGAAAAATGATATATCTGTACACGCCTCAAAAACCAGCAATAGAGCAAATAAGGGACTGATGAAATGGAAATATACATGGTGGGTTGGGCCAAGTATAGCAAATATAAGGGTCAGCCATACTCTCGAGTTCATGCTTAAGGTCCAAGGCCATTTCCCCCACTAAAATATAACAAATGAAGCAAAAAGTGAGGGATCTCACAGCCATACCCAGAGGTCATCCCAGAAAATATTCTGATAGCTATTCAAACTCCTGCAAGCCTTGTTTCCCGCCTCAGAGAGGAAATGGAAGATCCATCAATGGGTTTCCAGAGTCCTTTTTCCACTGAAGGGGACCAGTACATGCCACCCCCAAATATACTGCTTTTGCATTTTGATTATTTTGAGCTGAAGGCTATTGTGAAACAGTAGAAGCAGGAAGTTTCTCTGCTCTCCTCCTTTCTGCCCCAAAGGCCTAAATTTCCCATCAATAAGGTACCCTCCTGGTACCAGAAAGAAGAGAATATCCTTATTACTGGAGGTAAGAGTCAATGCTAAGATGACTCTGCACAAACAAACCTTATTAAAATAACCCTATTTTCCATTAGGAACCCCCATATATTTCCTAGTCATTCTCCTAGAAGCCCAAACCCCTTTCCTTCATCTAGTCCCTTTACAGTTTAGTGTCCTTTGCTAAAATGGTAATGAAGCCCCTGAGTTTTCTTTGGGGGTTTTCATTTTTTTCTTATAAAATCCTCCCTCATCACATTAAAATAGTAACATCAAATACATGTATGTATTTCTTCTGTGAATCTGTCTTTTGTCATGTAGGGGAGGAAGAACTCTCTTATAGTCTCTTTGGATGTCTTAGGCTGGGCCTAAAAATTAAGACATAAGACAGATTAACATAACCTGACATAAGATAGATTAACACATTTATGGGAGCCTTTGCAAAAGAATGAAGGCTCAAAGAAGTGGCCAGAGGAGGAGCCTGATATACCTTTTAGATAAAGAAACAATCAACTTGTGAAGAATTGACAAGGCAGAGGGCTTAGGCTTTGAGTATTAAGTCGTGGGGAAACCAGAAAGATAAGGGTTAGTATAACAAGGTTTGTTAGTACAGACTTCGTGGCCCCAAGTTCCCTGTCTCTGGCGATACATATGTCTTCCTTTCTCCTGGTATGGGAAAGGCCTCTTTCATGTGAGAGTTTTATCTCTCACTTTCAGGAAGAAAAAGGAGGATCAGAGTGTCCTTTTTTGTACCTGCTGTTTCTTAAAGGCCTCGCATTCAAAAGAATCAATATGTCAAAGTGGCATATTTTGGGATGACATACTCTGGTTTTCTTCAGTTGGTTTAATTCACAGCCTCCAGGAAGCAACAATAAGAGTAGAGAAAAAGTTATTCCTTCCCTACACCATACAATGCCCTTTAGGAATGTGGACTTCAAGAGGTCAGATCAACTTACCCTTATGTTAACGTCTGTGATGTCATGGTCAGTTTAGCTGGGATTTTCCCAAGGTTACAAGGTTCCTGATTGGCGTCTTAGAGACTCTGGGGCAGCCTTTGTCCTTGGTAGCCACGTAGTGGAAAGTACTGGAGGGATCAGTATCAAGGTTCAGCATTAGGCTTGTGGTGGCAGGAACAAAATAAGATCCACCAGGTTACCCAGACAAGGTATGGAGAGGAGTCCAGACACACAGTAGCTTAAGGTCAATTTAAGCAAAGTCTAGACTGCTCAGACTTAAGCATGGTAAAAATGTGACTAAGGTTTTCATAGATTTAACACCTGTTGGCATTTGCATAACATCAAAATGTGGTTACTAAGGGGTTTCATAGAACACTGGGAAGATCATCAAGTGAGATATCATTTTCCTCAATAGATCTTTATTTCAGTTGAAACTGCTTTCAGATGCCTAATAAAACTGTAACATATCCAAGTATAGAGGAAGAGAGTATGTCCAATTCTAAAACAGGAAAGAAATCATTCCCACTTCTATTTAGTGGAAATGTGTTAAGGAGCAGGACAATAGTAAACACCCTTTGGTCTCTTTTTACCTATTAACAAGTGATAAATCCACTTTTGCAGCCTAACCTGTTTGTGAGTAGAACTCCTACATTGGAAATGTTTGCAAATGTTTTCCCACCTCAGATACAAAACCGGTTTCTCATAGCAGTGACTTAACTTGAGAGTGGAGAGACTGGACCTTATGATTCTTTGTCCTTCCTACAGTACCAGCGAGATAGCAGATCTCTGATACATACTCATTATTTGTTGACTGAGGGAAAGGAGTAGTTCTTTACGCAGCTTGGGAGGAAATGGCCACAGAACAAAGATGGCATTGGTCCTGAAGTATATTTAAAGTACAGAATGTTCAGGCAAAGGGTGAAAGTGCATTACGTTGATTTTCAGTACATAATCTCTGGCTCTGAAAGATATATATATGTTTCTTGTTAGTACAGGAAAGACACAAGGTTTTGAATGTGGCAAGAAATAACCCTTTTTAAAATTCTTTTTTTTTTTTTTTTTATTGTTCCCAGGCTTTAAGCTGAGAATTTTCCAGGATGAAGTCACTTTTATGCTGTGGTCTGTAGCTGTATAAAGTCTGAAGTGCAGTTTTTGACCAAACTCATTATTTTTTCCTCCAAAGATCCTTCAGAGAATTTAATAAGATAGGATTTCACTATAGATAAAGAAATACAGAACAAACTAGAGCTCCAAATATCTTTGGTAAAGAGAATAGTTTTTATTATGACTTGCTCTTCTCAGGCATTTCTTCAACCAAACCAGAAAAAAAAAAAAAAAAAAGGATGGAGAAATAATGAGACCACTGCTGGCCAACACTAGTCTCTTCTTGTTTCTTAAGGAACACGATTTATAAGGCTGCAGCCCCAACTAGCAGACTATTGGTCCTCAGCCATTCTATGAAAGTCCAAGCCCTTCTCACATCTGGGGTTCCTCTTCTCTCCCTTTCCCGTTCCCAGCCAAGCAAATGGTGCGTGTGGGTGTGTGTGTGCATTTTCCTTATGTCTTCCGCTAAAGGAGTGGTTCTCAACTTGGAGTAATTTTTGCCCCTTCCCTCCAAATATTTGGCAATGTCTGGAGACATGCGTGATTGTCACAACTGTGTGTGCTACTGGCATCTAGTGGGTAGAGGCCAGGAATGCTGCCTGACATCTTACAACGCACGGGACAGCTTCTAAACAAAGAGATACATGTCAATGTATCTATTTTTTTTTTTAAAGATTATTTCTTTATTTATTTGACAGAGAGAGAGATCACAAGTAGGCAGAGAGGCAGGCAGAGAGAGAGGGGAAGCAGGCTCCCTGCTGAGCAGAGAGCCCGATACGGGGCTCGATCCCAGGACCCTGAGATCATGACCTGAACTGAAGGCAGAGGCTTTAACCCACTGAGCCACCCAGGCGCCCCTGTGTCAATGTATCTAAATTGCCAATATTCCTAAGGTTGAGGAACCCTGATCTAAAGGATCAGATATGGAGGCCTCATTGGTCATGGAATAACGTATGGAGAAGGTTTAGTCAAGAACAGTTAGAAACTACAAGTTATTGTTGGTAATACAACACCAAGACAGTAAGGTGGGTAGATACATGGGCTACCGGAGCCCACAATCCATACTCTGCCACTCAGCAGTAAGGTGTCACTGACAGGTTACTTTAACTTCTCTGAATCTCCTCCCAACCCTGAAAACATCACTACAAAGTAGAAGAGAAATAAAATAATTTTATTATTGAGTACACATTAGACCAGAATGCGATACATCAGTGAAAGAGATTGTAAAGATAGAAAGAAATCTCACTGTCTTGTAATAAGGGAATCCAACCCATTTCATTAGGTGGACTTGGAATCAGGTGACCAGAAGGTACTTTCTTCCCAGGATAGTGAGAGATTAGGTGTTATCTTTCTTTTTTTTTTTTTTTTTTTAAGATTTTATTTATTTATTTGACAGAGAGAGATCACAAGTAGGCAGAGAGGCAGACAGAGAGGGAGGAGGAAGCAGGCTCCCTGCCGAGCAGAGAGCCCGATGCAGAGAGCTCGATGCGGGGCTCGGGGCTCGATCCCAGGACCCTGAGCCGAAGGCAGAGGCTTTAACCCACTGAGCCACCCAGGCGCCCCTAGGTGTTATCTTTCTTGATGACTGCATTTCAAAGGGATGGCACCAGGTCTTAGAGGAAATATTCCTGAGTTGCTAGAAACTGGCCAGAGGTCTTTGCAGCCATTTAAAAGATTTGCATATGTTTGAAAAGGACAAAGAATGAAATTCTAGACAGGGAGAGGAAGGAGAGTTTCTTTACTTTCAACAGAGGGATTCAAACCTGTTATTTTTAATTTTCATTTGCTCTTACACACCATGTCTAGAAAAAGAGAATGGTAATAATAATACTTACTTTGTAGAGCTGTTGTAAGGGTTATATTAATTAGAACATGTATAGAGTTGTAACGAAACCAGGGGCCATCAGACAGCATGGCTCTGTGCTTTGGTGGCTTGTGCAAACAACTCTAAGCCTGTAAACACCCAGGGTTACGAAATGGAAATGCCAAGGACAACCAACCACAAGCAGCCAACTACACCTTAAGTTAATCAAATAATGTCATTTTATTTGACAGAGAGAAACACAAGCAGGGCCAGAGGGAGAGGGAGAAGCAGGCTTCCCGCCAAGCAGAGAGCCCGATGCCGGGCTTGATCTCGGGATCCTGGGATCATGACCTGAGCTGAAGGCAGATGCTTAGTGACTGAGCCACCCAGGTGCCCCTCCTACCTTCTTTATATAAATCTTTCTCCTCGCTCTAGTCAACAGCATGCTCCTAGACACTTCTGGGATGGTGCTGCTCAGTTAGAATTAGTTTTTGCTTAAATAAACTCTTAAAAGTTTTGAATTATGTCCAATTCATCTTTTAACAAGGTTTAAACCAATGTTTAGCACTCAATAAACGTTTGCTGCTTTAAGACCTTGTGATAGGCAGAATTTTAAGATGGCCCCAATATTAAGATTCCCACCCTGGTATATACTTCTTGTAAAATTCTTTCTCTTTGAGTGTAGACAGAACCTCTGAACATGAGGGAACATGTAGTGAGGTTACTGATCATTTTACTCTGAGTTAACCAAGAAGGAGATTATCCAGTGGGCATGACTAAATCACACGGGCCCATTACAACTAGGTCTAGAAGTCAGAGACCAAAAAAAAAAAAAAAAAAAAAAAAATCAGAACAATTCGAGGTGACAGACGGCTTATGGAGGAGGCCACATGGCAAAGAACTGCAGGCAGCCTTTAGGGGCCAAGAATGGCCCTGGCAGACAGCCAGCAAGAGAACAGGGGCCTGAGTCCTACAACCACAAGGAAGTGAATTCTGCAAACAATCATGACAACTTGGGAAAAAGACCCTGAACTGTAGAAAGAAATACAGCCATGGCGCACCTGGGTAGCTCAGTCTGTTAAGTATCTGACTCTTGGTTTCAGCTCAGGGCCTCATCTCAGGGTTGTGGGATCCAGCCCCAAGTTGAGCTCCATGCTCAGCAGGGTGTCTGCTTGAGATTCTCTCTCTCCCTCTCCCTCTGCGCCATCCCTCTTCAAACAAATAAATAAATCTAAAAAGAAAAGAAAAGAAAAAAGAAAAGATAAGAAAAAAAAAAGAAAAGAAAAGAAAAGAAAAGAAAAATAAATGTAGCCAGGCCAATCTTTTATTTCAGTTTTGTAAAACCATGAGCAGAGGACCTAGCTCAACTGGGTCTGGAATTCTGACTTATAGCAACTGTAAAGGTAACATATAATTGTTGTTTTAAGCCACTAAATTTGTGTAGTTTGTTATGAGCAATAGGAAACTAATACATGACTCAAAAAAAAAAAAAGGCAACATTTCAATCTTATGTCACCAACTTAAATGTCAGAGGAAGGACCTGTCCCAGAGTGTCAACTCTGTTACAATGTAAGCAACACCTAAAGTCCATTTTGGAGGAGGAAAACCTGTGAAAAAATGCACTAAACAAACAGACTGGGTGTGAGACTTTGGGCAAGCCCCTTCAGCTGGGTTTCCCTTCTATAAGGTTAGTAAGTTGAACCAGATAGTACTAGACTGCTCTGTTTATTGTTGTTCTGAATTCTCTCAGGATTCCAAACAGTGAGTGCAGCAGGAACAAGGATGGCTTTATAATAAAGAGCTAAACTAGACTGAACTTTCCAGCTCCCCTTTACAGGTGCACTTGGATGTTCCCAAGAGTGTAGACAGGGATTCCTCCTAGGCAAGCCTGCAAACATGTAGTGGATTTAGCTATAAAATATCTTATTTATAGATGCCTCTTTCTTGTGGAAGTTTAAATCACCTGAAATACATATAATTAATCTTCGATTCATCCTTAAAGAATAAAGAAGGGCTTTACCTGAGGGTTCTGGAAAGCTATGACAAGCCCAAGAAGACACTCAGGGGCCAGCCAGCTCCAAGCAGAAGTAAGACTCCTGTGAAGGTCTTCAGTTTCAGTGGGGCTCTGAGCCTCCTCAAGAGTGGGTTAAAATGAAGATGGCCTGATCTCCACCAGGTTCTCCTAGACATTCTGATTGGGAAGGTGATGGGATGGGCCCCAGTAACTTGTACTTTTAGCAAGCACCTACAACGATTTCGAAAGCAGGTGGTCTGTGGGCTGAACTATGAACCATTCAAGTAAGCTTCACAAATAGTAAACTGGAGGTTACTTGCATCAGAAAGCAGAAACCAACTCTTGTAGCTGATTAAAAAAAAAGTGAAGAAATATGGAGGAATGGGCAGGCTTAAGGGAAATAGTGGGGTTGTTAAAGCACTCAGAGACCTGCAACGCTGGGAACCTTCACCACCTGCAGGGCTGAAGGAGCAAGGGGAGTGCCATAGTGTCACCAAATTCCATTGAGCTATGGGAGGTGATGAGGAAGGCCCCCAGCAAAGGCCATGGTCAAGGAGGAATGCAGCAAATGTTGGAGATTCTACATGGAAGCAAGGAGGACACAGAGAGGGAACCCAACTGGAAGCCAGCAGCAAGAACACTGAATATATTCTTCTAAGTTTTTAAGGGCACAGAACAAGGCAGAGAGGCAATAAGTGGATGGTGGTGGTACAAGAGGCAATGAAAAATAATCATCACGTTCTAAATGGCAAGGACAAGATCACAGACATGAAGAATGGCTGGACAATTCCAGGAATGAGTAGACCAAAATGAAGCAATCACTACCATTGAGAAAATCGGATATAGGAGATGGCCCAGGCCATGCGCCTGGGACTCAGGAGAGGATGTGGTGGAAGAGAGGATGTTAGGGGGAGGAAAGAAGATTGTACGGCTAGGCTCTGTTGCTTGTGCTCCAACAGATCAATCTGTTGCAGTCAGGACTGAAAACAGCGAGAATTTCATTGGAATGGAGGGTAGTAGCCTTCTAGGGACATTCAGAATGAATAGTCTCAGCCTCCAGAGTACCATCCAATGTTTTCCTTCTTTTGCTAACAGCATTGCCAAAGCTCACTGCTGCCCTCTGGATAGAACAAGTCAATGTGACTAACACTCAGAGCACTCAGAAACTGTTTTGTCATTCACTAGATTATGACCACTATTTAACAAATTAAAAAAGTGTGTGTGTGTGTGTGTGTGTGCACGTGTAATTGGGCTATGTATTTCAGCTCATCATATAGCTGAGATATACTGAGAAAAAGGAATTTCTTTATCTTTTAACTAAATTGAGTCTCCTCCCAAGTCCCCACACATTGGTACATGGAGGAAAAGCTAATTGTTCAATCTGATTTAAAGCCCCAGTAATTTTAAGAGTCCCTTAGGCTATCTGAGGTCACTACTGGATAGAGCTGCCCAGTGGCTCAGTTAGCCTGGCTTTCCCTGCTGCATTACAACCTGGTTAAAACGATGGCGTCTAGGTGTAAGCTTGGAAGAGAGCATGGCTTACTGGTTCCCCATTGTGTTGGTGGGATATGGATAGGCCCCTGGCCTCATAAAGTTTATGAGTTACCCTAGAAGGAATCTGCGTATGTCCAGTGGGCAGACATCACGCAGATAGCTGGTCACCCTTCAGGGCTAAAAACTACAGGTAGAAAACTCTGGCTCAGCAAGGTCTTTTCAAGAACATTTCCTGTTAACTGACTCTGCTTCTCTTCAACTCTGAAGAGCTACTGGACCCTAGATTTCTGCTGTTTTATCTTGAGCTTCTTATCCTGGTTATCTACTTGCAGCCTTTGCTGAAGGGTCACCTTCCTTTGTCACAGCAGGCCTGTGGCAGGTCCTCTGGCTCTCAACTCAGCATCCTATGGGGGAAGAGAAACAAGGTAGATTCCAGATTGCCAGCTAGACATTTCCTGTCTGTTCATGTCCTTCCACCCTCCTAAGTACCTAGATGATAATGACATGTTGGCATAGGCCTCCTATACTATAAATTTCTCCCTAAGATCTAAATGGGCATGTTGGGCAGCTCCTTCCCTTGAATGATCCCTTCAATTTACCTAAAATGTGTACAGCCAATCCTCATTTTTTGCTGCTTTTGTATTTGTGGATTGGCCTACTCACTAAAATTTGTTTGAACCCTCAAATCTGCGCTCTAACGCTTTCATGGCCATTTGCAGAGGGGCGCAAAATTTGACTTGCCTGTTTTACATGTTTGCCAGATGAGGTTAAAAAAAAAAAGGTGGGGCGCCTGAGTGGCTCAGTGGGTTAAAGCCTCTGCCTTCAGCTCAGGTCATGATTCCAGGGTCCTGGGATCGAACCCCACATCGAGCTCTCTGCTCAGCAGGGAGTCTTCTTCCCTCCACCCCTCCCCCTTCCTGTCTCTCTACCTACTTGTGATCTCTCTCTCTCTGTCAAATAAATAAAATCTTTAAAAAAAAAAAAGGTGATACTCCACCTTCTTATTTCAGCACTCACACTGTAAATGAGTATTCTTTTTTCTTTTTTAAGATTTTATTTATTTAAGAGAAAGACTGTGAGCAGGGCAAAAGGAGAGAGAGAGAGAATCTCAGGCAGACTCCTTCCTGAGCACAGAGCCAAATGCAGGACTCCATCTCATGACTCTGAGATCATGCCCTGAGTCGAAATCAAGAGTCAGACATTTAACCGACTGAGCCACGCAGGTGCCCCTAAAAAAGTATTCTTTACATAAATTATTTAGTGCCCAACTTTTCATATTTTCGTGCTTTGTTCTGGTGATTTTGCTTTTTAAATAGCCCCTATGTGTCATGTTACAGTGCTGTGTAGTGCTCCTAAGAGCCAGAAGGCTGCAAAGTGCCTTATTGGGAAACTACATGTGATATGGGCTGTTTGTGTCTTCCACAAGGTATACATTGAAGAGCTCACTTCCAGTAAAGCTATATTTGAAGATGGGACATCTAAGAAGGTAATCAAGGTCAAAGGAGGTCTTCTGGGTGGGCCCTAATTAATGTTCTAAGAAGAGATGAGACCTCTCTGTCATTTCCCTCAGAAGAAAGGCTAAGTGAGGGCAAAGTGGCAACCTAAAAGACAGGAGGAAAGCTTTCGCTAGAAACCTACCATAACCTTGGGCTTAGACTTCCCAGCCCCCAGAACTGTGGGAGGGAAATTAAATTTCTGTTGTTTCAGTTACCCGGTCTGTAGTATTTTGTTATAGCAGCCTAAGCGGACTGAGACAGCATGTGTTAGATTAGCTTGCTTCAGGCGTGTTTTATAAAACGGTTATCTGTGATTTCAATGTTAGTGAGTCAGCAGTATCTATCAAATAAAGTGTTTTTAAACAGATAGAAACACACACATAGCAGAGTTATATATTGATTGTTTCATGAATTAAAAACTTCTGTTCTGTGAAAGATGCTGTCAAGAGAATGAGAAGATAAGTTACAAAGTGGGAGAAATTTTGCAAAAGACACATGTGATAAAGGACCATTATTCAAAATATACAAAAAAACCCAAAAAACAAAAAGCACAACTCTTAAAACTCAACAATAAGAGGATGAACAACTTGATTTAAAAATGGACAAAAGACCTGGACACCTCAGCAAAGAAGATATATAGAGGGCAAACAAGCATATGAAAACCTACTCTACATCATATGTCACTAAGGAAATACAAACTAAAACAACAATGAAGTACTACCACATGCCTATTAGAATGGTCCAAATATAGAACAGTGACACCACCAAAGGCTGGCGAAGATGTGGAGCAATAGGAACACCATTCACTGCTGGTGGAAATGCCACATGGTGCAATCACTGTGGAAGACAGCTTGGCAGTTTCTTATAAAGCTTAACATATTCTTACTGTGTGATCTAGTAGTTGTACTCCTTAGTATTTACTCAAATGAGTTGAAAACTTACAGCCACACAAAAACCTGCACAATAGATGTTTATGGTGGCTTTATTTATAATTACCAAAAACTTGGAAGCAACCAAGATGTCCTTTGGCAGGTGAATAGATGAATAAACTGTGGATTCATCCACTTGCTATAACAAAATACCATGGACTGGAAGGCTCATATAACAGAATTTGTATTTTTCACAGATTTGGAGGCTGGGAGTCCAAGACCAAAGTGCTGGAAAATTTGCTTACTGGTGAGAGATTTCTTCCTTGCTTGCAGATGGTCACCTTCTCGTTTTGTCTTCACACGGCCCTTCTGGGGGAGCATGTCTCTCCTTCCTATAAGGACACCAGCCCTATCGAATAGGGCCCTGCCTCTATGACCTCATGACTTGTTTTGCCTTAATTATCTTTGAAAACGCCTTGTCTCCAAACACAGTCACATTGGGATTTAGAGGTTTAGAATATGAATATTAGGGATGTAATTCAGTCCATTACACTGAGGTATATCCAGACAATGGAATATTATTCAGCATTGAAAAGAAATGTGCTAAAAGCCATAAGAAGATATGGTGAAGGGGAAACTGAAATGTATATTACTAAGTGAAAGAAGCCAATCTGAAAAGGGTACATACTGTATGATTCCAACTATTTGACATTCAGGAACAGGCAAAACTGTGAAGACAGTGAAAGATTAGCAGTTGCCAGGGGGTGGGAGAGGGGAGGGATGAATAGGTGGAGCCCAGGAGATTTTTAGGCAATGAAAGTATTCTGTATGATATTATAATGATGGATATGTATCATGGTTTGTCCAAACCCATAGGATGTACAATACCTGGGGTGAACTTTAATATATACTCTGGACTTTGGATGATTCTGATGTGTTAGTATAGGTTCCTCAATTGTAACAAGTGGTGGGGACACCACTCTGGTGGAGACTGTACTCTGAGGGGGACCGGTCCTACTCTAGGAGACTGTGAGTATGTAGGGGCAGGAGGAATATGAGAGTGTTCTCTGCCTCCTGCTCAATTTTTCTGTACACCTAAAACTGCTCTAAAAAAAAGTCTTATTTAAAAGGAAAAAAAGATATGACCAGAGGTTCAATGAAACCCAACCATGTATGACCCTAAGGAACAGTGGTCCGTAATTTGCTAATTCAGTGTTTGTGGTGATTTTATAGAACAGAACTACAATGAGTAAGGAAAATTGACTAGACACAGGCCTACTCAGGCCCAAAGCCAAGAGGGGTAAATGGGACACTCATCTGGCTATCAACTTCCCACACTTTCCTTCCTCCTTTTCTTCTTCCCATTTCTCTGGGGTCAGAGACAGACCCCTTTCCTCACCACACAAACTGGCCTTCATTAACCAACTTCCTGTTTTTGAAGTACCTTACGTAAAGCTCTGGGATCTAATTGGCCAGGCAGGCTCATTGCTAGGCAATAGGGTAAAGACATGGGGACAATCTTTTCCCAAAATGTTAGGCAAGTTTGTAAAGCTAATGTTACACTGCAAACCCCTATTAAGGAATGCTGGAAGGTGATTATTATCTTAGCTCTCTTTGAATTCCTTCCCTACCAATCTCACTAATCTCCTGCCCCTCCCCACTGCCTTCCTCACCTCACCTCAGGATATTGCAGGCTGATGAGGGGAAAAAAACCCCAAAAACTGATTTACTGGCAAGGCAAAAAGAGCAGAGCTCATTAATCATTTGCGATAAGCCATCCATCCCCTTTTTCTCTGAAAGCTCCATAGCCCAGAGTTTTGCACCTTGTTCAGTAGGAGACAGCCCCTGGGTCAGAAGCTGTCAAGTAAGAACTACCATGCGGTTGCCACACCTTCCAACTGCAGGTGTTGATTTATATCTTTTCCCCTTCCTTCTTCCTCCTTTGATTGTCATGCCTTAGTGATCCCATAACCAATATCCCCTTAAAGATAACCACTCCCCTCCCATGTAGAATCATCTTGGAGACACCTTTTCTATCTTATTAAGATTAAGGAGGCACTGCCTCCTTCCATGAACTACCAGTTCTCAAGGAATCATACAGTTTTAAGGTTTTCATCAAGCGTCTTCACATACTACCTTTCATAATGGAGGAGGAATTTCAGTAAGTACCGCTAACAACTTGAAATGAGACTGCACTCGGTAAGTTAAATTCAGAAATCGGCACACCAGACCAATACAGCCATAGAAAGCGACTCTGTTGAATGCCTATTGATAAACTTAAGGGCAAGTAGTCACAAAAACTAAAAAGAAATGTCAACCAGAAAAGGCATTAATCAGCATGATCGCAGAGAAAAAGGAGACTCACAAAGGCAATTATCCCAGAAGAATGTATTCTATCAGTGACTTTGTGTCTGGTCTGCCTGGCAAAGCCATCTGTCTATCTCTAATATGGAGGTGGATTAAACAGGCCACAGAATCCAATGCCACTGTGCTCCCATTACCTTGGTTCTTGCCCATGTTTACCAGTTTGGTGGCAATATAGCTTGGTCAAAAAGGAAGAGGGGGCTCCTCAGTCCACCATGTACGTAAAATTCTAAATTAGTGTTCTAGCTTTTATACATCGTCTCTTTCGGGCTTTGTTTAAATGAGTCCGCATCTCAAGTCTAGCCAAGCCCGGTACACTTACAAGATCATTTCTGCATCGACAAGATTATGAACCAGATTTGGGGAAGTGGTGAGTTCTCCAAGGTAAATGCTGATTTCTGGGGTCTGTCTGAGGGAGGACAGTCTCAACATCACTCTCAAGCTTCTTTCCCCTACTAAAGCCTGTTGGGGCTAAACAACAGTTCTTGGGTAATGCAAGAATGATATCTCCTTGGCTAGATGATTGTAGTGCTTCTCACTGCTGGTTGGAAATACCCTGGGGGCCTCGTTATCCCACAGAGCTGGACACTTCTGCTTCTGGTGAGACAAAGTTCTTAAGACTAGTGTTTGTAAAACATTGAGTAAATTCATTAAAAATTTACCAATACTTTTACAACTTCAGGCAAAAAGTTTCTGGGAAGTTTGGGTTTAAGAGGAACTTCTACCCCATGGCCACCCCTACCAGCCAGTTTCCCCGTCTAGATCACACCGGGGCTGCAGGCATATTGGTAATGTGGGATTTCTTTTCTAAGTTTTGTTGTTATTGCCTTGTACCAAACAGAGGTGGCATTAGTCAAAGGAGTGGGTTGAAGCTCTTTCACTTTGAGAGTTGGCTGCGGCTACCATTTCTATCATCAAATTATGCCTGTGAATGATTTTAAAATATGCCAGAGATCCTGGTTATCCTACTCTGGCTATTTTCTAACAACTTCTTTTCATTTCTGGACAGGTACTGGTGGTGCCCACCTGGGTCTCCCCTTCCCTGCCCCCCGGCACCATGAGAACACTTGTAGAAAAAGTAGCCTGTTTTCATTACTGAAGAACAGTGCATAATAGCACAGTAACAGCAAAAGTTAACCACATGTGTATTAAATAGGATTTGGTTTGGAATGTGATCCTGGCCCTATAACCAAGCTATCAATTCTGTGTTTTCTTCACTTATTATATGACTCTCGTCAGACTCATTCTTAATGAGGTGGCTCTGGTTGTGACATTCAAACATCTCTCCAGAGATCTTAGCTGGTCTCTTTCCTGTTTTATACTGGAAGTCAGGACCCTATTATTTGGATTTTCTTCTATGATCCAGATGACAATCCGATCCCATGAAAATTGTGAAAATCACTGGGAAAAGCTATCTACCTGTCAACTGGCTGTCAGCTATTGTAACTTTATAAACAAAAAGTAGTACTTTCAACAAAATTACATGACAATTCCTAGGTAGGAAATTTGACAAAGTTGGCAACCATTTTAATAATGGATGTTCAATGTACTCAACCACATATTTACATGGGTCAACATCAGTATCTGGCTAATTAAGAAGTTTTGCCTTATCATTCTCTTTGTAACTTAAGTGAGGAGTTGGCACACAGAGCAACTTCTTTTAGTTTCGGGCCTGTTCTTTCTTTTTTTTTTCTTGCTGCCAGTATCTCTACTTCAAATTTTGAGGAGATCTGAAAGATCTGCCAGTTATCCGTGCTTCCAAAGATGGAGATTAGAGTGCGATTCCTTCCTCCTCTCCACCCATTGCCAGTTCCCATCAGTTACCCTAGCACTAAATCAGATCTCACCATCAGGGTAATGTTAGAGGACTCTCATTTGAAAGTAGTAGTGATATCGATGCATATCTTATTTTTAAGAAAAGTTTTAACATCACTGGAAAAAAGTGGCTGACAATAACCCTATTATTTAAGTTCATAGTTGCTGTCACCTGCAATGCCATTAATGTTTAATCTGATAATTTTCCGAGGCAAAGAGACTCTTCTGTAAGGTACCTAATGTACTATGCAGAGAGGGGGAATCTTTCCTGCTTTACGAAATAAATATATTTACTTATTCTTATTTTACTTAACTATAAAAATTATTTCTTTAGTCTTCATGGAAATTTATGTTTATGAGAGAGAGGAGGGTACCTATTTAATTAGCTTGTAAATCATTTCAAATCTAAAGTTTCATATCAGATGCCTTCTAAGGATTAAGTAATTTTATGCTTGATTTATTTAAAAAATAAAACTTTATTTTAGGTAACATGAGGAATTTTTATAAAATGTAAATATTTTCAGAACACATAAGATTTTCATCCAATATATGGTTCTGAGAAATGAAACAACTGACATGTTTTCTAAGAGATTTACCCAAAAGTATAAGAAGGTAAAAGAGTACAAGATACCTTTTTTTGACAGATTTAAAAGCTTATTTCTGACTTTTGACTCAGTTCAGAACTTGATTAACATCTTCTGGCCAGCATTTCAAGGAGCAAACTAAATTCTATTGCAATGAAAGAAAATGAACTTGAGTTTCAGATTAAACTTTTTATCTTAGAGTTTTTTGACTGAGTGTGTGTGTGTGTGTGGGGGGGTGTCCTAAGAATGAACAGGTCATTCATGTGCCTCTCTATGTCCAGTCTCAAGAAGAACATGTGGGAGGGAATTGGAAATGATTAAAATGTGCTCAGTTTTTATTGGTAAGTCAGAGGTCTCAGAAGTCAAGTTCAGATCTTCAGTTGAAAGTCACAGACTGGCAGAGACAGAAGCCTCAGTCCAGGTCTCTGTACTGTTCATCTGGTTGTGTGAGGGACATGTTGCCCACCTTTGACTCAGCCTCAGGCAGGGAGACTAGTGTTTCTTCCATGATAAAATGCTGTACCAAAACCTGAAATTTGGGGGAAAAATCAATTCATGTCAGCTTGTTTGGTTTGGGGAACCATTATTGGATATTTAGTACAAAGCGTGATATGATACTTGAATGATAAAATTTTATGGATCAAAGGAGTAGCTATAGTCTATCCTCATATGGTGCTTAATCGCTATGGAAGTGGCAGTTTAAGAAAACAAGATGTTCTGTGATTTCTGCCACACTCCATGGTGTGGAGCACCCAGGAAGAAGTAAGCCCATGTAAAACCAACCTTGGAATATCACACACAACCACTTAAAAGAAGTGGATTGTGAGGTGTTTAAGAAACACAGGTGGTTTTTGGGTTCCACAAATGGTTCTACATGATGGAAATGAACAGATCAAAACAGAAAGGGCACTGATAAGGCAGAGCCCGCAGCAGCAGAGAGTGTGAACCGACCTCTCGCTGGAAAAGCCCAGCCCTGGTCACTGTTTTTGGCAGGGAAACTGCAGGGCAGCTTCCTCTTCTTGGTATTGTTTTACTGAGCAGAGGTCCAGGAGAGATGACCAGCAAAATGCAATAAAGTCTGCTATCCTTTGCCATGAGACCAATACACAAAGAAAACAGGGCCATCTTCCAAAGTAGGAAAATGTTTGGGCACCATCTGGGACCATTTTTGAGGTCCGGCTGCTCTCCATTCCTCCTTCTGGTTGCTGGTGGCAGCCCTGTGTTCTCTCAGGCCACAGGCTGTGGAGGAACTGCCAGACGCATAACTAGTTCAGACTGGGTCTGAATTCCCCCAGGAAGTATAGCACTGAATGTGTGTGTGTGTGTGTGTGTGTGTGTGTGTGTGTGTGTGTGTGTGTGTGTGTGTGTTGGGGAAGGGTGGGGAGGAGGTGGTTATCACCCATCAATAGGCCTGAAAGACTTAGTTCTTGGAAAAAAAAAACAACAACAGGAATAAGGTGGCTTATTGTGTGGGAACTTAGAGAAATTTTCACTTTGTAACAGAGCATTAGGTTATAAATTATGTATGGGTGGAAAATGTACTTTCCTGCAGCTCTATATTGGTAGAGGCATTTAATGCAGAAGAGAACACAGAAGGCTGCATTCTTCTTATTGTTGACTGAATTTCTGTGTTGTAAATATATATATGATGCTGGAAAATAAGCATTAGAAGAATAAGTGAAAGAGAAGGGGGTTGCTTCCTTTGGGGCAGAATGGTGGGAGGCAGGAAAATTAACCACCCACCTTCAAACACCAACACACACACACACATGAACACAAATATGGATCATTGTGAAAGCGTCCACCTCCCCTACACCACCATTAGCACTGGTTCACAAGAACCCAAAATTACATGAACAGGTACTTCAAACTTACAGTTTAATATTCCTCATGATCATTCATTTTGTCATAAAATTCACACACATTAAATTCAATGACTTTTGACAAATATAGACTCCCAAGTAACCACCATATAAAGATATAGGCCATTTCTATCACTGAAGTTTTCTGTGCTCCTTGTAGTCAGTCTCCGCCTCACTCCAGGTACCGGGCAACCATTGATCTACTTTCTGCTCATATTAATCACATTTGCCTGTTCTAGGTTTTCATATAAATGGAATTATAGCGTGATTACTATAGCATAAGGAATTTCATATAAATGGAATAAAAGCATGATGCTTTCAAAATGTTAAGGTCCATGTTGCTACATAAATGAGTAATTTATTCCTTTTTATTGCAAAGTATACTCCATTGAATGGATATACCAAAATTTATCCGTTCACATCTTGATGAACATTTGTGTTGCTTTCAGTTTGGGGATATTGTGAATGAAGCATAGATGAATATTAAAGTCCCAGTGTTGTGTGGACACACATTTTCTTTTTTTTTGATAAATACATAATAATAATATTCCATTTCCTATTGAATTAATTTCTACTCTTTATGATTTCCTTTCCTCTAATTACTTTGGATTCAAGTCACTCTTCATTTTCTAGCTCATAAGGTGAAAATTTAGAAAGTTGAGCTTGAGAATTTTCTTATTTTCTACACTCTCCAGCTTTATTGAGATATTACTGATATATAACGTTGCAAGTTTAAGGTGTACAATGTGATGAATAGATACATGCATATATTGTAAGAATTTTCTTATTTTCTAATGTAAGCAAATAAAACCACAACTTTCCTTTTGGGGACCACTTTGACTTTACTTTATAAATTTTGATACGCAGGCAGTCTTTACATGGTAATGAAGGGACTGTAAAAATGATCATGCAAACTTAATCCCTGCAAAGTGATCTTTATAATCAATGGGAAAATTACAATTGTCCTATGATCCTTAAGATTTTTTGTTATGACATTAAATGTATAGGAAAATGAAAAAAGTGGTGAAACTAATATTTATTTAGTATACTGTAATTTAAAGCATGAGAAGCATTAAAGTATTTATAGTGAAACATTTTGAGAATTAAAGTGTTTTCCTCCTTTATAAAAAAAGTAGAAAATGGATACAGAGTTTCAATTTGGGAAATGAAAGAGTTCTGGAGGTGGATGATGGTGAAGGTTGTACAGCAATGTGAATGTACCAAATGCCACTGAACCATGCATTTCAAAATATTAAATGATAAATTTCATATTATGTATATCTTACTACAATTGAAAAAAAAAAACAAATCAAAAGACTTTGAACAGCGCTTGCTACCTCCTCATATAATTTGATGAGGAGTGATCACTATTTCTATGCCTCTGTGAATTGTCATATTCAGAACTTCCTAAGTTTGAATCAGCTTCCAACATTTTATCTTTTGCACATTTGAAATATTCAAAAGTCCTTTAATGTAAATTTTTGCCAGTGTTACTTTCTTTGGGATATCTTTACCCTTTTCATTACAAGCACTTATTCATTTATGTCAACTTTACTACATTCCCGTGACTATAAAACTAAAATCTCTCAAAAACAGACATATTAAGATTTCCACATTAGCTATTTCTTCTTTCATTCCACTTGCTTTTGATTCAAACTGTGCTTCCGATATGATCACGTTTGCTTGTTTGATGTACTTTCATCCCTGTTGGCCAGTTCCTTCTCTGGGTCACTCATTTTTGTAAAATGTCATGTGGTTTATCGGTGGGAGACAAAAAGGAAACAGCTTTACTGTATGTGTGTGAACTGAATAATAGAGGAACAGCAACAAATCACCAAAGAATTTTAAGTGATGTGATTGGCTGCTGATCATGATGACTATTTGTTATTTGCATAGTGATTCACGGACTGATAAGTTAACAATGAAGTTTGTAGAATTGCTTACAGTAATATACTGTGGTAACTGAAATGTAGGAATTGAAATTTGAACCATGTTGATGAGAGACTTGTCTTTATGGTAGCTGAAATGTGCATATTAGAACCTGTGCAAAGCAAGGATTGCCCGTACTGTGTTCTTTTTTTTATTTTTAATTTTTATTAACATATAATGTATTATTTGCCCCAGGGTACATGTCTGTGAATTGTCAGGCTTACACATTTCACAGCACTTACCATAGCACATACCCTCCCCAATGTCCAAAACCCAGCCACCCTATCCCTACACCCCTGCCTCCCAGCCACCTTTAGTTCATTTCGTGAGTCTAGGAGTCTCTTATGGTTTGTCTCCCTCCCCAACCCTTCCTGTTTCATTTCTCTCCCCCACCCCCCCAAACCCCTGCCTTGCCTCTCAAATTCTTCATATCAGAGAAATCATGTGATAATTGTCTTTCTCTGACTGACTTATTTCACTTAGCATAATACCCTCCAGTTCCATCCACGTTGTTGCAAATGGCCAGATTTCGTTTCTCTTGATGGCTGTGTAGTATTCCATTGTATATATATATCACATCTTCTTTATCCATTCATCTGTTGATGGGCATTTAGGGTCTTTCCATAGTTTGGCTATTGTGGACATTGCTGCTATAAACATTCAGGTGCACGTGCCCCTTCGGATCACGATGTTTGTATCTTTAGGGTAAATACCCAGTAGTGCGATGTTCTCTCTTTGTGATTTCTTTTTGACCCATGATTTATTCAAAAGTGTGTTTAATTTCCAAATATTTGGAGTTACCAGGTTTCATTTTATATTGCTTCTTATTTTAATTCCATTTTGAGCAGAGGACATGGCGTGTATAGTTTAAGTCCTTTTAAATGTATTGAGATTGTTTTATTGCCTAGCATATGGTCTGTATTAGCTAATGTTCCATGTGCACCTGAAAAAAAAAGTGAATTCTGCTGTTACTGAGTGTAACATTCTATTAAGTCAGGTTGGATTATGGCATTGTTAAGTTTTCTATAACTTTAATGTTTTCTTTTGAATTTTTCTGTCAAGTACTGAGAGAATTGCAATATTGAAGAATAATTGTGGATTTGAATGTTTCTCTTCTCAGTCCATCAGTTTTCTTTCATATATTTTGAAGTTCTGTTATTAAGAGCTTAATGGTTGACCCTATTATTATTATAAAATGACCTTCTTCACCCCTGATAATATTTCCTTTCCTGAAGTCTATTTATTTGACACTAATATAGTTATTCTAGTTTTATTGCGATTAGCATTGACATAGTATAATTTTTTCCATCCTTTTACTTTTACTCTATCCTTGTCTTTATATTTTAGGGTATTTCCTATAATAGTTTGTAATGGGTCTTGCCTTTCATTTAGTCTGGCAATCTCTGCCTTTTAATTGGAGTGTATATAAATATATAATATAAAATCCAAGTGCAAAATGGAGACTCTTTATATTTAGTGTAATTGTGGAAACCCTCCTTGCATTTATATTTTCCTTTAAATATGTGAGTATATTTAAAGAGCTGTTTTAAAATTCTTATATGCTAATTTTATTACCTGTGCTGGCTCTGTTTCTATTGACTGGTTTTCCTCCCGGGTATAGGTTTTGTTGTTTTATTTTACATATCTAATGACTTTTCATTGAATGCCACATGTTATGAATATTGTGTTGCTGAGCATTTAGATTTTATTGTCTTCCTTCAAAGAATGTTGAATATTATTTAGCAGACAATTAAGTTACTTGTCATCAACTTGATTTTGGAGACTCATCTTCGAGTTTTGTTAGGAAGTATCTAAAATAGTTTTTACTCTGGAGGTGATTCAGCCCTCCTCCTAAGATATCACCCTTCTGTAGTCCCTACAGAATGCACTGGGTATTCAATGAGGCCTCTTCCTCTTCACTCAACTTTCTCCCAGATCTGTATTAGCTGAGGAAATTATTCAGTTTATAGTAACTCAGGCAGTTTTTCTAATGTTAATTCAACCTACCATGCACAGGTTAGTATTCAGACAAGGGGAGTTAGTATTCAGGTCTAAGGGCATTCCTGAAGCTCCTGTTTAACTTCTTCCTCTCTGGAACTCTGCCCTACAATTGCAGATACCTCAGTCTTCCCAATATCCTACCTCTCTCTCCTCTACTCAGAGAAATGACAGCCTAAATTCCCCCTTCCTATGGTTTAGAAATTGCTTCCACGCAAAAATCTGGAATAATCAGAGGATCACCTTATTTGCTTCCTTGCTCTCAATGGCATCTGATATTTACAGGATTAAGTTCTAGTTCCTTTACATAGTGGCATCTGTTCTGTATAGATAAATGTTTTGTTATTTGTCCCACATAACCAACCACCTGGACCTGCTCAGACACAGGCAGGCAAAAGACTGTTGTTTATAAGACTTGTGCCATGTGAATAACCTTGAGCCTAATTGTTTAAAATATATTATTTGGCCTCCAGGTTAGAGCTGACCTTCCTGTTCTGGATGCCAAGAGCTACAAATTTTGCCTTATACCCTCTCCTGTTCCACACTGGGCTGGCCCCCTGGAATAGAATCCAGGAGGGGAGACAGACACACATAGCCCAGACTCCTTGAAAATACAGAAATATGGTAACATGGAAATCCAGCTTGCTCCAAACTGCACACAGGAAACAGATGCTCAATTTCAAACCCTATTATTTGCCTTATACATATGGCCCTTATGGAAATGGCCAGTTGGATGTCTCACCTAAAGGGAGGATGCTTTGCCCAGGCCTCTCAATCAAGACTCCAGCCTGGCTATTTCCACAGGGCTTCCCCAGCTGATAAATTGGATGTTGTAAATACCCGATTTGATGTAACTTTGCCTTGTTCTCACTTATTGCCTACTATTACCTTCATCTATGTAGATTGCTTTCCTTTTCAGTTTCTATTAGGTTTCTATAATAATAACAACAGAGTTTTCTTTCCTTTTTGAAACTGAAAAACAGCTGTTGTGAATCTTTTGTGCAGAACAGTATTTTTAAATTAATTAATTAATTAACATACACTGTATTATTTGCCCCAGGGATACATATCTGTGAATCATCAGGTTTTCGTATTTCACAGCATTTACCATAACACATACCCTCCCCAATGTCCACAACCCAGCCACCATATCCCTGCCCCCCTACCCCCAGCAACCTTCAGTTTGTTTCATGAGTTTAGGAGTCTCTTAAGGGTTTGTCTCCCTCCTGATCCCATCTTGTTTCATCTCCCCCACCCCCCACGACCCCCACCCTGCCTCTCAAATTCTTCATATCAGAGAGATCATGTGATAATTGTCTTTCTCTGACTGACTTATTTCACTTAGCATAATACCCTCTAGTTCCATCCACATTGTTGCAAATGGCAAGATTTTGGGGTTTCTTTATGGCTGCATAGTATTCCATTGTATATATATACCACATCTTCTTTATCCATTTATCTGTTGATGGACAGCTAGGTTCTTTCCATAGTTTGGCTATTGTGGGCATTGCTGCTATAAACATTCGGGTGCATGTGCCCCTTCGGATCCCTACATTTGTATCTTTATGGTAAATACCCAGTAGTACGAGTGGTGGGTCATAGGAGAGCTCTGTTTTCAACTTTTTGAGGAACCTCCATACTGTTTTCCAGAGTGGCTGTACCAGCTTGCATTCCCACCAACAGTGTAGGAGGGTTCCCCTTTCTCCGCATCCTTGCCAACATCTGTCATTTCCTGACTTGCTAATTTTAGCCATACTGACTGGTGTGAAGTGGTATCTCACTGTGATTTTGATTTGTATTTCTCTGATGCTGAGTGATGTTGATCACTTTTTCATGTGTCTGATGGCCATTTGGATGTCCTCTTTGCAGAAATGTCTGTTCATGTCTTCTGCCCATTTCTTGATTGGATTATTTGTTCTTTGGGTGTTCTTGATAGATTTTGGATACTAGCCCTTTATCTGATATGTCATTTGTGGATATCTTCTCCCATTCTGTCAGTTGTCTTTGGTTTTGTTGACTGTTTCCTTTGCTGTGTAAAAGCTTTTGATTTTGATAAAGTCCCAATAGTTCATTTTTGCCCTTGCTTCCCTTGCCTTTGGAGATGTTTCTAGGAAGAATTTGCTGCGGCTGGGGTCGAAGAGGTTGCAGCCTGTCTTTTCCTCAAGGATTTTGATGGATTCCTATCTCACATTGAAGTCTTTCATCCATTTTGAGTCTATGTGTGTGGTGTAAGGAAATGGTCCAGTTTCATTCTTCTGCATGTGGCTGTCCAGTTTTCCCAACACCATTTGTTGAAGAGACTGTCTTTTTTCCATTGAATATTCTTTCCTGCCTTGTCAAAAATTAGTTGACCATAGAGTTGGGGGTCCATTTCTGGGCTCTCTATTATGTTCCACTGATCTATGTGTCTGTTTTTGTGCCAGTACCACACTGTCTTGATGATTACAGCTTTGTAATAGAGCTTGAAGTCTGGAATTGTGATGCCATCAACTTTGGTTTTCTTTTTCAACATTCCTCTGGCTATTTGTGGTCTTTTCTGGTTCCATATAAATTTTAGGATTATTTGTTCCATTTCTTTGAAATAAATTGATGGTATTTTGATAGGGATTGCATTAAATGTGTAGATTGCTTTAGGTAGTCTAGAAATTTTCACAATAATTGTTCTTCCAATCCACGATCATGGAATGTTTTTCCATTTCTTTGTGTCTTCCTCAGTTTCTTCCATGAACACTTTATAGTTTTCTGAGTACAGATTATTTGCCTCTTTGGTTAGGTTTATTCCTAGGTATCTTATGGTTTTAGGTGCAATTTTAAATGGGATTGACTCCTTAATTTCCCTTTCTTTTGTCTTGCTGTTGATGTATAGAAATGCAACTGATTTCTGCACATTGGTTTTATATCCTGACACTTCACTGAATTCCTGGATGAGTCCTAGCAGTGTTGGAGTGGAGTCTTTTGGGTTTTCCACATAAAGTATCATACCATCTGCAAAGAGTGAGAGTTTGACTTCTTATTTACCAATTCAGATGCCTTTTATTTCTTTTTGTTGTCTGGTTGCTGAGGCTAGGACTTCTAGTACTATGCTGAATAGCAGGGGAGATAGTGGACATCCCTGCTGTGTTCCTGATCTTAGGGGAAAAGTTCTCAGTTTTTCCCCATTGAGAATGATATTCACTGTGGGTTTTTCATAGATGGCTTTGATGATATTGAAGAATGTGCCCTCTATGCCTACACTGTGAAAATTTTTATCAAGGAAGGATGCTGTATTGTCAAATGCTTTTCAGCCTCAGTTGGGAGTATCATATGATTCTTGTTCTTTCTTTTATTAATATATTGTATCACATTAATTGATTTGTGGATGTTGAACCAACCTTGCAGCCCGGGAATAAATCTCACTTGGTCATGGTGAATAATCCTTTTCATGTACTGTTGGGTCTTATTGGCTAGTATTTTGGTGAGAATTTTTACATCTGTGTTCATCAGGGATATTGGTCTATAATTCTCCTTTTTGATGGGGTCTTTGGTTTTGGGATCAAGGTAATGCTGGCCTCATGAAATGAGTCTGGAAGTTTTCCTTCCATTTCTACTTTTTGGAACAGTTTCGTAAGAATAGGCATTAATTCTTTAAATGTATGGTAGAATTCCCCTGGGAAGCCATCTGACCCTGGGCTCTTGTTTGTTGGGAGATTTTTGATGACTGCTTCAATCTCCTTACTGGTTATGGGTCTGTTCAGGTTTTCTATTTCTTCCTGGTTCAGTTTTGGTAGTTTATGTGTCTCTAGGAATGCATCCATTTCTTCCAGATTGTCTAATTCGCTGGTGTATAGTTGCTCATAATATATTCTTATAATTGTTTCCATTTCTTTGGTGTTGGTTGTGATCTCTCCTCTTTGATTCATGATTTTATTAATTTGGGTTCTTTCTCTTTTCTTTTTGATAAGTCTGGCCAGGGGTTTATCAATCTTATTAATTCTTTAAAAAAACCAGCTCCTAGTTTCATTGATTTTTTCTACTGTTCTTTTGGTTTCCATTTCATTTATTTCTGCTCTGATCTTTATTATTTCTCTTCTTCTGCTGGATTTAGGCTTTCTTTGCTGTTTCTCCAGCTCCTTTAGGTGTAGAGTTAGGTTGTGTGTTTGAGATCTTTCTTGTTTCTGAGAAAGGCTTGTATTGCTATATACTTTCTCTCAGGACCACCTTTACTGTGTCCCAAAGATTTTGAGCAGTTATGTTTTCATTTTCATTTATTTCTATGAATTTTTTTAATCTTCTTTAATTTCCTGGTTAACCCATTCATTCTTAGTAGAATGCTCTTTAACCTCCATGTATTTGAGTTCTTTCCAACATTCCTTTTGTGACTGAGTTCCAGTTTCATGGCCCTGTGGTCTGAAATTATGCAGGGAATGATCCCAATCTTTTGATATCAAATTGAGACCTGATTTGTGACCCAGGATGTGATCTATTCTGGAGGATGTTCCAGGTGCACTACAGAAGAATGTGTATTCTGTTGCTTTGGGATGTAATGTTCTGAATATATCTGTGATGTCCATCTGGTCCAGTGTGTTATTTAAAGCTTTTATTTCCTTGTTGATCTTTTGCTTAGATCATCTGTCCATTTTGGTCAGGTGGGTGTTAAAGTCCCCTACTATTATTGTATTATTGTTGATGTGTTTCTTTGATTTTGTTATTAATTGGTTTATATAATTGGCTGCTCGCATGTTTGGGGCATAGATATTTAAAATTGTTAAATCTTCTTGTTGGACAGTCTCTTTAAGTATGATACAGTGTCCTTCCTCATCTCTTACTCTAGTCTTTAGCTTAAAATCTAATTTATCTGATATAAGGATTGCCACCCCAGCTTTCTTTTGATGTCCTTTAGCATGGTAAATTGTTTTCCACTCCCCCCTTTAAATCTGGAGGTGTCTTTGGGTCTAAAATGAGTTTCCTGTAGACAGCATATTGACAGGTCTTGTTTTATTAACCATTCTGATACCCTATGTCTTTTGATTGGGGCATTTAGCCCATTTACATTCAGGGTAACTATTGACTGATATAAATTTAGTGCCATTGTATTGCCTGAAGGTGACTGTTACTATCTATTGTCTGTGTTCCTTTCTGGTCTGTTACTTTTAGGCTTTCTCGTTGCTTAGAGGACCCCTTTCAATATTTCCTGTAGGACTGGTTTGGTGTTTGCAAATTCTTTTAGTTTTTGTTTGTCCTGGAAGTTTTTTATCTCTCCATTTATTTTCAGTGACAGCCTAGCTGGATATAGTATTCTCAGCTGCATATTTTTCTCATTTAGTGCTCTGAATATATCATGTCAGTCCTTTCTGGCCTGCCAGGTCTCTGTGGATAGGTCTGCTGCCAATCTAATATTTCTGCCTTTGTATGTTACAGACTTCTTATACAGCTGGAATTAAAAAAACTTTGCTCAGCATTGAGCTCAGACACTAAACTTGATTAGAAGACAATAGTATTAGAAATCAGGCTTTTAAGAGACAGAATTTTCTGAGAAATCCCATAGTTTTCTTCCTACTTGTCAAGAAACTAAACTTAGAGGGTTAACTACAAAGTAGATCACAGATCTGGAGGAAAATGTGGGATAGGAGAAAGTTCCCTCCTCATGGTAGAAGGAAAGCCCTAATGAGATTGGGTTGGGGGATAATGGGAAGAAGGCCAAAAAAGAGGAGAATCCTTTGGCTTCTGCATCAGGATGAGAATCTGGGATGGAAGTGGGGGGGTGGGGAAATGCAGAGAGTTATGAGGGAATAGGAGAATCTTCTAAAGCTCTGTTTTCCTCAGGATAGCTAAAGAGACTGTAGACCTTCCAGAGAAGCAGGTAGTGGGACTTGTATTCTAACCTGCATAAGTGGGTGACTGAGAGAAGTGCTGAGGAAAGTGGACCTCATAACAGCCTACTGAGCTCTGCACACTTGGGTGAGGTCAGAGCACAGTACCCACATTCCAAAGTAGATGAGTGTGAGGCCACTGGCAGGGTCAGCTGCTAGAGTCTGATAATGCCTAGTAGATCAGAACCCAATACCTTCTAGATCTTGGCACACTGTGACCAAGCAGGTCATATTTCCCAGCAACAGAGGTTACCAGTAGAGAGGTCTACATCTGGAGAAGATGCAGGTCAGTCAGCAGTGAGAAGGGGACCAGAGAGCCACCTTCTTAATATAGGACAACATATGATCCCTGTCTTTCCCCTCCCAAAATTAGAAAAGAGCAAGTGATGAGGGATGTGGGGAAGAATCTCTAAATAATCAGGTATTAACTCTAAGAAGATTATGTTTGAGTTGGATAATGACTGAGATAAAATATGTGAGTTTGGATGAAAAAATTTGCATTGAGCTGAGTCCTGTAGAAAAGGAAAGACTTCTTCTTCCCCCTCTTAGATTTGTATCTCATTCTGCAAATTAAACTGACAAAAGACACTACCAGAAGAAAAGTGAGCAAATTTTATTTGATGCTAATATTTTTATGTGGCATAGTAGCCTTCATAGAAGATAAATGAAGGCCCAAAGAAATAATTAGGCCCAAGGGCTTACATACCATTTTAACAAAGAACAATAAAGCATGGAGATGTGATAATGCAAAGAAAAAAAAGGTCTGAGCCTCTAGAGGTGATTAATTGTGGAAAAGGGACCAGGAAGTGTCCACGGGAAACTAGTAGAAGATAAGAGTTATTTTAGTAAGGTTTATTTGTACAGCCTCATCTTGGCATTGATTCCCCACCTCCAATCACAAGAATGTTCTTCTCTTCCTGGTATAACAAGGGTCTTTTTTTGCCAAAAATTTTACTTGGTGGGGCACCGGGTGGCTCAGTTCATTAAAGCCTCTGCTTTCAGCTCAGGTCATGATCTCGGGGTCCTGGGATTTTGAGCCCTGCATCGGGCTCTCTGCTCAGCAGGAAGCCTGCTTCCCCTTCTCTCTCTTCCTGCCTCTCTGCCTACTTGTGATCTCTCTCTCTGTCAAATAAATAAATAAAATCTTTTTTTTAAAAAAAAAATTATACTTGGTTTTTAGCCAGACAGGGGAGGCCAGCGACATCTTCCTGCATCTGCTGTCTCTAAGTTGCCTTCAGCTCAAAATAATCAATATGTCAAAGTGAGATGTTTTGGGGCAGCATATTCCAATTCACTTCAGATACATTGAATAGTAACAAAATCTCTGCTCCAAGCAGAATGTGAGAGTTACAGCAACATGAGTCAATTTTAGAGGGAAAATCAGTTATATTTCTGCACATATTTGTTTTGTAACTGCTCAATTTTTACCTACTAGAAAGCTTAAAAATAAAACAAGCAAAGCACTCTTTATGATGTAGTGCTTCTTACCACGTGTACTTTATTCTCCAGTATCACTAAACTCCTATCTATCACTATCTTTCACGGATGTCACCACTCTATGATTCATGTCTGCAAACTCCAGTAGCAAGCAGTTCTTTAAAGGCTGGGAACAAATCTCATTCACCCTTGCATTCCCAGAACCTAGCACCATATGTGTTAGGTGGTAGGACTCAATAAATCTTACATGGATGTATGAATTAAAAATCCCAATATTTCTCCCACAGTGAGAAAAAGCAAGAGATTGCTATGTGATTGAAAATACCTTTCTCTGGAAAGGGTGAGACTTCTTAGGGAGGCTTAAGCTGGTGAGGAGTAGAAGGCAGGAATGGCTTCATGGATATGTGAACAATACATTTGCACAGTCCCCACACTTAAGAGGTCTCATCTTGGTTTAATGCTTTGCTGTTGGCATCTTGAAATACTTAATAATTTTTGAACAAAGGACACTGCATTTTCATTTTGCACTCGATCCCCTAAATTATGCATCTGGTCCTGATTGAGGGATGCCAAATAAAAGGAAAGGGCACAGAAAAGGAAGACAAGAAGAGGCACAAAAAGAGTTATTCCATCTTCATGATGTGCATAAGGTCAAGCTACAAGCCAGTAGGATGACCAGGAGGACTGAAGCAGCAGGGAAACTGGAGTGGCCACCAAAAAGTGTTTCATGTATCTCATACTTAGAGGTGGGCTTCTCAACCATTAGAGCCTGTGGGACTTTCTCACCAGTCTCGTGTATTCCTGTGTTTACAGCCTCCCTTTCTGGGGTGGCATTTCCGTAACACCTCCTGGGTTATGTCAGTAATGGCTCAGGTTTCCTTCCTTTGAAGGACACCTAAGTGTCTGTACCAGCTTGCATTCCCGCCAACAGTGTAAGAGGGTTCCCCTTTCTCCACATCCTCACCAACACTTGTTGTTTCCTGTTTTGTTAATTTTTGCCATTCTAACTGGTAATAAGGTAGTATATCATTGTGGTTTTGACTTGTATTTCCCTGATGGCTAGAGATGTTGAGCATTTTTTCATGTGTCTGTTAACCATTTATATGTCTTTGAAGAAGTGTCTGTTCATGTCTTTTGCCTATTTTTTGACAAAGTTATTTGTTTTTTGAGTGTTGAGTTTGAGAAGTTCTTTACAGATCTTGGATATCAGCCCTTTATCTTTATATTTGCAAATATCTTCTCCCATTCCGTGGGTTGTCTCTTAGTCTTGTTGACTGTTTCCTTTGCTGTGCAGAAGCTTTTTATCTTGATTAAGTCCAAAAGTTCATTTTTGCTTTTATTTCCCTTGTCTTTGGATATGTGTCTTGAAAGAAGTTGTTGTGGTCGATATTGAAGAGTTTACTGCCAAAAAAAAAAAAAAAAAAAAAAAGAAGAGATTACTGCCTATGCTCTCCTCTAGGATTTTGATGGGTTCTTGTCTCACATTGAGGTCTTTCATCCATTTTGAGTTTATTTTTGTATATGGTGTAAGAGAATGGTCCAGTTTCATTTTTTATGTAGCTGACCAATTTTCCCAGCACCACTCATTGAAGAGACTGTCTTTTTTCCATTGAATGTATTTTCCTGGTTTGTCAAAGATTAGCTGGCCATAGAGTCGAGGGTCCATTTCTGGCATCTCTATTCTGTTCCATTGGTCTATGTCTCTGTTTCTGTGGGAAATACCGTGCTGTCTTGGTGATCACACCTTTGTAATATAGCTTGAAGTCAGGCAACATGATGCCCCCAGCTTTGTTTTTCTTTTTCAACAGTCCCTTGGCAATTCAGGGTCTTTTCTGGTTCCTTGCAAATTTTAGGATTGTTTGTTCCAGCTCCTAGGAAAACGCCAATGGTATTTTAATAGGGATGGCATTGAAAGTGTAGATTGCTCTGGGCAGGATAGACATTTTAACAATGTTTATTCTTCCAATCCACGAGCATGGAATGTCTTTCCTTCCTTTTGTGTCTCCTTTAATTTCTTTCATAAGTGTTCTGTAGTTCCTAGAGTATAGATCCTTTACCTTTTTGGTTAAGTTTATTCCTCGGTATCTTATGGTTTTTGGTGCTACTTTTGGTGGGAATGCAAGCTGGTACAGCCACTCTGGAAAACAGCATGGATGTTCCTCAAGATGTTAAAAATGGAGCTACCCTTCGACCCAGCAATTGCACTACTAGGTATTTACACCAAAGATACAGATGTAGTGAAAGGAAGGGGCACATGCACCCTAATATTCATAGCAGCAATGTCCACAATAGCTGAACTGTGGAAGGAGCCAAGATGTTCTTCAACAGATGAATGGATAAAGAAGACATGGTACATATATACAATGGAATATTATTCAACCATCAGAAAGGATGAATACCCACCATTTGCATCAATATGGATGGAACTGGAGGGGATTATGCTAAGTGAAATAAGTCAAGCAGAGAAAAACAATTATCATATGGTTTCACTTATATGTAGAACATAAACAATAGCATGGAGGCCATAGGAGAAGGGAGGGAAAACTGAAGGGGAGAAATCAGAGAAGGACATAAACCATGAGAGACATTGACCTTAGGAAACAACTGAGGGTTTCAAAGGGAAGCGGGGAGGGGGATGAGGTAACCAGGTGATGGGTATTAATGAGAGCACGGGTCATGGTGAGCATGGGTATTATACACAACTGATGAATCATTGAACACCATATCAAAAACTAATGGTGTACTATATGGTGACTAACTGAACATAACAATAAAAAGAAAAGACACCTAAGTGTTGGATTTCCTCTGCTAATGTCAGATCAGTGACCTTAGTGATACTCCAGGAGGTAGCCAGGCACAAAGATCGTCAAGGCTAATCTGTACATGAAGAAACAGTGGCAGGAGAGATGCTAGAGATCAATAATTTAATACAATAAATTAATCATTAAGTTGGACATCTTTGTCTTTTTTTTTTAAAATAATCAGTGGTTACAGCCTGCTGTGTAAATAGTCACAATCATTAACATCATATCTGAAAACCTATAAGATACCCTCTTGGTTGACACACTATGGTTAGGGGTGTCACCCAATCCCTTTTGCATGATTTGAAACAAAAGATGACGATCTACTTTATCTAATGCATTTCCTCAGTGAAGTCATCATTAGCATTGTCATCTTCCTTTCCAGATAAGAGTTCTTCATGTACAACTAGTTAAACATTTATGTCTTTACATGTGTTTTTTTTTTCTTCAGTGCAAACTGGACTGAAAACTGATTGAACACTTTGTTCTTTGTCTATAACTAGATTTAAGCCTGAAAAATGGCAAGCATTGCACAAAGGAAAGTCCCCTCTTTGTCATTTTTTTGAACATCTTTATAAGCATTTAATATATTTAGCTCTGTGCTAGACCTAAAGCAAATCTGAAAATAATCCTTGTCCTCAGGGAAGTAATATTATATCTAGAACACATGGGAGAACACACTCAAATACCTCCTCACTGCTGAAGGAGGGCTGTTAACTGCAGTTATAGAATACCCAGGAGTGGTATTACAGAAGTCTATTATGCCAAAAACATAATACGCTAAAGATCAAATGAGCTTTTAATTTGAAGGAGCAGGACAGGGACTATGATTTTGCTAATCCTCAAATTAAATAACAAAGCTTTTCTAGAGTGACATAAGTGAGAACACAACACTGGTGGACAAAGGGAAGCCCTAGTCATTATTTATGTGCTGCTTTGCACTATGTCCTTGCAGTCTCTTATTTAGTCTGCAAAAGACTCTTCGCATTGCCAGCACTGGATCAATATTTGTTTAATGATAAAGAATATGAATTTAAATCCTGTGCTCCCAAATAGAAATGTCATTTGGGCTCCCTTTGTCCTATAGGAATCATTTAGTAAATGTCACCAGAATAAATGATGTCTTCTTTTATCAGCATTCACCAGTTACCATCTCCCCCTACTCACTCCCAGGGTCCCTCTCTTTATATGGAGAGAGAGGAAGAAGCAGTTGAAGAGTTGGTTTCCTTACTCTGACTGGAGTTGTTTCTTCATTGTCCCAATAGGTAAGCAGAGACATCAATCCTTAGAGGCTATCTTATTTCTCCTCTCCCACCCCAATAGGATGGTCTTTTAGCTATGGCTTAAATGGCACCATAAAAGAAAGCTCACCATTCCTGGAATAGCTTATTCAACTTTTGAAATAAACATTTTAAGAAAATTATTCCATGTGTCAAATTAAATATCTATCTTTTTAAAATTCCTATACACCACTTTCAACTTCTGGAGGACATTCCATCTCCTTAAAATTTCTAGCCCTTAATGCTGGCTTGAAAAGAACAATGTTTGTGGAACAGTGGAAAGCTGGAAAGGGTCGGGGTTCTGAACAACCTGGGAAGTTGAGATGCTGTACCAGTCACAGAGATGATACTTAGAACAAGAAAGATGCATATTCTAGGGGAGGGGGGGTTGATGAGTTTGGGTTTGATAATATTAGTAATCCTGTTTATAAATTGCAAACTAGAAAAATCCAGTAGGCAGTCAGGAGTTGAGAAGAAAGTGATAAAAACTAAGAATTAGGTGAAATCATTGATGGCAAGTGTATAGTGATAGAAGAGAAAAATGAGATAATTATAATCTATACTCTAGATTATAATCTAACACTGTCATGTTAATTAGGTTATAAGTAAATTAATAGGATTATGCCATTATATTAGCTATATTAAGATAAATGATAGTATTATGCTAGTAAATCAATGAGAAAGACCTGAAACACACAATTTGCATGACTGAGTGCTGTGGAAGTAAAATAAGAACATAAGTGGGAGAGAGTAGGTATTACCACCAATTGGTCTGAACCTGAGACCCAGCTGCATGATGGACATTAGCAGGTTATGAGGTGATGAGAGTTAATCCTCATATTTCCCAGGCGATAATAATTTGCTTGAAGAGAGGAAGTGTGAGCTAATAAGTTGGGGTTTCTTTGACTCTTGTGCCTTACTGCTTCCCTGAGATGCCATGCTATTTCCCTGGAACAGGAGACAGAACTCCTTGGAAAGATGCCAGTGCCTGGGCTGATGTGAACAACTGGAAGACTAGATGGCTGATGCAATAGTATCACCAACAGGAGGCTTTTAAGATTGTCAAAGAATGAAAATATGGATCGGATGATCATTTCCTGTCACTCAGATAGCCCTTTAGACTAAGCCACAAGATCTTTAGGAGGCATCCTGGGGAGAACGGATGGCTCCAAATAAAATCTCAAGGACAGTTCTCCATGATGATGCAAGCCTGTAGAGCATGGTTTTGTGTCTTTTCATGTAAATGAGGTTGGCACTCAAGTTGGGGAGGAGTGTTTTTCTCATTTCATCCAAGGGCAGACCCTGGCAGAGCACTGGCTTAGAGGCCCTGCACATAAACACTGCAGTTTCTTAGAGTCTGGCTCAGTTTGTCATCTATATAGTCCTACAGAGCATTAATGAGGGGTAAGTCAGATGGACATTAAAGGTAGATGGTGGTAGCATCTCTAGAAGGCGAACTTCACAGAGTCACAAAATGTGTACATTACTTACAAAATATGCAAAGAACATAAACCTTCAATTTCTATAACTGATTTGAACTTTTGTAAGAGTCCCCACTCCTTGGTAGCAGATATCAGGAAAACTGTTGGGTTATAACTGCCTTTCATTGACTTGGAGCTATTTTACAATCTCTGGAATTTGTAGAATACCAATAGCAATGCTAATATTTCTTGCAAGTTGTGTCTGGAAGAGATGCAATTAATAATTGCCCTGTAGCTATTGACCAATTTTTGGTATTTGTTTCATTTGGAATTCATATTTGTCTCCCTGATGATCTGTATGTGAGTGTGTGTGTTTGTGTGTGTGTGTGTGTGTGAATTCTTTTTTGAATCAGCTGCAAAATCTTACCAGTTTCCTCACAACTTGACTTAATAAAGTCTTTAATAAGGGAGAATCATGGTTTTATCCTTCAAAAAAAATCTCTTAACATAAGGGAAAACTGACTTTAAGCTTGACATTTTATGATATTGCTATTTCTTCTGGTTTAGGCTATTTCCAGGAGCTACTCAGTCTTTTCAAATTTCGTGTTCCACCTATTGCTCCTCGCCATCTTCATAGCACAAAAAGGTAGCAACTTGATGTGAGGAAACGAGGCACATATGACTTGTGGTGGTGGAAGAAAGACAAGATCTGAGGGTCACATGGTGCCTGTGTGGTCATTTGGCTATCATCCTGACACCTCTCATAGGAGACTGGAGACTCAGGCATATACTTTGTCTTCATCTTATCAAAGGTCTTGATGTCCTGCAACATGGCACATAGAAATTTCTAGTTTTAGTGCATGTTTGGGTAGCCCATGAGAGACCTGGAGTGTGGTCCTCCCTCAGTGCTGTGCTGTGGTTCCTTCTCCATGCTGACATGACTACATCCCAGAACTAGAATGATCTCAGTCTTTCCTATTCTTCTATGGGAATTTCTGTCATTAAAATGCTGACTTCTAAGTCTGAACCTTCTGCCCTTTCTCTGTCTCTCTCCTCCTTTCTGCCATCCACAAAGACCAAATGGGCAAGCATTTCACTTCCTCTGGCTATCCAATGGATGCTTTCCCCACACTGTGCACTCTGAAGTGTCACTCTCTCTCTTCCTTTTCCCCTGGACTATCATGGCAGAATAGTCATTATATGCATGAAATATGGAGAAAGGGAATGAAAAGCCCATTGATGTAATAGCTTCAAAATATCATCACTCTTGTATGGGATATTGGGGTTCTCAAAAGTAGAAATCATCACTGGAAGATAGAGCCAGAGGACGAGAGAAATTGTGGAAACCAGAAAAGAGGTGAGAAGGTGGCTTGAACAAAGACAGATAAGGCACCCTCTGGAACACCACCTGTGAGCTCGAATAATACAGTATCTTTATAAATATACATGCATAACAGGCAATCATTCTGAACTACCGTCAAAAAATTATTACTTTATTTTGGGACTTACTGTTTCTAAAAACCCATATTGGCCCCTAGGGATAACTGCATTTAAAAGAAATCTACTTTCAAACCACATGCTTAATAATAGTTTTAGGAAATTTGCCAAAAATAAACATTAGTTCACTCTTCTGTGTAACTTGGTTTCTGCCTTCCCTTCATTTAAAAAAAGACGACCACATTTTGCATTTCAATGTTTTTCAACTTTTCCTATTGCCCCTAACACCAGAAAGTGAAAGAGAATAATTCTGACAGTATATGGACTCTCAAAAGGCAAATAATATTCTCAAGAAGTATGAATTTCCATGGACTTTTGACCACTCAAATGAAGTATGAATTTAAATGCAATGTGTTGAGAAGGTTCTAAGATTTCTGGAGGGTATCTTTTTCTTTTTCTTTCAAAAGAGACAGACATTATGACTATAGGACAGGAATTTTTGACTCTAGGTAGTAGCTATGACAAAACTTCTTTAAACAAATCTGTACACGTGTGTAGGTTAAGCAGCTCCTTACAGAATTTCATAGCCATCAATCAATCAATCAATCAATCAATAAAATAGTGAAAATGGAATTGTATAATTAATACAGCAGATGATTCTTCAATGTAGCATAATCAGTACTAACCTAGATAAAATTTCCCATGAATTATGTGACCTTATAAAATAAACGTTTACACACACACGTATACTTAGTCATCCTGGAAATAAATGCTTGGCTCTTTCTTCATGTAGAACATGCGTATTTGACTCATTCTCAGAGGAAGTAAGTGGCCAATGCTTCTTACAGTAGAGAGAGACACAAGAGTATCATTAGTTCCTCAGTAGCTTATGCTGTACCGAAAAGCTCAGTCCTTGTCTTATAAAATCCATACAAATTTATCTTTATTGACTATATCCACATATGTTCATACATATCACAATATGTGCATACCTCTCTGTGTAAAAACATCAACTCAGAAATCTTCCTTGTTTTAAACCATGAAATATCTGTCATCATCCTCTAAAATTATGAGGATCCATTCTCTGAACCAAAGAGGGAACATATAAAGCTGGAAAAGAGGAAGTGTCTGTGATCCAGGAGAACATTCTAGTTGGACACTGGCTTATTCTACTGGAATGTGGGTCATTGCATGTTGCAGTTTTTTGACCTCAGGTCTCTGCTCCACTGCACCAAATACAAAACAATCTCAGCCCAGCCTTGCCTTGGTTGAGCTCTGTCTTCTGAAAGCTATGGTGGGATTGTTGGTATTCTGCAGTCATCATAAATCACTTTCTTTTTGAGACACATTGTAAATTCCGTTGATGTGCACTCAGTCTTTATAGCTCACTGCTTTGAATGTTGGAGATGGCTTCCTCTAGTTGTCTGTTCTCAGACAGTGATTTCTTTAGAACTTGCTAAATTTAAGAAGCACTAAACCTGAACTCTCATGAGAACACTAAATATCACAGTCCTTATTTTAATGAGCACTAAACTTGTTTCAAGGTCATTTTCCACACTCCCTGGATCCCCACTGATCACAGCGATATTAGTGTTGGTAAGGGTAGCAACTATCATTGCTATTGGTGAGCTGTGCTCTAAGCAAAACCTCATGAGACCAGTGGCCACTGCGATTAAATTCTCCTCCTTAGACAGCCTCATGCTGAGTCCATGGGAGGTGTAGAAGGTAACAGGTGAGATAAGTCCTGGATCTGGACACATGCTATCGACCTTTGGGACTCATACCACTTCAAGGGTAGGGGGTATCTAGCTCCTGACAGTAGTTCAGAACTAGAGTAATTTTAGACAACTGATCAACTATGGGGGAGGGAAAAACAACAACAACCTTTTCTTAATCCTCCTGGGTTCTCTGACCAAGACCTTGCAAATTAGACTGACAACAAGAGAAAAAGAGAGCTTATGAATACTTACATGACACATACACTTGGGAGCATCAGTGATGAGTAACTCAGAGCAATGGTTAGAACTGGGGCTTCACTAGCACCCTAATGGATGACAATAACTCTGTAGAGAAGAGACAGGACAAAGAAAAAGAGGCTTGAGTTTTTAAGGGTAGCAAATTGTGGCAAGGTCATTTTTTTCTTGTGTCTGCATTTTTCCTGTGCCTCCTTCTCAGTTGCCTTCTCAGCTCAAAATAATCTTTTCAAAGTGGTAGATTTGGGGGTGGGTGGCTTATTCTGATGGCCTGTACCACCCAGGAAAATGTGAGCCCATTAATGACAGCTCTGTACTGTGTTGCTTTTTACATGAGAAGCACAAACTTGGAAAATGAATGAAAGATGTTGCCATGAAGAATTTTGCTCTCATGTTGGGGAGCTCTATGGTCCTATAGACAGCATGATGCTGACTAGCATTTACTGATGTTTGCCACTAACCAGGGCCTGGACTTGGGACTCTATACACATTAGATCATATAATTCTCATAACAACCCTTGGAAGGTGGCACTGTTCTAATTCTTTTTACGGCTGAGACCCTGGAGCTATAAATGAATGACTTGTCCAGGGTCCCGAGTTAGGGCTGGTGCCAGGGTTGGAATGCTGCAAGCCCTTCATTAAAGCCCAGTCAGTTAATGGTCCCAGAGCAGTGGCCCCCAGGTGCTACTGCAGCCCCATTGTGCTCACCAGTCAAAGGGGTGAACACGAACGACACTGACCAGCCTCTGCAGGGAACACTGTAGAGTCCAGGTTTGAACTTGGGTATGCCAGACTCTAGAAAGCACTTCTTTCTTGTCAATGAAGTGCTGCCCCTCCTCAACCCTTCATGCTGAGCTGTCCTTCAGGACTTGGAACTGGCAACCATCTCAAGCATCCTTCCTACTGTCAGCTTAGGAAATCGACGATGTGTTTGGTATGGGATGTTCTTCTTTGCTGCCCCTCCCTCCACCGCCCTCTATACACAGTCTGTACTTGTCCATTTCCATCTTTTCATCCTTCCACTGATCTCATGACTTAACCCTTCCTGAGTCTTGTGTTTCGGGCACCTAGCAGGGCCTGCCCAGAGCATGCACTGAGGACACTGCTGGCAACCTAGGAAAGAATGACAATGGATCACATGTTGCCCTCCCAGATATCAACAGTGCTTATACATGCAATAAACAAGATGAGAGACTGAAGGTGATGCTTCCAGGGAAAAGTGCAACCCCTGGGGCCTGTCTGATCATCGCTGGCCTCAGAGAGAATTTCTCTCGAAGAACAGTGGGGAAGCCTCACGGTAGGGGCCTGAGGCTGGTGTGCTTGTGCCAACCGAAGGGGTCTAGTAGGTGTTTGGTGTCCCCAAAGTGACTCTGCTGCAGCAACTCCTCAGGCAGACTTGGAGATGACAGTTTCCTGCTCTCTGGTTTCCCCCTTACCAGTGTTCTTTTGCAGAAAGAGCAGAGGATCGGGAGTCAAGAAAGGGAAATCTACTTGTTCACCCCTGCCTCATTGTGGGATTTTAGAAGTCACTTGTCTCCCTAAGCATTCATTTTGTCAGCTCTGAAATGGAAATTACAACACACAGCCTGACTACACCATAGGGTTATGGAGATCAAAAGCGACTGTAAAAATGAAAGTCCTTTGTAAACCAAAGCACTCTGCCCGCCTGCTCTTCCTCCACATGCTTTGTCTTCCCAGGGTGATTTATGTGCAGGGACACATCCCAGGACGTTGCTGGTGGCCCTGACACTCAGGTCCGGTTGACTTGTCGCTAGGTTTTCAGACCCACTAGGAGCTTCTCCTTATAACATTTCTTACAAAGCTTTCTGTCTGAGGCTTCCATTTTTTGGCATCTGTAAAATGAATGTATGATGTGCCTTGAAGCCTGTAAGTAAAAACCACATCCCTCTTATCTCTGTTCTGAGAAGGAGGTCAAGTTACAGGTCCTGTGAGAAGGGAACTTCTTGGTTCCTGTTCTCGCTGAGGCTGAGGCTTCAACTGCTAAACCACCCCCAGAGGTACACGGTGGGGCTAACCGAAGGGTCACCCCGGCAGCCTGTGTGCAAAGCAGGTGGCTCCACTGCACTTCAGTGATTTGTGAGCAGAAGAAGCCATTCCTTTGCAACAGTGAAGGGAGAAGGGGTGGGAAGCCAGAGAACAGATGAGGACATGAAGCTGGGAGGGAGTCTTGGTGGTGGCAGGGGCCTGTCTAGGCTGGGGTTCCAAGGACAGTAAGTGGTTGAGAAGGAAGCATGGCTCCTTGGATTCTGCTTTGAACCTTTTTACTGTTCATTCCCCTTCATCATGACTTTTTCTCACTGCTTTTTCTGCCTTCAGATGTCATATTCTCAGCCACCTAAAGATTGTTATTATTTGTTCGCTAGTGAGAGTGAGAGGCAAGCAAAGCTTCCTTGCTCCATCTGAAGGCTCTGTGTTCTTGCCTGGATAGCAAAGAAAGCTCAGAGTATACTCAGGCTGTGTGTTCCCACCTTTGGGTTCTCTGTGGAGAGAGGTGGTGGGAAGGGTGCTAACTTGGCCAGAAAATGCAAGCTTCACTGGCTATGTGCTTTGAAAAGTGTTCTGCTATCTGCCCCCAGGCCCTGGGAACCTGAGATTACACTGTGCTTGGTTCATCAGCTCTCCTTAACCTAGTACAAGGCTCTACGTTGGGATGAGGTCTCTGACCCTGAAGGCAGGCTGAAGGTGTAGAAGAAAAAAAAATCACTCATATTTCAGTTTTATGAGGGATTTTAGAAAGTTATAAGCCAACAACTGTTTTATTTTTTCTACAAAAGGAGTCTGAGTTTCAGAAAAAGGACTGTCATATAAGGTTGAGCAGGTTGTTCACTGCTCAATGCTAGAGGATTCCAGTTGCGCTGTTGTCATTATAGACTTTTTTTTTCCCACTGCAGATAGTACAGTGTCCTGAGGAAAGGATGCCTTTCCCTAGTGTGCATGGGGACACTGGGGATTAGCAGCTGTGTTGCTCCGGGGGAAAGATTGGCTTATTCAAGGAATAATAAGAAGGGAAACATTCCCTACACACTGCCAGTCTACTTACCTGGATGAAGCCTTTCAAACTATGGTTTACTGAGAAGTTTCTACATAGGTACTATTACCATCCCTATCTCACACATTGGGAAAATGAGATGCAAAGAGACCAAGCAATTTTCTAAAGGTTGCGGAACTAGTAAATGGCAAACCCACAATTTGAACCTAAATAGTCTGGCTCCAATGCCCACATGCATAATCACCTCAGTTATCAAGACCATATGTTCATTTAGTAAGGACCGTATCTTCATTGTTAACCCAGAGAATCTCTGGTAAACTAATTTGAAGAAATGTGGGTAATCACCTATGACTCCTGCCTTATTCTAAGTTGCCCAGCAAAGAGAACAAAATAAGGAGGCACGTGCGGCTGTATCCCTTACCCTCACCCTCTTACTTTTAGCTCCAGACTCGGTCTTGGTCTTCATGTTTCATACATCTGGCCACAGCATCAGAGAATATAACAGTTTTCCCATTATACTCAGTTTTCTTATAATGATGGACATAATAGATACATTTAAATAATTATTTACTTTACAGTGTGCCTTCATATTTATTTCTGCCTTTGAATTTCATAACAACCTAGGCATGGAAAGCATTATTATTCCATTTTATAAACAGGAAACCAAAGCTCAAAAAATTTCCCAAGGGATGGAAGTAGAGATTGTTCTCAATCCAGGTGTTTTGGCTCTTAATTTTCTATTCTTTATACTACATTCTATCAGGATATCTATATTGATGTGTATAGGTGTAACCAACTCTGTATGTATTTTAAATTTTATTTTGATTGAAAACTGTGATTTTGGAAAGCACTCTGCTGAACACAAGCGAGGATTTCTGTGTGAGTTTTGTCATGTTTGCTAGCATAATGTAGATCCACTCTATGGGGATTTATTGGTGACACTGGCTTTGGGGTGATTTGACATTGCCACTATCAGGACTCTCTAGGAAATGAAATTTCCCACTCTGTCTGTTCATTGATTTTATGTGATTATATGATCATTTCCCAAAACTTCAAGATTCATTATTTTATGGCCTTGATGGGATCTTTGTGAAATTTCCCCTATTTTCTCTCAAGGCATTTCAAGTTAATCACTAGCCTTTGCATCGACTTTTATGATTTCATATACACTGTTCTCAATAGCACAGAAAGAAATTTCCACAGAGGAAGCCCTCAGTCAGATGGCAAACACCTGCAATGCCCAGGCATGTGAGTGACTAAGCCCTCAAGGTGTGTTTAAAATACGATCTTCAACCAGGAACCTGAAATTCCCTGTAGACTTTCAAATCTGTGCTCAGTCTGTACACCTCTCTAATCTACTATAGTCATATTCATCAAAGAGCTGAAAGGAACAACATTAGAAAGCACACATGTTCTTAGGAATGAAAAAGCAAATTTTATGACCTTCCCAGTTAGAAGTGACTTGATCATTAATAGATCTCCACTCTTATCCCCCTCAATTTTATGGAATGCTCTTGCCTGCCTACTTTTGTCTCACATCTATCCATATATTCCTGAAGAAACAAAAAATGCCATGTAGTCCTTTTGTAACTTCATTTCTCCAAGACTTAATTAGGTTGGGGCTCACTGTTACTCCAATAGAAAGTATCCAAAGAAACTTCCAGAGTATTCAGGAAATGCCGTTTTAGTGACTAAAAAGTTATACTAATGCAGAATTATTTAAGTGTTTTTAGCTTGAAGTGATTTATACTTTATCTAGTCATCATAAAAAAGCATATTTCTTCTCTGACAAGGATGCTTCTCTGTGACCCAGAGTCAATCGCATAAGCTATCTCCCTCCAACTTCCTCCACTACCAAAAAAAAAAATGGTGCCAGGCATGTGGATTGATTTAGTGATAAGGAAGGTGACCGAGTTCTTATTTATAATGTATCCTGAATATCAAAAGCCATATATATATATAAAAATATATATATGTGTATATATATATATGTGTGTGTGTATATATGTGTGTGGGTATGTATATATGTATATATGTGTATATATACACATACACACATATATATACACACAACAAAATTAGTAATATTCTGTAGCATTTGGTGTAACCTATAGAATTACTGACCTTGAATTACTATGACTCATTCCCCTGCATTATATTCAATAAAGTCATTCTCAAAAATGAAAGTAACATCAAATAAAACACTGACCCAACATTTTGACCACACAGCAAACAGAAGGAGGACTAAAGGAAAAATCTTCAGTGATGGATGTGGTTTCAGTAGACACAAAATAACCAAAGGGGCAATCTGCAAGGAAGCCATTCTGAGCGCTTCTGAGACTCCACTTTCTCGGACAGCCCCACTTAGCTCACCTTACGCAGGTTCTATGAGGTGGACCAGCTCTCTGCTCAGGCAAGCAGAAAACCCTGAGGAGGTATTGGTGGGAAATCTCTGGAGGAAAAGAACCACCAGTGAGCCGGAAAGGAATGATTTTAGGAATGGAATATGCTGAGGGGAGGAGCAGATGCTTTGGGGCAAAACTCTTGGTTTGTTTTTTGCTTTTTCTTTTTTCTTCTTCAGAACTTGTCATGATGGATAATGGCGGACCTTCCCTAAACCCAGTCATGCTCCCTATGGAACAGGGCCCACGGTAAAAATGCATCTGAGAAAACATCCTTCTTCAAAAAGCAGCTTTTAAACACATTTCGCGTGGTAAGTGAAAATAAACAGAACAAGGCGTTCGATAGAAGCCCTGTGACCCACTGTTAAAGGAACTAAAACCCACAAGCACAAGACACGAGTCATTATGAGGCAAACAGCAGCTTGTTAGTGAGCTCAGAGGCTATTCTTGTGCAGTTACAGTTGGACCACTGCCCACTGCTGTGATTGACCCAGTGCGCTAATGGCTATTCTTGCTTCCCTAGCTCTTGTCATGAATGGGGTAAGCAGGTGGGTGTGCACTACATGTTTGCTTTTGCATTAATTCCAATTCCTCCCTCATCTTTTAGGGTAAGAATGAGAAAGAGGCCACGAAGGGTCACTGAAACACTCTTCCCACACACATGCACACAAACACACACATAGAGTAAAGTTAGAGAGGCAGCAAGGAAAAAAATGTTGTAGACTTGTGAAAATCCAAAAGACTTCAGTATGGGGAAGAATATTCATTTCCATTGGTACTTTGTTGAAAGTCTACTTGATTAATCTTATGTATTTATCTAAAATTAACTTTCTAAAGCAAGGGGCATTCCTTTAAATATTCACATACTTCTTGTACAAATAATAAATAAATACATAACTCCCTAGGGTCACCTGGGTGGTGCAGCCGGTTAAGTATCTGACTCTTAGTTTCAGCTCAGGTCCAGATCTCAGGGTCCTGAGATCAAGCCCCATATCAAGCTCCATACTTAGCGTGGAGTCTGCTTGAGACTTTTGTCTCTCCCTCTCCCTCTGCCCCTCCTCTTGCTCTCTCTCTCTCTCTCTCTCTAAAATAAGTAAATCTTTAAAAATCTTTAAAAATATAACTCCTTTAACTGTCAAACATTGATTATAAACTTAAATGTATCTGAAATCACACGTCAAGTATATCAGGTTTCCTTAGTAACCTGTAAAAGGCTAAATTTTGACCACCCAAGGTTTTCAGGTCCTAATTCCTAGAACCTAAATGTTACCTTGTGAGGAAAAAGAATCTTTGCTGATTTGATTGAGTGTCCTGATATGGGGAAATTATTATGGATTATCTGGCTAGACCTCAATCCAATCACTAGTGTCCTTATAAGAGAAAGATAGTGGGAGATCACAGAGACACACAGAAGAGGGGGAGCCCACGTGACCACAGAAGCAGAGATTGGAGCCGTGTGGTTCTGATGTGGTCCCCCCATTTCAAGGAATGCTTGGAGTCCCCAGAAGCTAGAGGAGGCAAGGGATGGATTTTCTCCTAGAGCTCCTGGAGGCAGCCAAACCTTGATTTTGGACTTCTGCCCTCCTCCAGAACTGTGAGCGAATACATTTCTTTTGTTTGAAGCTGCCAAACTTGTGGCAATTTGTCATGCAGACACAGGAAATGAATATGCTATTTAACACCTTAAGAAGCAAACAAAACAACATAAAATGTCACTGTGCTTACAAAACCCTTTAAAAATCTTCTCAATTATTCCTGATTAAAAAGTGCAATAGATTTGATTTTGCTTTTTTTTTTTT
>CM053608.1:21914765-21958113 GCA_028646535.1 Procyon lotor
GGTTTTCAGCAATTATACTGTCACAAGTATAAAGATTTTCAGATCAGCTGAATCTTCCTTAACTTGGGTGGGTCACTGGACCTGGTTGTACAGGCCAAGATGACCTGAACCACTATTCAGTCTAAGGTCCTTCTGTGATAGTGCTCTCTGGTTTCATCATAAGATTCTACTCACCTTTCCTACTAAGCTTAGTTTTTTGTTTTTGTAACTTGAGCCTTTAACATCTTATGGCCTATGATGATAACATAGTGACCTCATCTGTATGATGATTATATGTGTATTATTAGTAGTTATACCAGTAAGGAAAATCTAGCAGAATTATTTTCTTGGATGGTCAATTAACTCTCTTTTTCATGATCTTAGAATGCTCTTCTTGAGATGGCTTCTGAACTGATTATTATACGTGCTTCCTTGCTCTCAACTGTTTCTGCCTACTGGTTATATGAGACCAGGGGCAGTGAATGGCTCCTCCTGTCACAAATATGACTCCAGGCTTCCCTGGACAATGTGCTCACCCACAGTTATCTCCTCTTTGTCTTCATTACACTTCTATGAAGTCACTAAAGCTGTAAGCATGTTCTACTGTATACATGCACCACAAGCAAGAGTGAGGACATTGGGTCTATGATGAGAGGCCTTTCCCCACTCTACATCCTTAGTGTGTTGACTTTGCTTGTGTCTCTTGCTTCATGAATCATGGATGTCGTGCTCCAGATATCATTCAGGAGGAAGTGTAAAGATGGACAACTGCCCCTATGGCTATCCTTCCATCACAAAGGCAAAAGATTTCCCAAAATGTGCTCACTCAGCAAAACCCTCCATGTGCCTCTCAGTGGACAAAAAACATGTTGTAAGACCTCCTGGTGTCAAGGAGACTAGACACAGTTGTTTAGAATTTCTAGTCTCTACTGGAGTGAGGCAAGCAGGGGTGAAGGATTGGGAAGGGTGATTGATTAGCCAGCTTCTCACCTACCACACAACTTCTCTGAGCATATTTGCTTTATGCTTCTTTCTGTCAATAGACCTCTTTGTTTTGCTTCACTATTCATATAGCAAAAAATGTCCACCTTAGCTCTAGAGAAGTTCCCAGCCCAGAGGCCCCTTTCTCAACTTGTGATCTATGGCAATTCTGCTTTAGATTCACTGGGGATATTTGTTAAAAGTATCCTGTACTTCAAACCTGCGGTATTAGATACATCTTGAAGATCAAAGATCCTGAAGATCAAATGTTCTTTAGCTCTTGTCCTGAAGATATGGTTGGATCTTGGAGATTTCACATGATTCTTATGTACACTAAACTTTGAGAGTCCTTATTTCCTTATTCCAGATCCCAGGGAAAGGCCTCCAGGTTGGCCTGTGTTCTGTATGTGTAACCCTAAATCCTCTCCATTGAGGGTGCCATTAGAAGGCAGGGAGGCTCAGAGCCCGTGGCACCAACATCCCGTCCCATGGACCCAACATCCCGTCAGTGATGTGAGGAGTAGACTTTCTAAGGAGCATGGGTAGGGTAAGAAAGGTGACTCTGTTCATTCCTCTGCCACGGGGCTCACAATTCCCAGCACACGATTTCTCATTTCACAGAAGCCCTGTGAGGATCACAGGTTCATCTCACCTGGCAGGCTTCAGTTTCTGCAGCTCAGGCACTGCCTCTGACTCAGTGTCCCACCCTCTCCTATCTGGTTGGGCCCAGCCTGCAGTGGAGGCCACTTCATTTCGCCTCCTTCCCAACCATTACCTGACCATTCCTCTCCTCACCTGTGTCGCTCAACTTTGAAATGTTATGGAGCTTTTTGTTGGTGCATGGCAACTCAGGCCAAGTAGCAAGTTCAAAATTTAAAGCCACAAATCAAATAAGAAGAAACGTAACATTTTGAATTTTTCTGTGATTCAACTCAGCTCAGTTCCATTTGTAAACTTCATTTTTCCTGGTGACTGGTAATCTAAAGCTCTTAATTTTTCCATGTTAAGGTACCTCCTTACTTCCACTTTAGTATATGTGCTGCCGAAGCGAGCACCTTACTTCCACTTTAAAAATTTCCCTCTTTTTGTAAGGATACAATCATTTTTGGAGCCTCCAGGGGTGACCTCAGTATGTAGGGGGCTTAGGAATAATCTGGGTTTTGGGCGATCCTTTGCCTTTGATGGCCACAGTGTGGTCATGCTCTGGGCTTTTGAGAACTGAGGCTGACGTCCATAAGGCATCACTCCTCCTGCCTGGTCTTTGATGTGGAGTGCTGGCAGTCCTGCTACCTCTGGGCTCTGACCTGGCACCAATCAACCACGACATACATACTGCTCTGTCCTCCTGCTCTGCTCCTAGATCTCTCATGACTCACGAACGCTGGGACTCCTTTCCCACCCCTTCCCAGGTGTTCGAAACTCTCAGTTGCCTATCCTCATTATTCAGTGGTATGCAGAATTCTGCAAGGCTATGCTAAGGTCTGTCTCCTTGGCCACTTCGGTCAGTCACTGCTAATCCATGGGCCAAGAGCCAAGTTGCTCCAGTGCCATTCAGAATCAAAGCTTTACTACAAGATTCACTGTCCTCTTGGGTTCTCCCTTGGAAAGTGCTATTGGAAGTCCCTTAAACATAATGTCTTTATCACTCCATGTAAAGCTTGACCACAGAAGGGACTAAATTTCTCCACCGGCTGTCCTATTCTAATTAAGTACCTTGTCTTATTCTCCCTGAATCTCCTCCACTTCCTATTCACTGGTAAATCTTTATTTCCTTTTTGGGTAGAAAGATAGATACATCAACTGTCATTCCTCATTATTCTGTGAAAGTTAGTGCAAACTCACTAACTTGATCACTGATGGTCAGCTCTTAGAATTCCATGGAACCCCTTGATTTCTCTCAACAAATCTGGTACTTACAAGTAAAAAGCCCTTTGGCTTTCAGATAATTGTGCCTACTCTGCATTTAAGAAACCCAATTGCAATTTTTACAGACTTCTTTCTTTTAGGTTGATTGTTCTCCCTGACAGCAGCTTATATAGAAAGTAAAATTGATATTAGAAAAGTCTGGGAAAGTGTAGGATAAAAGCAACCGAGAGTACACAGGTCAATATAAAACACTGTTCTCCCATTCACACACTCGGTCACATTGCCTTACACGTGTTTCATTTATGCTAACCTTATTTCTCCGCATAAATTAGAAGCTCCCTGATGGCACCACTGGGATCCTACCAGAGCAGAATAGAGGAATTTCTCTTCAATCAGTTTATCATAATCAATGCCAGGCCAGCTTGGATATCATTAGATGTGTCAAGAAAAACAAAACACTGACGAGGCCTCTTTTTCTTTTCTTTCTGGAAGAAAAGATTTTAACTATACCATCACTAGACATGAACCAGTGAAGCAGCCCTTTATCTAGAATCAAGCACTGTGTGCTCTAAGGGTTTTGTTGATATGGAAACCATGGTTCTGATACGGCAATTGAATCATCATTTGTTTCTATCAGGTTTTGCTGACCACAGAGAAATTATAGTTTTTACTGAGCCGATCCTTATATATCAATAAAGATAGTTCAAGGGGTACCTGGGTGGCTCATTTGATTAAGTGTCTGCCGTAGGTTTGGGTCATGATCCCAGGGTCTTTGGATCGAACCCTGCATCAGGCTCCCTGCTCAGTGGGGAGCCTGCTTCTGCTCTCCACCCCCTACCCTGCTCTCTCTCTCTCTCTAGCTTAAATAAATATATAAAATCTTTTTTTTAATGTAGCTTAAGAGCCATTTAAATAAAAGTTTTCAAAATCTACTTTCATGAAAGACAATGAATATCACTTGTTATTAGTATTGAACTTTTTTCCATTTGGTAAAACCGAATTTGACGTTTTACAGAATACATGTATTCCTTACACTTTATACAAATATTGTCTCCTGGGGGTAGTCCTAATCTCTAGACTGTATGTCCAACTGTCTGCTTGGCATCTCCACTTACATGTCTGACAATCCTGACACCAACCATTCCAGCCCTCCTCTTTACCATCATAGTGATGGCATTGCCATTCTACTTGTGGCCCAAGTTTGATAGCTGGGAATCAATCCTGATCTCTTTAGTTCCCTTAAATCAATCCTTTGGAAAGTCCTGTCAGCTCTACCTCCAAAATATATCCTCAATCCAACCACATCTCACCCCCTCTACTGCTACTAGGCAAGTCCAAGAAGCCACCGTGCCTTAGCTGAACTGTTTCAGCAGCCTCCTAATTGGTCTACTTGCTTTCATACTCTCGCCACTCACAGGTCCTCCCCTTCATTCTTCATAATCACACAGAATCCTCTTTCTAAAGATTATATTTGATCATATCACTCCCCCATTTAAATCTTTCCCATAATCTCCCATTACAATTAAAATAGAATCTAAACTCGGTTGGAGCCCAAGGGCTTCCCTGAGCTGGTCCCGCCAATGCCTTGGACCTAATCTTATACCCCTCTTCCCATCACTCATTGGTCTTCTCTTTGTCTCTGGAAAATGCAAAATTTGTTCTGGTTTCTTTCTTTCTTTCTTTCTTTCTTTCTTTCTTTCTTTCTTTCTTTCTTTCTGTTCTGGTTTCATAGTCTTCTCTTTTTTATTGCTTCCTTTGGTTAGAATGCTCTGTCCAAAGATCCTGACCTACTCTAGTTTCCATCCAAGACTCAGAGACAATGTCACCTCTTCAGAAAATCCTTCCCTGACTACTTAGCTAGAGTAACTGCCCTTTGCTGCTAGACAATCTCTACCCTATTAGTCTGGTATTTTTTTTAATAGGTAATATTACTCTCTGAATCTCTCCCTATCATTTCTTCCTCCGTCTCTCTCTGTCTTCTTCCTTTCCTTCTTTTCCTACTTGTTTGTTGGCTATTTGCCCCATCACAGCATAAAGGTCACTAAGATAAAGATTTCTCTGATTTCCTTCTGTAATCCTAGCCCCTAGAAGAGTGCCTGTCTCATTGCAGGTGCTTAATTAATAAATGCCACTTATTGAGTGGCTTCTGTATACTGGGCACTGTAGTAGTTTCATTAGATATTTTTGTCTATTTCTCAAAACAAACTTTCAAAGAGTTAAGTGTGCATAACTTGAAGCACAGAAAGGTTATGTGACATAGCTAATTAGTGCGAAACTAAGCTGAATCCAGAAGGTCTAGCTGATTTCAAAATCCAGGGGTTTTTTTGTTTGTTTTTATTCAACATTGCTTCACTCTACTTGATTTTCAGGCTCCACATTTGTGACCAAGTATTGTTGTGTTTGTTTTTCATATTTGATTTTGCCAAATGATTGCCTTTTTACAGCTACTGATATCTAGTGTCATTTTTGCTAAGATTGATATGGAATAAGTTTACCAATCTTTTAGGTTATTTTCCTTCATAAGTATAAGACAATTTTTAATCAAATATAACAAAACTAATGCTAATTAGTATCATGGAAATGAGTTTTTTCTGAGACCTAGTTAGATACTGGTAGTAATAATTAATAGTTTTATCTTCCTTAATTGATTTCTTGGTGGCTGGCTCTTTTACAGTCATTATATCAGCTTGTATGTTTGCTTTTCCCTTACATCCTGTAGTTTTTAATTTTCTATTTCAATTTATATAGAACATAAACTTATAGACCTCAGATCCTTTTGGAAAATAGGTGTGGGTAGCAAGAGGAGGTGGAAGTATAAACCAAAATGAATGCATGCATTTGGATGTGTCCTGGCTGTTGAATGATGTCATTCTGCACATCTTAAAGATGAACAATGAGAGTGGGAGAAGCTTGTGGTGAGTCAGGAGGACAGCAAGCCCAGGGCTGACTGAATGGAGGGCAGATATTCCTGATTTGGGTTTCATGTCCTGGCTGTATTTTTATATCTCAACATGGTGGAGCAAATCCAGACACTAGTGGGAATTACCCAAGATCCATGGCAAAAAGTGCAGATTTCTGTCCTTAGACCTCCTCCCACCCTTCTCCTTGCCTTTAGATATCAACAGACTGCCCAGAATCTTCTCAGTTTACCCAACTCTGCCATAAGTTGATAGATGATACCTGGGAACCCAGGCTCCCAGTTGCTCCCTGGTGCCTGAATTAGTTGTTATATCTCTTGGGGAGTCAAGGGGACTAGAAAATAGAGAAAGAGGAAATATAGAAAACCTAAGACTTACTCATTAGTTTGAAAAAAACTAGGAGGCCACACCATGGGCTCCTGAGGTACCCCCTGCTCTAGCTTCCTTATCCTATAACTGACCCCGTCCCTTTGCCATTCTTCTTCTTTCTTTATGGTCAGCTTCTTGGCACCAGCTCACATTCTCCTTTACCTGTGCTTCCTGAGGTTCCTGTGTACTAAGTATGTCCTGCTTCATCCCACTCATGCTTCAACCTGCCCTGACCCTCTAGGGTTCCTGTTGCTCGGGGGCCAAGTATCTTTGGCCTTGTCTTCTTCTGTGAGTGCATGAAAGGAGATCAGCGGCCTATTTGCACTTTTTTCACTGAAGTCCACCTTCTCTTTTACACCATGCCATTCCCTTCCTGGCTATTTGTCTTTAAAAAGATAAAAACTAGTTCTCTACCATCAACAGTGCTCATGTACCCCCAATCAGCAAATGTTAGAGATCTGCTGAGATTTTAGAGTCCATCACCTGAGAAATTTTATTTCATTCATAGGGTATCACGCAAAAAGAAAGTGTGGGTGTTCCTTACCTCTACTTTACAGTTTCGAAGCCTGAAGAAGTTAAAGTTTACCTTTATTTGTTGGTGCTTAGTCCACACTGAAAGAAAGTCTGCACCATTCAAAATTGCTCCCAACCATTAAATTCTACTTAAAGAGGTTTTTCTTTTTTACTCCAGATAGTTAGATCAGATAATAACCCAACAAAAATATTTAGCTACTTCTGTTCCAATTTATTAAAAGTAAAGTTTAATTTGCATTAGCCTGTTTATTAATCTCCAAGTTTAGGTTAATAATTACTGTCTTTATGCACTAACTTGAAATTTTATAATTTTTTAGTTCCAAAAGGATAAAAATAAAGTTTTGTTAAAAGTTGTTAAAGAGTTAAGGGTAAAGGAAGACTTCACTCCAATTAATTTTATTTTCAGTATTTCTATACATTTTAGGTAATAGGCTTTAAAAAAATAAATGTTATGAAAGCATATTTTTATATTTCATAAATCTTGACTACTCTTATAGTGTAATAATACTATCAGTATTGCGTGATTGGAAGCAACGTATTTGTTATATAAAACAAGACTGTATTTCTCAGAGTGAGATTTATTTATTGAGCATAAATAAAGTAATTTATTTATTGAGCATAAATTCAATTTTCCCCCAGCAAGTCGAGGGCATATTCAGGTAGGTTATCATGCTTTTTGTCATACTTTTATGAGTATTTTCCTAGGACAGTAAATATTCCTTGAAAACATGATTTGTGATGACTGTATACTATTTGATTAAATGCTGTTCCATGATTTTGTTGCTGTCTCATGAGATTTTGGTTGGTTCTTATTTTTTCATATTTAAAAAAAATAGCATTATGATTTCTTGATTTTTTAAGCTAAAAACTTGTTTTCCCCTGACCTGGAAGAGCAATGATCGAGTTAAGACTGAGTTTAAATGCTACTGCTCGATGCTTCAGTCCTTCAGTACTTGTCTTGTGGATGGCATGAGGAGTTTTTGGTTTCAAGTTTCCTGCTAGCTTTGGCCTACAGCTTCTTTTCTTCCTGAATGATAGCCAGACCACCTAACCACAAGTGAGCCTCGATGGGTAGAAACAGACCCAGTTAGGATCCTAGTGGCCAAGACCAACCTGGAAGTGAGGTTCAGTCTGTCTCCTTGACTATTCAGCTCTGGGCCTTCTTTTCACATTGGATAGCTGGCCTCCCACTTCTTCCCTAGATCAGTCCTCATCTGATACCATAGTGTGATGGCTTGGTTTCTTTTACTTCTAGTAGCTGCATAGACAAATCTGATATTGTGATTTATGATAAGATACAGATGTTTGGTCTTTGACCCCATTTTAGGCACAAGGCTCCTAAAACTCTTGGAATTTTTTAAGTGGTAAGAGAGATAGAGTTGTCTTTTGTTATGTTAATGAGAAGATATTTGGAAAGCACCTAAGGATAGGAGCTGGTTGTCTGGAGAACCAACCAAGTAATCACAAGGTTGGAACAAAGTCCTACTGGCCCTGCCCTACAAGGAAGGGAGAGGGGCTCGAAATTGAGCTCAATCATGACTGAGCTCAACCATGCCTATGTAATGAAGCCTTCATAAAAATCCAAAAGGCTGTGGCTAAGAGAGGCTCAGTGTTGGTGAACACATGGAGATTTGGGGACAGTGGTGCACCTGGAGAGTTCATGGAAGCTCATGACCTTGCCCCATACCTTGTCTTATGCATCTCTTCCATCTGTCTGTTCTTGAGTTATATTCTTTTATAATAAGCCAGTAGTCTAGTAAGTAAAATGATTCTGAGTTCTGTGAGCTGTTCTCACAAAGTAATCAAACTCAAGGATGAGGTTGTTGGAATCTACAGTCGATGGCCAGTTGGGCAGAAACACATGTGACAAGCTGGCTGGCAGTTAACATTTGAGTGGGGGATGGGCAGGATCTTGTAGAATCTAACCTTTATCTTGTGTGATCTGACATCATCTCCAGGTAGACAGTACGAGACTTGAATTGGATTGTAGGTGTCAGAGAATTGTTTGGTGGCGTGGGGAAGAATCCCACACCCTGGAATTAGTGGGAATCAGAATCTTAATAACCTAGACTTATTTCAGTACCACAGTCCATGTGGGGCTTTCACATTCCATCCCCAGATCCCCAGGATCCTGACCTGGCAGCTGGGCCCTCCTTCCTGCCGAGGAGGTCCTTAATACTCACAAGCCCTGTCTGCCTCCTAGACCCGGAGGCCTGTTCCTTTACACACCGTAATTGACTCCTGTATGCTAAACTCAGTATTCTTGGTTTTTTCCTCAAATATCCTTTTTCTGAAAAGCCGAGCTCTCTTCCGGTGTCTGCAACTGCATCCTTTCTCTAAGTGCTTGTCCCACGCCAGTGACGAGGATCAGCTCCTCCTATGAGTCATCATAGGATGACTTCTCATCCTGACTCTTCTTTACTCTGTTGGCATGTGACCCTATCTCTGTGCCTCTTCTGTGTCTTTATGTGGAGATAATAATAGTCCTTGCTTCATAGACTTGTGAGATGCAATAAATTAACATGTGCAAAGAGCTTAGAATGTTGCCATGCAAGTGTTTAATGCATCTTAGCTTTATTATCTTAGAAAATTTCTGTCCAAGCTCTGTTAGCACCAGTGATGAAATTCAGGCTGCTCTTTCCTCAGAGTCCCACTGCAGGGATGGACAAAGGCAGACGGGAGAAAGCTCTTGGCCTGCTGCTGCTTCTCTTTCTAGGACATTGCAAGTGGCCTAACAGTCTTCCTGCCAAATTTAGAGCCAGCAGTCAATTGAGTTTCCCTTTTATCTCATTTGAAGCAACTTAATGAAAAGAAATATTGACTTCTGAATTGTACACAATGGGACTCTAATGGGTATTTGCTAAAGGGAACATTCCACATGTACAAAGGGCTTGCTTTGAGCCGTATCTCTTTAGTTTCATGTTCCAAGCTCAATGTGAGGTAAGAGGAGGCTGGAAAAAGTATGTTGACATTCAGTATATTATGTAACTCTCAAGAGGTGGACCATAGAAAAAGGAATGCTGACAAATTCGTAGAAATATTGGTCAAAGGGTACCGACTTTTAGTTTTAAGATGATTAAGTTTTGGGGATCAATAATCACCACGGTGACTATAGTTAGCAATATTGTAGTGTGTACACTTGAAAATTGGCTAAGAGAGGGCTTAAATGTTCTCACCACACACAGAAAAAATTGTAATACTGTGAGATGAAGGATGTGTTAACTAATCTTACTGTGGTCATCATCTGGCAACATATATGTGTATCAAATCATAATACTGAGTACTTTGCTCTTCTACATTATGTGTCAACTATATCTTACTAAAGCTGGGGGAGAAAAGGCATGCTGGGAATCTTCCCAGGTTGGCCAGCAAGTTGTGATCAAATTTCCAAATTTATTGGTGCCAAAATCAATTTATTTCTGTGATGTCTATTAGTGAGCACACTGAACCAAGCTAGTAGGTGATGTTGAGTAGAGTAGATGAATGTATTGCAAGAGGTCAAAATCATAGCTGAAGATGATGCACTGAAAACCAGGATGGCCTGTTTACTGAGACATGCAAAAACTTGTCTTGTGATCCTAGAAGAAGGTGTCACCAGGGCAGTGTACTGCTATCCTCACAAGTCATGACTCCATGTTGAAAGTGGACAAAAAGAACAAAGAAGGGATGGTTTTAATGGAGACAGTATTCTGGGTGTTGGCTGGTTCCATAGTAATCCTTTCTGACTTGTTTCACTTTGTTTAGAACCTTTTAATCCTCCATATGTATGCCTAAAATTCTTGTGCTGAATGAGAAAAAAAAAAAAAGAAAAAAAGAAGGTTGCCACTGGAAGATTCTAAAAATGGACAGGAAAGATCTTTCAAGAGCATATGAAGCCTGCTTAGAATTCCCACAGTGCAGGTGACCAGCGTTGGAAATGACAAGGAAGCGTGTCAAGTGGAAAAATGACTGTTTAATTCTAATCTTGCTTTTGTGCCAGGTCTGAGGCATCACCAGAAATAGCAGCAGCCGGTCCTGGAAGCCATGGCCATCGTCCCAATAGGGTATCAACACGGGAGGAAACGGGGATGAGGCGGCCGGTTATGCCTCATCCCTTCCAGCCCCCCCTTACGCACACAGGAAGTCACAGCTAGGACTGTCATCTCTTCGGACAAAGGATGATGATGTAGAAAGAGCCTGGAACATAAAGATGGCAAATACTCACCCTTAAGTCATGTAAACTGCCTGCCTGACTCTTCATCTGTTTCATTCTTTTGAACCTGAACATCTCATCATGTAATTTCCTCAGTCATATATCCCCTTCTATTCCCTGGGAATAAGACACGATTTCTCTTTCCCCAGCTTGTCCTCAGGGATCCCGCAACAGTTATTTTAGAAGGCTTCTAAATCTAGTTTAAACATGAAAAAAGGGAAGGTCTTTGAAAAGGGGTATTTTTGTTTGATGTCTTTTTTTAGCTTCCTTACAAAAATAAAACGTGTCGAGGTAAGTTAAACAATGGACTTAAATGTTGCTTTGAGATCATGTTTGTTCTTATAACACAAAAATTGGCTCCTCTTATGTCCTCGCTTTGGTACTGATGTTTGCATATGTAACACGTTTAAATTGTTGGTATTTGTTAGCTATTCTTATAAATAATTTCATCAACTGCTTTTTTAAAACTTACATTTTCTCTTACATTTGGAACATCGTTCACTGACACCAAATAAGTTAATAAATGGAAGGTTTTGAAGCTTCTTCATAAATATCATTACTTTTTTTAAGATTATTTATTTATTTATTTAACAGAGAGAGAGAGAGAGAGAGAGATCACAAGTAGGGAGAGAGGGAAGGGGGGGGAAGCAGTCTCCCTGCTGAGCAGAGAGCCTGATGTGGGACTCGATCCCAGGACCCTGAGATCATGACCTGGGGTGAAGACAGAGGCTTAACCCACTGAGCCACCCAGGCGCCCCCATAAATATCATTAAATTTTAAAGAATTGCATTTTTCTATATACACATCTTTTTAGGATTTTCAGAATACTTTTACAATAGTTGCCTTTGATAGAGCATTCAAAGCAGTAGCATCTAATATATATATATATTATTATCATATAATGTATTAGTTGCCCCAGGGGTGCAGGTCTGTGAATCATCAGGCTTACACAATTCACAGCATTCACCATAGCACATACCCTCCCCAATGTCCATAACCCAGCCACCCCATCCCTACCCCTTACCCCCCAGCAACCCTCAGTTTGTTTCCTGAGATTAAGAGTCTCTTATGGTTTGTCTCCCTCCCCGGTTCCATCTTGTTTCATTTTTCCCTCTCTAACCCCCACAACCCCCTGCCCTGCCCCTCAAATTCCTCATATCAGAGAGATCATATGATAATTATCTTTCTCTGATTGACTTATTTTGCTTAGCATTATACTCTCTAGTTCCATCCACATCACTGCAAATGGCAAGATTTTGGGGTTTCTTTATGGCTGCATAGTATTTCATTGTATATATATACCACATATTCTTCATCCGTTCATCTGTCGGTGGACATCTGGGCTCTTTCGATAGTTTGGCTATTGTGGACATTGCTGCTGTAAACAATGGGAAGCATGTACCCCTTTGGATCACTATATTTGTATCTTTAGGGTAAATACCCAGTACTATAATTGCTGGGTTATAGGGTAGCTCTATTTTCAACTTTTTGGGGAACCTCCATACTATTTTCCAAGGTGGCTGCACCAGCTTGCATTCCCACTAACTGTAGGAGAGTTCCCTTTTCTCCATATCCTCGCAAGCATCTGTCATTTTCTGACCTGTTAATTTTAGCCATCAAAGCAGTAGCATCTAAAATATTTTTAACATCTGAATTCTTGCAGAGTAATTTTCTGGATTATTTCCTTTTCATTCCTTTGAGAACTTAATGCAGGCAGCCTTCACTTTGCACATGCTGTGTTAACTAAAACTCTTTTGTATCAGAACCATGCAAAGTGAGAGCTGTTATATGTTTGTTTGTTGTTTTAAGGTCATCAGGATTCAAACATCACTTTTAGGAGAACAGCATACTTTGGTATTCTGATAGCAGCGTCATTTTTCTCTAAAATTATTGAGAAATGATTTAGACTGCCTTTAACAGATATATATTTCCTCTGTTAGTACCAGCTTCTGGCTCCTTTCCCAGGGCAGGACAAACACAAAGAGCTCTCTGTGCAGTTCAGAGTTCCCACAAGTGGTTCAGCTAGAATACCCGTCCTTGGTCAAATTCTTCCCAGTGTTCATGAAAAGAGCATGGAGAGTTCCCTCTGTGACCTTTTGTGTCCCATATAGTCTTGTGGGTTCCCGGCCACTGATGTGGTAGCCCGCTACTGCTGAGGGGCCCGGTGAACCTGTGCCACTGTCCTAAGACCCTCCTTACCAGTAACCTGCCACCCATGCCCCATACTCCACTCCCTAGTTCTCATGCCCTTGGCAGTTTATTCAAATGGAAGATAGTATTAGTGTGTACCTCATAGGGTTGTTTCAGGGGTGCAATTAAATGCCTATAATGCACTTTGCATTTTGCAAACACACAGCAAATATTCAGTGAGTGTTAGCAGTTATTACTGCCCCGTGGAAGATAATTCTGAGGCTTGAACACATTCTCTTATAAGACATTAACTTTCGCTTTTCAAGAGCCATTTGAAGCTTCCATACTAATCTGATCCGGGCCACTGTATTAGTTTTCTGCAGCTGCTGTAACAAATTACGATACATTTGGTGGCTTAAAACAGCATGATTGATTATCTCACAGTACTGGAGATCAGAAGTCCTGAAGTCCAGGTGCCAGTTAGGGTTACATTCCTCCAGGAAGCTCAAGGGGAGAATCCATTTCCTTGCCTTGTTCAGCTCCTAGAGGCTGTAGCATTCCTTGGCTCCTGGACCCTTCCTTCATCTTCAAAGCCAGCAGCACAGCATCTTCACATCTCCTCCCTTCTCTCTCTGTGGACTGTCTCCATGACTGTATCTTCTTCTGTGACCCTGATACTCCTGCTTTTCTTTTCTTGGGAACCTTGTCATTACATTGGGCCCACCCTGACAGTCCATGTTAATCTCTCCATCTCTCTATCACAAGATCACAGGTGTAGGGGATTAGGATGTAGCCATAATTGGGGGTCCGTTATTCCTTCTACTACTCCCACTTTTAAGATTTCATTTGATTTCTCATCTTTAATAAAAAACAAATTCTAGGTGACATTCAAGTTTTGAACTCAGCCAACTCAACTCTCAAACCTATTCATTCCTAGGGTTGTTTACACATTATCATGTATCAGAAATATCCAGACAAAAAATTTGGCAAACATTGTGAGTTGGCTGATCCATCACCCACTTCTAACACTTTCTTCCCTTCACTGCCTGCCTCTATTCTAAAGTCCAGACATTTTTGGAATGGCCACATGGCACACAGTTTTTTTCCAATGAGGTATAAGTAAAAATATTTTGCGAATTTTGAGAATCTTTGCTTGCATCATTTAAAAGGACATACATACATCCTCCCTTTTATTGGATGCAGACCTGGATAATTGGTGCTTCAGCAGCCATCTTGTAATCATGAGGAAAAGCCTGGGCCAGGGAATCACAGAGACATTGGCTCTATCATCGCTGAATTACTGAAACAACTTCAGTAACCACCCTAGCAAATTTGGTTATGTTAGAATGAGTAAACTCATATTTGTTCTAGCCACTGTATTTAGGTTTTCTGTTACTCATAGCTGACTAAGTATAATGATAGTTTAAAAAATTACTTAGCCTAACCATAAATGTCTCGTCCCTTAGAAGCCATATAGAGGACCGACAAGAGTGGGAATAAACAATAATAATATTATAATGAATAATGAATTTACATGCTTATATGACAATTTTTAGACTTATTAATGGAAAACCCCTCTTTTGAGTCAAGTCAATAACTAAACAGAACCAGAAATAAATTGTTCACTAACTTAAGCTGGCCAAGGAGACCTTGCCAAATATTTTCCTTTTTAAAAATATTTCCCATTTTTATATTTAATCTTAGCTCCTGCTTGCCCTTAAATGCCTTATTTCTCTAATAAAAAATAATTTTCTGCTTCTGTTTACACTAGACTTTGTTTACTTCTTTTCTCACCATTGTTTTTCTTGGGCCATTGAGATTTGTTTCTTTCAGTTCTGAAATGCCAAGGATCTGTATCACTGAAGAAGCAAAAACCTTTGTTTTTAAAGGCTAAAATTCTTCTCTCACAGGGGCTTTCCAAAAGTACTGAATGGCATACTCAGGAGTGCAAATTATAGGGAAACCCCTTAATTTCTCTCTTCCCCCAACAGCAACTAATTTTCCATGAAGCATTGACTGTAGACTCAAAAAAGGTATGTGCACATCTTCCGACCTTGGAAGACACTTACAATGGGCCAGAAGGATGAGTGGTCAGTAGCATGTATGTAGGATCATGTGGAATTCAGTTTGCTTAGTGAGAACCAGAAAAAGACTAGAAGATAAGAGAGGTTCAGTTGTCAGCCTGTCTCAGTAGAAGCTTTAATCTTTAGAGAAAAGTCTACAGTCCTACCTAAAACACATTAATTAAATTATGAGAATTGTTCCCAATGTAATTCTTGCAATGCTTGAAAACTCATGGAAAATTTTGTAATTTCAGGCATTCCAGCCTCATGTGTAGTAGGAACACTTCAGAAATATTCTTATATATATTTATTTTAAATTTTAAGATGTTGATTTTTATAAAGCACTATCAATTTAAATACGGCTTTTGCATGTGTAAGAAAAAAGTCACATCACATTGAATGGACAAACCAATTCTTACAAAGACTAATTTCAGGGAGACTTAAAGTCTGCAAAGAAAGACTTTTAGTCTTTGAAGGAGAATAGTTCTTTGGGGTCCTTTGGAGAGATCTAAGTTCAGATTCCTTATTTTCAATGAGAGGAATGTGAGCTATGGGGATGGGGGTGGGCTATCCAGGGGCTGCTAGAGAGAAATGCCAAGAGAATTAGGAGAAAGGAAAGATCAGATCATAACTTGATTGATATTTATAATAAATGTAAAAGTTGGTTATCTTCAGAGAACAATAGAATTTCCTGCCTAGATTTTACTTATCCTGGCCCATTTGAAGATAAACAGGGCCTGCCCTTGGCAATATTATGAAAAGATGGAGACCTTTTATAGCTCATGGGAAAACACCCAGGAAAATCAGGAATGTGAGTTTGGGTTCTAACTTACAATTAATTTATGGTGTGACAGGAGCATGTTGTTTAAGCTTCCTGGCCTACAATATTCTCTTTTGCACAATTAGCACAGTACACTGTTCATCTCCGACAAAATATCTGAGCCACCAGAAGCACAGAGACATATTTCTTTGGGATTATCTGGTGAGTTGTGGGCTGGAGTGAGATGAGGGAATTCCCTTCATTGTAGCAGAGTGGCCCCAGGGCTTTGGCTACTGAAATGCCATCTCTGGGCTGAGTGGGAAACAGCACTGGGGTCAGAAGCTGGCACGAGACTCCCCCCAGCCATGTTCAAGCTCCTTAATGACAGCCCCCCAGGCAACGGGGTTGATGAGGAATGAGAGCAAAACCCACGAAGACCACAAAGGTAGCAGAGGCTGAAAATAGAGAAGCACCTTCACTTTCTAATCTGCATGACAAGGACAGGTGGTGAAAGCCAAGTGTCAGTTGGTCTCTGCCTTCGAGCCTTAGCTTCCTGCTTACCTTGTCTTCAGGGTTGGTTCTGAGACACTAGTAAGGACTGTTGACCTGACTGAATCTGCAAAGTGACAGAGCAGTGGGGGCGGGGGTGGGGTGGGGCGATGAACCATGAGAGACTGGACTCTGAGCAACAAAACTGAGGGTTTCAGAGGGGAGGGGGTGGGGGACTGGGCGAGCCTGGTGGTGGGTATTGAGGAGGGCACAGTATTGCATGGAGCACTGGGTGTGGTGCATGAACAATTAATCTTGTAACACTGAAAAAATAAACATATTTGGGGGGAAAAAAAAGATGACAAAGTGACCAAAAATGTGAGATAATGTAACAAATTGAAAGTAGGGGAGGAAAATCTGCAAATTCAAATGGAACGAATCTGCAAATAGTGAAAGGAATTGTGGAGAACAAAAATTTATCACAAAACCCAAGCTGACCTGTTTCCTGTGCCTTGTTATCAACAACGACCTCATGCTTTCTACTTATAAATGAATAGACTTAAGGAGGATCCTTTAGACCCTAACCTAATCAGAAGAACAGGAGCTTTTGTTCTCATTCCAGAACGGCATTTTTCAAATTGTAGGTCAAAACTCAGCAAGGTGCTATAAAATCAATTAGTGGGTCATGAGTAGCAATTCTTCTCCTTGATGGAATAAAGTAGAAGAGGAAATAACAGATTACTTGACACAGAGTCAGTTATGTGGAACTTGTGTGTGTGTGTGCACGTGTGCACACGTATGCTGTGACATGATGTAAAATATATTTCTTACTATGGAAAGCTGTCAATAAAAATTAAAAAAAAAAAGATCCTGGTGTGACATTAAGACTTCCAGAAATTTGGGGGCAAACTTTGCATTATGGATTGAATTGTATTTCTCAAAAATATATGTTGAATTCCTAACCCCCAAAACTTGTGCACATGACCTTACTTAGATACAGTGTCTTTACAGACTTAGTATAGGCTGATACAGTAGGGGATAATTTAAGCATAACGGGAATTTCACATTTGATTGTGGGCAATTTATTCTGGAAGAACCACTCAGTGAATGCATAAAACAGCACTGGCAGAACTGTATAATAAAACCCAAAATACATGCCCAGACCTCTGACACCTGGCCCAGTGACATCAGTTCACCCCGTGCTATGAGCCACACCCATCCATGTCTGTCATTACGACTTACCTGACTGACGTCAGAAAACTTTCCTCCCATGACTTCATATGAACTCACAAGCTGTAACCTCTTCACAGGCAAAGTCCACCTTGGGCAAGGTAAAGTACCATATACATTATAATAGTGATTTTCCATTTAATAAGTGTGAAACTTTACTACTGTTTTTTTATCAGGTTCTTTTTTTTCCTTCTTTTTTTACAGGTCACTGATGACGTTTTTGAGTTTTGTGCCCCAATCACATTTTTCATATAAACTCTGTGGTTGTCACTGTGGGGTTTTGCAGGGCACAGTGATGTTTGAGAATGCCACCTCGCCTGATAGTAGAACTGAGTGTGTGGTATTTAAAACTGTGACGCTGGTTGAGATCATCGAGTGGGTGAGTGCAGACAGAGAAGAGGCCAAGGGTTGAGTCCAGGGGCACCTCAACCCTAACAGAAAAAGAGGAGGAGTTAGCAAAGGAATCACCTGATGAGACAGGAGGAAACTCAAGAGACATGCTGTTCTAGAAGCCAAGTGAGGACAGTGTTGGAAGGAAGGCTTAATAGCATCAGGTGCCACAGAAAGATCAAGAAGGGAGAAAACTGACTGAAAAGTCACCACTGAATTTAAAAACTGCTGGATTTAGTAATTTGGTGGTATAATGGGGATAAGCTTACTTGGAGAGAATATAGTTTTTGAATAATCATGAAATCAATTTTATTTGATTTTAATACAAGTCTTTTTCAGGTAAGCTCTGTCATTAACATGCACATTTAGTCTTCTATTGCATCGTATGGATCCAGTTAAGCTTATAATTTTTAAATATTGTTATGGAGTCCCTCCTATGCGTCTGACAATGGGATAGAAGCACTGTGTTTAAAGGAGCAGATTTTAGAATGGAGAAAGACTTATTTGTAAATTCTGGTTTCACCACTTACTAATTGTCTGAAGTAAGCCTCACTCTTTGGATTTCCAAAGTAAGGTTAACTTTCTATCCTACCCTATCTTAATGTCAGGATTGGGTAAGTAAAGTGCTTAGCATGGTATATGACACACAGGTTGTTTCATAAAGGTTATTAATATTCTTTACCATAAAAGATGTAATACTTGGCTTTGAATTTCCAATAGAGTTTGGGAGATAGGATATAAAAAATCAAGTAAGCATAAATAGGTATAGCCAAAGTAAAGGGAAAGTGATACTTAAAATGGGACCGAAAGGTGGAAGAGCAGTGAGAAGGGTCCCCTGGGTTTGCATGCACCTGCCACTCTGTGATGCCATAGTCACATGTACTTGGTTGGTCCTCGTACCACACCATGAGAAGCACTCTTCCCAGTGCGTGGGTGAGAAGACTGATGCTCCAGGAGGCTCATATCTTCCTCCAGGTCCCCAGTTGTCAGGGAGCTGGAGATGGAGTGGGTATCTCATCTCCCAAATCCATGCTCGTGGTGATGGAGCAGAGCAGCAGAGGGGTGCAGGGCTATCCCTTCATTCTCTACCATATGCAAACGCTAGCAAGAGAGCCAAACCAAACCAAACAAAACCACATCTGTGGCATACAAAGCTTCATTTTCGCCTGATATCTCATCTAAAGAACTACACTGAAGAAACAAACTCAAGAGACTCTAGTTGCATATTCTGACCCTGGACTTTTTCTTTTTCTGGTAGGGTTAAATATGTGGCAGAGCAGCGTTCTAGGGAAGGCATGGTTGGGCAGGTGGGAATGAGCAGCAAGTACATATCAAGGGGTGCTTGAACCCAACGGCTCCTGTTGGGTTCCTATTGGGGTAATTAGTGGCAGGCAGGTATTTGGACTTTAGGATATCTCCATGCTAGCTGAGCCTCTCACTCAAGCTGGTAGGACACAGGCAACTGGTGTCCTGTACAGTATGGTTTGAGAATGGCTTAGATCACTCTCCTCTAGTTGGCCATTAAGGGTTCTTAAAGTGCTTCCTTGAACAGACAGGAGGGTCTAATTGGAAAAGAAATGCCGTGTTCCTGGGCATCATGTTAGCTAATTATGAAGCCCTAGCAGAGACACTCAGTCTCCTTACCTACTCTCAGTGGGTAAAGGCCATGACCTTGAAGGATAAACCTAGGACAGATAAGTTTTAATGGGCTGAAAGAAAACCAAACATGAGTCTTTGTAGAGTTCTGTGAGACACTGAAGGAGAGCCTTGATGAAGAGGTGTACTAGTTTCCTAGGGCTGTCATAACAATTTACCACAACTAAATGACCTAAATGACATAAATTTATTCTCTTACAGTTCTGGAGGAGGCTAGAAGTTTGAGATTAAGTGTTGACAGGGTTGGGTCCTTCTGGGTGTTCTGAGAAAGAATCTGTTCCATGTTTCTCTCCTATCTGCTGGTGGTTGCTGGCAATCTTTGGTTTTCTTTGGCTTGTAGACATTTCTCTTCAGTCTCTGCCTCCATATTCCAAGGCTATTTTTCATGAATCTCTGCCTCTGTGTCTCTACTCTCTTCTTATAAGGGCATCAGTTATACTGGATTAAAGCCTCGTCTACTCCAGTATGACCTCATCTTAACCGTTAGTTACATCTGCAAAAACCCTATTTCCAAATAATGTCACTCTCTGAAGTTTCAAGAAGGACATACATTTTGGGAGGATGCTCTCCAGCCCTGTACAAGAGGGGAGCATAAAACCATTAGGCATCATTGTTTCTGAGAGAATAGTGAGGAAAGGAGAGGAAGAGTGTCTGAAGGAAGGCTTGGAAGGACACAGAATACCAGTGAAGAAGGCAGGATTATAATTGGAAGTACATATGCCAAATGGGGTAGTTGAGATTTTAAAGACTTAAACCATTTATAATAAGTGGCGGGATTAAGTAAAAACAAACAAAACAAGAGGGTGGTGAATAACTCCAGAGCTAGCAAGAGCAGGGTGCCATTTTCACAAGCCCTTCACCACCCCTTCCTCCCACCACCATATAAAGAAGTTCCTCTTGGGCTTCTACCAGCTTCTCTGCCTTTGACCTGCTCTGTGATGCCTCTCCTGTCCTGTCCTAGGGCTTTGGGATGCAGTGACATGGGCTCTCTGACATTCCGGCATGCACAATGCTGTGATGGGAGAGTTAGTGCCAGTGCCCCGCCCTTGAAGAAGGGGTAATGGAAGCTGGTTGATGCCCACTTCTCAATTTCTTCCCTAGCTGACTGTTGTGCGATTGTATTCTCTAAGATTCCTCTGAAGATTCTGAGGGATTGGGCACCAGTTGGTAATAGCTGTGGCCAATTCAAGAACTCATCCTTGTTTTAGGGTTTATTTCCTTCTCCTTCACTCTCCCCGCCTCTCACACCTGTTCCCTGAGATAAGTTCCCAAATAAACCACATGTACACAGCCTTCATTTCAGGCTCTCCTTTAAGGGAAACCCAGGCTAAGCAGCCATTCTCAGCCAGCAGATTCAAGGGGACTAAGGGATTTCTGGGAGAGAGTGAGAGAGAAAAGGGGTGGAGAGGAAGGGAGAGATAAAGAGAGAAAGAGAGAGCAGGAGAGGGGGAGGAGGAGGATGTAGGGAGAGAGAGAAAGAGAGCTGAAGCTAAAGAAAGCAAACTTCAGCTTTCTGAGGAGGAATATAGTCACTGCCAACCCTCAGGCTAGCGGGCAGATGGGAGGAAAAATGTACAGCCCCAGCACAATCTCCTCCCACTCACGGTCCCCTGCCAGAGCCTTCTATGGCTGAACCAATCCCCAGGGGGTGAGGAAGGGTTAACCTTTATGCAGTTCATAGAGACCAGCCTCCCAGGGCACAGACTGGGTGAGAAGGATAGAAAGTAGAACAGGAAGCTAACAGAATTGCCAGCACAACCACATTTACCCATACACCAGTTTTCTATCTTGCGGAGAATTGACTGCACCATTGGCATGCTACATAAGGCCATCTTTTCAAAGTGGGAACTGTTTCTAAGTGAAGTTGCTCTTGCAACCACACAGAAATAACTTGTTGGCTACATATAATTGTTGTTTATCACCACTGAGTATAACCATCCTAGTAAACTCAGTTCTCATCTGGATTAAGCAGCCTAGGATATGAAGACAAGTGTGGACATGCATTCAGAACTTGCCGTGGTTCAAATCCCAGCACTGCTACTAACAAAAATGATGCCCTTGAGCAAGTTTCCTTCTCCCTCTGAGTCTCAGTTTTTTCATCTGCAAGGTGGGATTAGAATATCAACTCCACCTCATAAAATTTTTGTGAGGATTCAATGAAAGAAGATATTGTAAATGGTGGCCCTTTTCTCTGCTACTGCTCTCTTAATTACTGCCCATTTATTATTGCCTCAAATTTCTACTTATCTCCATAGAGATGTACGTATTTTATTAATACATTCATATAGAATAGGATTAACCATCTCAGAAATCTAAAAATTTCTCGAGACATTTGAAGATTCCTCTTAAAATTGGAGTTGGATGAGGTGTAATATTTTATTATCCCTCTCTCTTCTTGCTCTCAAGCTTATAAAGTATCCTGAAACTCATCTTAAGTGACAGGTGAACTACTTGTTCTTCAACTGCATTCTGACTTCAATGGTCTTTCAATTGGCTTTAAATGTGATGAAGGAATTTAAGCTTAGACTCTGGCCACTGTTGCTTGATTGCTGATGGTGATGAATCACTGAGGGAAGGGCCTACATTTCTGTGCTATTGGAGCTTTTCACTTAACCTCTGAGTCTGCTGGGCTGCAGGCAGGTTTACTGGTAAATGACCTCTGCTTGGAAGCCTGGCAGGAGGGACTTCTTGCCACAGGGCGCATCCTCCACTCTATTAAAAAGGTTTTGTGACAATCTATGACTTTCATGTTAAGGAAATAATGTGCTCTGTCTTGGGCATAATTCATCTTGTACCTAAAAATATGTGATTCTGTGAAATGTAACATATTTAGTTCTTTTTCTCTTGTCCTTTGAGGAAAATCTGTCCATTTCTTTCGAAGTAGTGGTATAAAGGAAATATATCTTTTTGCCTTATAAACAATTCTCTCATTATTTTTTTTTCCTCTTTCTCAAATAGGATTTTTTTTTAATGTGAATGAAGAGAGAAGAATTTAATGAAAGACATACATGGGTACAAATTTATGGTAATACTAGCCTTACTTTTTTTAAAGGAAAATAATGAAGCTAAAGCAAACTACATCACAAAGAAAATCAGATGTATTATGAAAATAATAATGTTTATGTTTTCTCCCTGGATTATGTAGTTGTTAAATCATATATTTAATTTGTTGAATATTTTGTGGTTATTACTCTGTTTATAAAATGATTGCCAATTTCAAACCTCATTCGGGAGAGTGAGCCAGAGGGCATTGTGGTAAACATGCACTAAACCTAGAATAGTGTTTGAACATGAGAGCTGGCACTCCTTGGCAGGACTCAGGTGTTACAAACCAAGGCTTAAGCCACAACAGAATTAGAAAAATATCCTATGTGGAAATTTTTTCTCAGAGTGCATATATTTTCAATCTCTGTTTTCAATGAACAGAGCAAGAAGGGCCTGTGAACTACATTTTCAATTGCAGAGTTGTGAAGGGGGGTCATGGAAGGTAGTAAATTAAGGGATGAAGTAAGTCTTTCCTTTAAAAACAAGAAATCAGAAGAGCCCTATTTGGACTAGGTATTAGGAATACCAAAACCCTTGGTACTCAGTCAATGGGAAATTTTAATCATAGGTCCTTGGGACATTGATGAGACTACTCACTGCCTCACACTCCCCTCTGACAGCAAGTATCTACCTGTCCTAAGGTTGTTAAAGCCCTTCCGCTACTTAGAATTTGGATGCCACTCTTCGGAGAGAGATAGATTTAAGGAAACACTCTCTCAGGGTGCAGGGTGGGCACCTGGTAGTAAGCATCTTGTATTTTGCATCCAACGTGCCTCACTGGCTTCATCCTAGTCTTGGCCCTGAGATACACCAAACATTAGCTGAGAGGTCTGAGATTTAGGCAATACAATGATTTGGGTGTCTCCCAGGCACATGCAGAGAAGGGGAGCAATCTGGCTTGGGTGCTGCATCAGTTCTAGTAAAGAAAAGTGCTAGTTTCTATGCCTCAACCTCAACTGTGTCAAGTGAAGTTTACCCCTTTGACCAAAATGCACCTAGAATGTCAGAGTACACCTGTGACTGATTTGTCTCCCAGAGTCAGCCGAGGCTGGTCTGCCTGTCCACTTGAGCAACTGAAAATGTGTCTTTTCAAAGCTATCTAGTTTGACTGTTTCTCAAGTGGCTTACAGATGGCTGAGTTGGTCTTCTAGGAGATTCTCTCTGGAGAATTCTCTCCATTTCTGGCCTATCCCTACTCCAGGGCCCTTGAGATCCACCTCTCTATTCTGTTTGGTGATGTGGCAATGACTGTGGACATTCTTCTGGTCAGAATGCCCAGATGCTGGTTCTTGGCCATGTCTTCTCCACTGCAGGGGCATGAAATTGTTCCTGGAAGAGTTCTAGCACCTAATGTCTTGACGTCCTGGATTTTGTATATTTAGACAAGGCTTTTCCTTAGGATTCCCAGACATGGCTTCTTCTTCTCTACTCCCCAAGACACCTGGCCAATACCTTATTTTTGTCTCTGCTTTGTATCCACAGTGTTGGTGTACACATCTTGCCCTCCTCTACAGATTATGAGCTCTACAAGTCCAGGAACAATGTCTCATTTAGCTCTGATTCTCCACAGCAGATAACCCAGCACCTGAGACTTGGGATGTGTCCCAGAAAGAATTCTTAAATGAATCAATGAGTAAATAATTAAATTTCTTACTATGGGAGGGAATTCACTGAAATTTTTTCTTCTAATTGGACAAGAAAGTACTCTTGGTTCTCAAGCTTCTTTTTGCTAATCAAAGGACTGTGATAGGAAGGTGTTGTGGTAACTAAGGGATGGCCAGAAGGAGCATGAAAACAGATGCTGGAAAGAAACATGATCATGAGTCAAGCTTAGGCATTTGTTTAGATAATAAGGGGGTAATGCCAGAGTTAGTAATGAGGTAGACTAGACAGTTTAAAAAGTACAAAATGAAGAAATAATTGTTAGTTGGGATCTTGCTGCTTTAGAGTGTCTGTGAAAATGTTAGCAAATTATATTTATGTTGGATAAGATCTCTAAACTTTATTATTCCAGATATATTGTAAAATTTCTTATGACTCAGTATAGCATATCCATGTGGTTGAGCCAAGAATGTCATGATGTGATAGAAAGACTCCTCAATGTCATGCCCCTCTACCATTGTCTGGTTGGTTGTTTTTGAATGAGGCATTTAGCCTATGGATCAATTTTTGTTACAGAAAACAAATAGAAGAGGCTAAGTGATGCCTACAATCTTTCTAATCTCTAAAATGTTATAATTTTATACTTTTAAGTGGTTTTGGAAAAGACACCGTTGTTCAGAGTGCTCTTTACTGGAGAAAAAAAAAGGATCCAAAAATACTTCTCTTCATGAATATAACTTCAATATTTCAATGTAATTTGGTATATGTTCAATGATTCATTTGAAAATATTAATATTTTAATAAATAATATATTAACGAAAGCCCAACATGTGTGAACCATTTAATTCTTAACACAGTATCTGTATTTCTCTCAAAAAACAAAATAAAACTACTTTCTACTTGAAACTCCACAACATGATGATATATTCTCATTATAGTTTGCTGAATGACATTTTGTTAGGACTGATGGGGGGGATTACTCCTACAGTCCTGGAGCCATAGAAGCCTCCCTGATGGTAGAAGCGATAAGCATGTCAACAGGGCATAAGTAGGTAAGTAGGGAAGGGATGGGAGGGGAAAACATCCCTCATGTTTGATTCCTTCCACTATCATCTTCTTCTACCACCGCTACCTCCATGGAGCCAGAGGAAGCATGGAGAAGACAGAGATGACTTACCTATTATTATACATGAATTGAAACTCAACATTCCCCCAAGCTTTCTGGCTCCCTATTTCCCCAGCACTTCAGTTGTGAAATGGTCATTGTGAAATGACCTTACATTGGACCCAGAAGAAGAAGGAGTTTTGGCACTGACTTAAAGAAAAGCTCCTGATGAAAATAAAATTTATTTTGCTTTACAAAAAAATATAAGTTACGTACACAGAAAAGTTATGGTCTGACTTGAGCATTAAACCCCACTGATGTATCCTGTATGTATGTATGTATGATGTAGCATGCTATGCTCTTTGGTTCACCAAAGTGTGTTTAAAAATGAGATTTTGCAAATTTCTAAGTTGGTTTAATAAGGAGGAAGGTGGTCAGGCTTGTCTTTTCTCTGTTTTAAACTAATACAGGTTCTGATAAAGACAAATCAAACTTCCTTCCTCTGTGTTTCTCCTCTTTTATAGCTTTGGATCCTTTCAGAATACCTATCATTTCAAATGAGGGTAGGATGCCCTTGAGAATGCCCTACCCAGAGGAAACCAACTTTTTTTTTTTTTAAAATCAGGCACACTATGCTATATGCCTTGCATTCATGATCACCATGCAAAGATATTTCTATGGGGTGAAGTTTGCTTGATTGGAGTCATAATCTTATATTCTTGCCTATCTTTGATTAGCACAATCGGTGTCCAGGAAGTTGTTCAACTGATCCAGGATTTTTATTTTGGAGAGAACTTGCACTATCTATCTATTCTTTGTGGACAAATTAGCCCTGAAATCCCAGAAAGTCCAGAGATGAGTCACCTGGAATATGGTTGCTCTGGTATATGAAACTGATCAAACTGGTGTAATCTGGTGTGTGATCAGAATGTAGTTGAGGGTATCTAGTAGGTGGCAGATGTAGGAAGAAGGCAATTTGATGAATGATAGCTATTAAAATGAAACGAGGAAGGTGTAGCACTCTACTGTGGTCTAATCTCCTCTGCCATGTGAGGAAGGACCCTGCATTGGCAGTGACAAGCTGATAGGGTGGCGGAAATGAGGTGCTTTAGAAATGTCAAGGTTGGCCAGAGTCCTCTGAATAATAAAATCTTTACTACACCATCAGCAGAGATTATAGAGACAGAAAGGAGACAAAGTTGAATAAGTGCCTAGAAAAAAAATGGAATCAATTCTGTATACATGTTCCCTGCTAGACCATCCCAACCACAAAACAAACCCCCCATTTGAGAAAAAAATCACACACACTCCTCCATCTCCCTGACTTACTTGTATTTTCCACCGACTTCATGACAAGTTTGATTTCTTCATCTTGTAACGTATTTTTTCCCCTTCATTTCTATTGCAGAGTAAAATATGGAGAATTCGAAAGAAAAGGAGTATCTTCACTTTTCCTTAAGACACAGTCCTATTGCTGCTTTTTGAAAAAGACAAGCATTTTAACTCCATGAAAAAATAATAAAGTACCAAGTCTGTGCTAGTTTTTGTTTTTATTTTGTCTTCTTTGTGGATGTATATAAATAATAGTGATGCACTTTGTGTGGGCTCACAAAGTCACTAGTTTAGGCAGAAGAAGACTCATACCACCCTTCCATATACTGGCCCTGCCCAGCTGAGGAAAGGCATACAGTTCCCAGCTGCTCGCAGGAACAAAATTGGAAGAGATATAAAGACACCCACACCTTCTTGTCAGTTCCGTTGCCCTCACTAGCTACTCCTTTAGCACTAGGCTATCTTTCAAAACCTTGCTCATATATAGCCTTCTCAGGAAGCCTTCTTTGGTACATACTCCCTACTGTCCTATCCCCAATGAATCATTTTCCTTGTACCATTTCTAGACTTTGTGTATATTTCAGGATATTGAAATCATTGACCTGCATTGTCTTTGTGCCTCTCTCTCCTACTAGAATGTGAGTGCTGAGAATAGACGGGATCTGGCCTGCAGCCCTCCCCCTAATAGTGAATGGCAAATCGTAGGGACCAAATAAATGTGTTTGACTGACTGGCTGCAGCCTTTTGGATGGGGCACACAGTCAGTCCACAATCTATCACACCGATATTTTACTTATTTTCTGGCTCAGTAAGTTTCCCTTAAAGCCAGTTCCGGTCTATTGTGAAATGTTTTTCTCATGAGCCACTTCCCCCTCCATCCTGTTAACACATATATACACATAATCCAGGCAGAATGTTTCTCTGTGGATTCTAGGCAGTCAGGGGGAAATGAAAACACCATATTGCATTAATTCTAAAACACAGATTTTTTTTTCACCTTTTGAATTGAAATTAGGGAGTTTTTGACAATTGAAGGCAGCTTACAGTTATGATTGGCAGTGTTTTTTGCTTTCTGAATCATAACCAAAATAATGCATCTTTCAATGATGGTATCTTAGATTTGTTGAGATACAGTACTTATGGAAAAAGTTGTACCACAGGCCACCCCAGCCCTATACCAGGTTATATGGTGAATTCTGGATATGTTCCAAATGCTACGTTAAAAACAAACCCAAACCAGCCTTTTCCAGAACAAAGTGAGAGAGTCAGACTTAAGAATCACCGAGCATGTTTCATGTGGCACTCATTGTTACATCTCTGGCCTCTGATCGACTACATGGCTGGAACATATACGTACTTAATACATAAAGATAACTGATAACAATATTTGAGTACTTACTCTGTTTTAGTCACTGTATTTTAAGTGCTTTTTATATTTAAGCTCATTTAATACTCAGGATATCACTTTGTGTGGGAATATGATTCCCATTTTTCAGATGCACAGAGTGAGGCTAAGGGTAGAAAGGCAATGCGCCCTACATGTTATAGATCGTAAGTGGCAGAACTATGGCTGGACGCCAGGTTCATCTGACTTCAAAGGCCATGTTCTTGTGCTCTATGCAATGCTTCCTCCCAGTAAATACTGATTTTGAATAAGTAGTATTCTACCAGTCTTGATGGCCATTTGCTTGGTCAAGGTTGTCAGTTCTCAATTTTCTTTCCAAATTGTCCACGTTCCTGGGCCCACTAGACTCCACTGGTCATCAAATGACTATCTTAGACTTAACATTTTGAAGAATATTGCTTAGTTTGTAATAAACAGTTTATTGGAAAAATATTTCCTTTGTTCAATGATCACAGGCAAAATCCTATCAAAACCCAAGGTCCCCTAAGAGCCATTTGTGATGATGATGGTATTATATTTCGCAAGTGCAATATTGCAGAGGTAAAATAAATTCATTTTTGTAAGAAGCAAAAAGAAACAAACCAACAAAACCACAACCTCTCTCTCTTTCTCTTTCTCTCTCTCTCATTTTTAAAGATTTAGGTATTCAATTGAGAGAGATTGAGAGCAAGAGCTGGAGATGGGGCAGAGGGAGAAGGAGAGAGAGAGAGAATCTTCAGCAGACACCCCGCTGATGTGGAGCTCAATGTGGGGCTTGATCTCATGACCCCAAGATCATGACCTGAGCCAAAATCAAGAGTCAGATGTTTAACCAAGTGAGGCACCAAGATGCCCCACACAATCTCTCCTTTGTAGGATTGTCATGGAGAAAAAATTAAATTCACTGGGTTTTGATTAACCTCCTCTTTGGGGGCTGAGACCTGTTTTTCTAATGCCAAGATGCCAAAGCATAATGTTAAGAAATTACTGAGGAAATTCACTTAAGGTACAGAAGATTCTGTTAGACCAATCACATTTTTCTCATTGTAGTCATTGCAGATATCATAACAAAGAGTTGGGGGGGAGCAGGGGCCACCATGCTGGGCAATGGAAGAAGCTTTGGCCCAGGACCAAGCTCTAGCATGCACCCCAATCGCCTGGAGGGCTTGTTCAAACACAGATTGCTGGACCCATCCCCGGAGTCTCTGACTCATTAGCCCTGTGGTAGGCTCTGAAATTTTGCATTTCACACAAATTTCCAGATGCTGCTGATGCTGCTGGTCCAGGTACTACACTGAAAACCAATGGCCTTACCATTAGAAGGGCTTAAGTCTCGAACCTGTTCCTCACTATCCTTGCTGTGCCTTAGGGAAATTAATGATCTGTCTTGACTCCTTATGAGTAACCTGAACTGCAAACTACCTGTTCTATCCATTTTCTAAGACTTGTAAAAGAAGAAATAAAAATAATACATTTGCAAATTACTTAAAAACCTATTATTGCTAGTATTACTCATATCATTGTGAAAGAAGTTGTAGATTTATATTACCTCAGAGCGGAGCTGGCAAAACTTGGGGGTTACCCAAGGCCAAGAGGGAAAAGTTTAGAGAATTCAAAGCGCATGTTGTACCCTGAAGTATCTTGGGAACCAGCATGGAATATAATGGAAAGGACACAGTTCTATGCTATGAACCTGCTTACATGTCTTCAAATCCCATTTCCCATCTGAAAAATGAGAATGTGAAGACATACCTTGCAGGCTTGCCCAGAGAACTATGCAAAATAATGCATTTAAAGAAGTAGTGCAGTGCCTGGCACACAGTGGCCACTCAGTAAATATTAACTAATATTTAGATTTCAGGTTGGTAACCTGATTTGGCTCCATCAAGCCATTTCATTGAGGTAGCCAGTCCCCTAAGCTTCAAAGTTCATACTCTAACTATGCTGCTTTGAATGAGCAATTGGGTTCACTGACCTCCAAGGTTACTTCCAGATGAAATTCTAATGTCAGCACAAAGCAAATGAATCTGGTCAGTTGCCAGCCACCAGGACGGTTTTCCTCAGTCTTCCCTTATAATTGACAGCTTGACCACTCATGTCTTTGCCCTGACCTACCACATAATCATTAAGCAGACTTTCTGGAATTCCCTAACAGGCAAAGCACTAACAATAGAAAAATTAAAATCACATGAAGATCAGTGTGCAGAGCTTTTCATTTGCACCCTGGATTATGTGACAATTGAATCAAGTCTAAACCAGAGAATGCATGACAGTGCGATGAGCTCTTCACTAACAGATGTCAGATAAGCTTCAGCAATCTGCCCTGGGTGGGTGGAAGTTCCAGGCTTGCAAAACCCCGTAGTTAATAGAAGCAACAACTGCAGCACAATCGCTGACCAAGTCGTGGAACCTGATGCCATGTCATGGGGCTGGAATGCAGCTTGTGGTACCCTTTTGGACAGACTTTCCTTTTATACCTCATACTGATGAGAAGTTATTCTCTTAGGCTGCATGTCCTCCTGCACGTTCTGTGGACCATCATTCGGCCCATTCAATTTGACATCACAAGTGATACAGATGGGTCGGGCGTCCTTGAACATGCAACCCTGTTTCAGTGATCACTAGTGATTGACTCAATAAAAAAATGGGAGATAATTTACTCAGCTCCTATCTTTCTCTTTCTTACTAGATTTAAGTAAACTGGGTGGGTCATAGGACAGCCAAGGAAAGGTGAGGGTAAGGCCTTTCTATTTGATTGGACAGCGTTAGTTGCCTCTGACATTCCTTGCCAGTAAATATGAAAAAATATAATTCTTTACGTGAATGTCTATTATTTTATTTTTTTCTTAATTTTAAGTTAGGAGTAAAATGATTTTGTTTTCTTGTGGAAATATTTCTTATGAGTGGAAGATAATGCACTATCCTTTTTTTAGACAATTTTTTTTTCCTGACTCATGGTAAACTTCCAACTTTTCTGCCCTCTCCCAGTGTTAGGGTCTTAGTTACCTCTAATCTTGAGAAATTTTTCACACTTTCTCCAATGGTCTCACCTCTTAGAGTACTGACTTCCTTTCCATAGAACTCATTGCCAGCTTTCATGGTGACTTCCAGATTCATAATCCTCTGGTCTCTTCCACTCATATGAACTCTGTTTTCATTCTATCTTAGCCATACCCCAGAAGGCCACATCTTACTCTTGGTCACAACTCAGATGTGCTTCACTTCCAGGATGGCAAATTCTGGTATCCCTCTCCTTTTCTCACTCTATTCCTTCCTCTCTCCCTCTTTCCCTCTGCTTTTCTTTCATCTTTATTAAGACTGCCAGCCCATGATCTTTACCTACCTTTCTTATTCTGTCACTTGGATTTAGTTGCATTGCTTCTGCAGCAGCCTGAACTCATTGACTTATCATATCAATTTGGTGCCACCTATGATTCCCTCTGTGATACCTCAAATTTGTCTCTCCTTCCTATTCTTGTTGGCTCTCTTGAGAGCACTTGCAAGGATCTCCTACCTAGTCGTCCTTTCTTCCAATCTACTGTGCTCTAATCCGTATTAGTTACCCTTTCTAAAATCATCATCCTGATTTTAAAGCTCTATGAAAGCCTGTGTAACTCTTATCCTCCAAAACCTTATACTTCTTCTTCCAAGTCTTGCTCTTGTTTTTCTCATCTCCACCTGAAAAATGCCCTCTGCTTTTATTTAAGTCCACCTCAAATAACACCTCCACCTTCACTTGATCCTTTTTCAATGTTATATTCCTGTGTTAGTGGTAATGGTTTGTATATTTGTTTTATCTTCTTGCAGTGTGATCCAGTGTAAGGCACATGAGTGTTGGATTTAGAGAGAGATCTGGATGAAGATCCCAGTTGTGGTATTTACCAGTTGTATGATCCTGGGCAAGTCCCTCCATTTTGCCAAGACCAAGCTTCCTCCTCTATAAAAAGGGGATAGTACTACTTCATGGAGTTGTTACAAAGACTAAATGAGAGGAAATGATCTCCATATAAGAGTCACTCAGCAAATATTATTTCTTCCTTTCTTCCCCATTCCTTGTGTCCTTGAAGTAGAAGACTATGCCTTACTCATTTCGTATCCCTTGAAATGTCAACAGTGTCAGGCCATCAACAAATAGGTCATCAATAAGTAGTTACTGAATTCACATATCTATGCCTTATGTCCTTTTTCTTGTTGAAGAATGGAGCTCCAGAGACAATGCATTTTTATCTACAGCCCATCTCCTACATAATTTTGGTAGGTTTAAAGCAGAATATTCTTTGTATGCTGAGCAGACACTTCATTAAACCAAATTACCCTAGTATGGGTAATTGTATCGTCTCTATTGATAAAGACTTGTGGCTAGGTGCTCTCTGTCTGGACTGGAGTAAGAAGATTTTGTGTGTGTGTGTGTGTGTGTGTGTGTGTGTGTGTGTTATCATGATTATTATGACTCAGTCATAATAATCATATCTGAGAAACCTCCCCTTCAGGTTATTGACTCAGGATGATCCCATATGGTTGTGACGAATCATGGCCCTCTTCCACCTATGGAGCTGATAGGAAATGAGCTGGGAAAGTTGATTCACATCCTTATATGTAGAGGGTCCCTGTTACAAAAATCTAACAATACTACAGAATTCCTGGTGGAATAAGTGCTTCTGTGAGGAAAGACAAGGTTTCCAGCTCGATATTTATTAAAGGTATTATAATGTAGTAGAAAGATCATTGGCTTTGGAGTGGAAAGGCCTTTACTTGATCTCAACTCTACTACAAATTAGCTATGGATCCTCACGCAAGTTACTTGGACTTCTTTCCCCTGTAAAAAATGATCACATACCCCCATCACAAGTTATTGTGAACATTGAATGGCATACACACAGAAGCACTGGGTGGAGTCTATGGCATATATAGAGAGAACAATGAACAAATGTTAGTTAAAACGTCAAAGAGTATAGAACAATTTTTCATTAAAAAAAAAAGACTTAGTGCACTTTGTAGACATACAACAATACAACAAACATACAACTGTCATCGACTACCTAAGTACCTGAGGAATAGTTTATGTGTCAACTTGGCTGGGCTTTGATGCCAAGATGCCAGGCCAAACACCAGTCTAGATATTGTTGTGAAGGTATATTTTAACACTTACATCAGTAGACTTTGAGGAAAGCAGACTGACCCCCCATGATGTGAGTAGGCTTTGTCCAATCAGTTGAGGTCTTAAAAGAAAAAAATTGAGGTCCTCTGAGGAAGGGGGAATTCTACCTCTAGATTGCCTTCAGGCTAGAACTACAACCTCAGAACTTCCCTGGTCTCCAGCCTGCCACCCTGCTCTGCAGATTTTGGACTTAGAAGAGGTGCAAGCCAGTTCCTGAAAATAAATCTTTCTAGGCATTTACATCTCCTATCCATTCTATTTCCCTGGAGAACATTGGCTAATACAGCCTGCCTTGCTCACTAGGTGGCAATTAAACATCAGAAACTATCCAACTCATCTTTACACCCTTAGCACCTAGCACGATGCCAGATACATGGATAATATTCATGCTTACTGAACTGAAAAAGAATGCATTCATACACTGTCCTGTAAGAAAGGTGCTTGTACATACGGTTACATTAATCAATTGCACTACTTAGTTATTCGTGCATCAAACATTTTCCTTATTACCATGCTTGACACTGATGATGCAGAAAGAAAAGAGAGAATGCCACTTCTCTAGCTGTTGTTTCATGGTGGGTTGAATTGGATAGGGCTGGTGCATAAATGGAAGGTAAAATTGGATGCTTGGGAATCAGTGTCTTCAGGTGAGAGAGCTTGACAGCCTGACATAAAGCAGGGGCAACTAGAGGAAAGAGGAAGGGATGAGTTCAAGAGTGGTTTAGAAGGTGGAAATAGAATAGTGAGAAACAGGAGAGCAAGGTGTCTCCCATGACTCCCTGGTTTCCGGCAGGGTGTCCGGGAAGATGTAGAGGAGCACAATTTCTCTTCTCTTATCTGATCCTAATATTCCTCAGCATCATAAAATACAACCCCCTCATTTTAGGGATGCAGACATTGATCAGTTGCCCCCAAACCTCATAGATCAGAAACTGGTAGAGCTAGTCTTAGAGTCACAAACCATGCTGTTTGGCTACAATACCCTCTCTCCAGACCCCATTACGCCACCTGGCAAACTCCTTGGGCAATGAGGAGTGAGGAGGGGGCCCCAGAGAGTCCCTGTGACTTCTCTGCGGTGTAATTTCATTCTCTTAAGCGGTGAACCTGTCATGCTCTCTGGATATACAGCTGTCCATCATAAATGACCTAGGAGTCATAAACTTCCTTTCCAAGAAATTAGAGTGAGGCAGATTTGCTGTGCTTTCAGTTGCCTGTCCTGGATGGGAAAAGGAGGAACATCTATTTGTAGTTGGAGAGGGAGAATGTTAATTGGTAAAAATGAAAGTACATTTTCTCCAAAAGTGTGAGGTAATCCTATTTTTTCTTCAGAAGTACCCTAGTCCTGCATGGAATCAGTGTTCCCTTTCAAGTAAGTGACCACGCTTGACTTGTTGCCCTTTACAACCTGCCCACCCATCCCCTTCCTGCTCTCTCTGCCAGCCACCGTTGGTGACCCCGACGTCATGAATCAAGAAGCTCTAGCAGCCTGAGTCTTCTTCATAACCTGGCAGGTGTCCAGCAGCTGGTAAGGAGAAAGTTGCTTTCTCTTTCTTGCTCTCAGATGGACCTGGAAGCTGGAACCAGGAACCCAAAGCCACCTCTGGCCTCCCACATCATTTTCCAAGTCCCTTTTTGCCCTCCTCTCAGATCTCATTTGTCTTGACGCTCTTAATATGGCCCCTAAGTTGGAGTGACCCACAGACTGCTAGCTTCTCTTTGTGGGCACTTATTCACATAACTGGATTTTTGCCCATGTCTCAGTTTTTTAATATTTTTTTTTGACAGTGCTGCTGCCCCTAGACCAGCTGGGCTCATGTTTAATTCATCTCAGGGCTAATTATAGCCTGGCTAGGGGAGGGGCATGATAAAGTTGGCCTCCCACCCCAGGCCTTCCTGCTGCCAAGGTAACTAAGGAATGGTGGTAGGGGTGGCTGGGGGGAGACAAGCATATGTATCCCCCTCCCTGCCCCCTGCTATGGGCAGCTCTGCCAGCCCTCCAGCCCCTCTTCCCAGGGAGCATCCTCAGAGGACACACTAATGGTGGAAACACAGGCTCAAGGCCAGTGGAAAAGAAGCATGGCGATTCCAGCTCAGGCCAACTGTGTGCAAGCATCAGGATGCTCTTTCCCTCCCCTCTCCCTCACTTACAAGGTCAGGATTGATAATAATACCTGAGATGATGCTGGTTATTCTGCTCTCTTCCAGGTGCATGCATCAAGTCAAGTCTGAGATCCCACAGCAGAAAAGGCCAGTGCCTCTGAGTCTTCGCTCCTGCTGTCCCCTCTGTGTGGATCCTGGCACCTTCTTTCTGTCACGTCATTTTCTGAATTCTTCTCTAAGCCCTCCAAGGACACATTTTTCTAGCACCTCTCCCCACTCCCTGGCTTGCAGGACTCTTCTCATGTTAACGCCTTGGCACAGTAGCACAGTGGTTCCCAGGTAATTCAAGTGGAATTTAGAATTTTACAAGACATCAGTGCTCAACAAATGTTAGTTCTTTCCACTCCTGCTTGCACTCTGAGACTTGCCCATTCTGGTGGTTTATTTCACCCACCATTTAGGACATCTTTGAATTGTGGCTTGAGGCAGTCTTCGCCATCATAGGGTGAGTTGTGTACGAGGGGCTGAGTCTGAAGTCAGTCGGGCTCTTACCCAACACCTGACTCATTCCAGTGGGATGGTAGTTCTAAGTCCAGGCCTTGACCCCCACCGCCACCCCCCCCCATCCCCACCAAGTTCAGCTGTGATTTGACAATCATGAGCTCCTGAATCTCAAGGGATGGCAATCAGATCCTTGCCAGATGGCTAGGCAGCTGGATGCTATTTTTATATAAAATCGCTACAGAGCCTATAACCATTAGAACTACCATTTTCATGGAGGCCAGCTCAGCCTTGCTAATTGAGCAAATTTGGAGCACCTCCAATCATTCATCCAGTTGATGAAATCGGTGCTCTCCAAGCAGACCACATCACTTAGAGGCCAAATTCATAATTCAGCCTCCACTGGTGGTTTCCTGAGAATTATTGTCCTGACAGTTGGGGGAGGGCACAGGAAATATCAACTATCACCCGTTCATCATCAGATTGTGATTTGTGAACTAATATGCCCTGCCAGAAAAAGTTTGAAGAGGCTAAAACTGTCTCTTAGCCCACATTCTTTTGCAATTTGAAATCACTGATATAATTAGACTTTTATATCCAACTGTTTAAATCCCTTAGTTAGAGTTCACGTTTTCAATTATTCATTTCACCCTGGGTTTCCAGTTTGGGCAATCGAGAGCTGTTGGCCTGCCCATGAGACTCCTGCTGTCCCTGGTAGAAGGTCGTGGTAATGGCTAACAGCCTAGGTTGAGCCCCACTCCATTAGCTTCCAGAGTTTTGCTTAACCTTTGGTGTTTGCCGTCTGCTGGGCTGTGTTTCAGAAGGTCAGAGCCTGGGGCTGCCCTACCTACTGCTCTTTCAGCAGTACTGACTCAGTGCCTGGCATACAGAAACTGCAGAATAAATATTTATTGAGTGAATGCCTCCAGACCAATCAATGGCTGCCTAACAGCGTTCTTTGTCTTGTCGACAGCAAATGCTTCTCAAAGGCAAGGAATGAGAAGAGGAGAACAGACTAGAAACAGATTAAATCAAGGCACGACATCCCCACTGCCGTCCATGTACATCTGCAGCTGGGGTTCTGATCAGATATCAGATTCTCAGTAGAGCTTCTTTCCCTCTACTCTTAAAAGAAAACTGGAAGGGCGCCTGGAGGGGCTCGGTCACTTAAGCATCAGGTCATGATCACAGGGTCCTGAGGTTGAGCCCCACATCCAGCCCCATGTTGAATTTTGCACCCAGCGGGGAATCTGCTTCTCCTTCTCCCCTTCCCCTCTGAGTTCTCTCTCTTGCAAATAAGTAAATACAATCTCAAAAAAAGAAAAAGAAAAGAAAACTGTAGAATCTTCTGTACCAAGCTAGAGTGGTTAAAAAAAAAAAAAAAGCAGTGGGGAGAGGGGAGTTCAGAAGGAAAAGTCTAAAGCTCCCCTTCCTGTAGAAATAAAAGTAATGCTAAAAAATTATAAGACTAAATGGTATCAAGTACTTTCTGTGTGTCAGGCACTGTACTGTACAATTATTATTTTATTAAACTTTACAACAAGCCTATGAGGCAGATATTATTATCATGCCCATTTGTGGAGGAAAAACAGGAACTTTAAGAATTTAAATAACTTTCTGAAGCTGGTAGTAGGGAAGCTGGAATTCAACTCAAGTCTGTCTGAGCTTAGCAACCAGCCACATAGTTGTGTTCTTTGTCCTTTGCTGGTTTGAATATTTAAGAATAAGTTCCAAATCTCATCGCATATCTCATGAGCTGTTTAATTCATAGCACCTGGCCCAAGGTCACTCATGCCATGTGGGGATAGTCAATATTTGTTGATTCAAAAGTAGACATAGTCAAAAGACACAAGGATAGGATTATTTCACTTGAAAATAGAGCATGCATGAAAGGAAATTTCAAAGCCAGTCAAGGGAAGGCAGAGTGGCAAGTGGTCTTGCAGCCTACAAAAGACAGAATATGTCATTAATGGTGTCTGGAATTCAGTGTCACATCAAAAGAGTATTTTAAAGTGGCTACACTAGGGGGGCCTGGGTGGCTCAATTGGTTAAGCGTCTGCCTTCGGCTGGGACCATGGTCCCAGGGTCCTGGGATGGAGCCCCACATGGGGCTCTCTGCTCAGTGGGGAGTCTGCTTCACCCTCTGCCCCTACCTCCCACTTGTGCTCTCTCTCGCTCCCTCTATCTCTCTCAGATTAAAAAAATCTTTAAAAAAAAAAGTAGCTACATCATAAGAAATGAGAACTCCTAGGAAACAGCTAAAAGGATCCCGGTTTTTGCTCTGACTTGATCTTTTCTCAATGATTATACTAAAGAAGGCAGGTGAAACCTCACAATGGTGCAAGGGTCTGTGGTCTCCACGAGTAAATGTGTGTGACAACCACTGAAGGCTTGTGTGGTGTCCCCACCCCAGTTTTCAAGCCCCATCTCTGTCTCTTTTCTTAGAAAGCCAGCTCCTATCAGGCAGGGCTGTCACGACCACTCCCAGAGACATTGTCACATGGCTCATCTCCTTCTCCAGAACTGTTGTGCCACATACCTAGAGCCTTCTCAGAACACTACCTCATCTTCTTTTGCGACAATTAAAGAAAAGTGAAGAAAGTGAAAGGTTAGATGAGTAAACAAGCACTTTGAGAACAGAATGATTAAGCTCCTTCCAATGAAGACTAGAGTCAGATACCTCCCAGAGCTATGTCTTGTGATCTGTTTATATTTACTATGTATTTATTGCTTAAATGCATACATTAATGAATATCCATCAAGCATTTCTGTAGAGGATACTATGTGCAACATGTTGTGGTAATAGAATCATTCCCACTGATTGGAACAAAGAACTTGGGTTGGATAATGAGGGATCTGGTGATCAGTCTTAAATATGATCAAATGGGTTTCAAGGGAAGGGTGTGACAATAAAAAAAAAATCAATGTTGATGAATTCTTCATAAAAGGTGTTTTAAGTAGCATTTGGCTAAGATGAATTAATTGTCTCCCAAGTTCACCTGAATAACCTCAGAGTACTTCAGAATGAATAGATCCCAAGTCATTGTATTTGCCCAAATTTGTGTCTTCATTTTCCTGTTAACAGTAGCTCCATTCTCTAATCCTTCCACTCCCTAATCCTTGGACTGTAAGCACAGTTATCAAAGATAGTCGTTACTTGAATTCATTCGGTAACTAAGATGTACTGATTTTTTTTTTTTTAATGATCTCCCTCTCGTCATTCCTTTCTATTCCTATAGCTCACTGATCTGGGTCAGGCTATTGTATTTCTTTGGGAGTCCAACTTGTCTCCTTACTTAAATTTTTCTTCCCATCAATTGTTATGGACTGAATTGTGTTCGCCTAAAATTCATATGTTGAGGCCCTAAGCCCTTCCTTGTATTTGGAAATGGGGAGTTTAGAGAAGTAATTCAGGTTAAATGAGATCATAAGGGGAATAAGAAGAGGAAAAAAACCTCTCTTCTCCTCTTTGCTAAAGTACAGAGAAGAACATGTGAAGACCCAGCAAGAAGGTGGCCATATACAAGCAAGCAAGAGAGGTCTTACCAGGAACCAAATTTTCCAGCACCTTGATCTTGGACGTCCAGCCTCTAGAACGGTGACAGAATACGTTTATGTGGTTTAAGCCACCTAGTCAGTGGCACTTTGTTCTGACAGTCTAAGCAGATTAATATAACAGGCCACTCTCTGCAGTGTTATCAGAATTATACACATAAAACAATAAACTGGTCTCATGCTTTAAAAATACTTAAGGTCCTCCCCACAGACTTGGAACCTGAGGCCATCCTCCATGTCACACCCGTTGCCACCAGCCCAGGCTATAGGCCTTTACCTTGTTTTCAGCAAACACTCCGTGATCTCGCTGTCCTTGGCATTTTCTGAAGCTTCAGTGAAGCCCAGCGCCTTGGGGGAACTGCCAGTATAGGTCATGTCTGGGAGATGAGTCTCACGTTAGGAACGGCAGGATGTGAAGGAGAGGAGCCATGGTGCAAACATAGCTATCGCCTACCTTTTCTCCTTGTCAAGAGTCCGCACTGCATCTGGGAGAGGTGATGGGCTGGGGTCCAGAGTGAACGCTAATGTGTAAGCTAGGCGTTAGTAAACCTGTTTCATAAAGGGCCAGGTGAAGGTAAGCATTTTAGGCTTTAGGAGCCATGTGGTCTTTGTTACAGCTCTGCCTTTCTAGCATGACAGTGGTCATAGGTCACCCATAAATAAATGAGATTGACTGAGCTCCAATCAGACTTTATTTACAAAAATGGCTAGATCAGTGGGCTAGATCAGTGGGCTAGATCTGGCCTGTGGGCCGTATTTGCCAGCCAGTTCCTGATGTGCCAATCCCAGACCACTGACGCTGTTGATTTGAGCCAAATCTGGAACTACTTCCAGATTTCTTGTTCGATACGAAGGAGGGGGAATTGCAGTTTTTTAATGTCTTGCTGTTCAAATTATAGGCCTTATACCAACAGAATCGGCACCATGTGGGAGTTTCTTAGAAATGCAGAATCTCTATTGAGGAGGGCACATATTGTTTGGATCACTGGGTGTGGTGCATGAACAATGAATCTTGGAACACTGTAAAACTAAAGTTAAATTAAAAAAAAAGAAAGAAAGAAATACAGAATCTCTGGCCCCACCCCCGACCTCCTAAATCAGAATGTGCATTTTATTAATAAGAGGCTCCAGTGATTGGAAGATACCCTATAGCTCGAGAAGCACTGGTTGAAGCCACTGTGGATTGAATGGTCTATTTCCTGCAGCTGAAAGCATCCCTAACTTATATCAATAGGCAGGGACCACATCACGAACAAACTTAAAACACTTTGCTAAGGACTTTGGTTTTTGTCCTGAAGGAAATTAAGGTGTCTTAAGTAGGGAGCGAGATAAGTTTTTTGCATTTGTCTTATTTCTCTTATGAAGTAATAAACTCCTAAAAATCCAAGTGTGTACCAAAGAAATCCTCCCGTTACAAGGCCAGCCAGGTAGACCCTCCACTACTGACCCACTGTCAGATGGCATTCAAAAGCAGCTGTTTCTATAAGACCTGTTCTCCTGCCCATAACCTGCTACTCCGGGGCTCAGGAGGATTCTCTACTTCTGGTATATTCTTAGAGCTTAAAAGTGGCTGCTGACTGAAACTCCAGTATTACAGCCTGGAACTGGAGTCTGGAAAGCTTTCATCATGCTTACATTCAGCATCGCCACCACCAAGCTTGGTTCACTGACTTTCTGAATATGTACTCATCGCTCCTGTGAGACCATAAGCTACATCGGGGGCAGCAATCAAACTTTAGGCTTTTTGTATTCCTCCCACAAGTTAACAATTAGAGTCAAAGCATCTAAATATCTCATACCTGCTGCTGCTCAGCTGGGAGTGGGGAAGAACTGGATTATGTCACTGGGGCACACGTATGTGCCATTGCTGGAGCAAATCGTCACGAGAAAGTTTGTGCTTGTCATTTATGCTAGATACTGGTGTGTATATGGACCTCCTTTTTTCAAAGTGATTTGTGTCTGTTTTGACACACAGCCCCCCAAATACATTTCCAAATATATTTTCATTTCTATTATTCATTTCACAGAAGCAAGTCTTATATTAATGTGTGGGTTGGCCCACTCGATCTTGCCATCACATTATCATGTATCTTTGAGAACCCACGAGCTTTTTCTTTCGTTTTCCAAAGAGACACCCATTTTGTATTTCATGAGATGTGCGTGTACTGCAGATTATGTTGATTTACTTAGTCAACAAATAATAACCAAAGACTTGCCTACCATGGACCTGACCCAGTGCTAGGTCATCAACCAAGAAGTTATGGTCCTCATGGTGGTTACCGTGTGTCGTGAGAGGCAAGAGCTAAATATATAAACCTACAAACACAAACGAATTCTATAAAAAAAATTCTGTAAAAAATTCAGTGGTGAGGACCCTAGGAAACTAGTGTATAAGTTTAGAAAGGCCTCTTGAGGAAGTAATATTTGAGCTAAGACCTAAAGGGGGTGATGGGTGGGTAGGTTGGGGGGAGGATTTCTTGGCAGAGCCGACGGATTTCTTGGCACATCTGAGGAGAAGTCTGTGAGATGGAGAACTTGGCCCATTGGAGGAGCCATCAGAAGCCTGGTCTGGCTAGCGTGCAGTGAGAGGTCTCGGGGAGGCTGGGGAAAAGCTAGATCCCACGTGGGTCTGGAAGGTATTCTGAGGCCAATTGGAGGCCTTGGGAGGATTTAAACAATGGAGTAGTATATAGGCCACTTTGACTTTTGTATGAAGAATGGATGGTTGGGCAGAAGTGGCAGCAGGAGTTGAATTGAAAAGCCACTACAGTCGTCTGGGTAGTATCACCAGGTGTCTGTCTCCAGGGCTTGACATTCACAGAGGGAAATGATGGCCTGGGGAGAGAACGGTGAAGAAAAAGGGAATTGGCTTTGAGATCTGTTTTGAACGTATAATCTTCAATTTTATTTTATTTTATAGCATGTTATTTTATAGCATTTATTGCATTTATTTTATTTTAAAGATTTATTTATTAATTTTAAGGAGAAAAAGAAAAACAGAGAGAGAGCACGAGCAGGAGGGTCAAAGAAAGAGGGACTCTCAAGCAGACTCCGAGTTGAGCTTGGGGCTTGATGTGGGGACATGATGCAGGGCTCGATCCCACAATCCTGACATCACAAGCTAAGGTGAAACCAAGAGTTGGATGCTTACCTGACTGCACCACCCAAGCACTCTTATTTATTGCATTTAGAGGAGGGTAGTTCTGGGTTCCCAGTCTGAACAACTGGATGATAGCAGAAGAGGAACAGAAAGACAAGAAAGAAAAAAAGAGACAAGAGAAAGAGTGGGGAAAAGGCCAAAAAGGATGTCAGGAGAAAAAAAAAATCCCTAGTAACAATGACAAAATCATAAGGCATACACAAGCCAGTCCTCTGATGTCAACTTGTTGAGCACAAAGTCATAGCTATAATCTCTTGGAGAAGAAAAGTCTCTGTCAGAGACAATTTGTGCCTTCTCAGGAGTCTTATTGATTTAGAAAATGGCAGAGCTAGGGGAAAATAAGAATTGAATTCTTATAGGGATTGGGACAGATGATCAGAATAATCCAAAGATAAACCACCAACTTTAGGCTTCAAGAGTTCCACCTAGCTGTTTATGCCATGTCACTATGTCTAGTGACACTCTCCAGTGTCACTAAAGTGTTGTTTTGTGCTTTACTTTAACTGTTTAGAAGTGGTCATAAGCTTTGCAATAAAACCCCTGGAATTTTAGATAGGTTAAAAAGATTATATTTACAGACAATCCTTCCACAATCTTTCCTGCAGACTCTGAAATGATGGAGAAAAAGTAATCCCTCCTAGGCTGATTTTAAAGGTATTTCCCGTCTTAATAATCATACATGAATTCATTAGCTCCCACTGGGGAATGGCATTAAATATAGAAATTTTCAGGGCACCTGGGTGGCTCAGTGGGTTAAACCTCTGCCTTCGGCTCAGGTCATGGTCTCAGGGTCCTGGGATCGAGCCCCGCATCGGGCTTTCTGCTCAGCGGGGAGCCTGCTTCCCCCCC
>CM053608.1:21958213-21994051 GCA_028646535.1 Procyon lotor
TAGAGCTCTGTTCATAGGAACACTGCTTAGCGGTTCAGAATACAGACTCAAGAACCAGACTCGGGTTTGGTTTCTAACCCCTCTCCAACCACCACCAAATTTCTAGCTGTGTGATCTTAAGCTAGGTACAACTATACGCTGGCTCAGTTTCCTCGTCAATAACATGAGGGCACTATTTTACGCCTTCCTAGGGTCTTCTATGGACTAAACGAGATACTGTTTATGAAGGGCTTACTATGACGTGCTATTCAAGTGTGAGCACAAACACACACAGCCTGCGTAACTGGGCTAGAGGTGGTGTGTGTTTGGGTTTTAGTTCTTCATAAACAAACCACAGGAGGATGTGGTGACTTGATAAATGGGACAGCCCTAAAAGCAAATGTTTGTGTAACAGATGCAAGAAAATGGCCTACACGTCAGAATACTCTTATATTCATAGTCACTGTAGCCAGAACATTGGACACCTCTTGCTCTGGTTACCGGTATCTAGAACAAAACATTTTAAGGCATAAAGTTAACGTTCATTTTATTTACTTGTTTACATATAGACTTTTTGAGTGCTTAAAAAGCAGAATATTAACATCCTAGACATCAAATTAACCCTTTACTATCAGCCCAAATAACACTACTTCCCATAGCATTCCTCAATAAAGTTATTTTTCAATGCATGGCACATTTTGTAAGTATTTACATCTCTAACATAATCTGATTTTTGAGGCAGGTATTATTATCCCTATTTTACTGCATGTAGTGGTTAATAAACTATTATCTCTCAGCTACTGACCAACCCATTTATACTGTTTCAGGATTCCCTGCTGGACCATGGAGCTGCCTGCCCGTAAGCAGGCCTCCACAACCCAGCTCCGCTTCTTCCGCTGTGGGCTGGAGTTGCCAGAAATCTCCCACCGCTATTCTCCGCGAAAGCGATGGAGAGATTTTGCCCATTGGGCACAGGAGTGTACATGAGGGCGTTGGACTAGAATAGCCATACTGAGTCGTAAGGTGGTCCAGATGCTCCCAGATGGACTGACAAGACCACGGAGTTAAGGTGAAGATTTAAAAGACAGTTATGGATTTTGCAAAATATGTCCATAGACCTCTAAGGGTCTGTGAATCCCAATTTTATAGTAAATCCTTGTGCAGTGCCTATCCTGCAACTCTTAGCTTAGTTCACCGTCATAACAATGGCAGGAGGTAGGAATCCCTAGCATCACTTTCTCCACGCACCTATCCCTCCATGCCCCCTCCCCAAAACCTCTCCCGGGCGCCCCTCCCACCCCTACCTCCCAGCTCCCACGGTGCCCACTCCCCAGTGTGTTCCTCCCCGCAAGCTCCTCCCTCCTCGCCCCTCTCCCTGTATACCCCTCTCTGTTCCTCTCAGGGGTCTGAAAGACAGCAAAAGCAAAAGCGAGAGTTGAGAAACCTGACCTAGATTCCAGTGACTCATGGCGTACACAGCTCCCTTCCTACCTGAGTTTGGGTAGGTTATTTCAGTTTCACTCCCTTCCTCAGTAAAATACTAACTTCTCCCGATTTTCTGCTCCCACCACTCACAGCAGCTCCGTGCATGCGGGCTGAGGAATAAAGCCAGGGATTCATCGAGGACTCCTCTCTCGCTCCCACACCCAACCCGGGAGCAAATCCCGTTGGCTCTTCTGCCCAGATATCCAGAATCTCGTCACTTCTCATCACCTCTGCCCCTTCCACCTGGGGCTGAGTGTCACAGTCATCTTTTGCTGGGGTCGCTGCAATTGTCTCCGCGCTGGCCTCTGCGCTCCACCCCTACTTCTGTCCCCAGTTCGCGGCCAGACTGATCGTGTTAAAATGTGAATCCGACCATTCCCTTACCCCAAACCTTCCAGGGGAAACCGCTGTGGCACTAAATACCTTGCAGGGCCTCTCGGGGCACCGTGCTACCTCTCACCTTGTCTCCCACAGGCCTGATCACTCCTCTCTGGCCACACTGCCGCCTCGGTGTCCCACCATTCCCCTGTTCCCAGAGCTCCCCAGTAAAGCTCCCGGCTGGGCTCTTCACCCCTTGGGGTTCCTGTGTCTGCAGCAACCTTCCTCAGGATTTCTGCCTGACTGGCCCTCCTGACTCCTTCAAGTCTGTGCTCAGGTGTTAACTTCCCGTTCAGACCTTTCCCAATCACTTTATTGGAAACCGTCCCTCTCTCCTTTCTGCCTTCTATTTCTGATGCTCCAGCACTTTTCCTCCTCCTCACATGGGCAATTATTTCACTGCTGTGACAGCTCTGCAGGCCACAATCAGGCAAGCTCTCCCCACAAGGCTCATGGGTTGAGGGAAGATGATTGAATCACATGGTTTATTAAATCCATTAAAACTCCCACGGAGAGACTGATCGTGAGTTCACATGGTCCCCATAGTCACCAAACTGGTGGAAAAACCACAGTATCCGGGTCCACAGCTACCACCACTCTCAGATGTCTGTTTTTCTCTCTCAGGCACCAGCCTTTCCTGAGGGTACCCGGACCAGAGTTGAACTTGGTCATGGGGTCTCAGCAGACAGAGAAGGTATCTGAAGCCAGCCCGTCGCCCTAGCTGTTGCTTGTCAACCAGCCTGCTGAGCAACAAGGATTTTGTGGGTTTTGAACAATGGTCACTGGGAACCAGAACACATTTCCCAAATGTGTGGCCAAATTAAGAACTCATGAATATTGAGTGTCTTGCACATATTTTAGTATCATAAATATCGGGGATCCTGGCCCTGCCATTTCTTTTCTGCCCACCCCTTGCCTGTTATACTTTACTTAATTTACTTATCTATGCTTCACTATGAGTTTCATTCATCCCAATTGTTTTCTTCTATAGCTGAATTGAATATCAAAACAATATGGCAGGCTTCTTGCTCGGCGGGAAGCCTGCTTCTCCCACTACCATTCCCTCTGCTTGTGTTCCCTCTCTCGCTGTGTTTCTCTCTGTCAAATAAATAAAATCTTAAAAAAAAAAAAAAAACAATATGGCAAATACACATTACAGCCTTCAAACCTGTCCCATGCTTTACCTTTTTTTTTTTTTTTTTATGGTTTGTGTCACCCAATCGGAACCAGAAGTGCAACAAACAATTTTCACCACTGTATCTCAGCACCTGGATGCATGCTTGGTACAAAGTAAACACTTAAAAAATCAGGGTGGAAAAATGCAAGGAATTCTGAAAAACCACGAATATAAAATCAAAGAGCGTATGAGCTGCCCTGGAATGGGAGGGACCGTGAGCTGGAACAGGAAAGGATGGGGAAAGTGAAAGGCACATCCCGCAGCCCTGGTCGTGCCAGATGTCGATCCCTTTCCAGGACGTATTTGTGGGCGTCATAGTGCTCATTCTGAAACTGCGGAGCTCATCTCTTCTGGGAAGGGTCACACTGGTCTCTGTGCTCTCGAAGCAGCTGTTCCTTTGCACACCTCACTCACAGTCAGACTAGATCTCATCATCAATCTTGGAATATTTGTTCAGTGAATAAACTGTCCCAGTGGTACTGAGACTTCAAAGCCATTGCAAGGATGGAGACTTATAATGACTTCAGGTACTCACTCTGATGAGGTTGTGTTTCCCTCGACCTCATGTGTAACGGGGAGAGGATACAACCTCAAGATCCTCGGACTCATTGAGGCCTCAGGCCTTGTATTAGAATGTTCTGGCTGTTGTGACAAAATACTCCAGACAGGGTGGCTTAAATAAGAGAAATGTATTTCTCACAGTTCTAGAGGCTGGGAAGTTCAAGATCAAGGTGCGGACTGATAGGGTTCTGGCGAGAACTCTTCCTGGTGAGGTTCTTCTCCTCACTCTGTGCTCACGTGGCCTTTCCTTTGTGAGTGTAGGGAGAGCTCTCTCCCTTTTCCTATAAGGCCACCAGCCCTCTTGGATGAGGGCCCCACCCATATGATCTCAGGTAACCTTAATTACCTCCTAAAGTCTCTGTCTCCAAATACAGTCATGTTGAGAGTTAAAGCTTCAAATAGGAATGGGGGAGGGAGGGAACGGAGTTCAGTCCATACAAGGCCTAATTTCTGCCCAGCAAAATATCTTTTTTAATTTTAGTTATCAATGTATTATATGTTTCCTATGAAATCCATATTTAATCCTTTGCTACTTCTGTCCTGCTTCACCCATTTCACTTGCCCACCTCCTGTAGATATGCAAGTTTTAGCCCTTGGCCTATTGGTTTAACCAGTAGCTAGATTTTTCCAAACCTCAATTTAGGACATACACCATCATGAGTATGAATATGCTTATGAAAGAATAAAACGAAATGCCTGAAGTTAGGATTGTTCTGGAAAAGCATGGATATAAGTATAATGATGATGATAAATGACCTAATTCTCCATACTTATACCCCAGTGGTTTAGGAAGACCTTAATTTAGCTTGTTGTTTAATGCCACTCACATTCAACCAAAATCTACTTGTTGATTTAAATTTTTGGCTAGTGAGGAGCTTATTGGTGTTGGGCTATAGGTAATACACAGTCTGAAAGCAGACAGCTCTCCACGGCAGAACTCTGCAAAGTTTCTTTGGCCATAACCCAAAGCAAGAAATTTTACCATAGAACTTTGTACACAGGCAGGCACTCTGATCTTGTTCTAGTGTATTCTTTTTGGTTTTTGGTTTGTTTTTTGCTTTTCAGAGGTAGAATTTAGTGATTTATCAGTTGCAGATAACACCCAGTGCTCATTCCATCAAGGGCCCTCCTTAATGGGCCCTCATCACTCTGTTACCCTATCCCCCTACTCACCTCCCCTCCAGCAACCCTCTGTTTCTTATAGTTAAGAGTCTCTTGTGGTTGTCGCCATTTTATCCTTTTCTTCAGCAATGCTTGTTATGGCCCACATAGTTGATTTCCAAGACAGGAATCAATTGTGACTTATATTTTGAAAAATACAGACCAGTCCACTAGATTTGGTTTCCTTTCTCTTAAGCAATATTTTGGAGGCACCTGCGTGGCTCAGTGGGTTAAAGCCTCTGCCTTCAGCTCAGGTCATGATCTCAGGGTCCTGGGATCGAGCCCCGCATCGGGCTCTCCCCTCAGCAGGGAGCCTGCTTCCTCCTCTCTCTCTGCCTGCCTCTCTGCCTACTTGTGATCTCTCTCTCTGTGAAATAAATAAATCTTCAAAAATAGTAAATAAATCTTCAAAAAAAAGAAGTATTTTGGTTAACCTGAAGGTTTTGTTTGTTTGTTTGTTTTTAAGATACTTTATTCACTTGAGAGAGAGAGAGTATGAGCAGGTCAGAGGGTCAGAGGCAGAGGGAGAAGCAGACTCCCTTCTGAGCAGGGAGCCAACATGGGGCTCGATCCCAGAACCCTGGTATAATGACCTGAGGAGAAGGCAGATCTCAACTGACCGAGCCACCAGATACCCCTTGATACTGGTCTTGGCTAGTATCTGGAGAACATAATTTCATCCTCTTAGAAACATATCTCCTGATACTTTTTTTTGTCCCAGATCGGAAATTTTCAGAACTAGAAGGAACTGCAGAGGTCATGTCAGTATACATCACTCAGATACTAGTAGTCATGAGAAAGCTCCCAGTGTTTGGTAAGAGGGATCCTAGACAGGCAAGTCACAGAAACGGCTCTTTCTGTCTTTTCACTTCTTTGTCTTTGACTTAGTTTGCTAACTGCCTACTTGCCAAGATTTCATTCTCCTTTGAAAAGCTCGCGGGATGGTTTTTGTTTTATTTTGTTTCTCATTTCCTCCCCATTTTTTCCAGGTCACAGTACCAACGTTGACTTGATGATTGTGGTTTGAGGTCACCAAAAGAAGCTTAATCTGGGGGAAGGGGATGGACAAAAATTTTATTGCACACCTCCAATTGTTGTCTGATGACAAGAAGAGCTTCAGAGTTGCTCAAGAACTGGGAGAGTTTTCAGTGGGCTTAATGCCCCAGAAAAGTAAGGTTGCAGCTGCTAGTTGGTGAAGGATGGATCACGTGCTGCCATCTATGGGTGGCACTATGAAACAGCAGTGTTTAAGTGTGGGCAATTTTTAATGCCACTTGTCTTTACAAAATCTTGCTTTTGGAGGGGACTAAAGATAGTTACACTTATTCTCCAATTTTGTATTTCCCAGGCAGCTTGGCTTCAAGTTAAAGCATTGTGGATGGGAATGACCCATCTCTCACCCTCAAGAAGCTCGTCTGTAAAGTAAACCAAAGGGAAGGGGGAATTCCCACTCCGTCTCATTACTGTCCAAGCCGACATACTTCCCCTTCAGGATGGTTTGAGGGAAGGCGGGATTGTCTGCTTCTGTCAGAGGGATTTCAAAGAACATACTGTTCCCATCCTTTAGATCTCTCAGATTGCTTCATGGGTCTTCTGAGATGACCAAATGTTTTGTGCAAAGGGGAACTTTAAAGCAAAACAAAATATTTCTGCCCTGTTTGGAAGCCCGTTTGAGTCTAAATACTACACCATTGTGAGTAGATTTATTTATTGGTGGAGGAAACCAGACATCAGGGCCCTGCTGCTTCCATATTTAAAGGGTTCCTGTTCATTAAAAAAACAAACAAAAAACACACCTGAGTTAACAAAATTAGGTATCTAAAATGTTTACACTAGAAAATCATTATCATTTGTATGGAAAAACGCAATGCGATTTGTGTTAATCATTACATTAGTGTAAGATTTATTTAAAATACTGATTCATAAAGCACTATTACAATGGAATGAGTTCCTAATGCCAAGGAACACAAATTTAACGCAGAGGTCTGAGCCCTCAACTCAATAGAAGAATACATTATTTAACAAAGTGGACTAAAACCCTCGACTCTAAAGCATAAATTTTAGCAGGGGGAGGGGGGTTGGGGAGACACACAGTGGATAAATTAATTATATATATAGCATAGGAAATAAGTGCTATAGGTACAAAAAGGGTATCAGGAATGGAGATGGCCAATGTGTATGGGGTGGAGGGTTGTATTTCTGAGTTGGGTGGCCAGGGCACACTTTGTGGAGCTGACATCTGCACATGAGAAGGAGCATTCCAGGCATGAGAAACAAGCAGCTTGTGCAAAGGCCCTGAGGCAGGCGTATTCTGAGGTGGGAGAGTTGGGAACTAAGAGGAAATGAAGTTGGAGAGGAAATGCTGGGAGGGTGGCTTGGTCATGGCTCATGGCCTTTTACTTTCTTACTTTGGCTTCCATTTTTGAGTGCAACGGGGAATCATTGAAGGTTTTGAGCTAATGAGGAATGCCACCTGATATAGTTTTCAAAAGAATGATGCTAGCTGCTAGTGTGAAAATAGGTATTTGGGTGTGAGGGCAGAAGCCAGACGAACAGTTAGGAGACTCGTGGAGTAGCCCACAAGGGGGTGGCTGGTCTCCCCAGGGCTCACAGAAGAAGTGATGAGAAGACACCCGATTCTGGATATAATCTGAAGATGGAACCAGCAATGTTTATGGCTAGATCTGTTCTGAGAAGTGAGAAAGAAAGGGGTCAGGGACGACACAAGGTCGTTAGCCTGAGCACTGGAAGGTTGAGCGGGCCTCAATTGAAATAGGGAGGACTGAGTGTAAACTAAGTTTCCAGGAAGATATAACAGCTTTTCTTGGTCCTTTCAGGGGATCTCGGAGTCTGGACGTGCAACCTCATTGGGACATACAATCAAGAGTCTAAATTTACAGCTTTTGGGTCACCTGGATGGCCCAGTTGGTTAAGCGTCTACCTCCGACTCAGGTCGTGATCCCGGGGTCCTGAGATCAAGTCCCATGTTAGCGTCCGTGCTCCTCGGGGAGCCTGCTTCTCTCTGTCCCTCTGCCTCTTTCTCTCTCTGTCGCTCACGAGTAAATAAATAAAATCTTTAAAAAAAAATAAATTTACCACTTTCTGATTACAAAGCCTTCCTCAGTCCACAGGCCTTCCTAAGTCTCACCTTCACAGAAAGTTTCCTCAGTTCTGCCGTGGCTAACAGGTGTCCCTCTTAGACTCCTTCCTACTTTGTACTACTCCAGTGTGCATTTTAGTGATGATTTTATATCTGTGTGATTATCTGCTTAATTACTACTACCCCTACAAGGCCCTAAGTGCTATGCATGTGGGGGCCCTGTCTGTTTCTGCTTCCAATCCTAGTCCCATCTGCCGGACAGGCCTGGCATGTGAGTTTCCAATAAATATTAGTTAAAGAATAAACCATAGTGAGATTTTTAGGGGCCTTACGAGACCCTCAGGAGCCTATAATTTTCAATCCCTTGGAACTGCCTAACTACGCTGAGTTTATTTAACTACCTAGACCGCTTTAGGTCATGGATTTTTAGGTACTGAGCACAGGCAGTAGCAAAGTGAGACTGTTATAAGAGGCGGCTCTTTGGGGCCAGGGGAAGCACAGGGCCTGGGTACGTACATCCTGAAGGAGCTTGTTTGCTTTGCCTACCCCGCCTGTGTGCCTGATGCGCTGGCCCCAAGGCCTGGCTCTCATTCCTTCTTCCTCAGCTCAGTCAGGACGATGGCACGGGGACCCTTCTGAGGCGCAGGCATCAAGGGGGAGGGGCACCAGCCGGCTAGGCTCTCCACCCTCACTCCAGGCTCCTGCTCCCTGGGTGACAGCGGACCTAGCCTGGACTCCCGGTCACTTCTGCTTCGTACTGTGGATCTGGGAGCCAAAGAGATGGGAGGTCTAGAGACCTCAGCAAGGAATATACCTCCTCCCTCTCCTCTGTCTCAGACACCTTCCTTGTATTTCACACCTATGTTGAATGTCCTCTGGCTCTTAATTTCTTTATCACTCCCAATTTAATGCAGGGCTTTTTAACTGCAACACCATCGACACTGGGGGTTGGATAAGTATTGTGGGCTGTGGGGCAGTTGTGTGGTGTTGAATGTTTAGCAACATCTCTGGCCTTTATGCTCCGGAAAGTGTCAAGGACACTTTCTTCCTCAGTCGTGACAGTCAAAAATGTCTCCACATTGACAACTGTCATGGTGGTGGGGCAGGGGGTAACATCAACCCCAGCTGAGCGCTCTGGTCTAATATTTTGTAGAAGACTTTTTGACTTCTGCCCTGAAGGCCTCATGGCTCTCGCCCTCCCCTGAACTGTCTTCTCAACTAATCCTCTTCTTTCCATGATGCGTTTTGGACCAATGGGAAGGGTGGTGCCAGCCTCTCCCTCCTCTACCAACTACTTCAACCCGTAGCCCTTGAAGCTGCCCATATAATCACTGATATCTGCGTCCCAGCTTTCTGTCGGGGTTTTGGATGTGGGGATAGTGCTGCTCTTTTATACACCGTCTGAACCTTTACCCACTTAATCATGTTTTTATTGTCTGTATTCAGTATTTCCCTTGTTAACTTAAGAAATGGTTTTTGTTGATTATAATACTGATGATGGAAAACTCAAAAAAGTTGTCAGATGCCAAAATAATCTTTGGCAGAAAATTCTGGGAAACTCCCGGACGAGTGGGAAAATTACTGGGTTTTGTATGATATGACAAGCCTTCACGAATCCTAGGAAGGGAGCTGTTCGTCGGGCTGCAAATGAGGAAACTGATGAAACAAAATTTGCTATGAATTGTTACCTAAAGTGTATGGTTCAGGAGAGATAGACGCAGATCTCCGTTTTCCAATCCTAGTCCCATCTAGGAAAAAGGAAACTGATAGTTCCAATCCTAGTCCCATCTAGGAAAAAGGAAACTGATAGTATAATCGGAGAGATAGGAGCTCAGAGAAAGTTAGAACCTGAGGACCTTCAAGAAATTAGTGTAAGTCCCTCACTCAGGAAATAACAGAACAGAGGGCCAAGAGAATAATTGCTTTGTCCAAGGGAGGTAAATAGCTTCAGAGTCTAGATTTGAAATCAGATCCCTCCGTTCTGTCCTGATGTGTGACAGTATTTCCTCAATCCACAGCAAAATGAGAAAAATCAGGACAATTTAGAGGGGTTTTTGCAAATGTGAATTAGTTACAGTTTAAAAACTGTCCTTTATCATGAGATTTATGCCCTTCTGGCCCTCTAGTTTGTGTGTGTGTGTGTGTGTGTGTGTGACAGAGAGAGAGAGAGAGAATGTTGTCTCTACTAATAAATAGTGGCTCTAGATATATTTGGAGTTTTGGGGGTTTTCTTAATTCCCATATTTTGGCAATTCCAAAGCAATTTACCAAACCACTCCTTTAAAACAACAACAACAAAGATGTGGGAAGCACTGATATAGAGCCCTTGTATCCAAAGAACAATACAGAGTTTCTTAGATTTTCCTAGCTAGCTGGGCAGGTGCACAGGCCTCTTGGGTGAAAGAAGACAGAGACCCCCAAATGGGCAATCCCTATACACGGTGACCGCTGCCAAACAACCCTGACAAGGGCCTCTCTGGAATCACCCTTTTTCCTTCCCTTCACTCCCTCCCAGTGAACCAGAATTTTCTGGAGTCCTTGGGCCAGACTCCTGACATGGAACCCCTCCGGGTCACCAAGATGGCTGCATCCGGTCTGACCAGACTTCTCCGTGTGTCTGGGTAGAGTGGAGGTTGGACTCCGACCCACCTTGTTCTTTCTGGTTGTGGCTTACTCTAGAATGCAAAAGTTTTAGGATATTTATTCTCCAATTTTCTTAAGACCTCTGCTTGAGAAAAGAATACCAAGATCCAAGGAAAAACTTTTTGGTCGTTTGAAACGGGTCCTTCACATCTTTAGCCTCTAGCTCATTCCTGCCCCTAGGAAACAGGAGGCCCAAGATACCAGAAAAGTTTCATCCGGGTTTGACGCCCCACCAACATGTCTCGGTATATCAGTTTGACCAGACTATTCAGATTCTACATTTATATCATAACAGAGGCTTCTGAAAATGCCAAATAATTCATCTGAAAAGGTGAATGAAACGGCAGGCTTGCCCCCCACCCCCACTGCACAGTTAGTAGGGGCTGGTGCTCCGTAAACCTGCGAGGGCCCTTTGAACCATGCGGCCTCAGCAGCTGCCAACCAGCACAGAAGGAAGGATATGAAGGGTTTTAAAAGAGGAAGGTGACAATGACACGTCTCAGAGATCTGCAAGTTTTCAAAGGAAAGGAAACTGAAAAAGGAAAGAAATCCATGGTCAACATTGATCTCTATATCCTCATCACCGACTTGAATTTCTTTACATCCATCCCCCTGGGTGAGAGGTCAGATAACTCTATCCTGGGGAGACTATTCCACTGAAGTTACATCTGGGCAAGGATGAAGCTGCCTTTACATATTGACTATTTCTGGGACCATTGCGGGTGGTCCGGCATGAGCCCCCCCAACCCCCCGCCCCCACTGGAAAGATTGCAAGCCCAGGAAGCAACAGCTGCAGAGAAGAGAGAAGGGAGCTAGGGATGATCCAGCTGCTTAGAAGCCGTGCATGTGCTTTCTCATTTAATCTTCACAGCAATCCCGTGTTGGGAGTATTATTACCCCCATTTCACAGATAAGGAAACAGCTGCACAGAGAAGTTAGGTAACTTGCCGAGAGTGGGCAGAACCCACATGGCCTACCCAGATGCTCCTATGTTTGATCTCTGTACAAGCTGCAGGGCCTCTGGTCGTCCAATGGGTTTGGAAATTGGGCATGGGGACTGTGGTTTCTGAGCCATGATGGGACACAGAGAGGATCTAAGGGACAGAGGCAAAAAAAAAAAAAAAAAAAGACAGGTACAGTCACTAGCAACACCCAGGACTACATTAACTGATTGGTACCAGGCTTCCTGCAGTTCTTTCTCTTCAGCACTCTGCTAAAGGGTCTTGTCAAGCAGCAAAGGCCCTTGAGTTTAGGAAGGACAGGAATCTGTATTCAATAAAAAAAATCAACTTAGACTCAGGATGGCAATGCTCCATTGGAGCCAATGCTAGGGCGAACATTTGATAAGTCTGTATTTCTAACAGCTTCTGGAGTCAAGAAGCATGTCACATTGTTTGTATGATATCTTGGTTACAGAATTACTGTAATTCAGTTGACTCATCTTCTCATTTCAGGTCATTAATATTAACTGATGTCAGAGAGATATATGTTTAAAGCTAGAAAAATGTGATACTTAATGAGGCAAAAACAATCTCCACATTTTTGAAAAAGACATCAGATTTTTGGGAGCCAACATGTGCAATTGTGTGACAGCTCAGGAAATCCACTGGCTTCTGCCTCCGATCTGAAGATTGTTTACATTCCAGTGGAATTCCTGGGAAAGTCCAGAGCTCTCTGTGCTTTGAAAACAATGGCTTATGGAGATCAAGATCAACCTCTCAATTGCAGCCACCCGGCAGGGTTGAGAGGGTCCTCCTGGACAGAGGAGCCCAAACAGCATTCCTCAGGAGCCCGGCCAGTGGGTTGAGGTATGCAAACTGCTGCCTGAGCGCAAGATTACTGCTACACCTCTTACCATCGATGACAATTAGTGCTGACTATTTCTACAAATTTTCAGAGTCACAGCCATTCCCGGGACAGGCTAGATACTTATAAGGTTCCCTGGTATGGAAAGAGCATCAACCATAGTATGCCTTCAGCTGTACTTAATCCCTCCTTCTACAGAGGAGGAACCGGAGGAGTTGAATCAATTTTTAAAACGATATGGTTGGAATTGAGCTTTGTTTATTCAACACATATTAAGAAAGCTCTACACTATGTGAAGGGAAAGAACGACCTCTACACTCGCAGCTTCTGTTAGTAAAGGAGAGATGGAGTGGGGAGTAGGTCCATCCTTCAATTTCACTCAGTTGTATTTATGTAGTTCAGGGTACCCGATTCTCCATGTAATGTTAATTGTAACTATGAGAGACCAAATAAGGAAATAGTGTCCCTCTTGCCAGGGCTGATTTAGGGATGGTCTGTTCAAGTAGATGCAAAGGGAAGTTTGCTGTGGGGCTTGGAGATATTTCTGGGAATGATTCTTCTTCCCCAATGGTTGTTGTCTGTGGATGCAGGGCCTGGGGCTGGGGCCTAGCATGTGGACACACTGAGGCCAGCAGAGAAGAGAGCTAGGAAAAAACCCAAGATCCTGAGGACCTTGTTGAGCTACTGAATAAACCAAAGTCGATCGATAAGCGAGCTAATAAAATTACTGATGAAACCAGTGAAGTTAGATTTTCTACTACTTGCCACGGAAAGTATCCTTTAAGGATATTTGAAGTTCAGGTGGCAGATCATTTCTATCTAAGGACTTCTATTTTCTCTGAGGCAAGTGATGGGATGGGAAATTTGAAAAAGGTGAAGAATCCAAAAGCAGCCCCTTAAGGAAAATCAGGAGTGCTGAGGACCTGATGAGAGATTCTGGCAGCACCAACCTCTTCTCTCAGGTCACCTTCCTCCAGCTGTGATCAGCAGCCCCAGAATAGCCCTGGAGAAGACAGGTCATTACGGGCAGTGAGGTTTGGGGTCTTGCCAGGTGGATGCTTCTCCTTGCTTTTCTTTGTCTTTATTATCTTCCAGACATCAGTTCGGCTCAATATTAATACATCTACCACCTAGGAGGCACTTCTAAGTTCCTATAAAGATAGAATATTCTTGTGGCTTCCAGGTTGGCCCAGATAAATTCAGAGCATCTCCCTGTGGGTCCATGACTCCTTGGCATTAAATGATTATATATTGTCAAAATGGACAAAAAGTCACATGAGAAAGAAAATGTCTCTGGGGACTACTATTAAATGTCTTTGGGTTAAAAGGCAAGGCATGTGGTGATTACATGCTTTAGGTTTACTTTTAAAACATAAAACTGCCCAGAGTTGATAAATATATCCATTCATTTCCTCCATACTCTCACACCGAGTGTCCACCATGAAATAAGTTCATGTGCAATGAACCACAGACTCGCCTTTTAGAAGTCAAGTAGAGGAATCAGTTTACAGCTAATGCTCATAGCAAAATCCAGAATTGACCCATGGCAAACAGAACTGTAAGGGGAGTTTCAGCTCCTCTTTGGATCAGAGGGGGGTACATGGCAAGGGAGGTTTTCATAGGAGTTCCTAGTAGACATTTTCTGAGTAGGAAGGGTGGGCAGCACATTTCATGCTCTGCAGAAGCCTTCCTGAAGGCTAGGGCCCAGGAGCAGCATGGCCTGTTTGGGTTGCCGGTAGAAGTGTTCTGGTCTGGGATCCAGGAGGAGCATGTAGAAGGATGGGTGGTTGAAGGTCAGGACCATTTCAGAACTTGGATTCTATTGGAAAGAGGCAGCTACTGAGGAGCTAAGGAAGGCAAATGATGCAGTCAGATTGATTTCTTGGAAATACAGCCTGTAGTAATGCACAGAGCAAGAGAGGAGAGTCTGAACAGAGAGTGAAAATGGGGAAGCATTTTGACCCGTGAGATAGGCATTCTGAGAGGAATGGAATTCGCAGTTTAAAATAGAATAGAGCCTGGTATTTGAGGAACAGAATCTATAGACCATCACATTTGGCTTTACAAGTTCAAAGCTTATTTTTTAATCCTTCATCAGGCAAGAGTCAGCCTTGTGTTTTCTTGGACTGCTGATGTCTTGCAGAAATACAGTCCAGTGACCAAAAGAAATTTTTGAAAGATTACATTAATCCTTGAGTTGAGTGGTTTAAAAAACAAACAAACAAACAAACAAACAAACAAACCTGAAAAGGATCCAAATACACAACAATGACCACTCCTACAACAATTCCCTTTCCTCTGAAACACAACTCTCACATGCTCTGCCTGCCTCCATAATGGGCTAAATCTTCTCTCAGCCCTTTGCCCCAAGTGGCTCATCACAACCCCCCACTCATCACTACCCATCCACACTATTCCTCTGCATCTGCTTCTATCACCTCCCCTTTCAAAAAGATCACATCTTTGAGGGGTTGGGGGATGGGGAGGGAAAGGATGGCGTCAGTGAAGAATGGATCCTCTTTGGTGAGCGAGGGAAGGGGAGAAGGGGTTACAACCAAGTTAGTAATTTTTGAGCCATCATGGTACTTTCTCTCTTTAAACTCATTATTGATTAGCCAGAACTCAATCATCAATACAAAATAAAAATTGAGAAAATTATCTGAGTACTTCTGAAAAAGGGAAGAGGTTTCCGCTTTGATCATTCATCATTGTTATTTTTCTTCTTCTTTTTTTTAAAATAGACTTTATTTTCTAAAACAGTTTTAAGTTCACAGCACATTTATTTTAACAGAGTACAAATGACCACTCAGTGCTCAGGAAAGTTCTGACTTAAGCAGAACATTGCTACAGAAAAAAATTTCTTAGAAAACTCTGTGAAAATGACCTTGGTGCTATCTATGGGCTTTACTGGGTTCCTTGACATGATGATGATTGTGCAGTTTGAAGCAAGATTCATTGACCTTTAAATTTGTGCCTGTCTTGTTCCAAGGGTTCTACTTGTATGAATTCACTTAATCCTCACAACCACCCGATTACTCTCACCACATTGTAGCTGAAAAACTAGGGAACTCAACCTAGTAAGTGGTGGAGTTAGTGAGGACTAAAATCCAGTCTATTGGACTCTGAGGCTCAGTTTTAACCACTAACCTTTGCTGATCTTGGGCAGAAATGTTAAACTCGCATTTCTCCCTGGACATGTTCCTGTACGGAATGTGGGTTCTGTGTGTTGAGATGATGTCTAGCTCTTGAGGATGAGCCATGAGATGGGATGGAACGATCAGAGGTCCTGGATGGTAAATGCAGCTTATAAATCATGTTATCTAGATTCAGAGCACTTCTGTCTTATGTGACTTCTGTTAGGTGCTCTTCTAGGAGAGCTTGAGGACTTAGGCCCTGTTTTCTGCATAGACAAGGATGTAAAGGAGAGAATAGTGCTGCCAGAGGTATCATGGTGAGAGCAGTGAGGATTCGAAAAAATTCCCCAAGAAGAAAGAACCATATGATAGAGCTAGAGTCCAGTTGCCTCTTTGGACATAGGATTCTTATCCCATTACTAATATTAGAAAACCTGGATGTATTCTTATACCACGAATGGGGGGTGAAGGGGGTATCAGGTTTTTTTTTTTTTCCAAAGGCACAATATAGTGACTGGAAACTAAAAAGGTTTTTGTGCAATGAAAAATAAGGGCTAAAGCTACTGAGCCATGAGACTCTCAATTTCTTCCACTTACTGCCTACCTCTCTTCAGGGCACTCATTTTAATGTTAATATTCACATTAACATTATCAATTTCATCTGTTAATCTTTCTTTTCCGGAGTCACTAGTCCCATACATCACTAAATTCCCCAGTTGGGCACCCCTTGGGTCTGCATGGCTGATCATAAACTTCCTGTGAACCTGGTATAAAGTAAATACTCAATGAATGCTAGTAAATTCATAAGCAACATCAAAGGAAATAATGAGTATTGAACAATCAGCTCAAAATAACTTTCCCAAAGTTTTTCTAAGTATCTTAAAAATATCAGGGGATGGGGAGAATTGTTTCCATCCTTCTCATTGCCAAGGGATTTTCTCCTATAAATAGGTCATTAGCAGCAGCTTCCCCAACTTTCTGAGACCAAGTAGCAGCAGGGGAAGACCAAAGAGCATACGCTAAAGGCAAGAAACATCTTTAATCAGGCATAGAAAGTCCTAGAGTCTTCACTCAACTGGGATAAGGGGACCGAAAGCATCTCTGCCCTGATTCCAAAGCATTCCCCTTTGCCTTCCTATTTCTTGGAGCGGAGTTTCTCAGACATTTTCACCCACACAGAGATACTTATGTGTGTTCCTGACTTTTACTTCAGTTATTTCCAAATTAGTTTCCACATTTTTATTGCTGTGACATACTGTGCTTATCATTCTGCTTCCATCTGTTCTGGCCATCACTTGGCATGGGATAGTGGGGAGTTCCATGCCCATTTCCTACAAGGCTCTGGTCTGCTTCCACATACGTTCAACTGATGAAGCCCTTGAACAAAACATCCCATCTGGCTTTGACCTTTGTCCATTGATTCAATTTGCCTTCCTCTACCTTCCAAAGTTGGAGCATATAAATATTTTCTTGTTTTATAGACATTCCAGCCACCACAGATGAAAGGTCTGTCTAAGTGTTTGTGCTGCCACATAAATATTGAATTATAATATGCCTTTATTGATACTCCCAGACAACATACAAGCTTGGCAGCCTATTGGGGGGGGGGGAACAAAAACAAATGTGTCTCCAAAAGACTAAAGAGTGAGTGAAAATGAGGAAGTCACTCCGACCTGTGAGTAGGTACTCCAATAGGAAAGGAATACAGTTTTTTTTTAAAGATTTTATTTTTTTATTTGAGAGAGAAAGAGAGAGAGCAAGCAAGCAAGCATGGGCAGGGATAGGGACAGAGGGAGAGGGAGAAGCAAACTCTGAGCTGAAGGAGGAGCCTGACGTGGGGCTCGATCTTAGGACACTGAGATCAGGACCTGAGCAGGCATCAGACACTTAACCAATTGAGCCACCCAGGGGTCCCAGAATTCAAATTTTAAAAATAAAACAGACTCTGGTATTTTGGAAACAGAGACTGTATAGGCCATTACATTTAGAATTGTAAATTTAAGAATTCACTTCTAGATCCTTCGCCAAACTGGAATCTGCCTTATGTTTCTTGAACTGGTGACATTGTTGGGGAAATAGTCTAGTGACCAAAATAAAAATTTTTTTATCCAAAATGCATTTTTGAAAGTTTGCTTAAAACTGTAAATTGAATGGGGCTGGGGTGTGGAGACTTGCCTTAAAGATTTTTGATAGAGAATTTGCAAACAAAAATAGCTCATTAAAAATATTAGCTTTGGGGACACCTGGGTAGCTTAGTCTGTCGAGTTTCCAACTCCTGATTTAGGCTCATCTCATGATCTCAGGGTCCTGAGATCGAGTACTGCACTGGGCTCTGTGCTCAGTGGGGAGTCTGCTCTAGATTCTCTTCTCCCTCTCTTTCTGCCCACTCCTGCTTGCACTTTCTTTCTCTCTCAAATAAGTAAAATCTTAAAAAAAAAACCAAAAAAAACAAAAAGCCTTCAGCTTTCTCCAAAGACTACTTTAGATTGGCATGCAAAACCAAGCATAACTCCTCTTGGAATGACCCAGAATGATATAGAGAAGTTATATATCCTTAATATCCTCATATATTTGTATATATGAAGGATATATGTCCAGCAGTGGGTAAGACCCAACTTAAAAGAAATATCCAGAGGAAAAAACTTGGGTCATTAGTGAGGTTTAGAGTGTCCTTATTTCAACAGGCTGTCCCTCAAGACTGAAGAACTGGGTGAGTGTTGGGAACACATGCTCCCCTGCATCCTTCCCCGTCACCTGGGTGATGCACACTTGAGCTGGAAATTGATGAGGATATTTTGTTGAACAGAGAGGCTTCACTCCACGCATCTTTGGAGAGGTGGCCTAAACTGTCCAGATCAGGCCCACCTCGAAGAAGACATAGCAGCAGGTAGAAAACATACCAGAAAATGAGTGAAGACAAATGATGTAGTAATAGATGTTTAGTGTGAATGGCTATTCCCATTCAAACTGCAAAATAAGGGCATTTTTAACTGGAGGAGGTAAGGAAAGTCAAAGAAACATTTGAGGAAGTGAAATGTTTCAGCTTAGCCCTGAATCTAGAAATGAAGGAAGACTAGTGATTATGAGGGTCCCAACCCCAAATGGCCAAACTCACATTGGTCTCTCAGTGGTCCAGACATTGTTGAAGGAACTCTGGTTTAGCATTTCCATTAAACTTTTTAATCCAGATTCCTCAGAGTTGAGTTCTCTAGGATGAGAAAAATTTTCCGTGGGATATAAAGGATGATGATGTTTCAGAACAGGAAGCTAAATGAAAGAAGAACTAAATACAAGGGGCTGAAAATGTTTTCAATTTTTCAATTTTTTTAAGTATTAATAGTGATTAACACCTGACCCAGATGGAGGAAATGACCAAGGTTGCAAAAGCAGCAGAGGCAAGATGTGGCAATGATGGGGGATTTCTGCTCTACAGACAGCTAGATGCAACCAAGCTAAAAGCAGAAGCCTGGAAAGTCTTTGACTTACCTGGCTGGCCATTGAGTCTCCCCAAAGGAACACAAAACTGGGAGAGGAACTTCTACCCTGAACGAATGATAGAAAACGAGTAAGAAAGGGGACCTGGGTGGCTCAGTGGGTTAAAGCCTCTGCCTTCGGCTCAGGTCATGATCTCAGGGTCCTGGGATAGAGCCCCACATCAGGCTCTCTGCTCAGCAGGGAGCCTGCTTCCTCCTATCTCTCTGCCTGCCTCTCTGCCTGCTTGTGATCTCTTTCTCTGTCAAATAAATAATAAATCAAATCTTAAAAAAAAAAAAAGAAAATGAGTAAGAACAAGTTAGTGAACTGAAGTGACAAGGGGGAATGGCAAAGAGTGCAAACATCTTCTGAATCCTCACCACATAACAGAGATCTCTAAAGGCACTTAAAATATATGGTCTCTTTTATTCATCTTAACGACTCTCTGAGATACAAGATGACCTCTTGAGGTAAGGTGTGATTATCTCCACTAAGCCTCAGAGAAATTAAGGACCTGGCGTACAGTCACCCAGCTAGTTTGAGCAGGTACAGTCACTGAGCAAAGTCTTGACTCAGAGTTCAAGCCTCCTCCACTACCACGTTGTTTCCTGAGAACCTTGAGAAAAAAATATCTAAGTCCCCCGAAGAGCATCAGGCTTCTAAACTATATCTGGGAAGTCATTTCAGAACGAATTCTGAAAATTCTTTTTAAAAAAATTTTTTAAAAACTTAAAAAAAATTTTTTTGAAAAAAACTTTAAAAAAATTTTTTTAAACATTTTAAAAAAGTTAAAGGTTGGTGTGAGCTTAGGACTTCAATTATAAAATAGAGGCGATGTAAGATGTTTGGGTGACTAATAATCTCTGTAAATAACCCAGTCTAAGTAGAGCTAGAGAGGTCAGCAAAGACGCTTATGTGACTCTCAAGGAACTCAGCTCAGATTTTAGAAAGATACATAAGAAAGGCCGAAAAGCTCAAAATTAGAGAGAAACATACAAGCGAGGTTACATGCAGCATCTGGGATGCTAAAGTTTAGCAGGAACTAAGGCTGGTGAAAAGTGCTGAATTGTGAAGTGGGGGGATTTGGGGCAGTGCGAAAAGCAGGAAGTAGGACGAGGAAGGCAAAGATCTGCTCCAGAGGCAATGGTGCAATGTCAATAGGAAATGGGGAGAAAAACAAACTGTTCTATTTTGTTTCCATTGTCTTCATCAATGAGAATAATCATGAGACCTGCAATGTTGAATCAAACTTTGGTAAAAGACTCTTGAAACTGGACTGCCTTAAGTAAGCTTAAGCCTCTTGACCTAGTTTAATGATGAACTGCCTGAGAGAAGTTGCCAGAAAGGTCACATTGCCATATTAATCTGAGACAGTGAAGAGCAGCACAAGCCTCACAAATGTGGAGTTCAGCATATGTGATTTTGATTTTCAAAGGGGAGGAAGGTGAAGTCTATGAACCGTTGTCCGGCAAGTTTGTCCAGAACAGATCAGGAATCTGCAATATATTCCCTACAAACAAGCCATGCTGGACTCGCCTCATTTATCTGGAGAGTTCTTACTTGAATAGACCTATGTAAGGCTATTGGCAAAGAATATTAACAGCCTTTAATATCCTTGAAGATGAAAAGGAAAATTGGGGGCTAGAATATCATTAATTAAGCACATTTGTGACTAGTGAGGGACCATAGCTAGGGAAACACTGCTCATGAAACCATGTCATCCTGGAGAGAGAGCTCTAGGAGCTTTCATCCACAGTCCTATCCTATTAAGCATTTCTGTTTCAGTTAATGTGGGCTCAGCTGGCTTTTTCAGTAAAGTTTCAGATGATTAAAGATTGAGAAGGATGACAAACACTAGATGCCAGATTTAGAGTTCAAAAAGAATTCAATGGGCTAGAATAATGAATCCAATAGGGAAACATGCAGATAGGTTCATACTTGAATCCCAAGGTGAACTTCACAAGTATGCGTGCCCAAAACAGTAGAATGCAAAGAATACCTTCGAGGATTTGTTGACTCAAAATGAATGAAGAGTATGAAGGGGTTGCTGAAACCTCAACTGTCACCTTCGGTTGCATTAATAGAATACAGTACCTGGGACAATAAAGTTAACAGCCTCTCTGCTCAGGTTAGACTGCACTTCACAAAGGATGTTCAATTCTGGGTGTACTCTCCAAAAAGGACAGTGGCTATTGGGAGCCTGGCCAGAAAAGAGGAATAGAGATAGGAAATGAGAAACAACTGAAGGAACTGAAAACGTTTGGGCTGGAGAAAAGAAGATGATAAAGAATAGGATTTCTGGTCTATAGTCATAGAAGGTAGAGCCAAGGCCAACTAGATAGACTTCGTGCTAATTTCAGGAAACACATCCTAGTAATTATAGACATTCTGCAAACAAATGGGCTGACTGACAATGCTGGGTGTTTCCACTCTTACTCTTCAAATACAGGTTGAACAATCACTTGCTGAGGAGGAGGAGGAGGAAGAGACAAGAGTTTCTTGTCTGAAAGTACATCATCCCTGATTGCTGTTCATCTAGCTCTTTCTTCAACAGTTTTTGGGAGAGATCACCACCTAATGATATTGCTTACACATTTAAATAAAAGATTTTTAGATATTACTCTCACTTTTTAGGTTACTACAGATCTTAGGTAACTACTATACTGCTTTTCAGAATTTGGAACTGTCTCTTAGGTTGGATCTAAGATGAATTCTCCCTCTATTTTCTGCTCCAGCTCCTCACTCAAATCACCATCATCTCTTGCCCAGAATACAGCAATTCTTTCCTGAGTATTCTCTCCCAGACTTTAGTTTTATGTTCCTTTCAACGTTCGCTTCACACTCTGTCCACAGCATTCATTCTTAAATACGTAATTTTTCAAATCAGTACCAACCATAAGATCTTTAATGACTCATTTTCTTCAATAAATTCATGGCATAATAAGGTGGGATAGAAGGGAGGGGAGATGATTGGCTGCTCTGTCATGAAAGACACTTAAAAGACCTAACCACAAAATGCAATGTTTGGACCTAGATTGCAGTTAACTTAGTACAAACCCACTCCCAATGTTTTTATACATTATAAGAGAAATCTCTGGATTCGTCTCCTAGGCTTTTCCTCCCAGGAAACCATCCCATTTACCTTTCCCAATAAGCAATGTAACACACAAGTTTTCTGTCTTATAAGCAAAGATGCACACTGGAAGTGCTAATTGAACTCATCCCTCTGACTGATCACTTGAGAACATAGTGGAAGAGGTTACCATCTGCATGGGCCATTGCTCTCTAGTGCTCTATCCCAATTTAAGACAACAACCTTCTGGTAGAGAAGGGGTATGGCCAACTCTTGGTTATGTGCTAGTAGATGAAAGCTGATGCAAGTGTAATTGATTGATAGAAACTTTGCCTAGTGTGTTCCACTATCATAACAATGTCTAGAAACTTGGCTATAAAAGAATTCTTAAAAACAGGGAGATGAGAAGCAGTCTTTGAGAAATGTTTGGGAGAAGATACGGTGGTGAACTGAGACTCTTAACTTCTTTTTCTTTAGACAATTATTTCTAAATTGTCTAATTTAAATTTAAAATTCTTTTAAATTATTTATCCTGAACTAACAGCTTAATCCTCCCCCCAGGAAGGCTTAAGTTGGGATTCTCTCTCTATAGATGCCTAAAATTATGATGTGTAAATTCTGGAGTTGTGGGATTGCCTCTCCAAGGACCAAAGAAGCAGAAGCGAGTATAAAGCAGGTGGCTTGAAAGAAAGCAGAGGGAGATATGGAAAGGGAAGACTTGGGGCTTTCCAAACCTTGTTATGTTGGCTTCCAGAAGCCTGGATACCTCTTGGATTTCTTAAGATATACCTTTATTCTTATAATAAACCTTCCCTTGTAGAAAATAGAAACTAAAAGAAAAACTAAAATGAGACCCAATCATTATCCAAATATGTTTCAAGCTCTTACTTCTTCTATGAAAACTTCCCTGATTACATTAGCCAGAGCAAAGCTATCTTCCCAATCCCTATAGATGTTTGTTATCTCCTCCACTCACTGAAATTTTTTGTGGATTGCTTGAGTCATAAATTATATTTACATATCTTCATGGAGAATACACGTTATTTGAGCGAAGGAATTAACATTTTTTATTCCTTTGTGTTTCCCCCTGCACCAAGCAAAGCATATGGTAAACCCTCAGTATTTATTGATTTATGAGACTGATTCATGCTCAACAGTTCAAACTCCAATTGTCAGGTAAATGAAATCACCTTGACATGTGATAAAACAATAGAGCTTTAGCAGGCAGGAAATAAAAAATGGGACTTTTAGCAAAATAACTCCAGGGGGATCCTAGATTATGTGCCAGTTTAGAAACAGTCTTAAAAGACCCCCCAGAAGAGTGTGCAAGCCTGAATTAGCCACTTTAAGATTGGTCGGCTGAACAAACGTAATTAGTTGGGGGCTCACTCAAGCGTGCTATATAATTTGCCTATTGAGTTGCCTTATTTTCATGTGTTGACAATTATCTATGCTAAGCTTTTCCCTATTTACATCACCCAGAAAAATAAAGAACTTACTGTATGGGTACAGGTTTGGGGAAGTCTGACTTGGCAGGCATTCTCATGTTGTGAAAAAGATCTAGGGGCTTTAATTGATTTCAAGCTTCATATGAGTCAAGGGCTTGCTTTAATTCTTTAAAAGACTAATGAAATCTTAGACGGGTGTTGTTCAATCTCTTGCATGGTGTTGGATTTTTTGCTATCTCAAATCATCTGGGGTCTTCTTTAACCCCGTTAGTGACCCCCTAAATAGTCCCTTCCATGTGGCACAGCTCAGTCATTAGGAAATTCTTTAGTATTTTAAGCTTTATCTACTATCTATTTTTCTGGCACTCCTACCTATGGAGCTTAATTCTACCCAGTGAGTCACATAAACCAAATCTCGCTGTCCTCCTTCATTGTAATGGAAACACATTTATCATTCCCGCCCCCCACCAACTCTGGACTTAACATCTCCCCAGTTCTCTCTGCTTTTTTAACACGTTGTTTTTTAGAGCAGATTTAGGTTTGCAACAAACCTAACAAAGGGAGAGAACAGCGTAGAGATTTCTCATATACCCTTGCCCATGCCACAGACATGAATAGTCTCCCCTACTATCAACATTCCCCACCAGAGAAGTATATTTGTTACAATTGATGTACGTACATTGATATGTCAACATTATCTAAGGTCCATAATTTACCTTGAGTTCACAGTTGGTGTTGTACATTCTATAGGTTTGGACAAATGTATAATGACACAGATCCATCAGATATTGGATATCATAATACCATCCCAGAATATTTTCACTGCCCTGAAATCCTCTGTGCTCTGCCTATTCATCTCTCCCCTGACCTTTCCCTCCCAACCTCCAGCAAGGGACTGAACTTTCTACTGTCTCCATAATTTTGTCTTTTCCAGAATGTGTTATAGTCAGGGTCATGAAGTATGTAGTCCTTTCAGATTGGTTTCTTTCATTTAATTATATGCATTAAGTTATCTCCTTGATAGCTCATTTCTTTTTAGTCCTGAATAAAATTCCATTGTTTGGATGTACCACAGATTATCTATCCATTCACCTTCAGAAGGACATCTTGGTTGCTTCTAAGTTTTGACAGTTATGAATAAAGGTGCTATAAAAATCTATGTGTAGGTTTTTGTGTGGACATAAATTTTCAACTCTTATGGGTAAATCTCAAGGAGTACAATGGCTAGATTGTATGGTAAGAGTATACTTGCTTTTTGAGAAACCACCAAACTGTCTTCCAAAGTGGCTGTGCCATTTTGCATTCCCACCAGCAATGAACGAGAATTCCTGTTGCTCCACATCTTCATCAGCATTTGGTGTTGCTGGTGTCCCAGACTTCCGCCATTTTAATAGGTGTGCGGTGGTACCCCAGTTCTCCTAAACAATTCTCTAAGCCATGAAGTTTCCAGATCCCTCACTGTTCCACTTGCCATTTTTACCAAAGAAGAATCTGAGGCTCAAAGAAATGTTATTTGCTCAAAACCATACATTCAACATCAGAGCTGAAATTTGTATTCCCGGTTATTTACAATAAACTGACTCACAATGTAGCGACTTCTTGTTTTACTGTGAATAAGGCTGTAGTATAAAACATCACGAATCACAGGGACTTTATGAGAAGAATGCCAGACAATGTCTCAAATTTCTGTCTCTTTCAAATGAAAGTATGACTGCCATTTTGACCAAAAGGACTGAACAAGTTTGAAGGAAATCAGTATTGTTTCTATTTTTAAGTTAATTAAAATGATTGTTTTTGAAGAATATGCCAAGTTTATGCTAAGCGTAGGGATGGACTATGCTTAGCTTATGCTAAAATATATGGAGCTTTTCTAGCACTAAGCTATCCAAAACAGGTAAGGTGCATACTGGATTTTTAATGTCTGATATTCGCATCAAAGATGAACATATACATTCCCTTTATCCTTGGTAACCTGTCTTTCTATCTGAACTTTCTCAAGGATCTATAAACAAACATGTATAGTCCTAAGAACTAGCCTCATACTGTACTTCGTATTTGTCCAACTGAGTGAAATGTACATAGTGATCAACAACTTGTGTTTATTGTAAATGTTCAGATTTATGAATTGCCAAGTAAACTTTACAAAGAATCCTGGAAATGAGTGATTCTGATTTGACTGATTTTTCCCTGAGGTCAGTTCTAGGTCATTGTATTCTGAGTCTTTATGCCACTTAGTCATGATGGGAATTATAGTTGACCTGGATTTCCCCATTGACATTTCCACTTGATTAGCTCTGAAATATAAAGTGTATGAGTTCTGTTTCACTCTAGACTTAAGTAGCAGGAAACTTCTGCTTTTCTTCCCAAACATACTCCCTCAAATTTATACAAGTCAGAAGTCCCAGTAGAATCACACAACAGATGTTTCTGGCATGTGATTCATTCACCCAGAGGGACTCTGTGGGCATCAGTATAGGAATTTTTCATAGGTCCCAAGGTACTGCTTAATAAATTAGAGCCATTAACTAATTCAAACTAATTGGACCAAGAACAGTCTGAATTAGTAAAATCTTTTAACCATATACTTAAGAAAACATTTTAATTATAATAATTTTACTCTTACCAAAAAAATTACAAGAGTAATACATGAAATTCCCATATATTTTTTAGCCAGATCTCTGAGTTATTTACATTTTTACCACATTTGTTTTATCATTCTTTCTATTTGTGCATGTCTCTGTTTTTTATTTTTTTCTGGACCTTTTGAGGGGTTATTCTTTTATACTTCCCTTTACCTCATACTACTTTCTGAGAATTTCCTAAGAATAAGGGCATTTTCTTACATAATCACAGTACAGTCATCAAATTTGGGACATTTAACATTGATGCAATAGTTTTATCTAATCTGCCATTCACATTTTTTTCAGTTATCCTATTAATATTCTTTATAACATTTTTTTTTCTCCAGGATCCACTACAAGACCATACAGTACATTTAGTTGTCTTCTTAATTTCTGTAACTTTGAAACAGTTCCTTAGTCTTTTCTTTGCCTTTCACGACAAAAGCTAATAGTTTTATAGAGTGTTTCTTCATTTTGGTTTGCTGATGTTTCCTTGTGATTAGATTCAGGTTACATATCCTTAGCCAGAAAACTACGTAAATGATGATGTGTCATCTCAGATATTCCAAGTATAAGATATTTATCTGCCCCTCATTCATGATGTCAATTTTGATCATTTGATTAAACTGTTATCCATTTTCTCCATTCTAGTTCCTATTTTCTCCCTTGTAGCTGGTAACCAGTTGACGAGGAGACCCTTTAGGCCCATCTGAATATCCTACTCCCTCTCATACTTTTCTTCTTAATCTTGATGATTTTTGTCCTAATCAGTCTTTGCTATGATGGTTTTAAACTGTTGCTTTTACTTGTCCACTCAGTTCCTCCACATTTATTAGTAGATGTTATTCAATAAGAAATGCCTCTCCCCTCCACCACCATTCCCTCTCACTCACTTTCACCTATCTAGCTATTATTAGTATGAATCTATAGGTTCCAGTTTTATTCCAGGGGCTATAATCCATTCCTGTCACTGTTCATTTTATTTTTATCTTTTAAGAGATTTTTATTTATTTATTCGAAAGAGAGAGAGTGAGTGAGGTAGAGCACGAGCAGGGGCAGGAGGATAAGCAGATTTCCCCACTGATCCTGATGTGGGGCTCGATCCCAGGTCCCAGGTATCATGACCTGATCCAAAGGCAGTTCCTTAACCGACTGAGCCACCTGGGGCACCCCGTCACTGCTCATTTTAAAGCTAAAGTTGTCCCAGATTTGGCAGTTTGGTGTCCCTTTAAGCTGGCTCCTGTATGCTTTTGATATGTTCCCATAATCTTTTTTTAAGATTTTATTTATTTATTTGACAGAGGGAGAGAGATGACAAGCAGGCAGAGAGGCAGGCTGAGAGAGAGAGGGGGAAGCAGGCTCCCCGCTGAGCAGAGAGCCCCATGCGGGGCTCGATCCCAGGACCCTGAGATCACGACCTGAGCCAGAGGCAGAGGCTTTAACTCACTGAGCCACTTTGGTGCCCCCCACAATTATTTTTAAAACATGTTCATGTTTTCTAGTTCAATAAGTTGTTCCAGACTCCTCAAATACCTTCCCTGCCCAGTTCTTGAACTGGACATTTCTTCAAGGACCTCTGTTCCCTTTTAATGGGAAATAGTATTTAGAAACTGAAGTTTTGGCGCTAGATAAGCTCATTGCTACTGGGGCGTCTTTGCCTCTAAGCCCTTTCAGAGGACAGAGTCTGAAAAATACACATGCATCTGCACCTGCATGTATGCACACACACACACACCTGCACAGACACCACACATGGTGGTTGTCTGTCTGTATATAATAGGAATTCTGACATTGTACTGGCACCGTCAATATCCATCCCACTCCACGAGGTTCTTCATTGCCTTCCCCTGCTCCATATTTTCATCTCCTTTCTTCTACAATGAGAATCCTGACCTCCAACACCATCAAAATACTGACTCTTCTTTCCAGGGCTACACTACACACAAAATAGTTGCAAAATCGCTATACGCAAATCACTATATATACCAAATAAAATAAAAGGAAATTAAGATGCATTTGCAGTTGTTTATCTCCCTCCCCCGCCCCCCGCCTGCCCCCACGGTAACAGCGTATTTTCAAAGCATTGTGGTCTAATTACTTGAATTAGTTCTTCTCTCTGCTGCCCTTTCAACATAGTCATTTCCTAAAGGCACTTGGAGAAGTGTCTCTGTTCCTTATCACTTCCCGCTGACTCCCCTTCACCTCTTGGAGGTCACCAATTTCAGTGCTTGCTGGTTTTTCCTTCCTGTGTTTCTTTTCCCCAAAATAAGCAGAGTTGATGTGTTTTATGTCTTTTTGCTATGTAAAAGATATTGTAAGTGCTCCTGCAATTTGTTTTCTAAAAAACTTAATGCCTTCTGGAGTTTGGAGAAGGATGACGATGATGATGATTACAGTGATCTAGTACTCCTATATAGGTGTTCAGGTAGTTCTCGATATTTGGCTATTGCAAATAATGCTGCAGTTAAGAACTTTGTACCTGTGTATTTTCGTATTTCCAAGGTTTACCTTCAGGGTAAATTCCTAGAAGGAGGATTGTGGTAGTTTTCTTAGATATTGACAAATTCCCTTCCATGTAGGTGAATCCTTTTGTATCTCCACTATCAGTGTATGAGAGTGCATGTTTCCTTATAATCTGGTCAATAACGTGCATTGCCAAGCTTTTGACTATTGGCCAATCTGACGAATGCAAAATGGTGTCTATGTCGTTACAGTTTTAACTTCTCTTGAGTGAGGTCATGCTTATATCTTTTCTGGGGATGGGTCTTGGTTTTGCCAATTTTAAAACAGGATTTTCAGTGTTTCCTCAAACTTTAAAAGTTCTTTATATATTAGTCATACATGTAGTAGTTATATATATAACGTATATTTGTATGTAATATATATATTAACCCTTCATCTGTGATAAATACCTAAAATGTTTTCTCCTAATTTATAATTTGTCCTTTATTTTGCTTACGGTTTTGTTTGTTTTTGTTTTTTTTTAAAGATTTTGTTTATTTATTTGACAGAGAGAGAGACAGCGAGAGAGGGAACATAAGCAGGGGGAGTGGGAGAGGGAGAAGCAGGCTTCCCGCCAAGCAAGGAGCCTGATGTGGGCCCTGGGACCATGACCTGATCTGAAGGCAGACGCTTAATGACTGAACCACCCAGGCGCCCTGCTTACAGTTTTTGCCATTTAAAAATGTTTTGGCAGTCAAATGTGTTAGCACTTCTCTTGCATCTGGATTTGGGGTTATAGTGAGAAATCTTCTACCTACACTCAAATTTTAGAGGAATTCATTCATGTTTTCTTTTACTACCTGTATATTTACAACTCAAATCCATTTGGAGCTTATTTTTGTATACAAGAGAAATGGACATAATTTTCAAATGCCCCAGTATCTTTATTTATTTTTTTTAAGATTTTATTTATTTATTTGACAGAGAAGAGAGATCACAAGTAGGCAGAGAGGTAGGCAGAGAGAGAGGGAGAAGCAGGCTCCGTGCTGAGCAGAGAGCCTGATGTGGGGCTGGATCCCAGGACCTTAAGATCCTGACCTGAGCCAAAGGCAGAGGCTTTAACCCACTGAGCCACCCAGGTGCCCCAGCCCCAGTACCTTTAAAAAGTCCAATCGTACCCCCAGAGATCTGAGAAACCACCTTCATCATCTTTTAGATTACCATATGAATTGAGTCTGTTTCTGGACTTTCCATTTTATTCCTTCTGTTCATGTACTGGTACCACACTATTTTCAATGTAGGGGCTTTATCATATGTTTTAATATCTGAGAGGGCTAATTTCCTCATTCCTCCACTGTGATCACCATACACTGTAAGTCTTTCTTTTCAGTGTTTCCCCAGCAAGTTTGTTTTATCATATGGACTTTAGTAGTAACTTGTCCAGCTACAGAAAGAAAGAAAAAGAAAAGAAAGGAAAGGAAAAAACAGAAAGAAAGAAAAGCAAGAAAGAGCTTTCTTGTTGGAATTGCATTAAATTTATAAATTATTTTATGGAGAACTGGCATCTAAATACCATTGAAACATTCTAACCAAGAGCCCATGATATCTTTCTGTTTATTTCAACTCCACTTTCCTGTGTTTCAGGGGTATTTATTATTTGCTTTATTTAGGTTTTGAACATATCTTGTGAGGTTTATTCCTAAATGTTTTATCTTTCTTATTGGTATTGTAAATGGGTTTATTTTCTTCTATTGTATCTCCTGTTCATTATTTGTGTATATGAAGACTATTGATTTTTGCAACTGAAAGGCTAATTTAAAATATAATTAGCTTTATTACTCACAAAGATAGAATTTCAATATTTTTAATGCTTCAGAGTTCACAGAATTTTTTTGCAACATACTCTTCAGTTAACACATAAAATAATCTAGTTAAAAAATACCTTTTCGTGGAATTTGTGGCTTTGGTGAAATACCCTATGATTAGTATATTAATTGTATATCATTTCTAATGAATATAATCATCATCAAATATGACTTGTTTTCTTAAGTAATCAAAATTATCTACTTTAAAAAATTGTACAAGGGTCAATGAGGAATAGCTTTTAAGTGAATAAAAATGGGGGCGCCTGGCTGGCTCAGCCATTTAAAGCCTCTGCCTTCCACTCAGGTCATGATCTCAGGGTCCTGGGATCTAGCCCCACATCGGGCTCTCTGCTCAGCAGAGAGCCTGCTTCCTCCTCTCTCTGCCTGCCTCTCTGCCTACTTGTGATCTCTCTTCTCTGTCAAATAAATAAATAAAATCTTTAAAAATAAATATATAAATAAATAAAAATGGCTTGCATTGTGTTAGAGAGTATATTTAGAAATGTATGGCTCTGCAGATGAACACAGGTCTTCTCCAGCCCCAAGTATGAACACCCAAGCAGACTGAACCACATTATCTATTTGAATTTACTGCTGCCCTTAGGGATGCAGTGATATTGATGAAAAAGAATCATTCATGGTTGTTTCCACCTCTCTGAAATAAGAAAGATTTGACTTGAACAATTTTGGGACAGATAAATGTATAGAACCCAGTCAGAAAGCCAGAAGCTGACAAACCAGGCAGGAAAGTAAAAGGAAACTACTGGAGTTCCTATGCCCCTGTCACCCAGCCCACGCCAAAAGTTACCTACGGCAAGGAAAAACCCTGTTTATATGATGTCATATAATCACACATGAATCAAAGGAAAGTGCTGAAAAGAGACTTTATGCAATGATCCCGAGGCAGTCTGAGACACTGAAGAGACGATGTGTTTCAGGTCTCCCTGGTGTGAAGGGCTTAGATTAACTTTCCAATCTGGGTGCAGCCAACACTGGCTTCACCTCTTCCTTTCCCACAGTAGACCAAGGCATTATGAGATTTTTTTTTTTTTTTTTTTTGGTTACATGCAACAGAAACCAAACAAGCTAGTCTACACAAAAAGGGCATTTGTTATTAGGATATTAATGATACTGATGGAATCCAAGGAGAGGTCAATGACCCAGCCTCTGGAATATCCAGGAACTTCCAAAATGGGAAGTTCCATCCTCTGCCATGAACGTGGCTCAGCTTCCAAAAAGCTTTCATTCTAAATTCCAAAATCTTGAGAAGAATCCAAAAGACCCAACCAGTGTTTCCCTTAGACTCAGGCGAGGAGGACCTCTGCCCTGGGCTTCATGCTTCCGAGGATCCTGCATATCAAAAGACCCTTGAAAAAAATCAACTTACTAAGGAGCAGACAATCTGTCACTGGGATCCTGCTTATCGTTTTTGTTTTGACACATTTGCAATCCCAAACCCTCTGAGAAACCCTCTGAGAAGCATACAATCTGTCACTGGGATCCTGCTTATCGTTTTTGTTTTGACACATTTGCAATCCCAAACCCTCTGAGAAACACTACTCTGACCGTCTTGCCATAGGGCCTCGAGGAAAAGGCACCCACATCTGGATTCATGTGAATTGTGCCTGCTGTGGAGGTTTGAGGCAAATGCTGCTTCGAGGTGAGGGGAAGATCTGAATGGCTCTTGCACAGAGGAAAGAGAAAAGACTCCTTTGCTCCTCGAGTCCTTCTCAGATACCACAAATAAAACAGATCTCTTTAAAATGAAATATTGTTTCGCAGCGGCGAAACATCTCTCTCTCATTTTTCTTCAGGTTACGATTGTGGTCCCCGAGGCATTCCTGATTTTAGCCTGCTGTTCACAATCGAGGCACGGGGCAGCTACATCTGAGACGTACAGGGATGCAGATTACTCTAAAACTCACATATGTATAGATCTATAACATCAGGTAAGCATAGGACTGAGTTTTTCCATGGGCACCTGCTTGGACATTGAATGGTAAAATCACAAATAGTTTTATTCCTATAAAACATTAAAATTTCATTAAGGTTACAAAACTTCTTAAATTTACCTTGAGTTAACTAATTTTGATGAAAATCATGACACCAGATTAATTACAGTTTGTGTTTTGCTTTTTGATTTGAGAGAGGATTTAGAATTCTTTAGATGAAAGAGAACTTTGGGGGGAAAACTTGTTTTATAAGTTTTACAGGACTACTTCTAAAGTATTCTACATCTTGCTAATTTTTACATAAATTTAGTTGCAATTTTGGATGAAAATATGATAAAACTACATTTCATTTTTAATTCTTTGTGTCTTAGCAATAATGACAAGTCTAAATCATGAGAGAAGTAAAAATATAAAAGTAAACTCAAAATAGACTAGAAATAAAAATCTTCAAGGAAGCTGTTTTTTAAGATTCTAAAATTCACATTTAAATTAAATGTACATATACGCTAAACATAATCTGCATAAAATTTTGAAAGAGATATTACAAATTCGATACATACTGAAGCTTTAGCAGGAGCTGGGGAGAAGGGCAGAGAGAGAAGCAGACGCCCGGCTGAGCAGGGAGCCCCATGAAGGGCTTGATCTCAGGACCTGGGGGATCATGGCCTGAGCTGAAGGCAGACACTTAACTGACAGAGCCACCCAGGCATTCCAGAAGCTTTAACAACTAATCAAAACCAAGAAAATGAACAAGAAATTGTTCCAATCAAATCCAGCATTTGAATAAGCATGAGATAGGATTCCTGTGACCAAAGAATATTCAAGAATTCATCTTAAAGAATATGAATATTCTTTACAAAATGAAAATTTGCAAAAATAATTATTCATGTCAGCATCACCACCCACAAACATCAAATGCAACTCTGTATTTCTGTTTAAAAGATGAAAAAATGGTATTCTTGAATCTGCCAATTGGATGTGGAAGATGAAATCTCTGGAGCTTTACTATTTATTAACTATGATCTTGGAAAATGGCCCATGTGGGAGAATATTTCTTGCAAAACTTACTTGAGGGGGCGCCTGGATGGCTCAGTGGGTTGAAGCCTCTGCCTTAGGCTCAGGTCGTGATCTCAGGGTCCTGGGATCGAGCCCCACATCTTCCTGCTCAGTGGGGAACCTGCTTCCCCCTGTCTCTCTGCCTGCACCTCTTCTGCCTACCTGTGATCTCTTTCTCTCTCTGTCAAAAAAATAAATAAAAATCTTAAACAAAACAAAACAAAACAAAAAAACCCTTACTCTGATGCAAGTAAATTTTGATTTTACATTGCCTGAATGTTACGGAAACTTTAGTATTTCATTTTGTATCAAAATTCCTTCAAAAGAAAAAAGAAACCCTGGAAACTGGCTTTTATATTCTAATTTCAAAGATAAGGTGTTAATGATCCTTGTATCAACGGCTTTGCAACCACTCTTGAAGATTAACTTTAAAATGAAGGTGTTGTTTAAAACACTTAAAATCACAATCTAAAGAATACAAAATGTCAGTGGTGCATAAATACGCAAACACACAAAAAACAAAATGTGCAATTACAAGAACTTTTTGAAAGTTTAAACAGCAACAAAATGATAGCATTTAGCAAAGAAAGTGACATTGATATAGGATGTTAGCATGGTATGCTTTAAAGAATGCATTCTATATGTATCCCAAGCTTTTTTTTTTTTTTTTTAAGACCATTTATTTGAGAGAGAGGGTGGGGGATGAGTAGGCAGAGGGAGAGGGAGAAACAGGCTCCCTGCTGAGTAGGAAGCCCTACCCAAGGGCGTAGCTTCATCCCAGGGGCTTAATCCCAGGACCCTGAGATCATGACCTGAGCAGAAGGCAGATGCTTAACTGACTGAACCACCCAAGCACCCTTATTCCGAGCTTTTCATAGCACTGACAAGTACAAAGTTACACAAAGTAATTCATAGAAATTTTCTAATGTTATTAGAAATGATTTAGAAATTTTATGTCATATAGTATAATGAAGGAACATGTAAGCTAAATTTAAAAAAAGAAGAAACTCAAAATAAGGTTTTTAAATCTTACATATATAGTAAGGTGAGAATCATCCAAAAAATCTAAATCGAATAGTACTAATTTCAACTACATTGCCATCAGAAACAGAATTCGCGTTGAAAAATAACTGTATTTTACAAATTTTTGAACTACCAGGAAAAAGAATATCAAAATTGAAATGAAAGAATGTTTAATTTTTTTTACATATGTTGAGAAATGTGTGGGTTTTAAATGAAGGTATTTAAAAACACAGTTTTTGGCTTATGTCCCACGCTGCTTGAGTGGGCAAAATTGGTTTTGGACCCCATGTGCCAATGTTAAACAAATCACACCTCTGTTAAAAACATATGAAGTACCCAAGAAGAGCATAATGATGACATTCTGGGGAACAATTTAATTATGATATTGTCAGGTATGAATTGGCGGTAGAGGTCAGGTTTGAATCAGCGGTGGAAAGAGGAGCCAGGAGAGCTTTAATGGAAGCAAGCTTCAATGGAAGTGCTGTCAGGCAAGGTTCCTTGGTCCCCTGTTAGGACAGGGCCAAGGAAGTCAGGCCGACAGGTAGGGCTGAGGGGTTTTTAGTTAGGGGCCTTAGGGTGTGGAGGGTTTGCTGGTATCTGATTGGCTGCGGTTTATGTATATGAGGGATACAAAATACACCAATCAGTTGTCAGCTCATTATACAAAAAAAGGAATGCAAAGTTGACCAGTCAGATTGTCCCTCCTTGTGGGGTGATCTGGAAAGTCTCTGAGACAGGAAGCCCCATGGCGGGAAATCCTGAGCCACCATCTTGTGAAACTTGGTGGCCATCTTGTCCACTCTCTGCGTTCCTGGGCCCACCAGCCTAACAGATATTAAATGTTTTCTGGGCCTGCCCAAGAAGAGGAAAGCAAAATAACTAAAGATTCCAATTAAGAAGAAATCAGTCTTTGACAAAGAATGAATTAATCTTGAATTTGATTACTTGGAGTGTACTATTATTTACTACTAATTATGTTAGCAAAAGCTTACAAGAAACTCAAAAGATACTTTTGGTCCAGTCTTAAATAATTAATGGTATACGTTTTTTTAAAATTTAGAGAAAATGTTGGTGGGTTGTTTTTTTTTCCTGAGTTGAAACTGCACATAAAATAAACATCAAAAGTAGTATTCCGGTAAAGAAAAGGGAAATGATGGAGTGTCTGGGTGGCTGAGTCGATTAAGCAACTGCCTTCAGCTAGGGTCATGGTCCCAGGGTCCTGGGATCAAGTCCTGCATCAGGCTCCCCACACAGCAGAGAGCCTGCTTCTCCCTTCCCCTCTGCCTGCCTCTCTGCCTACCTGTATTCTCTATCTCTCTGCCAAATAAATAAATAAATAAATCTTAAAAAGGAAGAAAAGAAAAGGGAAATGAGAACATTTGTTTATCCATGAAAGAGAAGATTTATGTATCCCTAAACTGTAAACCGATTTCTATAGAAATGACTTTCTCAACATATTA
>CM053608.1:21994551-22010812 GCA_028646535.1 Procyon lotor
GGGAGCCTGCTTCCCCCTCTCTCTCTGCCTGCCTCTCTGCTTACTTGTGATCTCTCTTTCTTAGTCAAATAAATAAATAAAATCTTTAAAAAAATAAAAAAAATTTAAAATTAAAGTTAAAAAGATAAATAATTTTTAAAAATCTGGCAATTAGATCAGGAACACCTTTTTTTCTTTTTCTTTTTTTATTATTATGTTCAATTAGCCAGCATATAGTACACCATTAGTTGTTGATGTAGTGTTCAATGATTCATCAGTTGCATATAACACCCAATGCTCATCATTTCCTTAATGCCCTTAACGCCTTCCTTAATGCCCATCACCTGGTTACCCCCTCCCTTCTGTAATGCTCAGTTTGGTTCCCGGAGCCCACAGTCTCTCATGGTTTGAGAAATCCCTCTCTGAGTTCTTCCCATTCAGTTTTCCCTACCTTCCCCTGTGATCCTTTGTGCTATTCCTTACATTCCACATATGAATGAAACCATATGGTAATTGTCTTTCTCTGCTTGACTTACTTCATTTAGCATAATCTCCTCCAGTTCCATCCATGTCAATGCAAATGGTAGGTATTGTCCTTTCCGATGGCTGAGTAATATTTCATGGTATCAATGAACCACATCTTCCTTATCCATTCACCCGTTGAAGGGCATTTTGTTTCCTTCCACAGTTTGGCTATCGTGGACATTGCTGCTATGAACATCGGGGTGCATGTGCCCCTTCTTTTTACTATATCTGTATCTTTGGGACAAATGCCTTATAATGCAATCAGTGGGTGGTAGGGTAGCTCTGTTTTTAACATCTTCAGGAACCTCCATACTGTTTTCCAGAGTGGCTGCACCAGCTTGCATTCCCACCAACACTATCAGACTGTTCCCTTTTCTCCACATCCTCACCAACATTTGTTGTTCCCTGTCTTGTTAATTTTTGCCATCCTAACGGGGGTAAGGCAGTATCTCAATGTGGTTTTGATTTGTATTTCCCTGATAATGTGTTAGAAATTTTTTCATGTGTCTGTTAGCTATTTGTATGTCTTTGGAGAAGTGTCTGGTCTGTTCATGTCTTCTGCCCATTTATTAACTGGATTATTTGTTTTTTGAGTGTTGAGTTTGAGAAGTTCTTTATAGATTTTGGATACCAACCCTTTATCCCAGGACCACCTTTTGTTCAAGGTACTACAACAAGCTTTACACAAAAAGAAAAATAAAACAAAAATGTAATTCTTAGAGTTTTGAGTTATAAGAATATTTTCAAAATGTTTAGAATTACTAACAGTATACAAAGGAGCACTGAGGAGTTTTTAAACGTTGACGCAATGAGATTATCAGCAGTGGGAGGATTTTGTTTCCCATTTACCCATGCATTTACTGCCCGCTGGAATCCTTGGCAATTTCTTGCAAAGCTAGAATAAATGTGTAAGATTTGCCCAGAGACCAGCAGAGGGCAGCATCTGCTAACAAAACCGAGGCCATGGAGGGCCGCACAGCAAGGCCAATGCTCAGTCCAAGGTTGTCATTTGGTATTTCAGTGTTTGCGACAGCAGTAACAAAAAAGTCAATGCAAATGAAGGCTGGAAGGAAATACAAAAAAAAATTAAAACCTCAACGTAACAGGGTAGGAAGAATTATTTCAGAAATACCTGTGTCAGGCTCTGAGCTAAATGCTGCAATGAGCAAGACAAAATCTCTGCGTTGGAGGACAGGAGGTAAGAAACCAAGTTCCACTCCAAGTAGCTACATTCCTTGTGGCTTGTTTACTTCTTGGTAAAATAAATGCTTGGGATCAGATGGCCATGCAAGAACCCATTTGCTGGCCCAGTCCTCCAGCTCTAAGATGGTGGCAGCCCAAGGTAAAGGCAAATTTAAGTACCCAGGATGAAAAACAATGCCCAAACTGCCACTGTGTTCTCTGCCTCCCGAATAAAAGTATATACAGCTGAACAACGCATTTCTATTGTATAAAGAAAAATGTTACACCAACATTTTGATTGTTTTTTTTTAAACATTTATTTATTTATTTAACAGAAAGAGAGAGAGATCATAAGTAGGCAGAGGGGCAGGCAGAGAGAGAGGGAAGCGGGCTCCCTGCTGAGCAGAGAGCCTGATGCTGGGTTTGATCCCAGGACCCTGAGATCATGACCTGAGCTGAAGGCAGAGGCTTTAACCCACTGAGCCACCCAGGCACCCAACATTTTGGTTGTTAATTGGAGTATTTTCTACCTCTATGGCCTCAATACTCAACTCAGTTCACTTCCCCAGGGTTTATTGAGCACCCTCTATGCGTAGTAGATGAATATGGCAGAGCCTGGGGTGGGCGGGAAGGGCAAAGTGAGGGGAGGGGATTGAGCGGGATTGAAATATCCCAATGTGGATACAAACTTTTGCAAGTGGTGTTATAGGAAGAATGCATCCAGTGCCCAGATGAGGAAGATACTGCTTCTGGCTTGGGGTTGATGAACAGAGAGTGTTTGAGATGGGGCTTTCCGAGTTTTGATGGTGGCAGAGAGTGGGATGGAGGTCTGACAGGTGTGAGGGGATTTTAGGCAGAGATGTGGTATGTGGCCCTCCATTTCCAAAGGGGGCGCACAAGGCATGAGGAGGTGACAGGATGGAGAAGGGGAAGAACGCAAGGAGAAAAGGTTGGAGAGGACAAAAGTTGGGAGAGGGAAGAGGGGAGCAGAGCCTAGAGGGTCTTGAACGGCTGCTGAAAGAATTTGGACTATTTGGGCTTAGTTTTTAGTTAAAAGACCTGGACTGAATTCTGGAAACCAAGGGAAGGTGGTGAACATCACAGAACACCTATGTTCAGATTTTATATGCATGCCTTTAAAAACTTCACTTTTTTGGAGCAATTTTAGTTCAGAGCAAAAGTGATGGCCTTCCACCCCCTCCCCCACACATGCACAGCCTTCCCCACTAGCTACTGCTACATTTGTTCCAACTGATGAACCCACATTGACACATTGTTATCACCTGAAGTCCATAGTTTAACCCTAGGGGTCCTACTTGGTGTTCTACATTCTAAAGGCTGGGACAACTGTAAAATTACATGTACACATCACTACAGTAATTGTCACTGTCCTAAAAATCCTCTGTGCTCTGCCTATTCATCCCTCCCTTCTCCCATCCACCCCCCTCCCCCAGCATCCATTGACCTTTCTACTGTCTCCGCAGTTTCACCTTTTCCAGAAGGTCATAGACTTGGGATCATACAGTATGTACACTGTGCATGTTAGCTTATTTCACTTAGTAATGTGCCTTTCAGGGGCCTCCATGTCTTTTCATGTCCTGAGAGCTCATTTCGTTCTAGTGCTGAACAACATTCCAGTACCTGGATGAATCAAAGTTTATCTACCCACGCGCCTGCTGAAGGACCTCTCGGCTGCTGCCAAGTTTTGGCAATTACGAATAAAGCTGCTATAAACATTCCATGCAGGTTTTTGGTGTGTGTGTGTGTGTGTGTGTGTGTGTGTGTGTCTGTCTGTCTGTCTGTGTAAGTCTGACCCTATGACTAAGTGGCTTCTCCCATGGGCCCAGATTGCTGATCAGAATATCAGCATTACAAGAACTAGGCAAGTAGGCAGACAAGAGGCAGCTCTTCTTCTGAGAAGGACCTTCAGGAGGTGAGACACTCAGCCCCAAGCAGCCGCAGTGAAGTCTCTTTCCATACAACGAAGTCCTCTTTCCTTCCACCCCGTTACAGACTCTGTGGAAATCAGTTTCTTCCGCCAGCCTGTGTGCGCTCTGTTCTAACCTTCTGGGATTGCATCCCGTATCCACATTCGTTTCAGAAATATTTGATTATTACGAACGAAAAAGTGACTTCCCCTAAAAATAAACTTCTTTATATTTTTCACATGACAGCTTGGCAAGATTATTTGGTTTGGGACTCAGATGAAGCTATCAGGAAAACACGAGGAGATAAAAATTTTGTCTGCACCTGTGTAGCGCTAAAAGCATTTTAGCTGGAGGGCTGTCTGGGAATTTGAAAACAGCTATGGTTATTTGTAATACAGGAAAATGCATTTTCAAAATGCTACATTTGTTCTTCTCCCTCAGTCTTTGAATATGTTGCTCGTCCAGTGTATCTTCATGATTTGGGTAACAGAGGCTAAAAAATCCAACCAAAGCTAGGTCCCCTAGTCACAGAAAACCACATGCATCTAATAAGATACATTCCATTTCAGAGGGATTTATCAACACTGAAACACACACTTGGGTTCAGGGTCCTTGCTTCAGACTTATAGAAATAATAAAAAAAAAAAAAAGAAAGAAAGAAAAAGAAAAATAAAGAAATAACAAACCACTGGTTTTACTCCCCCTAAAATGTCCCTTCCCCTTACAATTCTATATCTAGGAGAATGGTCATTGCCTAACCAGGTGACAACGTTGAAGCCCAAAATGTGCTTTTGTTTAGCTTTCAGGGGAAATCCTGTAGCCTGTGATCCTGTATAAACATGTGGTTATTCTGACTAATCCAAGAGGCTGTCAGGAGAGATTTTTGAAAGGCCTATTCCTTCATAGAGACAAAAATAAGATTACCTTTTAGTAAAGAAAATATGCAGTCGAATTCCATTTTTGATTTTATTTTCTAATGTTTTTAGGGCTCTGGCGCGAGTAGACCCAGCCTACTTCAAACTCAAGTGGCTTTAATGAAGTAACCACTTTATTTAACTTTTCTTTCTTTCTTTTTTTTTTTTTAAGTGCCTACTTAAGAAACATAGGGCTTGAATTCACAACGCTAAGACCCAGCGTCGTGTGCTCTACCGCCGGAGCCAGTCCGGTGCCCCACTGTGTTTAAGTTTGAAACAAGGAGCCCATTACCCTGTGCTCTGAGGGCACGATAGCACATTTTGCCCGTGTTTCGGCTCATCTTGTCAGGTTGCCGGGCAGGGGTCTCACCTTGACTGCTAGGACGCAGGGCTCCCATTTGGTACCGCACACGAGTGCCAGGCGCTCCGCTAGGAGCATCACATACAGAAGCTCATTTCATCTTCCAACAACCTAAGGAAATACAGAAAGGTTACCCTGCCTATTGCAGAGATAAGGAACCAAGGTACAGGATGATGGGCTGCTTGTCTCAGAGCTCACGGGGCAACGCCAGGATTTATATTCACGTAGCCTCATTTCAGAGTCTGCATGCTTGACCTCTAGGCTATTCTACTTCTTACATAGAGCCATTATTTTTAAAAGTAAGGGTTTCAGATAGCGATAGAACAGCTCTCCTTATATCTTCCCATCTTGGGGGGTCTGCAACTCTGGCCCAGGCATTTCTCCAGCTCCTCTGGCCCTTAAAAGATTACTCTCTCCTCTGTCCCTTCTTCCTTTTCTTCCCATCGACCCCCACACCCTTGTTCCCTCCCTTTCTCTCCCTCTCTCTCTCTCATTCTCTCTCTCTTTTTCCGTGCTGTGCATCATGGGTCATCATTTAAATGCAGCTCCGCTGTACAGCTGTACATTTATCCAATTCAGCGAACCTCTGTGTTCCTGGTAAGCAACAAGCCCCAAACCCGCTACACAGAGCCTTCCCATTGGACGTACAGTAGCCTGTCCAGTTTGTTTTCACCCTGAAAAGAAGTCAGAGATTTCACTGCCTCTTTCTTTTTTCCACAGCTGATAGAGGGTAGATATTTAGAGTTTGCAAACATGAATAGAAAAACCTCCCTTAGGGACTTTTTCGCCCTCCAAAGATTTTTTGTTTGTTTGTTTGTTTTTCGTTGTTGCTGTTGATTTATTTTGTTTTCTAGCCATATATGTTTTGTGTTTCCAATTCCACCTCCTGGCCAGTTTTTCTAAATAGTTGTTTGTTTGTTTGTTTTTTTTTAAGTCTATACCTCCGAAGTTCTGATTCTTCTTCTCCTTTAGGACTGAAATGCTCGCTTACACTAAAACGTCCTCATATTTAGAATTCTCCTGAGGGGCACCTGGGTGGCTCAGTCTGTTGGGCATCTGCTTTCCGCTCAGGTCGTGATCTCAGGGTCCTGGGATAGAGCCCCACATCGGGCTCCCTGATCAGCAGGGAGTCTGCTTCTCCTTCTCACTCTCCCTCTGTGCTCTCTCTCTCAAATAAATACAATCTTTAAAAATAAAATAAAATAAAATTCTTTCGAATTTCAAGACCTTGACCTTATACCACTAATTAGGGCATTCTTAAAACTTACACCCTCTACAGTAGTCTAACTGAATTCAGGTGTTTTCTTTGGTTTACTGTTCTGTCCATTAAGCGATACACTGCTAGAATTGGAAGAAATCAAAATCCCAGACCCTTTTTCACACCTAAACCCATAGTAGTACCTGGACCAAGGCCGTGTCTTCCTATTTCCCTGGCAAATGACTCACTGGCACTTGTCCATCATGGTTTCCCCTGTAAAGTATAGCTGACAGTTAAGAAAGGGGAGCAAATAGCTAGGACACAGATATATTCTCTCCTTAACAATAATTTTATGTCTTTAGTTAATTTTCAAGGTGGAAACAGTGGTTTTTTCTAAAAGCCAGCATCCTAGATCAATTTGAAAAGCATCTCTAGATTTAATGATAATTATTTAATGTATATTTTGTTCCTTTTTTCTTCATGCAGCATGCACATTGAGGTCACAGTATGTGACCAGATGGAATATATGGCAAGGGCCAACTAATTAACATCAAAGACAGGGGACCCATTGTGTTCTATAACTCCTATCCATCTACCTTCATTTCTGTCACCATGGCTCCTAGTGGTTCAGTTATTAAATGTTATGAATAAACAGTTCAACAAAATTCACTTCATGTAATGCTGCCGCTTAGTGTTCAAGAACCTGGTCTTGATTATTTTCCAAGTCACTGAAACCTTCTTCGTGATTTTCCTTGTTAAACTTGCCCCGATAGAGGAGGTGACACTGCAGGGATTTCTGTGCAAATTATTTAGGTTACAGATGAGTAGAGTGAGAATTGGCATATTTTAAATTGCATTATGGGCATTCTCGTGGTTTCTAGTTGTGAAGGCCAACTCTAGAATGCCTGAGAGGTTAGTGCCAAAAGAGCATTCAGAAAGCATATCGTTTTTTATAAGCTTGTACTATACGTAACATGCCAGGGATTTCAAAAGAGCAGGCATTCTTCGCGGATGCGGAGTAGCTCCTGCTTCTCAGAGAAGTCCCTTCCTGATACAATCAGGCAGAACAAAACCAGAAGATTCTGAGCTGCATGAGAGTTCTCAAATGTGACCTGGGAATTTCTTGTTGTGTTTGTCAGGCGCCCCGTGGTGGGAGAGCACTGAAATTAGACCCACTTAAATTATCAAACGATCCAGCAATCTCATTGCTGGATGTTTCTAGAAGAATTCAAAGCAGGACCTCAGAGAGATATTTTTACACCCATATACCTGGCAGCATTATTCACAAGCCAAAAAGTGGAAGCAACCCAAGTGTCCATCAGTGGATGAGTGGATGCACAAAGTGCAGTCTATACATCCAGTGGGATTGTATTCATCCTCAAAAAAGAAAGAAATCCTGTCACATGCTGCAATATAGTTGAACTGCAAGGACATTAGGCCAAGTGGCATAAGCCAGTCACAAAAGACAAATACCGTGTGATTTTACTCATGAGAGGTATCTTAAGGTATTCAGACTCACAGAAAAGAAAGTCGAACAGTGGTTGCCAAGAGCTTGGGGTAGAGGAAATCGGGAGTTGTTTCATGGATATGAGTTTCAGTTTTGCAAAATGAAAAAGGAGCAGAGATTTATTGCACAACAACGTAAATATACTTAACACCATTGAACTACACACACTTAAAAGTGATTAAGATGGTAAATTTTGTTCCATGTTTTTTACCACGTTAAAAAAAAAAGGATGTTCTTGTGCCTTCACCTTGAACTGATGGATTTTAATGAGCTCAGCTGCTGGTGTAGAGAGGACACTAGTGAAGTAATTCTGATTAGAGAAAGCCATTCTGCAGGTAAAAACACTTACATTACAGTTGACCCATCTGTACAATGGCTACATCCAAGAGCACTCCTGGGGTGCCCAACTGTCTTGAGAGCTACCATGAACAGCTTGGAAACTTCTAGAGAGTCTCTGAGTTCAGATGTAGAGAAAGGCAAGAAGTGATATAAGTAAAGAAATGAAGCAACAAACCAACAAACATGCTTGACCTAGGGGAGGTGTTTCTAGGTCTTTTCTCAGAGTGAACTACCTAGGAAGATTCTCCCCACATGTCCAAAAACTGACAGAACTCTATACTTGGAAAGAACAAGAAATGAATTCACTCGTACTATACGAGAAGAAAGTGAAGACAAGGAAGGTGAGGGGCTTACTCTAGATCCTCCAGAGAAAAGATTGGAAAACTCAGTTTAGAACTCCTAGTTCTTTAGAACAAGCTGTGCTCTTGAAGGCAGTGTGACAGGAAAGGCCAATATTAACACACACACACACACACACACACACACACACACACACATACACAAACACACCTCACCCCAAACGGGAGCTATTCTGGTGGAAATGAAAGCAGGGATTGAGGAGTGGTGGTGGGCATCATTTATGCTCTCTACCCCTCGCACCTGTGGGTGCTCAGGACTCCTTGGGGGGGCACAGTTTGAAGACACTACCCCCCGCCCCGCACCATATCATCCTTTTCACTTTATGCTTCCACTATAGCTTTTATAGACTACTTTGTAATTTCTGTTCACATATTTCCAGGAAGAAAGCTCATAATAGTAATAGCTCCCATATATTGAGCACTTATTATGTACTGGCTTGCCTGCTAAGTGCTTTATGGCCATTACTTAATTTAATCCACCCCCTGAAAGTTATTGTTTTGTCCCATTTTTCAGGGGAAAGAAAAAAGAGTCTGCATAATTTAAAAAGCCTGCTTAGGCCAACACCTGAAAGGTGGCAGAGCCAGATTCAAATTCAGCCACGACCGAAGGCCTGTGTTTGTAACAAAGCCGCGATCCGGATTGCAATCAAATTATTTCTCGATGCGTATCACTCAGCACAAAGCTGGCACATAGTAGGCATTTCACAAAAATGCGTTGCTTGAGATTCCTCTGGTAAATGAAAAGGATTCAACAAGGTGTCTGTTTATGGACATCTTTTAAAAGTACAGACTTTTCTGGGAGGATTAATGACTATCGATTATTCCCATGTAATTGTGAATTCATTTAATCTGATTGCGTTACTCTTGGCTCTTGACTGTAGCCAAGAGGAATCTAGTGCAGTGGCTAAGACCAATTAATGGGAGTCAGACTCATGGGTTTTTAGAATCTGTGTAATTCTGGGCAGGCTGTTTAAGTTTTCTGTGTCTCAGTTTCCTCATCTGTAAAATGGACACTGTAATATGATTTACCACATAAAATTGTGTGGAGTAGATGAATTTGTGCATATAAAGTGTTTAAAATAGCACCTGGTACATAGAAAGCATTAAAGAAATATTAATTGTTGTTGTAAACTGCAGTGAAGGAAAGGGTATTACAGCTGTTAGTTTTAACATCATTGTCTTTTGGAACAGAGGGAAGATCAGTAATTGGTAAGCATGGTTTGGGTGCTTCCAGTTGCTGGTGTGGGAGCAGGGCAGACATATTGGAGGTCTCTGGGCATCCATCGCAGGGCTTCTTCAGTGGCTTAAAAGTGACAAGGCAAGGACATCAAAGATGGCATGTTTCAAATATCTGCTTCAGACCAGCTCTAAACCTGGGCCAGGGAAAATAAAACCATGTTTCTTTCTACTCTCCTCTATATCTCTTGGCCTCTGATCTGGATTCACGATTTAGCTGTTAACCTGAAAATAAAGAGCCACAATAATAAACAAATAAGCATTTATTTGGAATCACAGAATTGCAACTCAGGGATCACAGATTCCAGTAGAAACCCAAGGAGTGTCCCATCTGTAGGGTGAAAGCAAGGGGTTTTTATTGGGAAAAGGAATGGGGGGGGCAGTTACATGAGTTGAAGGAGAAAATAAAGAAGAGTTTTCTGTGGGGGTTAACAAGCTGAGCTCATCTGGGTTCCACTTTGACTACTGATCTACCTTCAGAAAGTCCACAACCATTAGTCTTGATACAATGATGTCCGTTCTCCAGCTGGTTTCTCAAGCAATTTGCTTAAAAAAAAAATATGCCATTTTACCTAATCTAAAGGTTTTGACCTCGTTCAGACAAAGATGCATAAGACAGTTTCTCTGTAGTGACAGTTCCAGCTCTATTTAAAATGTTTCCATTCACATGAATTCTTCACGGAGCTATAGATCAGTTGCACTATCAATTGGGAAGAATTTTCTGAGCTGGCATAAGACTTCAACCATAACAAAAATGGGAAAATGTTACTTCAACCCACAACTTAACTTTCAAGTGAACAATCAGGGGTCTGGTCAGCTTTCCCCATCCGGTTCTCAGGGCGTGGTCTCAGAAGAGGAAAGGCAGGAGCATGAAGAGCAGACACGCCATGGCCTAGAAGAAGGAGCATGAGCTCTACCTGTAGCAGGTGTGAAACCAAACTTTCATCACTTCAAAGACTATGAAGTCAGATTAAGCAGTGACTTTGGTCAAGAAGTATGCTTCTGAGACAGTTTCTGGCTTACGTCTGGATGGATAATCTTGCAGAATTATAGAGGCAGAATCCTCTTATTTTTTCTTTACTTTGCCAGATGATGTTATGATTGACTATCCTTTGTAACCCAATTTGGATTATTTATTTAATCTTTTTAAAAGATTATTTATCTATTTATTTAAAGTGAGAGAGAGAGAGCCTATGCAAGTGGGAGAAGGAGCAGAGGGAGAAGGAGAGAGACTCTCAAGCAGATTCTGCACTGAGTGTGGAGCCTAATGCAGGACTCGTTCTCACAACCCTGAGACCATAACCTGAACTTAAATCAAAAGCCAGACGCTTAACCCACTGAGCCCCTCAAAGGCCCCTAATTATTTAATCTTAATCAGCAAATCTGTTCTCAGGTCATTAATTAAACATGAGGGGAAAAGAAAAGACAAAGAGGCATACAATCTATAAATTTATTTAAATTCTACAGGGATAAAACTTTTACTGTTGGGGGAAAATTCATCTTTTCTTAGAGTATCTGTTGGTCAGTTGCAGATTTGCCCTCAGCGGCCTCTCAGGCCTTCTGCCCTGTATGAGAGGGGACTACATTTCCCAGATGTCCCTGCCTCTCATTCCAAGGCCCTCTTGGCCAATGAGCGTTACCGGTGGAAGTCCGGAAGCTTGAAAGACAGGCGTGAAAGCATGTGCTTCCCAAAGGCATCTCCAGCTGAGCTGTGTTGCTCTGTTGACTTGGCGCCACCCCTGCCTTGGTGGCCCAGCTCCTCCCAGGAGTCCTCCCAAATGTCCTAACACCAGCCGAACAGCACTGGCTCCTTCTGCAACTCTACTTCCTCAATGGTGGTAATAACTCACTGCTCTGCCAAGCTCTGAGTTGCTTCACTGGGTCCCATTTGGCTCGTCGGTTCTGCATTATCCACGTAACCAATTCCCTGCACCAAGCCCTTCACTGTGAAGTATCTACAATGGTTCTGTTTTCCCTTTTTTTTTTTTTTTTTTCTGGCGAGTATCTAACTAGAGAGAGAACTCTATACATATTTTAGAAACAAGAAAGAGGAAGGTCCATTGCTATCTATTCTTCCATTGCTTAGGGTATATTATTTTTTCAAGTATTATTAAGTAGCTTTATTTTTAAAGTATTGTTTTTAAGTAGCTTTATGGAGCAAACAATAAATCAGAAAATATTTCTTGAACAGTTACTTTCTATAGTGTGCTTTCGTAATAAAAAAATTGTCTAAAAAGCAATCTGCAAGGACAATTGCTCTCAGCCCAGTGCAACTGCAAACAAATGCAGTTCATCCTGATAAAGACAGATGGAGGATGAACTTTCTAAACTCTGTCTCTCTTCCTAGGCTTTTAAGATGTCTGTGCCATTCCCTTTTACATTCAGACTTCAGAGTGGAGGCTGGAACATTAATGCTGCCCCCTAGAACCTTCCACGTCCTGCCTTAGTGCTTCACGGACCACCGTGAGCTTGGAAATCACCACAGGAGCAAGTTAGACCACAGTTGTGGAAGAGTGTACTGACAGTGCAGGTCCGTTATGGGCATTTGCCCATCTGTTGTATAGTTAGGTTTTCTTCTCTTTTAATAGAGTAGCTTTAGAGGCATTACAACTGTACGCCCACACCTAAGGGGCCATGGATAGCCTCATTAACAGGAGACTCAAAGATGGCTCTTCCTGCAAACACTCCAAGAGAGATAGAAGTGTATTTTCTGTCCTTCAGAAGATATCTTTTGGTCTGGATATATTTGTAATGATCCTGCTTTGATAATTATGGTTTATCTAGGTCTAAAGTACTAGAGGTGCTCAAGCAGGAAGTTTTTCCAGTGAACCATAGGAAAAGACATCAGAATTACAAAGCGTAACAAAAATACTACAGACTAGACTTAGAGTCCTTTAGAATTTACAAAGTACTTTCACAAACAGTAGCTCAGTTTTTGCTGTGGGTTTTGAATATTATTCTGGTGAACAAAGATTCAGGTTTGGAGGAGCTGTCTTCAAACAAATGATTTCAGAATTGACATGAAGTAATATTTAAGTACTCTCTGCTCCTATACAGGCAAAGACACTTTCTTTTGATATAAAACTTATCTTTCAAGGAAGCCCTTTATAACATACGTTTGAGTGCTAATTTTCTTTGAGTAGTCATGAGGTGGGGTAAGAGAGACATGAGCCTTTCTGATTATGGGTTGGAAGGACATTTTCAAAATTATTTGCCTCCTTTGCTTTCTTGAGATTGGTCTTATCAAATCAGGTATTCTCCCTGTGTCTCTTGTGCTAAGGCTTTTTATATTGTCCTAGTTCCATAGGGACATGCATATTCTAATCATAGAGACAAGTGAACTCTATGACACATACAATCTCGAAACTGTGCTTCTTTATACAATGAGTCTATTTCCTTTTTTCTTTTTTTTAAATTCTTTTAAAGATTTTACTTATTTATTTGAGAGAGAGATAGAGCGAGAGAGAGCACGAGAGGAGAGAAGGTCAGAGGGAGAAGCAGACTCCCCATGGAGCTGGGAACCTGATACGGGACTCGATCCCAGGACCTCAGGATCATGACCTGAGCCGAAGGCAGTTGCTTAACCAACCAAGCCACCCAGGCACCCTATTTCCTTTTTTCTTATATAAGAGAACTTCTTTTAAAAAAGAAAGATTTTATTTACTTATTTGAAAGAGAGAGAGCATGAGTGTGAGAAAAGGGGAGGAGGCAGAGGGAGAGGGAGAAGCAGACCCCTTGCTGAGCACAAACTCCCCCTCCCCAGTGCAGGGCTGAATCCTAGGACCTTGAGATCATGACCTGAGCTGAAGGCAGAGGCTCAACCAACTGAGCCACCCAGGCACCCCAACTTTCACTGATCTTTGTTGTTCTTGTTTTACTCTTCTGATCTCAGGGTCACACCTAGGTAAGACTGTCTAAATTATCATAAAATCCCGACATCTTCATAAATGTAAAAACAAATGCAAACTTGCTTTAGACCTGCTGAATCCAAGAATTCCACATTATTAGGTACCATCTCACTGTAAAGTAACTGGATTCTCTTTCTTAGGCATAAACAAATATCCTCATGAGATTCCAACACTCAAAATAATGGCAGTACAATTCATTGTAATTCTTCTGGAACATCTACTATTCCCAACATTATGCTAGGGGTGATGATGTAAAGGAAGACATTTCCCTTCATAAAACTTCAGTCTAGTGGGAGAGACAGATTATTGAGCTCTTCGCTTTTAACAGAATAGACTCATTGTAACTCCAGTGCTGAGGGACAAGCTAAAAGTTTTCCATGTAGTAATAATGATAGTAATAATATTTGACATTATTATATGTGTATATATAAGTATGTATATAGTACACACATATGTATGTGTACATATATACTACATATACTACTTATGTTTTCTTTAATGTCTAACACAGAACAATAAACCTCAATAAATATTTCCTTAGTTAATAAATGAAAGAAATGTGATTTGAAGACTAAAAGAATTTTTGTGGTTTCAATAAGTCTCATCTTGAACATTGTGGGGAGCTCAAATTAATGTGGAAATAAAGATACATGAGCCAAAGAATACAGATTGTATTTTATTTAACTTTTTATCTCCAAGAGCACTGCACGTAGCAGATATTTAGTAGAAGATTTTTTGAGGAAATGGATGAATGAATAGATGGAGTAAGGCCTAAGATGGGAAGAGCAATGGAGGAGCGACTCTCACTTAATGTTTGTGTGAGGGATAGGGGTTAGTCTAGAAAGATTGCAGACTGAGGGTGACAATTGAACTTGGTTTTGAGGATGAGGGGCTTTAAGGTATAGAAGAAGAGACAAACAGTCAAGGAGGCAATATGAACAAAGACGAGAGAGTGAAAGAAAGTGTCTCGGACTGGTTCCCTTTGGGAAGCTGGTGGTACTAATGGCCCTTCCTTGTCAGTGAGAGCATGATTTCTCTCTGTGACATCATTCTCCCATCATGGAGGACAAGAAGCCCAGTCCAGTTTTCTAGCAGGGGTCATTCTCCCCATTTTAGTTCCCCAACTTATTTGATTCTCAGCTCGGGAGAAAGAGTAAGAAATGTCGGGGCGCCTGGGTGGCTCAGTCGTTAAGCGTCTGCCTTTGGCCCAGGTCATGATCCCAGAGTCCTGGGATCAAGCCCCACATTGGGCTCCTTGCTCGGCAGGAAGCCTGCTTCTCCCGCTACCATTCCCTCTGCTTGTGTTCCCTCTCTCGCTGTGTTTCTCTCTGTCAAATAAATAAAATCTTAAAAAAAAAAAAGAAATGTCAGAGACAGGACAGATGAGAAAACTGATGTTCAGAATTGTTCAGGGGCTTGTTCAGGATCATCTAAGTTGCTTGATTCTCTATTTTGCTTCATTCTGATGGGCGCCTGTGGAAATTAAATCCAAAATTCTTCAGATTGTTGCCCGAGTTTGAATTTACTACGTCTCAGCAATCACGGACTGAGTCCTGAAGAATGGGATCAAGTTGTTAAAGTACCAAAAAATCCCTTTCTCTCACTAAATGATTTGTAGACAGTCCAAAAGGAAAAAAGAAAGCAAAATCGTAGTGCCATCCGGGCTTGCTCTCAAATGGGCCAAACCATTTTTAGACAGTTATTTACAACAACATCCTGCGAGTTTCCATTTCATAACAAGCATGAAGTTAACATTTTTAAGAGAAAGAACAATTTCACTAGTAAAACAGCTAGGAAGCAAAGATATTTAACCTTCTAATAAAATAGTAATGCTGCAAGCTCAGCGGCTCATAAAACATTTATAACCTACAGCCAGTAAAGTCTGGAACAAGAGATTTAAATGTTGCCGCTTGATGGAACGGAGAGATGTTCACTATAAATATCACCCCCAAGCATGTGGGGTACAGGGAAAGAGGTCTCGTGGTGGCAGCAGCTGTCTATTTTGTAACTGGCCAAAGACTGGGACTCTTCTGCCATTTTCCTCTGGCAGCCTAGAATTGAAACATGAAATGGGGTGGGTGGGGAGAGAAGGAATTAAGCTGGGAAGGTCGTCCCTGCTAACCTGTGTTACAACTACAGAGAAACAATATACTTCACCTGCCAATAAGAATGACACATCTAAGTTTCAGAGGCACACCCAGGCCAGGCCACACCTAGCTCGGGTGTCTTCCTGCTGCACAGTATTCCCACGGCTGTGGGAGATGGGGAGGAAGGAAAAGTCACGCGCCAAGTTCTCCAGAGGTACCTAGCTGTAAGCGTGAAAGGGGAGGGCGAGAGCTGGGAAAGCGCTGAGTGGTTCCCATTTGCTTCTCATTTGGGACTACAGCCGGGCGTGCATTAACATGAACAATCCCTATTTAAAAAGCTAATTTGTTCACGTATGCTTTCAATCTGGGGATTTGTTTTTCAGTTCTGGAAAACTCCCAGCTATGCTAAGTATCTACCATGTCCTTGATTCTCTGTCCTGGAACTCTTCCATTGTACCTTTGTGGAAGCTTAAATCTACCCTCTTCTGTCTCCTGTTGTCAATCTGTTCTGTATTTTGAGTGAACACCCCAGCATGCCATCCAATTCATTAATGGGCTTTGTTCATCTAGACTAGTGTTATTTTTTCTAATTATAGTGGTGATAGTTTTCATTCCCAGGATTTTGTCCTGGTTCTTTTTCATATCTACCTGCTTTCATTTCATAATCCCTTTCTATAATTCATTACTTTGGGAGGTATTTTTTCCTTTAGTTTATTGGGAGCTTTAAAGTGTTATTTC
>CM053608.1:22018281-22053643 GCA_028646535.1 Procyon lotor
CCTTTGAACTCCAGGATAATACATGATCTTCCTACTTCTTGCCCAGCTCCAAGGGATCAGCAGCTGGTCACTTTCCTCAGCAGGAATCGCAGACATCTCGGAAGTCTGAAGGCGAAGCGGGGGTGAGGAACAGATGGCGGGAGTGTTTCTAAATAGAAAGCAGAGCCACGGGGAACCAATGGTAGAAAAAACCAGGTCATGTAGATTTTTACCTGTGTTTTCTTCTAGTAGGTCTATAGTTTTATGTATTACACTTAGGTCTTTTTGAGTTAATTTTTATGTAAAGTGTGAAGATTAGGTTTTTTTGTTTTTGGTTTTGATGTGGGTTTTTGTTTTTGCCTATGAATGTTCAATCGCTCCAACATTTTTTGAAATACTATTCTTTATTGAATTTTCTTTGTTTCTTTGTCAAAAACCAAGTGGCCATGTTTATATGGTGGATCTAGTTCTAAATTCTATATTCTGTTCCATAATCTAACTGCCCTTTTCTCAATGTACGGTGTGTTCATTATTGTAGCTTTATAGTAAATCTTAAAATTGGAAAATATAATTCCTTCAACTTTATTCTTCTGTTTTTAAAATTGTTTGAGCTATTCTGGTTTCTATGCCTTTTCATATAGACTTTAGTATTTACTTGTTTTATATTGTCAAAAAAATCCTGCCGAGAACTTTATTGGAATTCCTTTAAATCTATAGTTGATTTGGGGGAGAATTGACATCTTTACTATCACTAAATTTTGGAATAAAATAATGAGATGATCACTCTTCATTCCTGGGAACTTCATTTGCATAAGGAGTATAGATGAAAGCTTATATTTTTATATTTTTCATACTACTCCTACCCTTAAAGAACTTCGGAGCCTGGAAACCTATTCACTTTGATCTCTGGCCCATTAGGAATGAGAGGCTCAGGTTACACTTTCTGCAGGCCCACACTGGATATGACAGTTCAGAATGTGGCACATGAATTGCCACTGGCCTATGTATGCAGCAGCCCAGGCCATGCAGGGAGGCTGAGTCATATGATGAAAAGAATCCAGATGTTCAACTGAGCCCAGATAAATCTTTCGCAGAGGGTATAATGGAAGGGTTCTGTCTACTTGATGTGGATACTTGGTGACCATACTCCAAAACAATGAGCATCTTTTCTATGCAGAATTTCTGAACAAGAGTAAAACCCTATCCTCTCTGTGAGGCAAGGGTTTAAAACTCGACTAACTTGTGTGGTGATTTTGAAAAACCTCACTTTTCTCTGGCTTATTTTCTTCATCTGTAAAATGAACTATGTTCTTTCAAACTATTAAATGTGAAAATGCCAGACTACAACAATATATCAGATGAGTCTAATATACAAGACATATACAAGAGTTTATGAAGAAATCCTAAGATGACAGAACAAATGATCATCTCACAGAGCAGTCTATGACTTTTACTGAGGTTCAAATGGCCAAATTTTTCAATGACACAGAAAAAGCATAAAAATTATGCCTTTTCGGGGCACCTGGGTGGCTCAGTGGGTTAAAGCCTCTGCCTTCAGTTCAGGTCATGATCTCAGGGTCCTGGGATCGAGCCCTGCATTGGGCTCTCTGCTCAGTGGGGAGCCTGCTTCCCCCCCCGCCTGCCTGCCTCTCTGCCTACTTGTGATCTCTCTCTCTCTCTGTCAAATAAATAAATAAAATCTTAAAAACAAATAAACAAACAAAAAACTTGTCTAGGAAATTGAGGTAAACAACCAGCTTCTCTAATCCTGAGATGAGATTTGATAGCCGAGCCCAGTGTACAGTAGTAGGTCCACTACAGTAGGAAGGGAGGTTGTGATAAAAAGAAGAAGTGCCTTAATGCTATAAACCATGTGTGTTAGAGGGAGAGGGTGATTGGTGATAATTGCCATGGTGTAAGGTCCAAGTCTTGCTCTGAAGGAAAGCATTAGGGCAAAGCTGAGACAGAACATTTCATTTCCCTGAGGAGTTCTTAAAGGACTGGAGAAGAAAGTAAATACATTTGATTGTACCTACCATTGGACACCTCTTCCAAGTAAGAGTTTTGAAGTTTTCCTTTCTTGGCCTGTTCCATCTCCTTGCCACCCCCATAGGTTCCTGGGACACCTTCACCAGCTCTGAGCATTCACTTCAGGTGCCCAGTCACTGGACTGGCCAGAGTACTCTGCTGCAGTGCTTAGAGACCCAGAGTAACAAGCCTGGCTCCTGATCTCCACCAATATATATTGCAGTCCTCTGGGCCATTTCTCCAAACCCTATCCCAGTGATTGATAAAGGATGAGACAGGGTCTATAGGATATGCCAGTCCACGGTAACATATTAATTTGCCAATTTGTTATTTCCCAAATTATATAATGTGTAATCTGGCTGAAATGGCCACCATCTAGACCCTATGGCTCTAAGTAGAGGCAAGTGAAGGATGCATTTCTGGGGGAAAGGGGGTTCTGGGTTATTCCCATTTATTCCATCTTGTAGATGCCTTGTACTTTGCCCAGGAGGACACCAGGCTCTTTCTGAGGCACCGATTTCCTCCTCCTGATACAAAACTCTAAAAATATAAATGTTGCATTGGTGGTTTTCCCTGTACAATACTTATAAGACTTACAGGTAAAGGCTTATAAGACTGAGGAAATACTTACAAGACTTTTAAAAGTGCCAAACCTCACATAAAAAATAAATGAACACCTGGCAAATAAAGTGGAGAGCAAAAGCAAGAACAAGAGGAGGAGTGAGAGAGCAAGAGTGAATTATTTTCTTAACCCAACAGGCAATACATACTCTATTGGCATTAGTTTTGAAAAGTAGAAAGTCGTTAACTTTGACTCGTGTCAAACTAGTTGGTCTTTGAAAGCTTTAATAACATGCAATGAAACCATTAAGGTACATGTGTTAATATGCAAAAGGAAATGTCAGCTTCTAAGTTTACCCCATGCCTTTAGATCACCTGTCTGTCTGGGAGGCTCCCCTTTGTCGTGCTATTATTTGGAGTGTGACATCTTATGCAGGCAGCCATCCAGGACACACTCACTCAATTATCTTACTGCAGTCTGAGGGACCAAGATGATTGGGTTCCCACCTCCAACTCCCTATGTAGAGAAAAATGCTAGCAGTAGTGAATACCTTTATAACATAAAACAGCAGAGAGAGAATCTTGTCTAATTTAAGGTGAAACAAATAGGAGCTGGAGACAACTGGTCCTTCATAGACCTATTGTATGATCGTGAGAAAGACTAAGAGAGTTCGATCTTCATCTTTGCCACAGGAACAAGACTCACAGAATTTCTGAGGAATAGCTAGGAAAAATGGAAAGGGTTATGGTTTTTAGGAAAAGTAAACATTCAAACCATAACTTTGTTTGGTCTGAACCTGTACTAACAGGGTCAAACTAAGGTGTTTTTGTATGTTTTATTATTTTTTTAAATGACCAAGTTGAAAGGATGGTAAATCTTCCTCAATTTTATCATGACCGAGTATAGCTACGAAACAGCCTTCTGAGGGATGTGAGGAGGGAGGGAGCATGACACAGAGTTTGTATTCACTGCCTCAATGGCAAAAACTACCTGTAATTATTTCCTCAGTGGGGCTGCATAAAACTTGAATTCCATTTAATCTTAGACTAAACAATTTCTATATTTCATGTCATGGATTAGAATGAAAATGGGGATAGTTCATCAACACTGATCTGTGATATAAAAAAGAACAGCGAAGCCGGGGGTATGAGAGTGCATAAAAATGTTTTGTGTTCTGACCAGTACATTGCTTTAAAAAAATTTTACAGTCAGGCCCAATTGTTCATTCTCTCCATGCAGAAGATACTCACATATTCATTTTTAAAAGGGCAAATCAACCATAATTCAGTTTATAAACTGTGAAGCTGGTTGCGAATGTCTGGATGAATATTCATTAGAATCTCTTAATCTGCCATCGACTGTGATTCATTAGGCATATGTAAATATCATTCACTTTAATTGCCCCTAAACTGACTTAACATAATATTGTCATTAGCAAATTATTAGTTATTTGTGTAACTAATGGTACATTATGGTGTGCACGTTAAATTTCCAAATATATGATTACAATTATGATGATGTTTTATGCTGGGGGCTTTCTAAACTATTTGATGAAATATAATGGAGTCAAATCAAATCTGGTATGTTAATGGGACAGTTGCAGAACTTTTTTTCTGCACCTTGGTGCTGTTATCATCTTTCAGCTATTCACTCTTCTTGACACTTGACTGGCTCTATGTTCTTTCTACTATCTCATCTGTCCCAAGGGTCTCAGGAAGTTCCTCAACTCTGGTATCCTATATGGGCTCAATCTCAGTTGGCTTTTGGTAAAAGTCAATTTATTTTTAAAAATATTCACTCATTGGATGTGAAGCAAACAATATAAAATGGGCAAAGAAAGCACAGAAGGTTCTCCTGAACATTGACATAGAGAAATCAGGCTAGCACGGGATTTAAACAACTCACAGGAGCTTTACTCTCTGCAGTCCTACTTGGGGGTCTGTGCTTGACATGTACAAGTTATTCAGATGGGGAGTTGCGTTGCAGCTGTATTCTCCAGAAGGGTCATCATCTGTAAAGAATTTCACACCTCTTAGGATCCCTCTTGCCTTCTTGGCATTACTCTTGCTGAAAATTTTGTTCACTTGTCCCTGCATCGCCCCAAAGCACTTATTTCTTTATAGCAGTGTCCTGTAGAAAGGGCTTTCTCTAATCTTTATCTCCACAATGGGGTCAGGAGGTTCTTCAAAGACGGTCACTTACTTTTATTCAAAGAGAGTCACTTACAATTATTACAAGTTCACTCAACGAGCTCCTAGGAATAAAGTTGACCCAGCACACTGATGGAGAAGCCTACGATTAGTCTTCCTTTAGTCTCTGTTAATTGCCTAACTGGTGGCAAGAATATGTTAATACAAAATGAGCTAACAGAAGCAGGCCACCTTTTATCACGTTGCCCTCCTAAATATTAGTACATTAACAGGCCATTGATGTTTATAAACAGAGATTCAGACAAATGCCCATTCCCATCTTTGATAATGCTCTAGATTAATTGCCATTTCATCTTAATTTAATAAGCGATCCTGTTCGTAAAAAAAAAAGCTTACACATGAAAAGAAATTATTGAGGGGCGCCTGGGTGGCTCAGTCGTTAAGTGGCTGCCTTCGGCTCGGGTCACGCTCCCAGGATCCTGGGATCGAGCCCCGCATCGGGCTCCCTGCTCTGCAGGAAGCCTGCTTCTCCCGCTACCATTCCCTCTGCTTGTGTTCCCTCTCTCGCTGTGTTTCTCTCTGTCAAATAAATAAAATCTTTAAAAAAAAAAAAAAGAAAAGAAATTATTGAGATAATGACAGCATAATGAATATAGATTGTAGTACAAATCTCCTGAAGAGATACCAACATTCCAGGAACATGGCCAAGCATTATTGTACTTAAAATAAGGCAAATTTTTCAGTCTAACGTACTTCAAGTTGAATATAACTGCCATAAAGCAAAACAATTCTGGGTGTTTTGATTGAGGATGAGTGATCGAATCTCTCCCTAAGAAGCTTCGCTGGGAGTTTCAGAGATCTCTTCTAGCTGGTACCATTCGTTTCATTGTACAAAGTGGTCAAGTGAGGTCCCACTTCCATGTTGTACATACTTCTCCCATAGACCTGTAGTCTTCTGCTTCACACCATGCCTTCCTCTTCTGTGAACTAAAAGTTTCACAATCTCAAGCTGTGTGTTCAGTACAGAGGTTGACAAACGGGCCAAATTGGGTCCGCCACTACCTGTTCTTATTAATAAAGTTCAATTAGATCAGTCATGCCCATTCATTTACTGTTATTTTCAGAGAGATCATATTGGTCCACAAAGCCTAAAACATTTACTACTGACCTTTACAGAAAAAATTTCCCCACTCCTGGCCTCATACAGAATTTTGCCAAAAGTGAATGAAGCCCCCCAAACGAGCATCTTGTTTGTAATAAAAATTTATGCCACAAATCTCTGCAGAGTCAATGATTTATCATGTAGTTGAATAAAGTTTGGTCACTTCTAACTCTGTGGCATCACAGAGATGTCAAAAATGCCTAATTTATTTGAGCCCTGATGATTTTGTTATATAGCTTGGCTGAGATATTTGGCTGGGTTTAAGCACCAAGTCCATGTCTTACATATGAGTTATGGCGGAATGCAAACTGTGCCTCAGAAAGTTGCTTTCAATTTTGTTCAGACCTCGAGGTCCACTTTAGACTCAAACACAAGCTTTTTTGTAATTTACGCACATACGAGGATGGCGGTTAACACTCCTGCCCAGCACTGATACCGCAATTATTCATAGCAAATTATTCATAAGCAATTATTCAAACAAACAAAAATTATTCATAACAAACAAACAAAGTTATGGGCCACCAACTTTGTATCAGGTCCATGCAAAGCACTCATGGGCATTATCTTATTTAATCTTTGCTATATATAACTTTATGATAGAGAGATAATTATTTTTCTTACGTTAAAGATAAGATTATTGAGAGTTGGAGAAAATAGATGCTTACAAATGGGAGCCAGCAATCAGGCCTCAGTTTTCTACATCTAGAACCCATATTCCTTCCCCAACACCGTGATGCCTCAGTACTGTACGTTGACAGATCCTTTGCATTGTTAGGCTGAGATGTTTAATCTCATGGTCGTCAAAAAATATGTTTTTCAAAAACAGTCAATATTCTGGAGAAAATCTCATATAGTATCGTTTAGTAAAGAGAACAAAATGTGAAATTAAATATATTAGGGTGTTAATTCTGTAAAATACATATGTATTCGGATCTCAGCTTGAACCTAGGCTGTCAACATTGCACCTCCACAAGCATATTTGGGTGTGGCTGGCAAGCTGATGGATCAGCCTAACCGGGCTCTGCTTAGACCCGATGAGCTTCTTGGGAAAAGTCTCTTCCTAATAACCAAGCCCCGATTGGATGGGAGAAGCGCTTTTGAGTACACGGTGAAGGTGGTGATACAAACTGGTCTGGGCCCAGATGCTTAGATCCACTGAGGAACACACACAACTTGAGAATCCCTCGACCTGACTTCCCACCAGAACCACTCATGAAGCGATGGTTGCAAAGGCAATCCCCCCCGAGTGTCGAACTCATGCGTATTCTGGCTGCGTATGCCCAGCGTGCAATGCCTTGTCGATTCCTTACGTAGGCCATTTCTCAGGGTTGTGTTTCCAGCAAGCAGCCTGGACTTTAAGGCCTTACTCTTTTAGGGGAATCCTCGTGATAACATGCTATACTGGAGAAATAGTGTGCCCTGCCCTTCATTACGAACCTGGGAAGAAAGAGGGAAGGCCTCTCTTACTGAGTCTCAGGAAATTCATAAATGTGCTTGCTACTTAGACTGAGCCATGGGGGACTTTCAATTCAGAGGTCACCTGCAAAAATGTAAGGACTAGTGGGGATTCTATTGCAGAAACTGGGCTGTGGGCAGACACGTCAGAAGCAATGTACCATGACAGGAAAGGAGGCGTGACCAGAGTTTCTGTTGCTTGCAGCCAATGACCCTGGTAGAATAACTCCTCCACCGTGGCCATTCCAACACCAAGGTCCCAACAATCAAGCTGGTGCCCCCCTGGAGAAAGGCCGTTTATAGGTATTATGCAAAATATCCTGCTGAATTTAAATCAGTAGCAATTACGGATTTGGATGCTGTTTAACTCAGTATATTTTGACTTCTTGTGGTTCAAGGCTCAGGGCATGTTGACCTTCCTCCCACGTGATCAGAATGTTTAGGCGGCATTTTCCTCCAGCTTGGTCTCTGGGCTGTTGGTCCTTACACATTTTCACCTTCACCACCTGATATGCCTCGTAGCCATGTGCTGCTTTGTGCTCCTGATCTCTCTGTTTCCTTTTAGCATTCTCGAAATCAGTGATATCAGATTTGTGGGGCTTCAGGTCATTGTGTCAGGCTGCTTGGGGAAGTGTGCAAAGGCACAGGCACCCTCGTCCTCCTGAGCCTTGCTTGTAACTGCTGGGTCAAGGATGATCATGATACAAAGAGCTCCTCCTAGGGGGTGACACTGTCCTGGGCTCAAGCCCCTGCCAAAATCCTGGGCTAAGAGCTACAAAATGCAGTAGGCTGGTAACAAATACCTACATTTCCAGTTAATCTTCTCCAAAAAAAATGAAAAAAATAAAAAAGCTCAGATTAACATATTTTTAGTAATGGACAAAAGTAGTTAACCTAAAGTTTGACTGTCTCTTTGTAGTCACCAAGCACGATGCTCAGAGGGCAAGTCTGTTGATATGTCTGCCCATTGGCGTGGACCACTCATCCCTCCACCATGACCCGCTTGCCCCAGGGGTGTGGCCAGCTATGTGTGGCTTTGTGCCGCTGGTCTGTTCCATTTCCTTTCAGTTTTCTAAATCTTCGCTTTGCAGACCTGTCCAATGTCTCAACCACTGAGGAAATTCTCAGCCTCCCGGGAATCCAATGCACGGCACTGTTGACAATTCTTCCGGCACAGTATACTTGCTTTTCCTATTAGGATTCCCTTCTCTTGGTTCTGATTTATGTGCTGTGTACATGGCGTAGCTGGTGTAACTGGGATGCGTATGGAATGGCAGGAACATGGTGAAAGCATATTGGCTTTGCCTTGGTTGGGGTGGGGTGGGGGGGTCAGGGAAAGCACTGTGGCCGAGGTGTGTCTTGGAGAAAGAGTAGAACTCTTCCAGTGGACAACTGTACATTCCAAGCAGGAGAAACAGCTTATAAAAAGCCAAGTTTGAGCAACATCATGGCATGTGGTGACAGCGGAAATAAAGCTTGAAAATCATAAGGACCTTTATTTCATTATAAGAAGTTTGGAAGCCATTCCAAATTTAGGCAGCCCTATGACATGAGAAGATTGAAGTCCTACAAAACTGTAAGGACAGGGTAGAAAATGTTTGGGAGGAGTCAGGACTGGAAATGGGCCAAATAATGCAAGGGACGTTTACAATAACCTGAGTGACGGTGAGCTGAGGGCTTCCCCCATGGCAGCCAAAGTTTAACTGTCAGAAGGGAACGGATGGAAAGGTATTAAGAGAATACTATCAATAGACATACGGATACAGGGAAGGAAAAGCCAAGAAAGACCCTGAGGCCTGTGGCCTAAGAACTGTCACCAGTATCATTTACTGAAACAGCAAAAAGGGGATTGTGCAGGCATTCAGGTAGATGGCAATTTTAGTTTGAACATTCTGAGTATAAAATACACTTGGAATATCCAAGTGGAACTGTCACCTAAGCAGAATGAATGATGGATGGATTAGGAAAGAGGTCTGGACTAGAGATTTGGATTTGCCATGTTAGATCCTCTAGCTGTGTGAGCTCGGGCAAGTTAATTAACCTGCCTGCACATTAGATTCTTCATTTGTAAAAAGGGAATAACAATAGTACCAACCTCCATAGTGTTGTTACCAGTATTAAGTGGCTTAATACATGTAAACTTCTTAGAACCATGCTCGGCACTATATAAAAGTATTAACTATTGTTTATTATTATTACTGATACTATCTTTGACAAGGAATCCATGTGTTCTTTTTAAAAAGTATTCTTTCTAAATGTGTTCTCAAATGTATTCTTTTTAAAAATGTTTGAACTTTGGGGTTTTTTTTTGTCCTTCTGCTTTATGAGGTATATTATTGGCAATCAAATTTATAAGATATTTGAAGTATACAATATGATGATTTGATATATGCATGCATCGTGAAAGGTCCTCCCTCACTGAGAATGAATATACCCCTCACTTTGTATACTTACCTTTTTTTTTTTTAATTTTATTTATTTATTTGACAGAGAGAGAGATCACAAGTAGGCAGAGAGGCAGGCAGAAAGAGAGGAGGTAGCAGGCTCCCTGCTGAGCAGAGGGCCCGATGTGGGGCTCGATCCCAGGACCCTGAGATCATGACCTGAGCCGAAGGCAGAGGCTTTAACCCACTGAGCCATCCAGGTGCCCCTGTATACTTACCTTTTAAAAAAAACCTTTTTTTGTTGTTGAGAACATTTAAGTTCTACTCCCTTAGCAAATCTCAATTATACCATGCAGTGTTATCAACTATAGTCACCATATTAAAACATTAGATCCTCAAATCTTATTTTTTTTTGTCTTTTTTTTTATTTTGGGTAATCTTATTTATTTTAAGAAAGTTTGCTCCCAAGGTGCCTGAGTGGCTCTGTCATTAAGCATCTGCCTTCGGCTCAGGTCACGATCCATCCCAGCTTCCTGGGATTGAGCCCCACATTGGGCTCCCTGCTCAGGTGGAGGCCTGCTTCTCCCTCTCCCTCTCCTCCTGCTTGTGTTCCCTCTCTCGCTGTCTCTCCTCTGTCAAATAAATAAATAATATCTTAAAAAAAAAAGAAAGAAAGTTTGTTCCCTTTACCAAACTCTCCCTATTTCCTCCACCCCAGACCCTGGCAACTACTTTTCTACTCTGTCTCTATGAGTCCCTCTCTCTCTCTCTCTCTCTTTTTTTTTTTTAAGATTCCACATATAAGTGATATCATGCAATATTTGTCTTTATCTATCTGGTCTATTCCACTTAGCATAATACCCACTTTGATCCATGTTGTTGCAAATGACAGCAGTTTCTTTTCTTTTCTTTTTTTTTTAAGATTTATTAATTTATTTGAAGAGGAGGAGCAGAGGGAAAGAATATTAAGCAGACTCCACACTGAGCAGGGACCCCCACTTAGGGCTTGATCTCACTATCGTAAGATCATGACCAGAGCTGAAATCAAGAATTTAAAGCTAAACAGAGTGAGCCACCCAGGTGCTCCCATTTTATTCTTTTTTAAGGCTGAATAATATTCAGTTATATATATACATCTACACATGTATCATATATCATTATATCATATATCATATTCTATTATACATATCATATATAGTACCACATATTATATCACATATAATCAAAATATAATCAGATATATAAAAATCAGAAAAATGTCTTGATCCCTTCATCCATTGACCCTTACATGCATCCTTTATCTGTCTTCTCCAATCCTGCTTACTTACCCTGCCACTCCTTGGTGAACATCTTAATTCTCCAAGTTCATGCGAAGTTTCACAGTGCTCTATATCTTAAAAATACACCTAACCGGAAATCAGTCGTGGTTATTGCTAGCTTGAGGAGTCCCCAGAAAAGCCAGTTACAGAAGCTCTATGCCCTTGTTCCTCCCAGTCCACGCCAACACCCAGCCCGGAGCACAGCGAGGGATGCCCATGTTCCTCGTGACTCCGTAGCTTGGCCAAAACCTTTTTTTCCTGATTATGGAATTCATACATGCCCCTTGTACTAATCTTGTGTGAGGAGAAGTGTAAAGCAGAAAGTAAACACTACCAATAATTAAAGCCTAACGGATGCATGAGTATTTACCATTTGCTTATCCTTGAAGAGTTCTTCCTCTGGAGGGGGCGGCCAAGCCCGGTCCCCCGCATACTGACCCTGCTTCTGCTGATCTGCGCTCGGCTTAAGACATTCAGTGTGATCATTGGGTTTCACAAAGTTGCCAGGCGGAGAATAAATGCAGCATTTGTTCGAGGGTCCTGGCTGAGTTCCAGCTGAGGCCCTCATGGTTTCAGGGTCTCAGTTGTAGCTTCAATTGGATTAGTTACCCATTAGTTCTAACACTGACCCTGGTGGAGGGGAGCAGGCATGGGGGACCAGGAGTGGCTGCTTTGAAATGAAGGGAGCCCTGCGGAGTGGGCTCTGTAAATCATCCCACCCGAGAGGCAAAAACTCCTTAGGGATCAAAGGCTTTGGGAAAGAGCAGGGTGTCATTGGCACGGCTCCCCTCTCCTGCCACATCCAACCACTGACACCCCCTCCCCCAGTGGGGACCTGTGGAGGTGGAACACCACTGCCACTGCCGGGGCATTTCTCTGTTGAGGAATCTCCATCTACCGTTGAGATCGTGCATGCTTACTGAACATCCCGGGTCATCTTCTGCCTGAGTTTTAGAAATATTTTCATCCAGCTTTCATTTTAGAGGTAAAGAGAAAATTGGGTGCGCACACGCCCAAGTTTGTCACTGCAAGCAACGAAAGTGATGCTATTTCAATATTCCAATCATAGACAAAATCTGGGTTGCAACAATCAGTTTCCTGCCCCAGTGCGTTATCAGACGGTGATGGTCAAAACTTTTAAAGGACCAACAGCCCAGAGACCAAGCTGCTTAAACATTCTGATCATGTAGGAAGAGGGTCAGCATGCCCTGAGCCTTGAACCACAGGAAATCAAAATACACTGAATCCAACAGTATCCAAACCCCTAATTGCTGCTGATTTGAATTCAGCAGCAAATTTTGCATAATACCAATAAATGACCTTTCTTCAGGGGTGCACCGGCATGACCACTAGGATCCTGTAACAAATACCTAGGGCTATTTAATGATGGAATGACAGATCTCTGATATGCAAATTTTTACAGCACAGCAATTAAGCAGTTTAGAATTTTACGACAGTGTTTGGGCTTTATACAACAACAAAAAAGGGGCCCAATAAAGGCCTGTGATGGATGGGCTAATCCCCACTGGAAATATACCATGTAATGCTGTGGAGACAATACATTATGGATAGCATTGTGATGATTGGTTGTTAATCTCCTGTCCCCTCCTCCCGCAGATCCGCGGAGGCCCTTGCTCCAACCCCCAACACCACCACTCCTCCCCCCCACCCCCCACCGCCCTGTCCCCCGCCCCCCAGTGCACGGCTGAAAACTGCATGACCGCCACGTTGTTGGGACAGGAGTCCGGGGTACAGATGGGAAAGTTGGGGCATAGCAATCCTCTGTGTGCACGGAATACAGAGCAAAAGGGGCTTGCAGCGAGGCAGCTCGTCAGCAGGGGACAGAACTGGGGGCCATATGCCGCTCTTCTTCTCCCTTCTGTCACCAAGTCTGCCACCTCATCCTTCTGTCAGGGGACACTAATGATGAACATGTTTTAAACAGTTTTGTTTACCTAGCAACAGCTTTTCTAAGAGGGGGTCTTAATTAGTCACCTTAAACCATTTTTGGTTTGGATTTTTTTTTTCAAGCCTTCATTCATTTGTTCATTCATGTGGAAGAATCTCTCTCTTGCTCATTCCGCACACCCCCCCCCCCGCCCCCATACCCTCGAGGCTGTTGTTACTGTTTCCATGAAAAAGTGTGTCTGCATTACAAAACTAGTTTTAATAGCTCTACCCCATTTTTCTTTCTTTCAGGCATACTTTAATACCACAATTAGCTTTGAAGGGTAGATTTTTCTCCACTTGTCAGAGGCAGTCTTCCTTTGTGAAGCTCTTCAAATAGGATCTGCATTTTAAAATCAAATCCCATTTGGCGAATTTTTTTTTTTCATAATTTTGTACTCCTGGTTGCTGTCATTTCCGCGTTAAAGGAGCAGGCTCAGAGTTGATTTAGCAGTTCACTCTATCATGACTGGAAAAAAAATAGAAGATTTGAATTTGAATTTTTATCAATAATGTTATTAGTTTTCTTTTCAAATTCGATTCACAGAGAACAGTGAAAGCAAAGTGGCGCCCTCTTTCCCAAGTTACTTTTGTTTTTGGTTCCCTTTATTTAGTATAAAGCATTTTGAATACTATGGATTCACTGATTTCTTTTTAAGTAAAATAAATGAACTTAAAAAAAATCTGTTAACAAGTAAAATATTTAATTCAAACTGAATCAGAAACAAATCCCAAAGTACCATCATCCCAAATGTTAAGAGTAAAATGCTTTTTTTTCTTTCTTTTTTTTTTTTTTGTAATAAAATTTGTGAAGCATGGGTTACAACCGAAAGACAATAAGAACAAATGTGTTTAATCATTAACTCCCATTAGACAATAGCTTCCATAAAAATCAAATGACACAGGCTAATTCCTGCAGGACTACCTCTGCTTTTACATACCTAAACCAGCTTCTGCCTTATTGTAAAAGAACCGTTCGTGGTTTCTGGTAGAACCTAGGAACGCTCAAGCCATGGGAGTATTAACCGGTTATTATCAAGCTTTGTGTTTACTCAGAACAAGGTAGAATGATTAAGATGTAGGCAAGGTGGGAATAGAAAAGAACTGATATGGGAAGAGAATTCTTAGCGTAAATATTACATTTTTATTGGTAACTTAGTTTGTGTTAGTGAGTCAAATAATCTTTTTTTAAAAAAGAGTTTATTTTTATGTAATCTCTACACTCAACGTGGGGCTCGAACTCACGGCCCCAAGATCAAGAGTAGCATGCCCTGACTGAGCCAGCCAGGTGCCCCTCAAATCATTTTTAATTGAATATTTCTTTTTCCTCCATATGAATTATAGTATTCCAGAAAGAGGTTTTGTTCAGAACTCTAAGAATGATTTTAGGTTCAACTGATTTTTTTTTAAATTTTTTAATTAATAGTCTTTATTTTCAGAGCAGCCTTCAGCTTTACAGAACAACTGAGCAGAAGGTACAGAGTTTCCATATACTCCCTCACCTCTCCCTACTGCTTCTCTTATTATTAATATCTCCCATTAGCATGGAAAATTTGCTAAATGGATGAAGCAGTATTGACTCCTTATTATTAACTAAAATTTATAGCTTACATGAGAGTTCATTCTTCCTACAGTTCTAGGGGTTTTGACAAATGTTTATTTATCTGTATCTACTGTGAGAACACCTTACAGAATAGTTTAACTGTGGTGAGTATCCCCCGTGCTCCGCCTGTTCATTCTTCCTTCCATCCCCAACCCCTGGCAACCGCTCATCTTTTGACAATCTCCACAGCTCTGCCTTTTCTAGAATGTCAAATAGTCGGGGTCGTACTTTGGGAAGCCATTTTAATTTTTCCTTTTCTCACTACCTAGTATGCGTTTAAGCTCCCTCTGCGTCTTTTCATGCTTTGATAGCTTATTTCTTTTAATTGCTGAACGATATATTCCATTGTGGATGGAATGGTACATCGTGGGTGTACCACGATGAATTTTGATAGCAGGTAATTGCCTCGTCCCTGTCAAAGTAGGAAAAATCTACCTTTCAAAGTTAACTGAGTGTATATATTTTATGGTTCATTTGATTCCTACATTTGGAGATAAATTTGAAAGCGTCGTTTAAAAAGTTTGGCCTCAATTTTGAGTTAATAGTAACTAATGCATTATAATTACTTAGTGTACCTAAAACTTTAATTAAGTGAAAAAAAGCTGCCTTAAAGCTGCACTGGTGGGGGGTGGGGAGGATATTTGATGAGGTTTATGGTCAACCAGGGAGTGTCGTGTCATCCGATGTGACGAGGGAGGGACGAAAATATTTTATGTGTAAGTGTGAGTGTGTCGGGGTATGTGTGTGTGTGTGTATGTGTGTGTGTGTGTGTGTGTGTGTGCACCCAATGAAAGAAAGCCTAACATTTTCAGTGAGAAAACATTCTGGGAATTCTTTGTCAGGAAGGTGGACAGAGCACATCATCCTGGCAGACCTGAAGGATCATTGGTAGGTGCCTCAAAATTACATATTGTAGGATAAGTGCCACTTATGCTAAGGAAGGAATAGAATGAGAGACTACTTCTCACCATAGCACTTGCTAGACAAAGTTGTGGAGGAATCAGGTGTCTGGGTGCTGGGAGGAGAAATTGAGATAATGGTGACTTCCCTTTTCAGGATCGACATGATTAGAACCAATCGTAAAGGTTGGGGTGATCTCATGGGGAGGTCCAGGTGTCAGGAAGCACCTCTAAGTCCCTGAAGTGGAGCTTATGTGTTGGAAGGGGATGTGGGGACTGGACTCCAGCCCAGGTTCAAAGGTCACCTGTGGCTGGAAGCTGGCCCCGGAGCCACTTCCTCACTGTGGACTGCTTCCCTGATGGGTGTGGACCGAGGGAGCAGGACCCAGGACCGGGGGTGTGGGGACTGTGGGCGGCATTGCAGCCCGGGATCCGGGCGGGGCCAGCAGCGCCTCCACAGAGGGAAGTGTTTGGGGGCACAGCGCCCGTGTTTCAGATGTTTCCATTTCACTTTCCTTTTGGCACTGAGAGGCAGGGAGACCTGTATGGAGTAATTTACTCTCAATTCGAGGCGTGGGGAAGCCCTTGCAAAAGGAAGACTTCCTGCTTGAGTTACTCACTGAAAACAAAACAAAACAACAAAAGAATGTGGCTTTATTTCACCCAAACTAGCCAAGAGACCATCTCGTAATGTGTTCCAGCTTGGACTCTAATTAAGGAGGAATTCTTCTTTCAGGCCAAAAAACATACACAGAGAACATCACCTCTGTCTCCCCACTGAGCATGCAGAGCAGGGAGCGGGGTGGGGGCGGAGGACCAAAAGTCACTGGAACACACAGACTAAATTGAGAGACAATTTGAGTCTCAAAGTCACACACACAGAAAAATCATTTTCTTGTTAATGACTCATTTAGCATCTCTGTTGGACAAATTATAAGGCTACTGTAAAGTCTTTTTCGTCACATATCTTTTTCCCCCTATAATGCACATTAAAATATATATTTTGACATCACTGACATTAGGAGCAAATGCATCTCCCATTTGCTGTTGTCATTCGTGAAGTGGTCGTTTGCCACAATTCTCGGAGTTTGGCCAGAGCTGTTTATTGTTGCTTTAATTAAGTCGTGTGCTTTGTTGGTACACTAAGGAATTAAGCTATTGTTCATATCCACCTGATTTTTTTTAAAGATTGTATTTATTTATTTGACACAGAGAGCGAGATCGCAAGTAGGCAGAGAGGCAGGCAAAGGGAGAGGGGGAAGCAGGCTCCCCGCTGAGCAGAGAGCCCGACGCGGGGCTCGATCCCAGGACCCTGAGCCGAAGGCAGATGCCTAACAACTGAGCCACTCAGGTGCCCCCTACCTGATTGTTGTTGGAGAGCTTTCTATTGGTTATTTCTGATAGGTATTGTTTTTTTTTTAATCGGCATCAATGAGTGTCAGTGACTTACAAGAAAATCCCAAAGAAGCATTCTTTTAATTGAAGTACAGTTGACATGCAAAGTTACATTAATTTCTGGTGTACAACACAGTGATTCCACGAGTCTATGCATTAGGCTATGCTCACCGCAAGTGTGTCGCCAATGTTATTACATACCATGACTCGATTCCCTTTGCTGGGCTTCTTATTCCTGTGACTCATTCATTCCATTACTGGAAGTGGTATCCCACTCCCCTTCACCCATTCTGCCCATACCCCCAGCCTCCTTCCCTTCTGGCAACATCAGCAGCTTATTCTCTGTACTTACGGGGCTGTTTTCACTTTTTTATTTGTTCATTTGTTTTGTGTTTTAGACTCCACAGGTAAGTGAGATCCTATGGTATTTGTCTTTCACTGTCCGATTTAAATCACTTAGCATGATACCCTCTAGGTCTCTCCAAGCTGTCGCAAATGGTAAAAGTTCATTTGTTTTTCATGGCTGAGTAAGAATATTCCACTTATTGTTACCCATTCACCAATCGGTATTGTAAATAATATCTTGGTGTTGTAAATAATCTTGAATAAGTATAGGGGTATATATATCTTTTCAAATCAGTTGTTCTCATTTTCACAAAGGAACTACTTCTTTAAAAAATGCTGCATCACTGATACTCCTGTTTGGCATGGACATATTACTGTATGAAAAATACCAGAAAATAAGAAAGCATTTCTCTGTTTGTTATTTTATTTTCTTTTTAAAGATTTTATTTATTTATTTGACAGAGAGAGCACAAGCCGGGAGAAGAAAGAGAGGGAGAAGCAGGCTCCCCAGTGAGTAGGGAGCCTGATGTGGACTCAATCAATCCCAGGACCTGGGATCATGACCTGAGCCAAAGGCATCTCTCTCTGTTTTTTAATTAGCAGCCTTTTTTTTTTTTTAGTCTTTCTTAGTGATATATAAGATAATGGGGTATCATTTTACCAAAGATTTCTTAGTTCTGTAGTAGATAATCTTCTGCATAAAAGCCTATTGCTTTTTTCATTGATACATAGTTAACATACATTCACCAATTACCCATCTCAGGGATTTGCTGGGTTATGTTTTTAACCCTCTAACTCCAACACTTTATATGTATTTTGCTTTGGGGCGCCTGGGTTGCTCAGTCATTAAGCATCTGCCACGGGCTTAGGTCCCAATCCCAGGGTGCTGGGATCAAGCCCCACATCGGGCTCCCTGTTCAGTGGGAAGCCTGCTTTTCCCTTTCCCACTCTCCCTGCTTGTGTTCCCTCTCTCACTGTCTCTTTCTCTGTCAAATAAATAAATAAAATCTTTAGAAAAAAAAGTATTTTGCTTTGATAAAATACAAGTACTTCAATTTCTCAAATGTGTTACTAGCAGTCTTTCTTCTTACAGATTTTTAAGGAGCACATGGAACAAACTTCCATTATTTCCAACAACAATCTCTTTGTAAAGTATTCTAATGTTGCTACTCTAAGCCCATATTACGTAATGTAAGTTCTTATTGGTGCTTATACATGTCAATATATCATAATTCTAATAGAATTCTATGGTCAGATATGTTTGAATATGCCAATATAGCCACATCTGTACTAGCTAGGTATACACTGTACCTCTTGCAGTTGAGTTAAGCTACCTGAGGAGTCAAGATTTTGATGCCTAGAATAATCAATGGGAGCAGCCCTACTTATAAAAATTGCTTCAGTGTCACTTTTATTCAGTTGTTTGCTCAACAATTGTCATTGAACACATTATGTCGTAGGCTCCAGAAGAGACATGGAGGACACAGAAGTCAGCAAGCACATGGCATGTAACCATTTCATTCCCTGTGATTTACTCACTCACTAGTTAATGATATTTGTGTTCTGCTTGGTTCAGCAAATCAACAAACACAATATCTCTCAAAATTTCACATGCTATCACTCAGCATGAGGAAAATACAAATCAAAACCACACTGAGATACCACCTCACACCAGTCAGAATGGCTAAAATTCACCAACAACGTATGTTGGCGAGGATGCAGAGAAAGGGGAACCCTCCTACACTGTTGGTGGGAATGCAAGCTGGTACAGCCACTCTGGAAAGCAGTATGGAGGTTCCTCAAAAAGTTGAAAATAGAGCTACCCTATGACCCAGCAATTGCACTACTGGGTATTTACCCTAAAGATACAAATACAGTGATCCGAAGGGGCACATGCACCCCAATGTTTATAGCAGCAATGTCCACAATAGCCAAACTATGGAAAGAACCTAGATGTCCATCAACAGATGAATGGATAAAGAAGATGTGGTATATATATACAATGGAATACTATGCAGCCATCAAAAAACCAAAATTTTGTCATTTGCAATGACATGGATGGAACTAGAGGGTATTATGCTAAGTGAAATAAGTCAATTAGAGAAAGACAATTATCACCTGATCTCACTGATATGGGGAATTTGAGAAACAAAACAGAGGATCATAGGAGAAGGGAGGGAAAAATGAAACAAGATGAAACCAGAGAGGGAGACAAACCATAAGAGCCTCTTAATCTTAGGAAACAAACTGAGGGCTGCTGTAAGGGAGGGATGTGGGAGGGATGGGGTGGGTGGGTGATGGACACTGGGGAAAGTCTGTGCTACAGTGACTACTGTGAATTATGTAAGACTGATGAATCACAGACCTGAAACAAATAATATATTACATGATAATAAAAAAATTCTGAAACAAATAATGTATGTTAATAAAAAAATTCACATGTTCAAAGTTTTATAGATCTGTATGTACTATGACACCAGTGTCATACTGAGAATTTAGCTATTGGTGGTATTTGTTGTTTGTTGGGAATAAGATGTAAAAGTAAAGGACATGATGACTAATCCTATCATTCTCGAATGCTAGCTAATATGGTCGTGTCTGACCACACATACCACTTGAGACTCCAGGGCAAATCCTTGTTACTTGCTATTAATTCTGTCCGTTCCACCTGGTGAGCAGGGCTGGATCCCACGGTTGCAAAGGCACCAGAGGTGGAGGAGGACTCAGCCCTCATCAACTGCCCCCACTCATGTACCCCTATACACATCACATTCCCAGCCTGCTGGGTTTACCTAGCTGGCAGCCGGAACTGGAAGAAAGAAAAGAAAGGGCCCTCCCCCAAAAGGCAGTGGCTCTTCAGTTTTACAGAACATAAAATTACAGAGGAGTCATGAAAAGGCAGATGTTTAGCTCTATCCCCTAGAGATTTTGATTCGGTAGAACAAGGTGGATGGAGCGCAAGGATTTGGACACAGGTGTTCTCAAGCCACACTGACCTAGGACCGTGGGCAGGATCACTCTAAACAGTTTCTTCTCCGCAGCCTTTAAAGAAAAGGAGGCTTTCATTACTTCACCAGTTGCAGAGGAGCTAGGAGTTCAGGTATCTCTCTCCCCCACCCCTCAAACACACACACCACAAAAGGAAGAAAAATTGCCCCAAAGGGAAGATATTCTATCTTTTTCTTCCATCCATGATAGAAAGATGAATATTGGGCTTCCCCTCCCATAACCAACAGCTATTAAAGTGGACCAAATATATGAAGCAACTGTTTTTAAGCATTAATTAACAACAGGCAGCAAAGGTTGTTACTCTCAGGAGAAAGAAAACTCCAGAAGTATGTTCTGCATTCACCCCAGCTCTCTGCCTGGAGGCCCTTTTCAAACTGCGGGCCAGAGAGCTGCACTTTAGCTGGGCAGAGAAACAGGCGTTGCGATCTGAGGCTGGCGAAGCAGGTGTGGTTTGCAAGGCGGGGTACCGGGGAGGAGGGACAGGTGCAGAAAAGGAGTTCCAGGATCTGTGGATCTGTGAAAGAGGCCTCTTGCCCTCTGGCTGGGGCAGACCTGCGCATGTGTGTGCACAGACCGACTCTGTGAGGCACGACAGCGAACCGCTATTGGTCTCTCCTTGGTCCCCAAAGCTCTAGCAGTGCAGGAGGATGCTGGATTTCCAACCAGCCCACGGACAAAACTCTAAATCCCCTGGGCCTTTTCAGTCATGTCATTTCCAGGTTAACATTCTTTGTCGACTCCTCTTTGCTCTCAAGAAAAATGGCTAAAATTCTACTGCTGGCCTCTGGCACAGGCGAGGCCCCGCCCCTGCAGCCCCTCTAGCCATCTCTTCTCCTTGCTCCGGAGGCGTCCCTCATTCCAAGCCTCCCTTTGTCAGTACCTCCAACCTCAGGGACTTTAAGAAGGCGGTGTCCCCCATCTGAGATACTCACTCTGCTTTACCGGATCAGACTGGATAAAAAAGCAAGATTCAGCACAGAGGAGGTTTAGAGCCGAGAAGCTATTCAGTGATCATGGATAGATGTCACCATACATTTGTCAAAGCCGCTGGAATGAGAGTGAATCCTAATGTAAACTATGGACTTTGAATGATAATGAAGTGTCAGCGGAGGTTCATTGAGTGTAACAAATGTACCCCTCTGGCGGTGCCCTGTGGGAAGCCTCTACCTCTTCTGCTCAGTTTTGGTGTGCACCTAAAACTGCTCTAAAAATTAGTCTTTTTTTTTTTTTTTAAATGCAGCTATGAGATGACCTCCTGCCAGAGTAAAAGAAAGCAGGATAAGCACAGCACCTGATCTCTGGGAGCTAGAGTCTAATGGGGAAACAGACCTTTAACCCATATAGAGGGTAAAAAAAAAAAAAGGAAGGGAGGAGCCTGCGTGGCTCAGTGGGTTAAGCAACCGTCTGTCTGCTCAGGTAATGATCTCAGGGTCCTGGGATGGGGCCCCACATCTGGCTCCCTACTCAGCAGGTAGCCTGCTTCTCCCTCTCCCTCTGCAGCTCCCCCTGCTTGTGCTCACTCTCTCATAAATGAATGAATGAAGTGAGGGCATTATGGAATTCTCTGCAAAACAGGGGAGGGATTTAGGTTTACAGGATATTTTTCAAGGCTTCTGACCATGTTCTGCACTAACATATATAATTTAAAATGGAACTCCATTCACACAGGCACATGTACACACACACACACACACACACACACACACACACACTTACACAAAACCAAAGTAGACATTTCATGAAGCAATATTTAACTTTTCTATTCTATTCTACTTCATGTTAGTCTATAAATTTTTCCTTGCTGGTAAATACCTACTTTATCGATTTTATGACCAGTGAATTAGTGATAATCTGCAGTTTGAAAAGCACTGCCCACTCTGGGGAAGAGCAGGGACTGAGAGGAGCAGACACATGCTCCAGGCAAAACAAAAGAAATGTACAACGTATCTGCATGCAGTTTCTGTTGTCATTTTTCTCTAGGGTTCCTTTTGGTACTGAAGAGACTGAAAAGTCAAAACTACATTTTCCACCCCCCCCAAAAAACAAAAAAAAACCCAAAACTACATTTCCCAGACTCCCTTGCAGCTAGGCTCTCGTGCTGGGCTCCACGTTTGTGGTAGGCTTTACAACTCAGCTGCAGTAGCAAGAGGAGGATATTGAAGTTGAGTCTCAGTCACCATCTTACTGGTGATTTTAGGTGGTGACACGTAGAAGCAAGGTCTTAAAGACATGGCATTTGCATGTTGCCTGCCCAGTCACCAGCTTGGCTGCTGAGAGGTACTTGTACCCATTGTGTCTACATCTTCCTGACTGCTGGGTTGTGACATGTCTGTCTAGGAGTAAACTTAATGGTGGCTTCTGATTACTGCTTTCTTTCCATAATTTTATAAGTACCTAGTTCTCTATATTGAATCTTTTTCTTCTTAAAATAAAAAAAAAACCAAGGCACAATCATAGGGTTTCACTTATTTATGGGACACAAGGAATAGCATGGAGGACACTAGGAGAAGGAGGGGAAAAATGAAGGGGGGGGAATCAGAGGGGGAGATGAACCATGAGAGACTATGGACTCCAGGAATCAAACTGAGGGTTTTGGGGTTGGGGGGAATGGATTAGCCCAGTGATGGGCATTAAAGAGGGCACATATTACATGGAGCACTGGGTGTTATACCCAAACAATGAATCATGGAACACTACATCAAAAACTAATGATGTACTGTATGGTGAATAATGTTACATAATTTAAAAAATTATTAAAAAAATAAAAATTTTAAGAAAGCAAAGCACAATTATATGTTGATTACAAGAGACCCAATTTAAATATGAAGACAAAGATAGAAAAGAAGAAGAAGAAAAGATAGAAAAAGATATACAAACACTAAGCATTAGAAAGCTGGAGTGGCTATATTAATATCAAAGTAGACTTCAATGCAAGAAATGTTAGCAGAGACAAGGAAAGATAGTTTGCAGTAGCTCCACAAGAAGACAGTAATCCAAAATGTGTATGCGTCAAAAAAAAAAAAAAAAAAAAAAAAGCTTTGAAATCCATGGAGCAAAAACCACAAGGTAAAAAGAGAATATGAGACAAATCTACAATATAGTACATTTCTTCTTCCATAATTGCTTTTTTAAAATATGTATATATTATTTATTTATTTATTTATTTATTTATTTATTTATTTATTTGACAGAGAGCAAACAAGTACAAACAGGTGGAGTAGCAGGCAGAGGGAGAGGGAGAAAGCAAAACAGGCTCCTCGCCAAGCAAGGAGCCTGACACGGGGCTCAATCCCAGGACTCTGGGATCATGACCAGAGCGGAAAGCAGTTGCTTAATCAACTGAGCCACCCAGGGGCCTCTATCCTTCCATAATTTCTTGAACAAGTGGCCAAAAAAAAAGTCAGGTAGAATATAAGATTTGAACAACTATCAATCAATCTTCCCAAATTAGCATTGTTAGAACACTTTTTCCAACCACTGTAGGATATACCTTTTTCTCAAGTACACATGGAACATTCACCAAGATAGACCATATTCTGGTCCATAAAACAAGTATCAATAAATTTCAAAAGATTGAAATCATACAAGGTATGTTTTCTGACCACAATGGAATCGAATTAGAAATCAATAATCCAAAGATATATGCAAAACCCCCAAATATTTGAAAATTGGACAATGTATTTTTGCAGGATGTGGGGCAGGGGAGAGGGAGAGAGAGGATCTTAAGCAGGCTCCACATCCACTGTGGATCCTTATTTGGGACTCGATCTCACAACCCCAAGATCATGACCTGAGCTGAAATCAAGAAGGACCAGAGTTGAAGAGTGCCCAGGTGTAGAGTTTCTGTCTGTGGGTCCTTCTTTTTGTTGTTCCCCAAACTACAATGTCCTTCTCTTCCTGTCTCTAAACAGGAGTATCTATGCATCATGTAAGTTTCATTTAAATGCCGCTAAATCAATATTCGCATCTCAAGTTGCTTTAATCTGTACTAATCTTCCCCACCCTCAAACTCCTGTGACACATACTGTTTATGGTACTTTTATTGTTTCTTAATCACATTGTAGTTGCCTTGTCATTAGCTGGTTGTTATCAGTCTTCTCAATGAAATTATCAGCCACTAGAGAACAAGACTCTCTTTCTCTGTCTTTCCCACCTAGACTGGAAAGGCCAAGGAAGACACCAGTCAGCCTTATTCCTGGTTTTAGCCACACTTTTAGCTTCGGACAGTCTGGGAGTATGGAATATGCCACACAGGCACTACTGAATGAAGGTGTGGTTATGGGGGCCTGTTACAGAATGTCATGAGGATGAAGCAGTGACACCACAGTCTTCAGACACCTGAAATGTTTCAAGGAAGGTCCACGTGGCAGACACAGGAAGAAGGCTTTGCAAGAGAAGTTGATGAAAGACTGTAATGACCTAGTACTAAGAGTGTAAAAGAAATGCATTAGCTGGTGACCATTTTATTCTTTTAGAGTGATGACTAGGGCACAAAATCCACAACTCTAAGGACTGTTCCCTGCCTATTCTTATCATCAGTGAAGTTTTAGAGTCCATAAAACATAATATTGTGTGTTTTTGTTTGCTATCATTTCCACAAAGTGTGTTAAATGCCTTTCTCTGTGATTTTTTCATTATTTTTATCGTGCTATGTTAGTCACCATACAGTACATCATTAGTTTTTGATGTAACGTTCCAAGATTCATTGTTTGCGAATAACACCCAGTGCTCCATGCAATCCATGCCCTCCTTAATACCCATCACCTGGGCCATTTTTGAAGACTTTTTTTTAAGGATTTTATTTATTCGACAGAGAAAGACACAGCAAGAGAGGGAACACAAGCAGGGGGAGTGGGACAGGGAGAAGCAGTCTTTCTGTAGATTAGGGAGACTGATGTGAGGCTCAATCCGAGGACCCTGGGATCATGACCTAAGCCGAAGGCAGACACTAATGAGTTAGCCACCCAGGCACCCCTGAAAACATTTTTAATGGTACAAAATAATCTATCATTGACACAAACCATAATTTTTTTTAATTCCCCACTTCTGAAAACTTAGGTTGTTTCCAAGTATCACTACTTATAAATAATATTTTGATACATAATTACGTAACTGCTTTCCTAATTATTTCTTTAGGATAGATCCCAAAGAATTCTAGAAATGAATTACTAGGTCAAAGAGAATGAGCACTTTATTTATTTATTTATTTTTAAATTTTTTGAGACTGAGCACTTTAAAGATCTTTTTTTCTTTTTGCTAAGTTGCTTTGTAAAATTTACATTTCATTTACATTTACATTTCACGAGGTATATTTCAAAAAAAAACATGAGTACCTGTTTCAAAAAAAAAGAGCTGCTTCTTTTTAAAATGGAGAATCTATATTCTAGGTACAAACTTAGTACTATGTATAAAAGAATTAACAAAATGAACAAATAAAGGTGAAAGAGCTCTATTCAGTGGTGCCTGAATTGTCTTGGTGACAATATTAGTGACACTAGTGATGTCATGAGTATACCTAACTTACCTTTTTGTTCAACTTCCCAATAAGAAAGCAGTGTTTGATTATATGATGGAGGAGTTCCCAGTGAATCAATGGTCTGGACTCTCAAAATCAGGGGAAAATATGCCTTGATTTGCAAAGCTGGAAAATTACATATATTGCACGTGACCAGACGTATATATTTTTAAGTTGCAAGCTATGACTGTATGTTGTGACTCTACATCACTTAAAATATGGGTCCAGTCAACTGATAACAATGAACATGCCGAAATAAGTGTTGTCAGGCTCAGCGTAAGCTGCTTTTCACCTGACTCTGGAAATAGGGCTGTCTGCCGACTTTCCTGTCCCACCGTGAACCCCAGGAGGGGCTCAGTGACCAGGGAGGGTGACAATTAAAAAATTCACAAGAGTTCTCACTGGAGAAAACTTGGCCCTTTCTTCTTTTATAAAAGAAAAATTCTTTTATACTGGTAAAACTTGGCCCTTTCTTCATAACGTAACTCTTCCCCCAGAATTTAGGGACACAGTAAATTTTATTGCAGACCGGGGAGAGGAGCAGAGAATGGAGGGGTTTACCACACAGAAATGCCAACAACTTCATAGGGAAGTTCAACACCAAGAAGGCTTGCGTGGTCCTCAGGTGTCCTTTGGTGACCCAACTGGGGGAACTCCCAGGCCTTGGCCCATCCCTGGAGCCTCACCTGATCCTCAGGGGCAGTCCCTTACCTTCCCTGTTCCCAATAGTACCCACTTCCTCTCCCTCCCACTCCCACCCCTCAGGCAACAGGTAAATCTTTTATAACATTCTATGCACAAGGGTTTTGAAAAAACTCTTCTCTGGAGCTTGTGGCTGATAGCCTCATCCTCAGAATGCAACCTTCCAGCGAAGCATGGCTCAAGGCCATCTTGTAAACACAGGAACCTTCTCTTGGGTCAGTTTCAATACAAACCAAATATTATTTTCCAGCTCACATGATATCTAAAATGGAAATCACATTTTTGTCACTCCTGGTTGTGTTTGTTACATTTCGTTTTGTTTTTTAACTCCTCTATTTTTGAGGCTCCCCGTTTTCCTCAGAATAAAACCCACATTCTTCACCTGAGCTATCAGGGTTCTCCGCGGATTCTCCTCCTTCTCACACTCTGTCCTGCAGCAAAACTGAGCTTTTCTCACTTCTTCGAGCAGGCCATGTTCTTTTGGTCTCTGGGCCAAGGCATGTGTGTTTTCTACGCCTGGAAGGATCTACATCAGCCACAATCTCTTCCCACCACACTCCCAGCATTTTGCCTGACTCCCAGTTGCCTGTAGTTCTCAACCTAGTTCTCTGCTGAAATGTGTTTTCTGACTCCAAAGACCCATCATCCTTTCCACACAGTCTCGGGTATCACACACACATGTTCAGCTCTCTGTATCCCACCTGACAGTGAATTCTTTGCATTCATGGATACATCTGTTAATTCCTGGTCTCTGAAGCCTTGTATTGATGACACTTGGATAATGACTGCATGGTTTAATATAGAGGTCATCAATTTTTTTCTGCAAGTTGCCAGATCATTGATATTTTAATCTCTGTCGCAACTATTTGACTCTATTGTTGCAGCACAAATGCAGATACCGACAGTAGGTAAGCCAGTGGGCATGGCATGTGCCAATAAAACCCTCCTTATGAAAACAGATGGTGGGCTAGATTTGGTCCAGAAGCCACAGTTTGCTGATCCCTCGTTTAAGATATAAAGAAACAATGTATCTTTAATAAATCAAATATGTTCTTTCTATAGATTCGATTATAGCTCTGCACATAGTTAAACCCACGGCGCCACTTAGTAGGCGAAGGGGCTGGTTGCAGGGGTGGCCAGAGGGGGGAAGTCACAGCCTCCTCTGTTTGGCCAGTGGAGGTTTTACATTTCCACTATCTCTGTAGCCATAACTTTCTTCTCATTATCAAAACAAATCATCAAATGAAAAAGAATAAGGTTTTTTTGTTACTGCTGTTGTTAAAATCTCACCAAGATAAAGGTTGAGCCTAAAAAATAAAATAAAATTGATGAGATTTAAAAGCAAACACGAAAGCCAATGAGATAAAAGGTTGAAAGCATAAAAGATGGACTGAGCTATAAAGCCAAAATGCAATGAAAATTTAAAGTAAATGAGATTACAGGTTAAAGAGGAGAATTAAACACCAGTCGTGTAGGGATAAAAATTAGAAATCTGTAAGACTTAGGAGGATCAAAGAATGATCCTAATAATGGGAAAAAGCAAAAACAAAAAAAAAAGCAAAAAGATTACAAAAGGTTGATGCAGAGAATAATATAAAGAGGAAAAAAGTAAAGGCAGGGTGAGGCGAGGCAGAGAGACCCTAAGATCTCCAGAGCAGGACTGAAGGGGGAGGGGCTGGCAGCCTCCTCTTGGAAAAAGGCCTGTTTCTGCGGGAGTCAGGGGAGCAGCTGGTCAGAGGGGAGAGAAGCAAGGACAGTGACCCCCTCCTTGACAAACTCCATAGAACTGAGTGGGGACCTGGGTGTCCCCACTGCATGACTCCACTGGGCACAAAAGACATCCCAGGAGACCATCTGGAGGAGGAATTGACCATCAGATGGGCTGAACTTTCAAAGTCTCTGGTTCAGGTATTTTTCTCTCCTTTTCCCATCAAATATGGGGAAAAAAAAATAAGAACAAAAATAATTCCTCTGCCAAGTACGTACACTATAGACATACATGCGTCTGTGTCAATATATAAAAACTGTATGAAAGTTCACACAAAATTGTATCAATATTGTATTAAAAAGTGTTTATAAAATTGTACATACATGAAAAATTGCAATTGTATTGAAAAGTGTCTGTAAAATTGTACATACATGAAAATGATACAATTATATATCATTGTGTTTGTTGATATATATTCATATACATGTGATTTTATATGTATGTGTGAAAATTGTATTTGTTTATATCTAAGTCAGATCTTCTGAGGACTGGCCAAAAATATGAATACACACACTACACACAGGCACGTAGGTCCGCATGCAGGCACCCACGACATTACATTACTCAGGATAGATCCCAACAGTAATGTAGACATTGATGTCACCATCCAGGGAACTGACCATTGTCCCAGGGAAGCAAGTTTTCGCAAAAGTTCGCAAACACAGGGAATTCAGGGTCTACCTTTCCCAAGTGAAGAGAAGTCCCAAAGGGGAAGGTTGCCAGGAGGAGACTGGACAGTAGCTTCAACACGACTGTTGTTCCCTTAGTGATGCTGCAGCTCCCAGAAAAGACATGTGAAAGTCATTTTGTTGCTGAGTACAAACCAGTTGGAAAAAATTTTTTGAAATCGTAGACACAATGGAAGAACAAATCTAACATGTTTTCTTGTTAATCTTCACAGTGCATTTGAGTTTTGAGGATGATTCTGAGTCTCACATTTGCCAAGCTGTACAGTCTCGTGCATTATAGGATCACACTTGACTGACACTCCTTACCTGACTCACCACTAGGCATGCTCTTGGTGGTGCAAGAAAGCCCTTTCAGATGACTGCATTTTATGAAAGTCTTAAGGTAGATACGAGATAATCAATGTAAATGAGAGCTTATTTGTGGTCAATGTAAATAAACCTAAAACAGAGGAGTTTTCTTTATCTCATCCTCTCACTTTCTTTTTCTTTTCTTTTCTTTTTTTCTTGTTCACACTATGCAAAACTCATACTGCAGTGGCCTTCTGGGGCTGACTTAAACTGGCTTGAAGGGACTTGGCAAGTCTTCCCAACTTTGCACTCAGTGAAGTCAATTTGGAAACTTGAATCCATCATGGCAGAAGAGCTAGACCATGGAAATCAGCAGAGGCTAAGAATCAGGGCTCTTCCCCCCAGTTGTTAAAACACTGACCAGCTCTCTTCAGCCATATCAGAAAGGGAGAAATGTTCTGTTAATACTGAAAGCTCTTTCTGCAAGACAATGGTGAAATATATTTGTTTGGTGGCTTACTAATGAGAACCATATCTCTTTGGTAAAAATACCTAGTTCTCTCTGGCATCCTTGTAAAAATTTAACTTGATGATATTCATTAGGTTAAGTTCTATTCATTAGTAGGAGAGATTGTTCTGATTTCAGCTATTCTCTCTGGAAATGGCCTTGTTAAAGTTTATCAGGTCATTAACCGGTTGATGATCATTTTTATATTATACACGTGGGTGGTTTGCCGCAGAGGCTAAGTAGGACTATATCAGGTGACAGCTTAGTGATGGATCAATAGAACATGTAAAGATGCTATAGTTACACTTAAGGAGCAACAGAAACACTGAAAAGACCCGAATGAGGAGTAAGAACATCTCGTTTTTAAAAAAAAAATCAAAGCACAATTGCTAAAAGACATAAAGCATGTGCCTAGGACAGAAGTAGATGTCTGGAAATAAGTATTCAGTTGACTTGCATTGCTTTCACCCAATTAGCTGTTTTAAATAGTGACTCATTACAATTAGAAAAATGAGGTTGATCTCTTCATAATTAAGAAAGAGGTGGTGTGTATCTTTGTGTAACATGCGATGTGTAAATTCTCTCTTTTTACATTAAAGGGCAGATAAACCATTAAATGTTTTTGGTTTTTAACTGCATACATTTAGGCAACAGCCTACGTCTACGTAGACCAAGGGTCTTAGTATTAGCTTCCCTGTTATTTCAAATGGAAAAATTCAGTCCTGGGGAACAAGTTCTGTGTCACAGTGAGAAAATGCAAACCAAGAGCTTTAAGTCTTGTCACATTGACGAAGCATGTGAAATCCCGCGGTCAGCGAGGACAGACATGGTTAATTTTACCATCTGAGTTAATCATCACCTTCCAAATTAGGCCCTCAGAAAACTAGACCCCTCAAAAAGACACCTTCCTGGACAGAGGTGGTGTGGTCATGGTGTCAAGAAAACAAAACAGGGGCACCTGAGTGGCTCAGTCATTGGGCATCTGCCTTTGGCTTAGGTCATGGTCCCAGGGTCCTCAGATTGAGCCCCACATTGGCTCCCTGCTGAGCAGGAAGCCTGCTTCTCCTTCTCCCACTCCTCTTGCTTGTGTTCCTACTCTATCTCTCTCTGTCAAATAAAATCTTAAAAAAAAAAATAAAAAGAAGGGGCGCCTGAGTGGCTCAGTGGGTTAAGGCCTCTGCCTTCGACTCCGGTCAAGATCTCAGGGTCCTGGGATGGGGCCCCACATCAGGCTCTCTGCTCAGCAGGGAGCCTGCTTCCCCCCTCTCTCTGCCTACTCGTGATCTCTCACCCTCTCTGTCAAATAAATAAATAAAATCTTAAAAAAAAAAAAGATTGTCTTTCTCCCTCTGCCCACCCCTGTCTCCTGTTCTCAGGCTCTTTCCATGAAAACAACAAACAAACAAACAAAATAAAAAACTGAAATAAAGATCCTGAAGTGAAACTGGAAATGAAGCAAAAAAATAAAAAAATAGGGGTGCCTGGGTGGCTCAGTGGGTTAAGCCGCTGCCTTCAGCTCAGGTCATGATCTCAGAGTCCTGGGATGGAGCCCCACATTGAGCCCCGCATCAGGCTTTCTGCTCGGCGGGGAGCCCGTTTCCCACTCTCTCTCTGCCTGCCCCTCTGCCTGCTTGTGATCTCTCTCTCTGTGTCAAATATATAAATAAAATCTTAAAAAAAAAAAAAGAAAACAAAACAGCTGCAATCTCTATAAACAAGTTCTGGGAAGGAAATGGAGGGAAGACTTTCCAAATGTGACCCTTTTTTTTTTTTTACAAAGATACAAAATAATTAAAGCATGAGAGTGGGCATCTTAAAAGATAGTTTCTAATTTAAATATTTTCATAATAAAACTCTAATATTGAAATTTTTGCATTATACTTGCATTACATTGATTTCAATGTAACATAAAAAAGTTTGAGGCACCTTTTTATACTTCGTTCATTGTACACAATCGTTAAAAGCTAATCTTTTCAAACAGCTTCAGATAACATATCAAAATGTTCATTATGTAATGTTAAGTGAAAATGGCAAGCTATATTACTAAGTAGAGTGTGATTTTAACACATAAAACATGAGCATATATGTATTATAAATAAATCAATTAAAATCAAACTACATCAAAATATTTCAAAATCAGCTAACATTAGGATGTGCAATTATAAATTATTTTTTCTTCTGTATCCTAAGTTTTCTACAATGAGCACACATTATACATAAGAAAAAAGTAAGCTATTGAAAAAGTTCATATTCTATTCAGTATGAACGCTAACATGTTAATGTTAGAGAATATATCATTGGACCAAAAATCTAATGCAGATGAGAGTCAAAACAAGACCTTCTGTCACAGTGAATGTCCAGAAATAGATCATGGGATAAAGATAAAGATCTACCAGGACAGACCAGATGAAACAGAGACCCTGTAGTACTATGCTTCCTTATTAGCCTGGACAAGCCCTTGAGGAAAAAAATGAGGAACTGGGCACCTGGGTGGCTTAGTGGGTTAAGCACCTGCTTGTGGCTCAGGGTCCGGGGGATTGAGTACTGTATCTGGCTCCCTGCCCAGCAGGGAGTCTGCTTCTCCCTCTACCCTTCCCTCCTGTTCATGATCTCTCTCACACTCTCTCTCAAATAAATAAATAAAATCTAAAACAACAACAACAACAAAAACAAAAAAATGAATCATTTGTGGTGACTGACACCTGTGCAGTGCTTTAGTGCTTAGACAGCTCTTTGATTTTAACCGTAGTTAATTTAATTCTCGCAAAAAGTCAGTGAGCTTGGTAAGTGTCCTCATTGTACAGAGGAGTGTGCCGAAGTTCAAAGCTCTTTCTGGCACGCAGCGTGGCCAAGACGGTTCCAAGACTCCACGAACGTCACAGAAATGATTTAACAAAAAAGATTATTATTTCATGTGTTGTCCATAACGAGAATAGGTTCAAAAGCTATTGGTCTTTTTTGTTTGTTTTGAGATGAGTGCTGAATTTACCTAAAAGAATATACTTATTTATGTATTACCTGTACCTTTCTTCTTTGCAAAAGCGATACAAAGTAAGCCTTCCAGGGCCAATCGGCTTTTGACAATACCAACAACACCCTATTAGCTCTAGAACACTGCACATCATTAAAAATAAACTTTAAGTGAGAAGCCTGGATGTTGCGAGGCTTTTTCTGTTTTGTTTTTTATAACTGCGTAAAGGTTCTGGTATGTTGATAAGAAACAGGAAGCACCACAATAAAAAGAAAGTGAAGAAATCTGGAACCAACCAATCCCGTGTTTTTAGTTCCCTCAATCTGCTGGAGACTTCATTTAAAAGTTTACATCTTTTAGTGGAAAAATTAATTTCTCTTTCACAAGTTCCACTCACATTTTGTTGCTAATAAAACCAAGGATGTAAATACTATTAAGTACAAAACAGCCTGCTGCATAATTGTTTCAAAGCAATTACAGATTATATCGAGCCATTCGTGGAGCAGAAACAGTTTTTTCCAAGACACCAGCTCCCTGTACCTTGAAATTTTATTAGTCTAAGAATTTCATGCACCATATGTTAGAATATGAGACTAGCTGCAATTGAACAAACAACTTTCTGATATATAAGTGAATGATAACCTGATTTTAAATGTGTTTATCTAATGAGATAGTAACTGTAATTTACAACACATATAAAAACCCCCACTGTTACTCCTGGTGCACCTTTTGGCTAAAAAGGGTGATGTAGGGAGATATGCTAATGATGATCGTCTTGGTTTTTACCAAGTCAGTAATAAAATTTGCATTTGATATTGTGCACAGTAAACTGGGTTATTAGCCTTGAAAATGAGTCTCATAAAATTTAAATATAGGCTTAAATCACATTAACTGTCCTGTAGGTTTTCTGAGAGGCTTTAAAGCATTGTGTTGCCTCCATAGTGTAGGGAATGCAGATGTCTGTGTGCCTTCAAGGGGGCCCCCAAAAGGATACAAATGAGAGCTTGAGAGATGCACTAGGAAAGTATCCACTGTTCTTCCAGCTTTGAGAACCCGTCCCAGGTCAAGCACCTGTAGATCAAGGAGCTTAGGAAGGAGGGTCTTTCCAGAAAAGCCTTCTAAGGGGTTTCTTTTAGCCACGCCGGCCAATCAATCCTTGCTCAAGGACTGCTGGGACTGTTAACCCAGGACTTTGAGACTCCTGTGGCTTCACAATGCAAGAAAGTTGACAGCTGTGAAGTGCCTCTTATTATCCCGGAGAGGCATTGAAATTGCAGATGAAATGCTGAAGGACCTAGGGGTCTCAATTTTTCCAGTAACTTCCAATCACAGTGTCTGACTTTTTGGTCCACGCTGCATCACAACGATTTACTGATATGAGGAAGAAATACATTTGAGGGTGCAGATAATTCCTTGTTGACCTGGTGGTTGAATTGGGCACCTTGGCCGCTGCCTTGGGCACCCAGGGCACCATACCGCAGTAATCCAATGACAGAACTTTACCTCTCCCAAGCTTCAGCCCCGCCCATCACTGACTCCTCCAACCTGGCAGAGGCTATCCCTCGGATAAGTAACTCACCAGGGCAAGGCTGACTCCCAAGAGGCTTGGATGGCCATCCACCTCCAACTCCAAGACTTTCATCAGGATACTGCTAGGTCTAATTATTATTATTTTTTAAAGATTTTATTTATTTATTTGAGAGAGAGAGAGAGAGAAAGAGAGTGCACAGGCTGGAGGAGGAGCAGAGGGAGAAGGAGAAGCAGGCTTCCCACCCAGGGCTCCTGGGATCATGACCTGGGCGGAAGGCAGATGCTTAACTGACTGAATCACTCAGGCACCCCTCAGTCTAATTATTTAAACCTTTTTCTTTCCAGTCAAATTCACCATGCTTCTCATATATCTCCATTTTCCTTGATCACCACCCAAGATCTAAGCTCCTTGGATGTCAATCCCCTCCTGCATAAGTACCCTTCTTTTCTCTTGAACCAATCTCCTCCATTCTTCTGTCCCCCAATCTTCCATTCTGCCTGTGGAATAACAGATTCACATTCACCCTCAAGTTCTTCACTAGAAGCTCACTCTGCCCTTTGCCCCAACAGAACTCTGGCTTGAATCGCACTACTGGGTATTTACCCTAAAGATACAAATATCGTGATCCGAAGGGGCAGGCACACCCAAATGTTTATAGCAGCAATGTCCACAATAGCCAAACTATGGAAAGAACCTAGATGTCCATCAACAGATGAATGGATAAAGAAGATGTGGTATATATATACAATGGAATACTATGCAGCCATCAAGAGAAACAAAATCTTGCCATTTGCAATGACATGGATGGAACTGGAGGTATTACGCTAAGCGAAATAAGTCGGTCAGAGAAAGACAATTATCACATGATCTCTCTTATATGAAGAATTTGAGAGGCAAGGCGAGGGCTTGTAGGGGGGTGGGAGAGAGAAATGAAACAGGAAGGGATCGGGAAGGAGACAAACCATAAGAGACTCCTAGACTCACAAAACGAACTAAGGGTGGCTGGGAGGTGGGGGGTAGGGATAGGATGGCTGGGTTATAGACATTGGGGAGGGTATGTGCTATAGTGAGTGCTGTAAAATGTGTAAGCCTGACAATTCACAGACATGTACCCTGGGAAAAATAATACATTATATGTTAAAAAAAAAAAAAC
>CM053608.1:22053743-22074914 GCA_028646535.1 Procyon lotor
ACCTAACCACCTCAAGTGAAATTTCTTTGGCCATTAATAAACTGTATGTGGGGGGCGCCTGGGTGGCTCAGTCATTAAGTGTCTGCCTTCGGCTCAGGTCATGATCCCAGGGTCCTGGGATCGAGCCCCACGTCAGGATCTTTGTTTGGCAAGAAGCCTGCTTCTCCTGCTACCATTCCCTCTGCTTGTGTTCCCTCTTTCGCTGTGTTTCTCACTGTCAAATAAATAAAATCTTTAAATAAATAAATAAATAAATAAATAAATAAACAAACAAATAAATAAATAAACTGTATGTGGTTGACTCCTCATGTATTCCTAACTTACCTACTTAGCAGCACATGTCTCTCCTGGGCCTTCCCTCATCACAATATTCCTCTGTCTTGGGGCCTGCAGCACCTACTGACTCTCTAGCTGGTCAGTCTTAGACTTGGGGTTCCACTTTCCCTTCAGTGTTGGTGTTCCTCAAGATTTGGTCCCAGGACATCTCATCTTTTCTGACTCCCTATACTATCCCTGAGTGTTCTCACTAACTCCCACAGCCTTGAGCAAAATCTACATGCTGATATCTTTCACATATCTTCTTGGTTCCAATTTTCCAACTTGGACAAGTTACTTCACTTCTCTGGCCTCAGTTCTCTCATCTATAAAATGGGGTAATAGTAATTCCTATCTCTAGGTTTGTTGTGAGAAAAAAACAAGTTAATTCAAGTAAGCACTTAAGAACAGTATTTGGTACTTGATAAGCCTTTAGTAAATATTTCCTACATTATAATGATTATTATCATTATTCTAGGGCAGCTCTTCTTGGATGCCTCATAGGAACCTTAAATTTAGTGCACTGAAAAATGGAAATTATTACTATTTAGCTTTTCCCTATAAGCTTTTTCCTACTGAGTCTCCTAGTTCGATGAACATTAGTATCATTTACTCAAAACCGAAAGAATTCAATTCCCATTCCTCTTTAGTACATATATCTGATTGGCTGGATCACCAAATCTTATAAATTATGCTTCATTTCAAATCAGTTCTCTATTTCCTAAACTAACAGCTAGCTGCCTAAATCAAGTCTTCATCATGTCTGGTATGCAATAGTCTCCTGATCTCTTGACCTGTCCAAGATATTGCCCCCATAGTCCATTCCCTGAGTGATCTTCCAAAGCCCCTCTCCCACGTAAGTCCTTCTAATGGTCCCCCATTGCCCTCAAGACAGAGTCTAAACTCTTGTTTATAAAGACTTATTTATAAAGCAATTGGTAAGTTGTGTCTCCCTTATCCTCCCATATCTACTGTAAGCCCAGACTCTTAAAACTCTTTTCACTCTGTACTAGGGGGTCAACAAATGTGACTCTCAGGCCAAAAACAAACCAACAAAAATAGATAAAAAGGCAAGATGATTAACCTTTCAGTAAGAATAGTTGCTGGAAGAGTTTAGGACATTGCCTCTTGGCCCACAAACCCAAAAGAGTAACTATCTGGTCCTTAACAAAAAGTTTGTCAACACTTGCTCTATGCTCCATTCACCAAATTTATCTCAATTCCTTGATTATCTATGTTTCATGACCTTTGTATATGCTCCTTTCTCTATGCCTTATCCCCAAACCTACTTCCCATTCATCAAATATTAGTGCACATGTCACCTTTGCCAGCCAGAATTCTAGATTCTGTAAATCAGATCCTTAGTTAAGTTTATTCTTATTTTAATTCTTTTTGTGCTATTGTAAATGGGATTGTTTTCCTAATTTTTGTTCCCAAAAAGTTCTCTGTTAGTGTATGGACACAAAACTGATTTTTTATGTTGATTTTCTATCCTGAAACTTGACTGAATCTGTTTATCAGTTCTAGCAGTTTTCTTATGGAATCTTTAGGATTTTCTATATATAAGGTCATGTCCTCTGTAAACAGGAGACATTTTATTTCTTTCTTTTTTATTTGGATGCCTTTTATTTCTTTTTTTTTCATGCCAAATTGTTCTGTCTAGGATTTCCAGTGGTATGTTAAATAGGAGTGGGGAGAGTGGGCATCCTTGCCTTATTTCTGATCTTGGAGGAAAAGCTTTCAGATTTTTTACCACTTAGTATAATGTAAGCTGTGGGCTTTTCACATATGGCCTTTATTATGTCAAGGTAATCTTCTTCTATTCCTAGTTTGTTGAGAGTTATTATCATGAAGGGTGTTTAATTTTATAAAAAAAAAATTTTCTGCAATATAGAAAACAGTATGGCATTGCCTCAAAGACATAAAAATAGAATTACCATATGACCCAGTAGTTTCACTTCTGAGTACTTACAAAAAAAAAAAAAAATGGAAATCAGGATCTTGAAGAGATATTAGCACTTCCATGTTCACTGTAGCACATTTCACAATAGCCAAGCTGTGGAAACAGTTTAAATATCCATCAACAGATGAGTGGATTAAAAAAAAAATTTTTTTTAAGTGGTACATACATGCAAAATGGAATACTAGTCAGCCTTAAAAAAGAAAAAAATTTGCAAAATGCAACATGGAAGAAACTTGAGGATATTGTGCTATGTGAAATAAACCACTCACAGAAAGACAAGTGCTATGTAATTCTACCTACATGAGACATCTAAAAGCTAAATTCATAGTCTCGGAGTGGAATGGTGGTTGCCTGGGCCTTAGAGGAGGCAAAAATGAGGAGTTGCTAATCAACACACATAAAGAAAGCTTTAGTTAAGCCAGATGAATTAGTGCTAGAGATCTGCTGTACCCATTCTAAATGTTCACCATTAAGGTTTTCCTTTCCCAGGACTTACTACATACAAAAGGTCTCTGTTCATTCCATAGTTCTCAGAGTAGTGCAAGGCACAGACAGGTGTTCGGCAAGCATTTGGTCATTGAATCAATGCAAAGAATCAGTTCATAATTGTATCCTAATGAGGAAGACACTGCTCTGTAATAGTGTATTTGTCTTCTGCCCCAGAGAGTGTTAGTGCCTTGATTATGTGCTTTATCCCTACAACCCTAGCATCTAATACAGTCATGGTGCACATTAAGTACTAAAAAATATCGAAAACAACCAGTTAAGAGTCCTTAATAACAACAAAAGCCCTGCTCAGATAATCTTGCATCCTGTAGAATGAGAAGAATTCACCATGATCACGCTCACGGAAGTGGATTAGAGCTTGCAAGTCATGTCTTCCAGCAGTTAGCTTCCCTTAGCCACTCTTTCTGCAATTCCAAAGACTACCAGGAGGTGTCAGTGGAGACTTTTTAGGTCGTCCGTAGGTTCAGGTGTGAATAATTGAGGGGTGAGATTAAAAGTACATCTGAACTAATTTTCAACTTCTTTGACATTTACAGGACGATATAAGTATTGATGAAATATTAACTTAGTTTAAATATTACATGTACTTAAAACATCTTAGAATAATATAAAGGAAAACAGTTGCACAAAGATTTATGGCCTGTCCTCCATAATCAACTCTTCTCAGTTGACATGTCCCTTACCTCCAGTTATTTTGTCCAACTATAAGAGACATTATGAAGCTATAATTATACCTTGCTGATTTTTAGATTCTCTGTGCCCTGCTCTTTCCTAATTCTGTCAGATAACTTTTAAGTCTTTCCTCCTAAATATAAGAATAGGAAAGAAGCAAAATAATGACTGCAGTTTTTCTCTTTTTTCTGCATAAATCGAATTGAAACTGTGTGACAGATTGTCCCGTTCACGTTACATTCTCTATAAAATCAGGGTGGGAAGAAAGGAGCAAAAAGAACCCATGAAGCCTCTCAGGGGACCACAGCAAGTGTGCAATCAGAGATACCCATAATCCATAAGAACAGCAGAGTATCTCCTTAATCTGAACTCTCTAAGTTTATTCCGAGAAGGAATCTGCTTGTTCAAAATTATAGGCTATGCTTACTGGGAGTTAATTTTTTATGGGCCTCTGCTCTGCATAAGCCAGCAATCAACTGTGATGCAGAACAGGCTGAAGTCATCCCTTCTCAGATATCAACTTCACACACCTCCCTCAAACTGTACTGTTTCTGGCCCCTGTTTGTGCCGTGTGTGTGTGTGTGTGTGTGTGTGTGTGTGTGTGTGTGTAGAGTAGAGGGAAGAGAAAGAAGCAGAGCTATTCATCTTTTAATTAATAAAATATTAAGTAGCCTAATTTTATTTAAAAAAAAAACCAAAAATGTGAATGGAAAATATCAAAATTGTTCAGAGTGTATGTTTCTGAGCTTTTAAAACAATGACTGCATATTTCTTAACCAGGGAAAATTTTATTTCTATAAAGTAGAAGAGGACAATGCTTTCTAAAATTGTAACTTGGTGAGGGAGTGCCTGGTGGCTCAGTCGGTTAAGCATCTGCCTTCCACTTGCGTCATGATCCTGGGGTCCTCCTGGGATTGAGCCCAGCATCCTTCTCCTAGCTCAGCAGGGATCCTGTTTCTCCCTCTCCCCCTTTGTTCATGCTCTCTCTCTCTCTCTCTCTCTCTTGCTCTATCTTTCTCTCTCAAATAAATAAAATTTAAAAAAAATAAAAATAAAATTTTCACTGGGAATCCGTTTCTATTTTTTTCATCAAATTATCCCTACCAGAAAAAAAAAAAGTAAAAATTATTGGGAGAAGGCAAATAAAGGCTGCAACTGGTCTTAGAATTAGCCCTAACCTTCTGCATCAGAAGATTCTATACACAGGCAGCCGCCATGTATCAGCATTTATCCTGTGTGGTTTCCCAGGCACATCAGTATTTGAGGTGTGCGGGGTGCAGTTTTCCACTCAGTGTAGCATTTTACTTAAGGGCATTTTAAAGGGTCCAATATGTATGTAACAGAAAGCAAACATTTTGTGTCAACACGTCCAGCGGCAGATGCCTCTGAAAAAAGGCATTGCTACATATATTTATTTCGTTCTGATCTGACACTAATCGAGTACTAGAAACATCAGTGCACTGAGAGGCTTCATTTAGTCAGGCTGCTTGCCAGACTGAGGGTAAAAAAATCCATGCCATATACGCCTGGGATTGCTGTCTTGAAAACTAAGGAAGCTGTTAAATGCTTTGTCCTAAAGTTATTGGAAGGTCCCTGGCTCCCGCAACACACCTTTACACACTTTTTTTTTTCTGTTCCCAGGACGTGCTCTGAGAAAAAAGCTCCCTTTGGCACTGATGCTAGTTTATTAACACGCACTCGGATGGAAGCCTGGGCTTTCATAGTTGTGGAATTTTGCTGGTCAACATGAACGGAAAGCTCATCCTCACCCACAATTTTTCCCTACTCTTTAAACACACACACACACACACACACACACACACTCACACACACAGACAAAGGGATTTTCAAATGGCTGTACATCAAAAAATCATAGCCCATTGCTCAATGAAAATGTCATAACTACCAAATACAGCCATGGTTCTCATTTCAGGGCTTTACTTGTAGATTGATGATAATTTGAAGATTTTCAAGCCAAAGCAATGAGTGGTTTTTTTGTACTTCTCTTGCTTCTGTCCTTATTGTGTGACCTTTTATTTGAGAACATTGATTGCTTTTTGCCATTTGCTTAATGATTTTGACTTCATCCCTTTGGGCATCAGATTGGAGTCATAAAAGGAACAAAAAGTCACATTGCCCTATTTCTAGTGAAATAAACAAAATTGCATGAAAATGGAGGCCAAAAATAAGTATTCAAAAATGCAAATGCATTTTAGGATGCATAATAAATTTCAGAAAAGCTGCTATGTTGTTTTCAATTTGTGCTGATGTTAAATTTTGACTTTATAGGGAAAGAGTAGGAATCGAGGTAGACAACACCACACAACTGCTTTATGGTCTAAATAGCCTCAGTACTTGTGTGCTGCGATACTCGTTCCCAAATACAGGAATTAATTAACATAGAATGTGTGGCAAATAGAGGGGATCTTTTGACAAAGGAATTAAATTTCTGTACAGAAATGACAAACCCCTTAATCGTTGCTAAGAAAGTCCCTGCAACTATTGATCTCATTTGTCACGTCACTCACAGGAGATTTTCTGCTGGTTATTCTGCCAATCTTTTGGTGAGTAAACATTTATTAAGCTATCACAATGTCCAAAGCTTCGGTGCATGTTACCATATGGGTTTGCATGTTGTTGTGACCTGCTTCTTGTTTTCTCTGAACTTCTAACATTAAAAGAGAAAGAGAGCATAAAACATGTTTCTCTACATGTTCCAAATTGCTGTTATTTTATGTGCAATGAAAATCACTCATTTAAAATACCAGAAATTGCGGACGATATTTTTGGATGACAGCTTGGTCAAAGAAATTATTCTCTCGTTCCCCACACTCCTGACGACGGCAATAGGTTGGACCGACTTGTCCATGGGATATTACAGTATTCCTTGTTGTTTTCTTTTACCTTACCCACACTTTTGCCACTTGTCCCTTAACTAAACACCCTTTGGGTTATCCTATTTACGTGTGTGACCTCTTTCCTGTCAGACCCCATTTGATGCAGCTAAGGTAGAAGTTAGTGTGAAGTTACGTACTGATATACAAAACTATGGCCAATCAGAAGCAGAAACATCGCTTTGTAATAGAGTGTGACGCCATTTTTTATGTGTGCAGACAACTGCCAAGCCCCAATCCTCCCTCTTCCTCTCTTGCCCCTTAAGTAGGCAAGCGGATGAACAAGCCTGGGTGCTCCCTTCTTTGGCTCCAGGAAGTTCAAATTACACAAGGCCTAGCTGTGACCAGGAACGTCACCCAGCCCCATCCCAACCGCAGTGGGCGCCAAGCCAGTGTAACTTTCACTGCACCCTGAAGCTGTTTCCCCGACCTGCTCGGGAGCATGCCCAGCTCTCCCTAGAGAGCCTCACTATGTGAATCATAAACCTCTTCAGACCCCCTTGGTGCATGTGTGTCATTATCAGTCTTGACATCTGAGCCAAATTTGGGTGTGTATGGGGGTCCATTCTGTTTCCATGGTGACCGTAATACTCTTCATCTGCTATCAGTGAATTCTCATTCAACTGACACAAATACAGCCGACACAAATTCAGCAATACACAATTGGCTAACAGAAGGAGCCTGAGTGAGAGAGGCTAGTCCCCTGCCACTCCAGTCACAGAGCCCAAGCCCCAGGACCAGCAGGAGGGAAGCAATGCCTTCCTCTCTTGATCTGGCTCCCTCTTGAATGCTTCTCCACCTAAGCCTTGGTGGCAATCTAAGAGATTTTTCAAGGGAAACGTTGGCAGTCTGAGATTTTTCTCCGCATAAGTCAACTATATAATCTAACTATTCTTCCTCGCCGCCCCTCCCAAAAGAAAGATCAGAGCCTCCACTTATGCCTACTCCTTTAGGATTTACAAAATGTTTACTTGTTTTAATTAAGGCTATTATTACTTGTAAATAATTAAAATGCATTCAGGTGAGCTGAAGTAAAAGGAGGAGATGTCTGGGAAAATAGAGTGCTAACTCAGGAATCAGGGACCAGAGGCTCATCTGAGCCTCGTGAGGAATTCTCCACACCACTCCCACTTCTGTTCTCTCTGGGTCTGTGTGAATTATTAAGTTATGCAGCAGCCTGACAAACTCTTCAAGCTGGTTTCTGCCTCAGACCCTTCCAACAGGCTGATTCTTCTGCCTGACACACTTTCCCAAGCAGAGCCCCTGCGTAGTTAAGGCCCATCAACCTTCTCAGCTTAGCTTAGATGCGCTTTCTCTGGGCTACCTTTCTGCACATGGACTTCCTCACAGCCTGCACCACGCTGTGTGGTGATCACTTGAGGAATTCTCAACAGTATCCCTCACCCTGTGAAAAGCTATATGGACGAAGCATGAGAGACTGTGGATTCTGAGAAACAAACTGAGGGGTTTGGAGGGGAGGGGTGGGGGGATGGGTGAGCCTGGTGGTGGGTATTATGGAGGGCACGTATGCATGGAGCACTGGGTGTGGTGCATAAACAATGAATCTTGGAACACTGAAAAAAAGAAAATAAAAATTAAATTAAATTAAATAAGTTTAAAAAAAAGAAAGAAAGAAAGAAAACAACTATATGGAAACAAGCACCATAGCTAAGAGTTACCAGATAAGAAGCAGAGCCCAGGTAGACTTGAATTTCAAATAAATAGCAAGTTCTTTTGGGTTTTTTTTTTTTTAGTTCTTTTTACTATAATTATGTCCCATACAATATTTTTAGATGCCAAGCCTAATAACCATTCCATGACTTCCTTCAGGACCTAACAAAGGCAGTGTAAGGAGCACTTAGGAAATATTTACTGAATAAAAATAGAGCTAATGAGCCCCTGCTGATACAGAAGGAATAAAATTCAAGCAGGGGATGAATATTATACTCTAAAAGAAAAGAGCACACATTGTTCATATACCAAGTCCACTCAGAACACATCCAAGAGTTTTGAATTGAGTATCAATTAGTAGAAGCAAATTTTATGAACAAACTAAATCCATTATGGGAATCAATTATATAGATTTTCAAAGATACAACCTAATTACTTAATAATAATGAAGGAAATCTTATCCAGAGAGAGCATATTATAATGATCTGGAAAGTCCTATATTCCTTCCTCAAATGAGACTGAATAAATGCACCCTTAAGAAAAGTCATAAGCAAGAAAGGGGAAGTATTAATTCTACACTTTCAGTTTCTCCACTTTCAAAGACCTTGCCCTGAGTACTAGGGGGGTAGCAATGAACCTAAAATTTATGAAGTCTGAAATTGTGCTAAAATAGGTACATGTCCTGGCACCTGAGTGACTTAGTTGGTTAAGTGTCCGACTCTTGATTTCAGCTCAGGTCATGATCTTGGGGTCATGGGATCAAATCCCACCTTGGGCTCTGTGCTCAGAGTCTGCTTGAGATTCTCTCTCTCTCCCTCTGCCCTTCCCCCTGCTTGCACACACGATCTCTCTCTCTCTCTCTCTCTCTCAATAAATAAAATCTTTTAAAAAATGTGCATGTGTCATATCATCAAATCCTCTCAACAACCCTATAGATTAGCAGCCAAAGTTGAGGTGTCAATACCTACCTGAGTGTATGGTTGGAAGCATCCGAGTAGATTAGCTGATCCTAGGACCTGTGTTCCTAACAGCCAAGTTATTTGTCCTATCTGCATTCTCAACTTTCGAAGATGTAAAAAAATCACATTTGGATGTCCACTGGAATTTTTTTTTATTCAGCTGTCAGTGAGAAATCACTATTAGGGCCATATTGTTGAATACAATGTCGTAAGTAGAATGCAGATACTTTCTGCATGACTAAGAAGATGTATGTGGCTGGGAGTAATGGCTGTATATACCTGAAGTGTTTCAATTTGGTACAAAGATACTTGAGACACAGAAAAATCATGTTGCTTCAGGAAACGCATTGTCAAAGTCCTCCTAGAACTCATGGCTCTACTATTCCAATTCTAGTGGTTTATTCTGAGACAAGACCGAGCCTCAGCCTATGCAAATCCATTCTCAGCCCCACAAGATTCATACTGCACACCAAGGGTTCTACTCTCCTGAACACTATTTTTCTCAAGGACTGGGTCTCTCCGTGAGTCTAGGGTGTGACACTTGGCTACTTGACCTTTGATTTGATCTGCCATTCATTCACTCGCTCTCTTCTGTACTTCTCAGACCCGACTTTTTGCTCACAAGGAGAAGGAAGAGCAGTTTTCATTTGCTCAGCAGCTGCAACAAACTACAATCCTTTATCAGACGTTCCTCCAAGTCCCTACCATGGGTCAGAGACAGGGCTTCCTTCGATCCCACCACAAGCTGGAGAATGGAGGTGAAGAGCAGTTCTAGATGGAAAAACCTGGTGGAATGAATCTGCAGAAGCAGGAAAATAAAGCTTAATCAGTAAACAAAAATTATGCTTTTTTTTTTACGTTAATAACCAGGTTAGGTAAACACTTTGTGTTCTCTCAGAAGAGAAATAAAAAAGCTATTTTTAACTTTTTATTACAATGTTATATGTAGCTGCTTTTATGATGAATTAATAGATCTCCTCAAATTCCCTGAGAGCAGGCTGAACACACTCAGGGTTACAAGATCCGTTCTCACAGTAGCTCATGAAGTAGAATAATTCTAGCTAAAGAAAAATATGAGCATAGTAAAGATTATATTATGACTCGTGTTTTGAACCCCTTTCCCTGTTATTAGGAGTCTGACCTACCAGTTTGCTATGGGCTTGCTTCCATGGGCTCTGACCTTCCTTCCCCAACTCACCCACCCACCCACTTCCCCAGTGTGGGTTCTCTACAGCTCTCAGGGAAGGAGCCAAAAAAGGTGGTGTAATTTATGTGCTTAGTTTTGTTCTAGGTGACTTGGTAGCTTGCCGGGTAAGGGAGAGACAAACAGTGATAAAGTGGGTGCACTTTTCTCACATTCCTCAGGTGTAATCAACAGGAAATTGAGGGGAGTGGCAGCCTGGAGAAGTGGAGGTGATCAGAGACCTGAGGGGAATCTCTTCTGCTCACTTTCAAGGTTAAGATGTGCCTCTCAGAACCTCTGTTTTCCTCATATGGGGGTTGAGTCTAATGACACCTGCTATGGTCCGCACACCCCCCAAAGTCATATGTTGAAATCCAGTTCCCCAAAGTGATGGCATTTGGAGGCACGGTCTTGGGAGGTGATTAGGTCTTAAAGGTGGAGCCCGCATGATTAGGATTAATACCTTCATGTAAGAGACTTCAGAGAGCTAGCTTGCCCCTTTCCCCACATCAGGGCACAGCAAGACACCCACAGCCCAGAAGAAGGCCCTCACCCAACCATGTTGGCACCCTGATCTCAGACTTCTAGCCTCCAGAACTGTGAGCAATACATTTCTTCTGTTCCTAAGCCCCCCAATCTACAGTATTTGTTACAGCAACCTGAATAAACACCTAACTGGACCTTCATAAGAAATTTAGAAAATCTATTTAATGCCACAGCAGAGTTTCACCAACAGTTGCTGCTATTCCTGATTAATCCAAATCCTCCACTTCTTGGGCCTCTGCCCAATCACAGTGGCCAGAAGTTGGACATTCATTCCCTTACATAAAAGGAAAACAAAAACAAAAACAAAAACAAAAACAAAAACAAAAACAAAAACCAACTTTTTTTTTAAATCATAGTGCTGAGAGAGCTTACAGAAAACAAAGCACAGTCGGGGCGCCTGGGTGGCTCAGTGGGTTAAGCTGCTGCCTTCAGCTCAGGTCATGATCCCAGGGTCCTGGGATCGAGCCCCGCATCGGGCTCTCTGCTCAGCGGGGAGCCTGCTTCCCCCCCTCTCTGCCTGCCTCTCTGCCTACTTGTGATCTCTCTCTCTGTGTCAAATAAATAAAAAATCTTTAAAAAAAAATACTCAATTTCTTAAAAAAAAAAAAAAAAGAAAACAAAGCACAGTCTTAAGCTGCACGGAAGTTTCATAAACAAATAACCAGGAAGCCATATTGCATAGAGGGTCAGAGTAGAGATTTTATATCCAATAAACCTGTATCAGATTCCAAGCTTTGCCAGTCAAGAGTTGTGAAAGTATATAATATCATCCCACTCCCACCCCCCACCAGCTCCGATTTGTTCTTCAGCTCTAGCCACACTGGTCATCTTTCATGACCACATACTTGCTGTGCTTATTCTGCCACAGGGCCTTTATTTATGCCATTTTCTATCGTCTGGAATGTTCTCTGCTTCCCCTTTTCCTATTATTTATTTATTTATTTGGGATTTTATTTATTTATTTGAGAGAGAGAGAGAGAGTGTGCACAAGAAGGAGGAGGGGCAGAGGGAGAGGGAAAAGCAGGCTCCCACTGAGCAAGGAACCTGATGTAGGGCTTGATCCCAGGGTCCTGAGATCACGACCTGAACCAAAGGCAGGTGCTTAACTGACTGAGCCACCCAGGTGCCCTCCCCTTTTTCCTATTTAATTCTAATTCCTCCTCCAGATATCAGTAGAACATCCATTCCTCAAGGAAGTCTTGCTTAACCTTCCTTGTTGGGTTGAATCCACCTGTGATCTGCTAATCCACTGCAGCTGTCACAAGCAGAATTTTAAATTTATTCATGATTCTTTGATTAATATCTTTCTCTTTGATTATGTGGTCACCTCCTTGAGGGCAGAGCCAATGTTTGGCTGCATCCCTAGTCAGTGGCATCAAGCCTGGCACATGAGCGGGTTCAATAACTCTTTAGCAAATGGGAGGAGGTAGAATGACTAAAAGCCCAGTCTACGAAATATGGAAGATCTAGGTTAAAGTCTGTCTCCAGCCAGTGGTGTGCTGGACCTGATTTATACTAGCTTATGAGAACCAATTGTTAAATTTTTAGGAACTTGGAAGCCAGTTGTTAAACATGAATTTTATTAAAAAATCAATTCTACAAACTTATAAGTAAGTATATTGTGTTAAGAACCAAGGCGACATTGGGCACCAGGGTGGTTCAGTTGGTTAAGAATCCAACTTTTGATCTCAGCTCAGGTCTTGATCTCAAGGTTTTGAGTTCAAGCCCCCATTGGACCCCATGCTAGGCATAAGGCCTTCTCAAAAAAAAAAAAAAAAAAGACCAGTGGCACTATAAACTTAAAAGTTATCACTTCCCAGTTATATTACTATTATCTGTGCTCTTGAGGTTATTTACATCCTGTGCCAGAGGGACAGAAATACTCTTTCAAGGTGTGTTATTGTGCATCTCTTTTCAACTCCTCACTCTGTGAGTCAGTAGCTTGAAATCAATCATGGAGGGCATATTTATACTATGGAAATAGGCAAACACTATGAATTGGGGCTTGATTTATTTCTTATTAATTGTTAGACTTAAAAAATATAATAAAGAAAGCATTAATAATGAGGATTATACACAAAAGCATGCCATGTCTGTAGTTGTTACATCGTGAATAGCCCAAAAAAATTAACAACATGTATTTTCAGTATTCAAAAAATATCATCCACTCCAGCAAAAAGGTGGCTCGCGAGATTGATGGAAAAGTAAAGTTCTTACACATGTCTAACATGTTTTACTTTTGTCTGTTTATTATAAACAAAAATATTAACCAACAGTCATGACGGAACTATACTGTTTTGGTTGTAAAAAATTTACTGGGATATCATGGCCTCTCTCTCACATTAGCTGTGGGTCCTTGAGAAGTTCACTTAATCCCCGTTATGGTACTACGGGTGGACTAAGCACAGTAATAACATACATAGAGCAGTTAGCTCAGTGTCTTCCGCATGGAGAATGTTCAATATGGATACCTTATCCCTTCCTGCTCCCAACACTACCGTTAATTCTTTTTAATTGTTACTTAATTTTTGGAGTAGATTATACATGTCCATGGCAAAAATTCAAAAGATAAAAAATTGGTATGGTTGTCCTCAGAGATCCAGTTCCCCACCTGAGATTGTTAGATTTTCTTACTTTTCAGAGACAATCTATTAATTTGTAAAACATACGTGTGTGTGTGTGTGTGTGTGTGTGTGTGTGTATTTAAATATATATATTTTAGACACAAATGATGACATACTCTATATGCTACTCTTATTCTTGCTTTATTCATGTAATAAATATCTTTCAGAGCTTGCAGAACACAGATAGTTCACTGAAAATTGTGCATAGTATTCTAATGAATAGATGAGCATAATCTATAATACCAGTTCCTTATTGATGGGTATTTAGGTTATTTCTTTTTTTTAATATTTATTTATTCATTTATTTGAGAGAGAGAGAGAAGGGAGAGAGAGAATGAGCAGGGAGAGGGGTAGAGAGAGAGAATAACAAGTAGACTCTGTACTGAATTTGGAGCCCCACACGGGGTTCGATATCATGACCCTAAGATTATGACCTGAGCCGAAACCAAGAGTCAGATGCTTAACCTACTGATCCACCCAGACACCACCATTTAGGCTATTTCTAGTCTTTTATTGTAAAAATACTGCAATAAGTAACTTTGTGCATATGTCATTTTGCACATACTTCTTGGTTTTTGGCACTTTGTTTTAAAAATATATTTTTTTGAGGGGATTCATTCAGTGTCAGTTGCTCATAATTAAAACCAGATGAACAAACTCAATCAAATGCTTACTGAGTATTTACTACATGACCAGTACCAACACTTTACTTAAAGATGTCAAATATTGGGGCATCTAGCTGGCTCAGTAGAAAGAGCATGTGACTCTTGGTCTCAGAGTTGTGAGTTTGAGACCCACATTGGGTGTAGAGATTACTTAAAAATAAAATCTTTAAAAAAATAAAAAACAAAATAGAATTAAATTTTTTTAAATGTCAAATATTAACTAAAGGTATATATTGGAGGAGAGGAAAGGAGTGTTGAAGTCATTTGAAAAGGACACTAATAACCTGGAAAAGATTTCTCTTTACTCTCATGCAACGAGAACAATTTTGCTACATGACAAAGAAAGATGAAGAAGCAAAAATAAGGAACTTAAAACAATTCTGTGTGTTGACCATATATGGGATCAAACTTCTAGTCCTTGAGTAAACCATCCCAATACTTATAGACTATATAAGTCTTACAATGGTAACAACATAGCAATTATTTCGTAAAGAATGAATGTTTGCACTTTATTTTCCTTTCTTTCAATGATGAATTTTCTCAATCTCATTTGCTCACATATTTGTACAGCATTCCATAGGAAATAATCTCACTCTTCACACAAGGAATTTACAGTAACATTTACATAAAAAATCTGGACTTGGGAGGATCAGATGACTGAGAGGATGGTGGTTCCACAGAGATTAATTTGGTAATTGATCCAACCAAAGTTACCGAGCAACACCCAGGTGCCAGGTGCTGTGCTAGTCTCTGCAGAGTCAGCCTGTGGTTTCCCGTCCTCCTCTCCCATTCCCCAACATTCAGCCTCTGCAAACCCCATGTCCATGTGACACTGGCAGCAGACACCGTTGGCTGCCTCTTGACAAATGTGTGGGTTGCCTGCAGGTTTTTATTTCACTTAAACTCTGCATAACATTTGACACTGTTGGCTATTATCTGCCTCTCAAAACTCTCTGTGCCTTTGCCTCTAGGAAACTCCTCCTTCCGATCTTCCTGGTCCCTCTCTTGCTGCTCCTTCTGATTCTCTCTGGTGATCTCTTCATTTGGCCCTTACTCCATCACCCTCAGTGTTCACCAGATCTTCCTTGGCCCCCAGTCCACCCCAGGGCACACACTTGCATGCCATCTGCAATGGCTTCGATGACCACCATTCCAGGGAATTCCCAGGCCAGGCCACTCTACTTATGTGACAGTTATTTTGCTGAACAGATTCACTCACCTGTCCTTCAGGCTCAGAGTGGGCCAAAGGGCACTAAGCCTCTTTCCCTTAATATTTGTTCTGCCTCCTGTAGTCTGGCAATACTAACACCATCCAGCCAGCTACTCAAGTCAGTAATGCAGGGGTCACCTTATTCGCTTCCTACCTTCTTCCCACCACCGTCTAGTCACCAAGGCCTGGCCAATGCACTGCTCTGTATCAGTTTCCTCCTCCTCTCCTCCCACAGTCAGTCTTTTTAAGACTTCGGGACACTGCAATGACTCATCCTCCAGCTGTAGCCTTGCTCCCTCCTCAACCACTACATGGCTACCACTTCATTTCCCTACTTAAAATTTCTCCACAACTCCATAGCATAGGATAAAATTCAAGCCCATTGATTTATTGCATGTGGCTTTTCATGACTGGCCCTTGGCAATCTCTCTCTACTATTTTCCTCCACAGGCTTTTCATATCTACCACCAAATCACAGGGCTCTCAGATCCTGGCACAGCTGAAATCCTTTCATACAGCCTATTTCATCTGTTTTAAATGTTCATCTCTCTCTTTTTGTTTTTTTAAATTTACCTCGAGTTGTCCAGGACTCAACCCAAATCTCACCTCCTTCAAGAACTCTTTCCTGACCCTCAGTCTGATTATACAACCCTCTCCTGCATTCTCGGATGCTGGATGTGGCGCGAGTCAGACAACTCGTGTACTTCTAGGTCTCTCGTCAATTTTTGAGGGCCTGCGATTTACCAAACCCATACTTCCTCAAGTGTGCTGATATCCACCCTCAGGCTGACCAGTCGTGAGGTGGGCATCTGCATGGGCTCACATGTGCATGGCTGTGAGGAGGGGTGGGGCTGGGAGAGAGGAGAGAGGAGAAGGTGGAGGAGGAAGGAGAGGAGGAGGAGAGTGAAAAGAGGAAGAAAGCAAGTCACTTTTTTTACTAAGGGGGGCAGACTGACATACAAATGGCTGTGGCTGTAGATAAATTGGTGGGTGTTGCTTAGAGTCAAAGGTTGGGGGAGAGTTCCACTTTGGTACCCTGTTTTCTCTGTAAATTTCAAAATGAAGTTGTCTTCGGAGTAGAGGAGCTGTAGGAAAACGGTAAAAACTTGAAGAGCTATGATGAGGAATAAGACAAGGTGTCAACTCAGGACACGCAGAAGGACTTCTGGGCAGCAACAATACCTGGCAGAGGTTGCAGACCCTGAGTTTACAGTGGCTCCCCCATGAAGATTTTCCATTTGTGCCAGGTCCCCATTGTGACCAAACCACCTCCTTCCTCTTTATTGCTCTGGGAAACTCTGTGGCACGTTGCCAAATCCGGACCTTATGAAGATCAGCCAGGAAACTCACCCATAGGGGCTTCTGTACCCTTTTACCTTTTGGGGCTGGGGCACCCATAAAACTCTGCAGCCTCCAGGGCCTGGTCTCCCCAGTGCCACCTGGGGTGCTCCCCAAAGGCAGCACAGCCTTATCTATCTGAGGGACTCTGATGGCACGCGTCCCGGAGACAAGTCACAGCTCAGGACATTTCACTTGTTACGTGGCCAAAACCATTACCTGCCTGACTTTGAGCTTCCTCCAAATGACTGTGACATCTATTCTAAAATTTATGTCGATACAAGAATAGAGATAATCCAGCCTAAAATAATCATCAATTCCACTAAAATTGGCCATTAAAAACTGTAAGCAGCCTGGCCCATGTGTTCCCCATCTCTCGAAGAGCAGTCGGTGAGGCAACATTTGGTGATCAGCCCCAAATCCCTTTATGAGAACTGCGTAAGGTCACAGAAAGCCACATACAAAAGGATCCCAAGGAAACTGAACCTGGTATTTCCTACATCCTCGGGATTCAGAGCTGGGAAGAAATGGCTCTCGATTTTATTGGCTTGCCTCATTGAGGGGATAGTTACCTCTCTCAAATTGCATCTAATAGTTTCCCACTAAAATATTCATCAGCCTCTTCTCGTTGATTCTTCAACTATGCCTGAGATTCAGACGATTTGTAAAAAGTGCTGCTGGATGAAGCACTGTCCAGAGTGCAATCCTTTATAGTCAGGAGTCAACGCGGCTTTCCATAATTTAGGAAACACAACCAGGAAACTGATTCCCAGGAGCTCTGAAGCTGACCTTTGCCTTGTAAAGGAGGGTAGAAACCTGCCAGTTTTCCCAGGGATACAAACTGATTCAAAAGGGCAAGCTAAAAAAAAAAAAAAAAAGGCAAAGGAAGGTGGTGAAAACGCTTGTAGAAAAAGACCAGATAGAACAATGAAACAATGATAGGGGCTGTTCTTAAAGGAGAAGTTGAGTACGGAGCATTTCGGTTCTCTCTCTCCTCCCTTCCTCTCTCTCTCCGAATGTGGGGTGAATTGGCTGTCCAGATGTTTATTCTCTAACACACTGGCTCCAAAAGCTGCCTCTCCCAGCGGGTTCACCATGCACTCGGTCCTCTGGTTCCACCCACACCCTCACCCCCAGCCGCATTTACAGCCTCCCCAGTTTCACCGCCAATCCAGTTTGGAGCCGCGAGTAGGGGGTTAATCAGAGCCCTGGTGGGCACAATACTAGTGGCATCCGCACACAGGCCTGCAGTGCTGCACAGGCACATTTGGCCCATGTTTCCAAAGAGGCAGTAGCTGTTACTGCGGAGAGCGCCCTGCCTGCCGCTGCTGGACCATTAGTATGGAAATGAGGCATGTGTGTGACAGGTGGCCTTACAACCAACACAATTAACTTTCTCCATTAGCTGATGCTCTGACAAAACAGATGCAGCATCAATAAGCAGCCCCTCCCCTCCAGAAAAGGCACGACACATTGCAAACCCCTTATTTATAAGGAGGAGAGGTATTATTTCTTCTCCGCGCACAAAGTGGGTGGCACTGCAGTTGGTTTTTGTCTCATCGCTGTGCTTGTTTATTTTTTTTCATTTGCCTCGTATTAATATTGCAATGCCTCCGTGGGTTCATTAGGGCTCCTGAAGTTTCCAAAAAAGAAATCATCGCGCAAGAAGAGAGTAACGTTGGGAAAACCAAACTGGAATTCTTTGCAGATGAAAAAGAAATGCACACGGAGGATGGCCTGACTCGGCTGCGGAGGTTATGGGGCAGGTTCAGAGTTGTGGGATCGGGCATCCCCGGCAGCAACAAGATCTTAGAACCTTGCTTTGAAGGACGTTATAGCTCACTAGGAAATGTCCATGATCAAATGGAATACTATAATCTCGGAAATTCAGATCACCTTCTGAAATTTTCTCTGTGTTTTTCACTAAGGACCACAAGGAGAAATCCAAGATTCTGGATTCTGAAGTCATGATAATAATGCAGCAGTGGACTGTATTTTTCTAATTAAGTTCACGTTTTTTATCTTGTGCTTGTCCAGTGTTTTCGAATTCCTTCAGATCCAGAACTTCATTGTAGCAGAGCAAAGTAGCTTTAAAACAATAACTTTGTTATTACTGCTCAAATTAGAAATATGGATATTTAACATGTGTGGGCCATTGTATAAGGGAGAAATCACACACACACACAAATACACGTACACAATTGCTCTCTTTCAGACTTAAACTTCTTGTTATAAAATTCTTTGAGAATCTGAAACAGTCACTATCCCCTCCACTGTTCCTGACATTACGTGTACTAGCCAATCATCTAGAAAAATGCCTTTTTTATCCACCTAAATAAAAATTCACTAAGGATTTTGTTGTGTGGCTTGTAGCTTCTTTGTAGAAGCTTGAATATGAAAAATTTCACAAATGTCTTCTTGTCAAGAAGGGGTGCTCAGTCCTGCTGATTTGTTCAGATGTTAGAAGAGGAGGACCTTTCCTCCACCAGGAGCTGCTCTGGGCTCCTGGAACGAGCAGACATGGAGGGCTAGAGGTTAAGTGATGGGGATCAAACCCAGGGTCTTATTCTGACTCCACCCTCTTCAAATCATACCTTCTAAGATGGCTGAGAGGAGACATTCGATGAGATCACACATGTAAACTAATTTGCTCATTTCATGTTCCATCACTAGATTGTTTTGGAAGAGGATGGCAGAGTGTCAGATAGCAGCTATCACAAAAGGTCAGTATATTCAACCATTTACTCTTCCAGAGCCAGCTCAACTTCCCCTCACCTTCTCTGAAACCGTGGGCATTCCTGCAGGATTAAAGTGTCAATAGCGAAATGTGTAGTTGGGTCGTTCGAGAAGAAAAACATCCTATAAAAACCCAATAAACCACCCTGGAAGCTTTAAATCATTGGGTTCCAATCCCTGCTTCACAAAAGGATCACTTAGGGGGATTGTTACAATACCCTTATCTGAACCCCCCTAAGCCGATGAGATCATAATCTCGTGGAGGGCGGGGGCAGGCATCAGTGTTTTTAAAAAATGCTCCCAGGTAATTCTTACATGCATCCAAGTTTGAGAACGAATGCCTTAGGTGGCCTGCAGTTCCTGCCTCTCTTTCCTATTCCTCAGCCCAAAAGGTATCCAGTCCCTACTTGGTTTACCTAAATCTCTTCTTTGTCTTTATCCCCTCAGCCCGAACCACGTTGGGTCTGCCCCCCCCACCCCCGGTTTTCTTGACTCCAGGCATTCTCATAATAATCATACTCATTACCCCAAGATAAATATTCCTAGAAGATTTCGTTACAACCCTGCTAAAAAAGTCAGGGTTCTTGGGTGCCTAACTACTATGATTCCAAGCTAGGGATCCAAAATTATGATGGAAAATCACCAGAATGCATTAGAAATTATACATTGATCAGAGATCATGTTGTATGGGTTAAAACAGAGATTAACATCCTTCTTCTGTGCTCCCTGCCTGACTTTGGAAAATCAGTCAGTCCATTCTTCGTAGCTTAGTTCTACAGTGTAGCTCCTTGGCAACATTGCACTTGGCTGGAATAGAGTGACAAGCAACTCCATTTAGCCCTGGACTGAGGGATTCTCCAGGACATGGAGCATCCAGCACTAAGAGCAGGAAAGTCTCAAGCAAATCATCATGAGCTGGTTACTCCAGCCTGGAATGAGATCAATCTAGGGCTGTAACTTTTGTGTTGTGAGCTCCCTGTCACACAAAGCATACAAGTATCTCCTCAATGATCAACCATCACTAATAGAACAAATTCCCATATGAGTAATTAAAGGTCATCCTGGAAGACTTGTAAAGGTATTCCTACTCCAATTTTCAAGGTATTAAAAAAGTCTGCAATTAGAATTGGGGAATTCTTCTGGAATCCCCATTCAAATGATAAAGCTTAGAGCAAAAGCTGTTCGGTTATGATTCTTTCAGCATTGTTTCCCTGGATTTCCACATTTCTTTATCAATGACAAGAATCTCTTTATCTGAGTCCCCAGTGTTTTGCTGGGATCCATGTAACAGTGATATTTTCCTGATCTACTATATTCCGTATAAGGTGATGCAATCAAGAACTAGCACTGGTACCAAGGGGGATAGGGGCCCTTGGCTTATGGGCAGAATTTCACAAGCTACTGAGGTTCACAATAAAATAATACGAGTTCATTGCTCTAGACAAATATCTGCAAGTTAATGACAAAGGTCACTCGAGGCAAAACTGAATTCTCCAAATACTGCCCCCCCCAGTGTATTGTTATGGTAATCAGAGAAGGCTCAGATTGGAAACGGATTATGAGATGTTGCAGGAAAGGGTATTTTTCTCTTTCTTTATAAGTGTTGGTCAGAATATCCATTCCTGATTTAGGCTAAAGATCTTTACTTTAGTTCCCATGGTGTGCAGCAAGCAAACAGTTTTACTTTTAATTTTTTAGTTTTTGAATACAAGAATAGCTCAACAAATTTCACGTTTCAAGCATGGAAAGGAAGAAAAAGAAAGAAAGAAAGAAAGAAAGAAAGAAAGAAAGAAAGAAAGAAAGAAAGAAAGAAAGAAAGAAAGAAAGAAAGAAAGAAAGAAAGAAAGGGAGGGAGGGAGGGAGGGAGGGAGGGAGGGAGGGAGGGAGG
>CM053608.1:22075414-22121437 GCA_028646535.1 Procyon lotor
AAGGAAAGGAAAGGAAAGGAAAGGAAAGGAAAGGAAAGGAAAGGAAAGGAAAGGAAAGGAAAGGAAAGGAAAGGAAAGGAAAGGAAAGGAAAGGAAAGGAAAGGAAAGGAAAGGAAAGGAAAGGAAAAATCTTGAAAACATTCTGCTAAGTAAAAGAAGCCAGATACAAAGGCCACATAGTGTATGATTCATTGATAAGAAATATCCAGAAGAGATAAATCCAGGAGACAGAAGGAAGATAGGGGTTGCCAGAAGCCAAGGAGGGGGTGACCAGGTGGGGCTGGTTAATAGGTAAGGGGTTTCATTTTGGGGAGCTGGACATGTTTTGAAGCTAGAGGTAAGACACACGTTGTGAACACACAAATGGCACTGAATTGTGCACTTTAAAATGATTAGTTTTATGTTATGTGAATTTCATCTCAATAAAGTACTATTTTTAAGTTAATAGAGTAAATGTCTCCCCCCTTCCGCTATTTACCAATCACTCAGTTCTCTTCAGAGGTAACTAATGTACCTAATTTCTTGTGTTTTCTTTTGGAAATATATTATGCGTGTTCAAACAGATTCATGTTTCTTTTCTGTCCTTCTTTATACAATGGTAGTATACCATGTACATTATTCTGCACTTGGTGGTTTTACTTGTTTACTTACCAATAAACCTTGGAATCACATGTGTCAATATTTAATAATGTCAATATTTAATTATTTTTGACAGCCGCATAATATTCCTCTGTGTGGTGGGGGGCATAATTTAGAATCAATCCCCTACTGATAAACTTTTGGATTATTTTCAACTCCTGCTACTTGAAACAACAAAGCAAAGAGGGGCTTTGTGCCTATGTCATTCTGCAACTGTGTGAGTATATCTGTAGGATAAATTCTTAGAAACAAAAGCACCTGGTTGAAAGGTATGTATGCTTGTAATTTTGATGGATAAACTCAGATTCGTCAGCTTAAAGATTGTATATTTATTCTCCCACCAGTAATCTATAAGGATGCCTCTTTTCCCATAATCACTGACGAGCAGATCATTTCTTTGCCAGAAATTTGCTGTAGCAACATAGAAGACAGTACTCTCTTTAGTTTTTACAAATCTAGGTTGAATTTAGCTTTGTTTTGCTTGGTTTTGTTTTGCTTTACCTTGCTGTGTTGTTCTAGTGGACATACCCCAAGCTAGAGTTTTCCTTATTTTCTCAAATTTACTTTCTAAACATTTATTGCTTTGAATTCCAGATGGTTTGGCCAACCTTTCTCAATCATAAATTCAGAATAGTTTTGGAATGACTATTTTCTGGAAACAAAGTCTTTAAGTAATTGTCAATAAAAATAATTACAGATGTGTCTGGCTTTCTGTCAATGAACATAGTAAACACTTGGTAAAACCTTTCAGGCCAACACACAAACATAATCCAACAGATGGATCCCAATTGTGTCAAGTCCTGTGAATGATACAATAAGGAGCAAAACTTAGCACAGAACAAGAGTACAAAACACAATGTGACAAATCCTCTAAAAGGGAAACGTGCTCTAAGAGGAAACATGTTCCATATGCTCATGAGAGGGAAAGATACCTGAGGGGGAGCACCAGGAGTGTCATGGCGACGGTTCCGATGGGTGTGGGTGGGGATAACTGAATGAATGAATGAAGGAATACCATCCCTAGAAAACATTTTAGCACCTTTCTGTTGGCTTTATTTGTAGTGTGGATTTCATAATTTTTATGTTTTTTATTTTGACATTCCAGGGTATTTTTCTTTCAAGATTTTTTATTTATTTGAGAAAGAAAGAAAGCAGAAAGAGAGCACACTAAGTGGGGAGAAGCGGAGGGAGAGTGAGAAGAAGACTCCCCACCGAGCAGGGAGCCCATGGGGCTCAGTCCCAGAACCCTGGGATCATGACCTGACCCAAAGGCAGACACTTAACTGACTGAGCCACTCAGGTGCCCTGACATTCCTGACATTTAGGCATTAGTTACATGCTTTTGCTTCCTTCTTTCTACCTGAGGGGCTGTCAACATGTGGGTGTTAATGAAACAACTCGGAGCCTGGAGAAACTGATCCGTGCCTGAGGGAATAGCTTTCCATTTATTAGCCCATGATTGGTACACTAATTGCAACCTTATGGTCTGCTGTGAAATGAGAACATTTCCACCGAGCCCAGCATGGAGGGCCGCACCTTAAAGGCAGCCTTTAAAATTGTTTCACTATTTTTTTTTAATAAAATATGTGCTGTAGAGACATATGCAATATATCTCTTTGTTTTTCATGGAAACATTTCATATTTTCAGAAAAAGTTCTAATAAGCCTAATAAGTTACTTTTTGTTCAAACTTCTGAGCTTTCTAGAAATGAGCACAAAAATCAAGTGGCAACATTACCGGTGTTCCGCATAAATTGATTTGAAATGCAGATTCATGGCAAGAGTGCAGTTAAAAATAAATATAATTCTGGTTGGGCAAAGTCAAATATATTGATTTTTAAAGCATAATGCCAACATGCTGGGACCTATGGCTAAAACAGTAATTTAGACCACTCATTTTAGAAGATATCTGGAGATCCTAGGTTCAAGAAAAACCCACTGAAACTAAAGACTGAATCTCTAAATTCATCAGACAATGCCTTATATGTGCAGCAAAATTGGGGGAAGATTATTTTACATTTAAAATTGACAGATGATTTAAACTTCTTAACAGAGAAATGGCTTTCATAAGCCTAAGAAGTAGAAGCCAGATAGGGGGAAAAATGCAGAAAATTACTCAAATGGTAGTATTTCTGTTTTTTAATGAAAAGATGTTTCATTTGATTAAAACTTTTTAAGAGATAATTATTAACTAGGTTAATTCTTCCCACCTCCAGAATGTGCGCAAGGTTATATTTCGAGTGTTCCTTTCCTTAGATGTACCGGTGCTGTGGCCAGGCTGGTGATGGCGGAGATTCAAGGTCGTCGCCTCCATCAGCATGGTGCCCCTTCTGCCTGTCCACAGGGGACACCAGTCCCTTCGTGGCCCTGCTCTACCTCCTTTTATATGAAGGAATCTAATCTCTCTCTCTCTCTAAAGAGGCCGAGGAGTGACCACCTTCCTTTTCTTCCCTTCAAGAAGGAGCTCTATCCATCCTTCTATCGAATGGATAGTCTGGTTTTTTTTTTTTATTATGGTAAACACATAGCATCAAATTGCCATCTTAACCATTTTTAAGTGTATCACTCAGTCATGTTAAGCATATTCATAGTGTTGTGCCACCAATCTCCAGAACTCTTTCATCTGACAAAAACGAAACTCTTTACCTATTAAACAGCTACTCGCCACTTTCTACACCCCACCCCCATCCCAGTCCCTTCCAACCACCATTTTATTTTCTGTTTCTATAAATTTGACTACTCTAGAGCCTTAGTTCAAATTCCTAAAACAAATACCACAGATATAGTGTCTTTTTTTTTTTTAAAGATTTTATTTATTTGACAGAGAGAAACACAGCAAGAGAGGGAACACAAGCAGAGGGAATGGTAGGGGGAGAAGCAGGCTTCCTGCTGAGCAGGGAGCCGGATCCCAGGACCCCGGGATCATGACCTGAACCTAAGGCAGACGCTTAACGACTGAGCCATCCAGGCGCCCCACAGATTTAGTGTCCTATAAACAACAGAAAATTATTTCTTAAAGTTCTGGAGGCTGGGAATTCCAAGATGAAGAAGGTGCCTACAGATTTCATATCTGGTGAGAGCCCCCTTCTTTGTTCATAGACTGCCAGCTTCTCACTGTGTCTCTATGTTGTGGAGGGTGAGGGATCTCTCTGGAATTCTTTTTATAAGGATTCTAACCCCAGTCATGAGCTCCACCCTCACAAACTATTTACTTCCCAAAGACTTCATCTCCAAACACCATCTGGTTGAGAATCGGGTTACAATATATGAACTTGGGGCAGGGAGGTACAATCAGTCTGTAGCATCTAGATATGCCAGATAAGCAGACCCGTGGAGGATTTGTCCTTTCATAACCAGCTTATTTTCCTTAGCATGATGTCCTCATGATCCATCCGCATAGTAGGATGTATCAGACTTTCCTCCCTTGCTAAGGCTAAATAAGATTTTATTGTATGTATTTACACATTTGGTCTGTCCATTTATCCATCGATGGACACTTGGATTCCTTCCACCTTTTGCTTATTGCAAATAATGCTTCATGGAACATGAGTGTGCTCCATCCACTCTTGATCTCAGGCTTGGTCATTGTCTTGGGATATATATTTGTTCTGTCCTTTGGCTGCAATGAACTTGGGGGCTCCCCTACTTTAATAGCAATTGGGAAGAAGCGAGCCCATCATTCCTCCTTACATCCCCTTGCCTTTCTCCCACATGTGCCAGCAAGCACAGAACGGCAGCTCTAAATGCAGTCAGCAACTTCTGGGATTCAGGACAAGTTGTCTGGGAGTCTCCAGTCCTTTCGATTTGGACTCTTATTTTTGCACCACAGGGGGGCTTCCCTTTTCTTTCCACACTGGGGGAACACAAGGTTGAAACCTTGGAAAAGAAGCAGTTCTTCAGGGAGAAACGTTCACCTTCATCTTCCTAGTACCCATTGTCCAGGCCTGCAAAATGTTTTGCATTTCTGCAACATCGTTTTCTTAGGCTTTAGAACGCATCAGAGGAGGAATTCCTGTCAGTGGGTTGGTTGGCATAACAGCTCTACTAGTTTAACATGCGTGACTCAATTACACAAGAGTTAGCTAATGAGCAATGGGGAAGAAGTTACAGGTGAAAACAAATGTGCCTAAATGAATCAAGTGTTGCTTTTCAGATGCCCACCATTCAACAAAGACCTGGCAAGACATTTTCTTCACTGGGTATGAATCATCCAGATAAAAAGGGGAAACCAGGGCCACCTACGTTCAGAGCTTGTACAGTATGACCTCGAGGCCCAACATCTACCAGGAGCTTCCTAGCAAAAGGCCAAGCTCCAAAGAATAAAAGAGCTTACACATCAGCATTAAATAATTCTCTTAGAGATGCAAATTTCTAATTAGTTACTGTGGCAACTGTAGAAGCCTAGAAGTAAGCCCCTCACACAATGAACCTGAGAGTTTACTTTTTTGATTTACTATAGGCCTGTAAGATGCAGGGAGGAGGAAAATAAATATTGCTTTAACTGTGACAAGAGAATAAAGTGCAACAAGTAAAGGGATTTCATCCTTTTGTTCGTATTTCTGCAGGTCGAAGAAGAATGTTAAATGTGACACCCAGTCCTGCTGGAAAAAGAACCAAATTCTCAAAGGAAAATCTTCAGAAAATCATAACTGTTGACTGTTAAAAACATGACCCAGGCATATACACCCAATATCTTAACCTACGTTGACATTTATTTGCTTCTTTAAAGTGAATGTGGTCTGACTGTTTCAGTACAGCGTGTTTTGGTGGAGTGTTTTTATTTGTTTGTTTTATTTTGAATGTTGGATTTTTGTTCTTTGAAAATAATATATAGTTCTCCAAACCTTTTATTTAGTATGGGGAAAACAAAACCTTCATGTTTTGTGGAGATTTTGCTTTCCAAAATCTACTTATTGGGGAATGATGTACTCCCAATTTTGAATAATACAAGAAAAAAAAAAGGGTAAAGAACTACAAGAAAGTTTGTGGCATCAGGGATTGAATGTTGATTTTAAGGAGACATGAAATGAAAAGAAAATTTGTCCCAATTGAGTTTTTAAAAAAAGTTTTTAAGGGCTAATTTTTTAAAGTTCAGGAAACAAATACATACATGTGTTCCCTTGTCTTTCCGAAGGAGAGAAAAGAGTGATTCTTGTCAACAAACTGGGTAGTATTTTCTTTGTGGAATCTTCCCAAGGGTGGCAGGTCACGTTCAGAGCCCTAATATGTGCTCAGTGTGATTCAAATCAAACTCTGGAATCTTACCACTATGCTTTGTTTAGATTGTGAACTTCCTTATTGTTTAAATAAGTGACTGACTGAGAGCCAAAAGTGTAGGAACAAAGCTAGATATGGCTGCCATTGGAAATGAAGGAAAAATGACTTTGCACACTTTTTCTAAAATTTCTTTCCTTTCACATTTACGGGCCTCTCCTCCCTTGCCAACACAGAAACTTCTCCCCAAAGGAGTCCTCAGGTTAGATACTTTATACTCTAACTTCGACCTAGGGAATCTGTCCAGGCTGCCCATTTTGTCTTCCCTGCAGCTCTCTCACAGTTAAAATGATAACCTAGGCCTCGTTTTCACCACAACCGTATCTGTCACTGCAGAAAATGAGTGTCTCCTGTAATGTTTCCATAGGAATCCTCTGGATCTCATGTCAAGCTTTGAGTTGGCAATAGCTGCCAATTCAATGATGTTAACAAAGGTCAGCTCATTCCATGATTCATATAATTAGCTTTCTCCCATGTAAACAAATTCTAAAGCCAGTGCCCATCTCAACCCATCACCTTCCATCCCTGCCTCACCCCAATTAACTCCGGAGGAAAGCTTTAATTATTGCCAGGTGTTGTCACTACCTCAAGTAACCCCAACAAATGGTCCTTATTCCTGTCAGCCTGGTGAGCAATCCAGTTCAATAATCTCACTCTGAGCATCTATTTTCTAGAGTCACTCTTGCTACCAAGTCTTTTACCTTGGGTTCCCCCAGAGAGAAGAGGTTGAAGAAAGGCAACTGTGCCATAACTTTATTAGAGAATTCAATCACGTGGATAGAATACAAGGCTGCACTGTTGAGTTGTTCAGTGTTAAGTGGAACTAACTGCTCACTCAGTCCCATGGGATCATCCTTTGAGAAGCGATATAACCTACATTTAGACAGTTGGCCCTTGGGGAAAAAGAAGGGGGATAACCTGATGGCTTTCATCTCCCAATGTTACAAAAATGTGCTCGTGGGTGGTACATGCATGAGCACCAAGCAAGGTATTTGGGTGACTCATGCTTTGACCTAGAGGGGAACGTTGGGCTGGGAAGCAAGAGGTACATGAGGTCAGATGTGAGGTGATGCACTGTTAGTTTGCACAAGTGTGAAGCCAGAGCCCATATGTACGTGGGGCTGCTGCGGCAACTGGAATGTGAGCCAACCTGGGACTGGAGAATTTGAAGTGGTGCTTAAAGTGACCGGTAAACTGGCCAATAGCACCATGTAAATGAAAGTTGGTTATTATAAATATTTGATGCTGAGGATACAGCAGTGAAGCAGACAGACAAAAATTTCTGCCCTCTTGCGGGCATTTTAGTAGGGGAGATGGTTGTGAACCAGATAAATAAGGAAATCTGTACTCTACAGGATTGTCCTAAGTATAAAAGGAGGGAAAAAAAATCAGAGAAGGAGAATACAAAACTTCAGAGGCAAAAGTGTCTTAGTCCATTTGGACTGCTGTAACAGAACACCACAGACTAGGTGGCATATAAACAGCAGAAATTTGTATTTATTTCTTACAGATATGAAGTCTGGAATGCCCAAGATGAAGGGGCTAGCAGATTTGGTACCTGGTGAGAACCCCTTCCTGGTCCATAGACAGCTGGCTTCTCACTGAGTCCTCCCTTGATAGAAGGGATGAGGGAGCTCTCTGGAATCTCTTTTATAAGGGCGCCAATCCAGGTTACGAGGGCTTCCGCCTCGTGACCTGATCACTTCCCAGAGGCCCCACCTCCAAATACATGGTGAGTTAGGTTTCCACATGAATTTGAGGAGATGCAGCATTCAGTCAATAGCAGTGCTGCAATGACAGATTGGACTACCAAAGTGGACCTCATTGAGAAAAAGAGTTTTGAATAAAGATCTGAAGAAAGCTTGAAAACCAACACTGCAGATTTCAGGGAGAAAAGCACTACCAAGCAGAGAGAACTGTAAGATTAAAGGCCCTGAGGCAGAAGAGCGCGAGGTATAATGTACAATCTAGGAACAGCAAGGAGACCATTGTGTCCAGGGCTGAATTAAGGAAGGCAAATGTAGCAGGAGACGCCTTCAAGGATGTCACGTGGTAGAGCAGAGCTACATCGAGTTGTAGAGAAATTGTTTTTAACCTGAATCTATTAGTTAATAATTTAATCAGTTGGATTAGTAGGAGCCACTAAAGGATGTTGTAAATCTCTTTAACAAAAGATAATCTACATAAAGAGAAACGCATATGCAATGGTGTAAATTTTGGATGCGGAAAGCTCCTTACTTACGCTTTAACACAATCACTGTGACATAGTCCAGAGGAGAAATGGTGGCTTGCAGCAGGGTGGCAAGAGGGGAGTGACAAAAAGTGGTCACATGATGACTGATATTGAAGAGGAGCTTATGTGATTTGCTAATGAATTGAATGTAAGGCCCATAAGGAAGACAGAAATCAATAATGACTCCAAATTTTGAGACTAAGTAACTAGAGGAATAAAGTTTCTATCATTTGAGAAATAGCCATTTTCCCTAATTGAGGAGTGCATGATTGAGAAAGGAGTCAGCGGTTTGAGGCTGATTTCAAAAATTGTGTTTGGTATGGGGTAGCTGGATGGCTCAGTCGGTTGAGTGTCTGTCTGACTCTTGCTTGTGGCTCAGGCTCATGTCATGATCTTAGGTCCCTGGGATCGAGCCCCTTTCAGGCTCCACACTCAGCAGGGAGTCTGCTTGAGATTGTCTCTCCCTCTGCCCCTTGCCCCACTTATGCACTCTCTGTGTCGCTCTAAAATAAATAAATAAATAAATCTTTAAAAAAATGTGCTTGGTGTATCTTAAATTAGCAATGTCTATTATCCCTCTAGGGGAACTTGTCAAATAGGCAGTTAGACATGCAGCTCTGTAGTTAAAAGGCCATGAGACAGGCTGAGCTCACTGAGGGGATGAGCTCTCATGAAAGAGAAGTAGTCCCGGGAATGAGGCCAGGCTGTTCCAAATTTTAGAGGGAGTGATGGCAACCAAGAACCAGGAGAATGATCTGAGAAAGAGTGGCCAATAAGGTGGGAGGAAAATCAGGAGAGTGAGGTGTCCTGGAAGCCATGTGTGGAAGATTCAGTGAAGGCAGGGTGAGGAGCTTGATCAAGGCTGCTGATGGGCTCAGATAAGGTAAAACTGAGAATGAGCCATTGGATTTATCCATGTAGATGTAGTTTTGGCGAAGTTCTAAAAACTTGACTGGAGTGTGCTCAAGAAAGATATCAATACAAGCGGATAGAAAGAGAATACAGTAATTACAATCAGTCCTCCAAGTATTTTTACTATCAAAAACATGAAAAAAAATCTGGCAATAACCCAAAGAGGAAGTGTGGATCAAAAGAGAATTCTTTTTTTAAAAAGGAGAAATGTTTGCATGCTCACAGTGTGATTCAGTAGAGAGGAAAACAAGGGTTAAGAGAGAGGGCAGAAAACCGAAAAGTAATTTTCTATGTAGGGAAGATGAGTTGGGGGCCATGCCCCTGTATTGGGGTGGGCCTGAGGCAGGAGCAGAGAAGGTTTACTCTTAGTAACGAGAGGGACAAGGGTAGAGTTGTGGGCCCAGAGCCCAGAGACAAGTAAATGGGTAGATTTTATGCTAGGAGCTTTTAGACCTTCCTTTCTGAATGCTGTACTTTATGTCAGTGACATAAGCCAGGAGTGAGGATGAGAAGAAAGTGTTGAGGATCTGAGGATAGTAGAGAAAGAATAAAACAGGGGCCAAGAAAATCTGATAGTGAGTTGCCTAAAGAAGCAAAGAATTGCTGTGCCACATGAAAGGGTTCGTGTGAGGTGAGTGGTTAGTAGCTGAAAGACCTAGCATTATGGTGGGGTGCTCTTCTCTAAGCAGGGGGAGCTGCCCTGTTCCCTGGTGACGTCACAGAGTAGGCAACACAGTTTAGTGATGGCAGAATGTTTCTGATATTTATTTCCAACTTCTTCCCACTGAACACAAGGTAAAAGCCTTAAATCCAATTGACTAATCATATTTGGTGAACTTTCATTGGTTAGAATTTCTCTCCCATTCTCATTTCTCACTTTCTCCTGACCATCCACTTATATGAGGTATCTGGAGTCATCAAATTCATAGAAACAGAATGTAGAATGGTGGTTGCTGGGGGCTGCAGGTAGAGGGGAAAGGGGAGTTGGTGTTTAATGGGTGCACAGTTTTAATTGGGGAAGATGAAAAAGAAAAAACACTATATTAGAAGATCTAGTGTTTGTCTTGATGGAAAACTATAGCAGAAAAGGACAGTGGAACTTCAAAGTCATGGGAAATGTTCAAGGAGAAAAAAAATGGTTGTGAGCCAATAAGGATGAGATCAGCCAAATAGCAGGCTCCTTTCCAGGAATGAATTTAGAGGCAGTGTCTTCATGAATCTCACACCTCGCTCAGAAGATAGTTTGACTAACTTCGGGAGAGGGGACAGGGCAAGCCTGTCCTCCTGGTCATGCTGATGGCTCTACCACAGCTGTAGAAAAGTGATTAAGAATAAAATGCCATCTCCAGGGCACCAGGGTGGCTCAGTCAGTTTAGCATCCAACTCTTGATTTCGGCTCAGGTCATGATCTTAAGACTGTGAGATCAGGCTCCTCGCTGGGTACGGGGCCTGCTTGAGATTATCTCTCTCCCTCTCTCTCTGCCCCCCCCCATATAAAATAATAGCAATAATAAGATGCTATTTCCAATCAACTTTCCTAAGTAACCTTCACTTAAAGTAAAGTAAAAACTAAACTGATCCAGTAGGGGCTGCCCAGGTGAACAAACTAACCTGGGCTGCCTTTTCTCTCTTTTCATCATACTGCTGCTGTTACCTTGTGAATGCCACAGGGCTGCCTGCCTGTCCCCTTCTTCCAGTGCCCTCCCCCATAGCAAAGTCCTCCCTTTTCTCCCAGTTCGATGGCCGCATTGGTGTGGCCATGACAATGGATGTTCATTATTGCTATGGAAGGGTTTAATGATTAAAAGGCCACACCATAGCACTCAACCACAAAACTCTTTTGCGCCCATGAAGCCCCTTTGATTCAAAATGTTCTTTTGACAGGATCAAGGGTGGTTCTCATTCTTTCTTTTTTTTTTTTTAAAGATTTTATTTATATATTTGACAGAGAGAGCGAGATTACAAGTAGGCAGAGAGGCTGGCAGAGAGAGGGGGAAGCAGGCACCCCGCTGAGCAGAGAGCCTGATGCAGGGCTCTATCCCAGGACCCAATTCCAGGACCCTGAGATCATAACCTGAGCTGAAGGCAGAGGCTTTAACCCACTGAGCCACCCAGGTGCCTCAAGGGTGGTTCTCATTCTACTGCGCTGCAGAAACATCTATATTTTTTAATTGACTACCTTCTACTCAGTGAACAGGGTTAATGTAATCACTGAGACACCCTTTCTTGGAGTGGCACACAGTCATACCACATCTCCTACCAATCTTGCTCTGGCTCAAATAAAGCAAGGCTGAGAGCTGGTAATAAACCAGTCACAGGTTTGGTTTATCTACCCAGTTTACATCTTAATCTTAATCTCTCTCCTCCCTATTCCATCTCCTTGGCTAAAAGGAATGACAAAGGGGCGCCTGAGTGGCTCAGTGGGTTAAGCTTCTGCCTTCAGTTCAGGTCAAGATCTCAGGGTCCTGGGATAGAGCCCCGCATCGGGGTCTCTGCTCAGCAGGGAGCCTGCTTCCTCCTCTCCCTCTGCCTGCCTCTCTTCCTACTTGTGATCTCTCTCCTCTCTGTCAAACAAACAAATAAAATCTTTAAAAAAAAAAAAAAAGGAATGACAAAAAAGGAGAGGAGTGGGAGGGGAATAAATCCACAAAACTGGCCTTCTCTTTCACATAATTGGAGCTCATTGGGAGGGGGTATACCAAACACAAAAATATCAAAGCTGGATGGAGACAGAACTAAAGATCCCAAATCTAGGGAATCTAGAAAATAGCCACAAAGGAAAAGCAAAAAGACTCCAACATGCATGTGACTTAGAAAGATGAGCAGGGTGGAATTTAAGGCCAACGTGGGCAGATTCCTAGTACCGACCAGTGGCTGGGGTTATGTTACTATTCCATTGCAGTATGCCTATTGTGATATCAATGTCGACGCTGTCCCCAACAACCCTCCTAACATCTTGGCCTTGCATAATTATTTTTTCTGAACTTCCTCTGACCAGAGCAGGATTTCCAGCAGTAAATGTAAGACTCCAGAGGTTAGATAACAAAATCATTTTAGAGCCTCTTGAAATACCCTGTCGGCACTCAACAACAGGCAGAACTGGAAAGACGGTGTCTCCGTGAATACCTTCTCTGGAATGCATTTAGTTAGTGCTTTTTTCAACTGAGAAAGTTTGTTGTCTTTCTAACAAAAGACAATAAGCTCTTTGGAAGCTCTAAATCAGAACATTCACAATTATTTCAAAACATTCACCGTGATCTCCTAAAAGTTCTTGGATAACAATCTTTGAAAGTTAGACACTTTTCCAAGGCTAAATCCTGGAACTGATTTGTGAAGGTGGCTCAAATGAACACTCTTTCATTTGGAAAATACTGGCGAACTATTTGCAATCAAAAGAGTTCACCTGTTATTTCTAGAACACTAGCAATTTAAAAATCTAGCAGCTATGATCATGAAGAGCTATCTTTTTGGCCCTTTTGACCTGGACAGGGAGAATCTTAATAAGCATTAGGTGCTAGGAATATCAAATTGTGTGGGAAGAGCTGTAATGTCTTGTATGATAGCCATTCAATATTCCACATATTTTTCTCAGTATAAATGTTTTTATTTTGAAGTGAACCCATAATCAGGAAGTAATATAAGTGAGGCAATTTGTCTATTTGATTCTCAGGTAGCACTTAAGGACTACTCATGCTTTCATTTCCATAAGACCACACACTTGGGTGCCATTTGATATTCCAAAGCCTGAGAAGCTTCCAGAAATCCCTATTCAAAATGGCACCTGGGAATCCCTTCAATCCTACCATCTTCTTCTTAACTGTCTTAAGTGGCTTTATCCCACTAGCAAATGCCTCCACTTGTAACTGCAAATCTAATGAAAATCAGCATAACTAAATCATAACTAAATATGGTGGTGATGTTGTCTATCCTGTCTACCAGCTGTGAAAACTTCAGGGAACAATTTTCTCTGAATCTCAGCTCTTTCACCTATGAAGTAAGATTAATAGGACTTGTAAGGGATTTAGGGAGGATTATACTTATGCAAAATATTGTTTTGTCTTTTCCTTAAGTAAAGAAAAGCTTTGAAGAATACTCTAGAAGAATGGAGTGATGTTTGCTATTTGATGAGAAAAAATATTGCTCAAAATATTTTTTCTCAAAAAACAAAAAAAAAATATTTTTTCTCTTCAGGGTTTAGTAGGGGTTTATAAGGGTGAGTTCTCTCCTTGACTTGTAAATAGTTTAGAATAAATTTCATTTGTGACCGGTGGGTGCTTTTTATTCTCTTCACCAAGCACCCTGCCTTAACTTTGTGGGTTACAGTTTCCTCATCTGAAACAGAGTTGATAAAAAGCTGTTGATATTGCTCACAATAGATTCACCATTTTTAAAAAAAAATTATTTACTCATTTGAGAGGGAGTGTGTGTGCATGAGGATGGGGCAGGGCAGAAGGGGAGGGAGGGAAACTCAAGCAGACTCCCTGCTGAGCACAAGTCCAACACAGGGGCTCAATCTCAGGACCCTGAGATCATGACCTGAGCCGAAACCAAGAGTCAGACACTTAACCAACAGCACCATCCAGGCACCCCCAGATTCACTGTGTCTTTTTTTTTTTTAAGATTTTATTTATTTATTTGACAGAGAGAAAGAGATCACAAGCAGGCAGAGAGGCAGGCAGAGAGAGGGGGAAGCAGGCTCCCCGCTGAGCAGAGAGCCCGTGCTGAGGCTCGATCCCAGGACCCTGAGATCATGACCTGAGCTGATGGCAGAGGCTTTAACCCACTGAGCCCAGTTGCCCCTTCACTGTGTCTTAATAGTGTGTTCAGATGACTACGATGGCACATGAAGACATTAAAATCTAAATAAATTTATCCTATAGTTTACACAATACTAATATTTCCTAATTCTATATGTATATTTCACATACCCAGTGCCACAAAAGTTGCTGTCAACAGCCTGTTTATGGCTTGCAAACTATAAATGAATTGCTACTGAGTTTACATTACACAAATGCCTGAGCAACATCACAACTAAATTGTGCTAATATAGTAAAAAACAAATGGCTTTAGAGATAAAGAACCTTTCTTTTTCACTTGAAAGCATTGTGATCAAGTTTTGGAAAATGAGAAGCCAGCGGAATTTACTGAGTCTGATTTGGAATAATTGATGATAGTCATTCCACTAGTAATGAAATTTATTTAAGCTAAAAATGCTGTGAGTGTTTCACTCCATTGTCCCAATCAAAGCACTATCTGTGACAAAATGAAAAGTATTCAACAATTTAATATGTTAATAGACTTAATTAGGAGATACTATCTCTACAAGTTACATATCAAACTGTTATTTATTTACTATTTTTAATTAATATAAGGTAATATTATTTAGGCTGGATGTCAGTCTTATGGGTTTTTTTTTTTAAAGATTTTACTTATTTATTTATCTGTCTTTTTATTTATTTAGTGTGTGCACATGCCTGCAAGTGGGGGGAGGGGCAGAGGGAGAGAGAGAATCTCAAGCAGACTCTTAGCTCAGTGTGGAGCCCAAGTTGGAATTGATCTCACAACCCTGAGAGCATGACCTGAGCTGAAATCAGGAATTGGACGCTCAACTGATTGAGCCACCCAGGAACCCTATATCAGTATTATTTAAACCAAAGTCTTTAAAAGAGAGACCGAAGGGGAAGATTATTCAATCCCAGACTTCAGGTTCTCGTAAACCCACACATAACTGACTCTCCCTTATTACCTGGAGGAGAATTGGTATTGAAACCTGTAGAATCACTGAATCTGTTTCCCATTGGCCATCTTACCCTCGCAGAGCAGACAATAGCTTACTTTCTGAGCTACGCAAAGAAAGAAAGGAAAGCTTCAACTGAAACTTCTTACCCTTGATTCCAATGCATACATGGGTCAGGAGAGGCTATAATGTTTGTAGAGGGGATTAACCCCCTGCTCATCCCTCTACATCTGGGAATACTGAGCTCTCCACCCCACCTCCACCATGGGCACGGGTGATAGCTAAGATCAGCTGACCCTTCCAATGCTATCATTTCCCCAGAATAATTTCTGGCAACAAATGCCCAAAGCACGAAAGTACTGTTGAGATACAATGTCTATAAGCTCCATATTCCTTAAAGGTTTCTTCTCAGACAGAAGAATAAGAAAAGCATGGAGTAGCGTGGGGGAGCACAGAGATTGCTCTGAGAAAGTAAAAAGGTCAGGACAATGCAGCCCTTCATGCAAAACTAATAATACAACAACTTAACCCTTATATGAGCTTTTATAGTCATTGATTTCTGGGTTTTTCTAGATAAAACTGGGCTCTGGGACTATGTGACCTGGAATTCACCAAATATAGTTGATAAAGCCCTAACTTTTCATCTAGAAAACTGTGGGAAAGGAGAACTATGCTTTCTTTTTGTATTTTTCTGTAAAAATTAGAAACAAAAACTGTCTTCAGGTGCTTGATTAGTGTTGAGTGTTTCTCCTACACCTCTATCTGCTGAGCACTAGAATAAGAGTGAACATAGCATATTTGCTTTTAATCACTAATATGTTTATCTCTACCGCTCCTATCCTTTCAGGTTATAAAATCTCAGAAGGTCAAGAACTCTGTCTGTTTACCTTGCCTGGTAATGTATTTAACACAGTGTTCCATACAATGAATGCCTGGTAAATACTTGGATGCCACCACAATGGTGGTTCTGATGAACACGGCCAGACTTTATTTTGTTCCATTTAGTCTTGTGTTGAGTAGGCAGTGTCTAAGCAGCCACTAGTTTAAACCTCAAGCTTGCATGCAAGCTTCACCTATGATGAGCTAGTTACTTGCTTTCGACCTTGCCCCTAAAAAATGTGGTAGATTGGACTCCAGCACATAAAAGCCAAAGAGAGTCAATCATTTGCAAGTGCGAATAATAGACAAATAATACTACCAGATTGTGTTTGTCTAAAGTGCCAAAATGAATCATTCATTAGCATTCTCAGAAATACCCAAATAATACCAACAAGGATGTTAAACCACTTCAGATTGTTGTGAGTTTTGCTTAGGGGATAAAAAATAACAAAGCGTCTTGGATGAGGGTCAGTGCTTTCCCATTCTTATAAGAGCCACTAAAAGAAAAGTCAAGAAAGGAAGCAATGGGACGAACTTCCCCATGAGCTATTTCCTGATCTACATGTAAGGAGCATGGATAAGGGAAAACGAATGCCTTGGCTTTTAATTCCATTTCATTCATCAAATGTCATATTTTTCTTCCCTTAAGCCCATTCCCCACCCCACCCCCCACTTTACATAGATAATGATGGGCTGAGTTTTCTGCTTCAGGTTTAGTAATGTTAACAAACAATTCAAATGAGTAAATGTTAAAGATCTTATTGGCTTTATTCAGTGATTCAGGAATTGGGCTGCATTCCATATAGCAGCTAAAAAGGAGCATAGAAAACTGTACAAAATAAAAGACTTTTATAGCAGAAAAGAGTGAATTGGACAAGGGAGTCATACTAACAAGAAGTGGGTTGGTTGTAGCAATGACACTTTTCTTTAGGAGATAACAAGAGTCTATCAGGTAGATTACCTCACTAGTACTAATTCTATTTCTGGGAGAAGCCAAAACTGTAATTAAGACGAGGTTTATTGATGTGGAGCTTAGCATAAGTGACTAGTTGGGGTCTTCGGTCTTGTTTTTAACCATTCTCCACCTTTTGATCAGACTGTGAATCTGGGAGATGTGATAAAAATATAAGCCATTAATGCTACTCCCAGCTACACTCTGAAGGTCTCACAATTTCTGCTAATCAGATACGACATCTTTTTGCTGAACCTTTCTTGGTATTCACAGGTCACAAGTTCAAGTTCACATTCTTTAAGTTTCTTTAAGTTCTCCATTGTCTTCATTCTCTTTCTTACATTCGAGAATGTAATCAAATTCTAAATAAAATCTTTTTGACCTCAAGTTAACTTTGGGATTTTCTAGAGGGTCCCTGAAAAAAAATCTCAAACAATTTGTTTTTTCTCCTTATAAAAAAGGAGATATTAAATGCATTAGGCTTATTTGATATGCTAATTACATGGGAAGTATTGTCAAATAAGAAGTAACACTAAGCCTTCTTTATGTTGTATTTGTGTGGGTATATTTAAGTGTTCCAGAAATTACATGAAATTCCTGAAGTCTGATATGTACTGGTATAATATTATCAGTCATAATTCTAATTATCTTAAAGTATTCTATGTTCCTGAAATAACCAAATTTCCTTATCACCCATTATACTTATCACCTATTATACAAACATATACATATATATATAAAATCAGATCTTCAGCAATAGGAATTTTTAAGTTTTTTTGGCATTTATGAGCAGTTATTGTTCTACTCTGATGATCTGGCAAAAGTAAGACTCATGAAAAAGACCCTACCAAGAGCTCTCAATCATTGATGCTGCTGTCAAATTATGAGGTATTGAACCTTGGACATGTAGATTACAACTGAAGAAATCTCCATCTAACATCTGGTCCAATTTAGCCCCCCCTTTATTGTGTCAGACTATTTATCTATCCCTAAGAATCCCTAGCCCAAGGAACCTTGCTTCAGGGTTTGTAATTTCAGGGTTTGTAGCTGTTATAGGTTAACTCCTATAAGATTAGAAGATTTTTTTCCTTTTTTTGTTGTTTGAAGTAATCAAAGATATAAGAACAACATGAAGAACAATAAATTATCTTGGTAAGACAGAAAATCTTGCTACCTAGGCAGATTATTTAAAAGGTAAAAAACCTTTTTACCTTATTTAAAAGGTAAAAAACTTTTCCAATCTGTTATCAAAAGCATACAGAAAGTCCAAGGAAATTGTCCTTCTAATAGAAAACCAAATTCTAATTTCATGCTTATATTCTTTGATAAGAAACTTTTTTAAATATTTTTTTTAAGATTTTACTTTTTTATCTGGCAGAGAGAAAGAGACAGCATGAGCACAAGCAAGGGGAGAAGCAGGCAGAGGGAGAGGGAGAAGCAGTTTCTTTGTTCGATCCCAGGACCCTGAGATCATGACCTGAGCCAAAGGCAGATGCTTAACTGACTGAGCTACCCAGGTGCCCCCAGAAACTTTTTTTTTTTAAAGTTTGAAGAAATCAATTTCAATTTTTGCCAGCTTATCCAAAATTCTTTTCTCAAGATTCCTTTTCCATAAAACTTCTACAGCTTTGTCTTATATTTTTTCTTTTTTTTTACTCTATTTGGAACAATTAATCATTCTATTTTCCTTATCTACCTTTCATACACAGTTGTTTCTTTTCGGCCTTATTTCTAATCAGTTTTTTTTTTTTTCTTTTTTTTTTCTAATCAGTTTTGATTGCATATATTGATTAGAATCCTTAATTTCTAGTGATAACTAAGAAGTAAGCAATTGTGGACTTTCTTTCACACTACCACTCTGCAGACTGACAGACTTATAAATACATTTTATCATTTCTAGAAGTACATTCTCCTTCATGGTAAATTTTTCAACATGGCACAAAATGTTTACTGAAAGACCCACATATCGTAAGTTTATTGGTAATAAGAAGCCAAAAAAAGATAAACCCTTGTTCAGTAGCTAATGTTTCAGGATTTTATCTTATTTGGAAATGAACTAGATAGTCAATGACTATCCATCATTTAAGTTAACTTAGCAAACCTCCAGGGTTTCAAGTAACCAAAAAAGATTTTTTGGAAACTTTTTTAAACAGATATATCATAAAAGATAATTATTACTGCAAAATTCACCCAGGAACTCTTAGCCCACTTACATCTATTTAAATCACTTGGTCTTAGAAATTATATTTAGACTACCTATGAAAACTTCATGTGACACTAGACAAAGTAAGCCATCATCCAAAATTATTTTTCTTACTGACAAATTTTATAAGAAAAAGAACTCATTTGACTTTTAATATTCCTAGGGAGAATAAAAGTCTTACTAATATAATGTTGATAACTCTAAAGAATGCTTGTTTTAATTAAACCAACAAACTTAACCTACTTTTGCTTACTAAAGATTAATTCTGGATCACATGAACTTGAAAAATATTTGGGTTCATTTCTATATTTCTGAGAGCGTTAGAACACTCAAAGCATATAAGCACTTGTCTTCAAACCAACCAAACTAGCTCTTAAAATTAGTTTTGGCAATACCATCCAAAGGTAGAAAAATATTATGTATCTACAACATACATTTATAGACACACATAAACATATAGACAGACACAAAAAGAGAATTTTTATAGCTTCTGTTCTAAAATTTTAGCCATGAATTAGTTACAAAAATACAAAACTCTTTACATAAATTGGATTCAAATTATGTATCTGGCAATTGGAATAAGTTAAGGTTACCTGCTCAGATGGCTAAATTTTTTAACTAATGCTTGTAGAGAAAACACTTAAGAATTGTTTTCTTCACATAGTTTCCAAAATAGCCTTTCCCTTTATTTTTCCTTCTGATGAGAATTTACCTCCCTTAGGTCTTCATTTCAAAGAGATGGTCTCTTAAGAGTTCCTGGAAAAGACCATGTAGATATTCACATCTCAAAGGCACAGGTAAAGAATGCACGTTTCTCCAAGAAGATCTCTTATTTCCTAAGGTCAAAAGTTTGACAGAACCTACAAGCCTTTTGAAATGAATAGGTGAGGTTTGGGTCCTGATAGAAAAGATAGGTAGATTTTGAATTGTTTCTAGAGCTGCATTTCTGGCTTTGTAGAAATTTGTAAGAGAAGGACAGTTGTTTTTAATTCCTCAAAAAATTGGATTGCAGCCAAAATAATATCAAGAACCACCCATCTAACCACATAATCCTCAATTTGCTTCTCTACGTCAGGGAGATTGTCAATTAGGATGGAAGTAAAAAGGATTCCTATGTTCCAGTTTTAGAATTTTGTTTTTAGAGTATTTTTCTTGACTTCTGTGTGCAGTTAGCTCAGAAAAAGCCTTTAAAAAAAAGTTCTTGTCAACCTCTGAATATCAACTTCCAATTTGAACAACTTCTGACCACAGAGCTACTTAAAAAATACTTACAAATATCTTGTTAGGTTTCAAGCAGGACCAACGATAAATATTCCTGGCAGTATTGAACATCCCCCCTTGGACACAAGGGGTATCCCCAAAAGGGTACAAAATATAACACCCTCCCAAGATTCAGAACCACGCCTAAAATAGCCAAAAGAAAGAAACTGTTAGATAATTTTCCTTAGGGCTGGCAGATGGTAGGACCCCAGTCACAAATGGAGTGCAACTCACATTTCTGTCCAGACACAGTTTTGCATCCCCAAACTGATTGCTGAGCGACCTGAATACTATAAGAACCAACAACCTGCATTGCCCCAGGCCGGCAGAAAGCCAAGCCAGATTCTCAGGACATAAAACTATTCAAGCAAGAAGGCAATCACTGCCCCCCCACCCCCACCCCTGAGAGAAAGAATCAATAACCAACGGGCCTGAATTTGGAAAGAAAGGGACAAAAGGAAACTTTATCTTCCTCTCTCTACCAGGTAGTACAGAAAGATATCCAGGCAAGCTGACTCTGCAGAATTCTCACCCTTAGCCAGCTTCTGCCATTTTCCCCAGAATCGCATCGAGAGGCCTTAGTGGGATCTAAAGTAGAGTGGAGCTCCAGTATCTACCACAATTTGATAAGGATTTTTATTACAGTTATTTTTAGTTTTTCCCTGGCTGTTTAAAGGAATGATTGGTAACAATTTACCAGAAAATCCGAGTTTTAGCAACCCCTGAAGGGGCCCATCTGGAAGGGGCGCCTTCCTTCAGAGGAAGATATAGGAACATTTGAGTTGATATAGAAAGATTTACACAAAATCTTTGAGGACTGTCTTCTCTCCAGAGTCCCAGTTGATGACAAATGAGACACTTACTTCTGGGCCAACATTTTGATGATGGACCCCTCAGAGGGTGCGGTGGGAAGGTCCAGGTGTTGTTTTGGTTTCTGGTCTTGGAGCCATTGCAACTACAAGGCCAATAACTTGGAAGACTTTTGTTTACAGTCTTGTTCCAAAGTCCTTTCAAATTTCACAGTGATGGTCACCAGTTGAATCAGATCTGTGCCTTTACATACTATTTTCTGCCTTTTAATGAGCCCACTGATCTTAGGAGAGAATTTATTTACAAATAAGGCAGAGCAGGTTGGGTAGCTTCATTTATTGTACCAAACCCAAAATGCCATGGGAAGAGAGCTTCTAGACAGGCTTTAAAGTCTGCCCCAGATTCATCTTTTCATCGTTGTCATTTACTTGTTTGAATTACAGACAAATCAGTGTGAGCAGGGAAGACTTTAGGAATAATTTTCAAAAGATCAGTTGCTGTTTTGCAATTTTTGCTGGTCCATAAGGGGACCACATTGAAGATCAAAGATCTTGGTTATTATCCTTGGGGTTATGCCATACTGCCTCCTGCGACCATTTGGGGCTTTACCACATCCTACCACCATGTACACAACCCAATAAAGATCTGGCAGCCCCTGGGCCTTGGCCCTAATAAGGATTCTAAACTCTTTTTTTTTTTTCTTTTTTAAGATTTTATTTATCTGAGAGAGAGCACAAGAGAGAACATGAGCGGGGAGGGGGCAGGGGAGGGAGAGGGGCCAGAGGAGGGAGAGGAGAGGGGGAAGCAGGCTCCACCCACACTGAGCAGGGACCCCAATGTGGGGCTCAATCCCAGGACCCTGGGATCATGATCTGAGCCGAAGGGAGAAGCTCAACTAACTGAGTCACCCAGGCGCCCCAGGATTCTTAACTCTTCAAGAAACTTTTAGGGATCCTCCTCAGGTTTAAGAAATTTTTTGTGGCCTTTAGTTTGGTCTTTGACCAAAGTGTGAAGGATACCTGAAGATCGCCTGAAGCCTCAGCTGAGTGTATTTTAAAAGGAAATTTTTTAATAGTCTCTAGAGAGTGGAAAGGTAATTCAGATAGAAGACTGATAGGACGTGAATACTGAGGTAAAGAAGGATAGAGGGGAGCAGGAGGCATCACATCAGTCTAATTGTCTTTTTTAGGTACATCTCGTGTCCTGAAATTTTCATTAGGCTTTTGCAACAAATCTTTAAATGAAGCTATTTTAAAATCCTGAAGCCTTTTGGAGGCTTCCGAATGCCAATTAAAATGAGTATCCCATTTTGTTGTTTGTTTGTTTGATTGATTTGGGGACCCTTGCTTTCAAGTGCACTTCTTTTGAGAGAGAGAGAGAGAGGCTGCAGAAAGGCAGAAGGAGTGGAAGAGACAGAATTTTAAGCAGCCTCTATGCCCAGTACACAGTCTGACAGGGGCTCTATCTTATGACCCCGAGATCATGACCTGAGCCTACATCATGAGTCGGACACTTACTGATTGACCCACCCAGATACCCTCAAGTGCAAATATTAAATCAACAATTTGGCCTAACTGGAATGTTCCCCATAATGGCATCGCAATTCTAGGTTGTCTTAGTAAGATTTTGCCACTTTTAAAGTTTTTACTTTATTTTTATTAATTTGCCAGATATTCATTTAGTGAGAATCATAAAAGACCAAAACCAGGTTTTGCAAACTGCCTTTTTTTTAAACAAATGATTTTCTTTTGGTTATAAATACTGTGTAAGACGATGCCTTCTTTTGCAAAACCAATAAATACAAGAACAACTTTTAAACATGTGATTTGTCCAAGATACTTGAAAGAAAAAAAAAGAACCCAATATTTTTCCAGTAATAAAAAAAATATATCCACATTCCCTTACCTTTCAAAGGATAAGTAGAAAGCTGTGACTCAAATGAAGAAAAAGAGAAAGAGAGGCAGAGACAGAGATCATTGTAGAGCTTCTGACAATTCTTCTGATATTACCTTTCCTTTCTGGAACTCATATCTTCACAAAAGAGTTGAACTTAAAATATTTCTAATGAACTGATTAGTGGAAGAAAAGAAAACACTTATTGCACACATATGTGTAAACTTTACCATAAACGATTATGCATGTCAAAAAGACACTCACCCTGAAAAAGGTACCCCCAAAAAAGTGGGGAAAAACCTGAATTACAGAAAAGAAAGTCAAATTTAGATACTTTAACAGGTTCCAGGACTACAATTCTTAGACACAACGTAAACAAATGTGCCAAAAGATGGCCCACTCAGTGTTTGGAACTTGAGAATCCTATTTTTTTTAACTAAATATTGGGTCTCTTGGAACTAAATCAATACCTAAGAGGGAGGTGCCACTGGGTTGGGGACTGTGTGGTGTTTTCTAGTGCACCTCTCTGCATGGAAATTTTCTTGTGGATGGTGAGTGACCTAGTGTCAATCTAACACATTCTGTGTCCAACTTATCCTGACATGGGAGTCTTAGAGTGGTGAGTGCTCTACTAAGTCTTACTTGAGTGACATGGGACTTAGCATAAATAACACTGTTTGGAACCTGCTGTCTCGGTTTTCAACAGTAATATGTCTTTGAATTTACTAAGGGAACATCCTGCCTAAATTTTACATTTTTAATAGTGTACAGCTCATACGATGTGCTTCCTCGGTGTATTCTAGGGGAGGCCAATTCTAAGTATTAGAGCCCAAAATCAGGATCTTATTTTGCTTCAAGATGCTTTGAAACATGTCATTACGAACATAATTCTACTTGTGAACTTGTCCTCATTAACTTAGCAATTAGCAAGATCTTCTTTGATCTTGGAATTCATTAGCTATTGCAGCTGAAAGACTACTTCAATTTTAACACATGGGAATCTACAGTGAAGGTGGTGATAAGAAACTCAACATCATTTTCCTGCTTATACATTTTTCCAAGGCTGCGCTATGCCCAATTAAATAGTATTTTCCATAAGACATATTTTTAAAGTAGCGTTATCACACGTCTTTTAGCATAGTCACCAAACAACCCTCTGCTTCGTAAAAGGCCATCATCCCTGAGGTTCTAGGTAGAGTTCTCCAGCCAAGTCCCTTTCTTCATCTGTGTACCACACAGGGTCCTGCTCACAAGAAAAAGTTTGCAAGGTGAATTTCAGAAAGTTCCTTGCCCCCTTTAATTCTCAAAGAATCCCCTCCATATTCCAGAATTCGAGTCAGGAATTCCACCCAGTGTAGTCAGCTGAGTCTCAGTTCTAGGCTGGTGCTTGGCAGATAGCTTAACTTCTTCATTAATTCCCTTAATAAATTGTGATCGCCCATTTTTGCCACTTCGGGCCTTTGTTGCAAGTATGAATTTAGCTCATCAGAAATTAATCTAATTTTTCTTGTTTTGTTTCATGGTCAGAATTTCCTGCAATGTTACAATGTTCGAACGGAGCACAGATTTACATTTGCCATGTGAGACTTGAAATGAAAGCTCCTTGTGCTTTGCTCTGAGAGTTTGGCCGGTCCCCTCTCCTCCTTGCCAAGAGCCATTCAATTCATTGTGATTGGGAGATATGCCGTGTGACAAAGCAATCAGTCCTCTTTTCAAGTTTCTCACCTTTAAAAATTTATTTTAAAATTATCTTGCTTTTGCTTACCCCCATTGGCCACAGAAAAATTCTTCTAACATTTGGTGATACAAAGTATGCTCTCTGATGAATACTATTCTCCAGACTCAACCAAAGAACCTTAGTTCTTTCCGTATTCTGGCTACACCCTCCTGATCCAGTCCTGCTTGTGTGTGCTTTCTTCAGATGTAGTGGCAATTCCAAACACAGAGTTGTACGGGGGGGACCGACCAGTTTATGAAGGAATATAGTAACATCTCCCTAATTCCAAACACCATACACCGTTTAATACAATCTGATTGCATTTGTTTTGGAGGGTATGTTAGCCAGGTTTACTGCATAAAACAGAGCCTAAGGTAAGAGATTACATGCAGATAAAAGCCTAGACGCAGACGGTGTATTTGGGGATGTGTAGCCAGGAAATGGGTAAAGGGAATGAAACAGCAACAACAAATCAGAGTGAAGGAAAGTCGGTACAGGGTACATTGTCCAGCTGGTCACTGCTGTGGGAAATGGTGGCTCCGTCCATCCAAGAGCCTTTGAAGAGCCGAGTACAACCTACCCCAGAAGCATCTGCCAGAGAGCAGAAGAACACCTGTAACCACTATGTCACACTCCCTCATGGACCCAGGGTCACGGGCTGTCATTGATCAGGGGCTGTGAAGTCCCTCACTCTTCCAGGTTTAATGCATGTACAAGACCAATTCTGGCATCAGAGGCCGTGGTGCAAAAAAATGAGACTTGAGAGGTGTGGAGCACCCACGTGTAAAGCCACTAACCCACAGCAAAGGGTTTAGTAGGAAAGTGTGGGCTGAGGATGTGAGCAAGCACGAGAGGTCTCTGACGTAGGTAACGGAACCCCAAGGCAAAGTCTTATTTAGCTTGTAGTCCCCTAACCCCATAAATCCTTTATTTTTGTACCACCCCCACTGGGCTTACTGCTGCGATGATCTGAATTTTTGAAAGTTACAGAATCACAAATATTTTAGAGACAGACCAGAACTTCGAGATTGTTTAGGAGATAAGGAAACTGAGGCACACACGGAGAAACTGCTCTCCCAAGGTCACATATTTGGTCTAATAAATGCCTCAGTGTTCTACTTTGTAGAGACCTTTGAAACTATACATTTGAGAAATATTTCTTAGGCTTTTAGCACATACAGAAGACTTAAATGGGATTTGAATTCCATCACTTTCCTTGGGAGCTTTCTTGGGCTTCATTTCTGCCAATCTCACAGTTATTAGCTCCCTGAGAGTCACATTTGTACTGGAATCTGTTACCAGGAGAGGCAGACAGCAATGGTCTTCATTCTGCTTTTGTTTACCAAACGCTAATGCCCTTGAAGTGTTTATGTTGATTTTTTTTAAATCACTGTACGTTTTAGAACCAACAACACAAACAGTAATACGTTCAGAACAGGGATGTCAGAAGCCAAGGCAACTAAAGAGAGGCCAGGAGCCAGTAGCCTGCATGCATCACAGGTGGGCTCAGGGGCTGCAGGACTGGGGCAGGTTATACTGCTCCGCATCCTTTTCCTCATCTGTAAAATGGGGACAATATCCAAACCATCCCATGGGGCTATTATGATGCTTCAATGAGTTAACATTTGTAAGTCCCTCAGAATAGTGCCGGACACATAGTAAGTTTTGTTAAAGTAAGTAAGACCTTTAGAATAGGTCTCTTAAAAAACAAAATAAATAAAATAAAATAAAATAAAATAATAAAATAGGTCTCTTTCGGGAGAAGGTTTGGTTTGTCTGTGTTTTGGTTTTCGGTTTCATTTTACAACATGACCAAGGCCACTATTTTTATTCAGAACCATCTCAATTTTTCTTCTCAGGTGTGGAAGAAGCAGGACATCTCTGCAGTTGTTTATTTTTATATATTCAGCTTGTATTAAATTAAACATTACATACGCTATTTCAGTTACAGCAGGGATTTCTCTCTCTCTCTCTTTTTTTAAGATTTAATTTATTTATTTGACAGGGAGAGACACAGAGAGAGAGGGAACACAAGCAGGGGGAATGGGAGAGGGAGAAGCAGGCTTGTCGCCAAGCAGGGAGCCCAATGTGGGGCTCGATCCCAGGACCCTGGGATCATGACCTGAGCAGAACGCAGATGCTCAACCATCTGAGCCACCCAGGCGCCCGGGATTTCTCTTTCAATATTAAATATAGTAAGACCATTTCCCTGAATTTTGAAAATGTTGTCGGCCTAAGATTTTTCACATAGTTTTCCATAGCAATGAATACTTTTTAAAAATGACAAATGAACAACAACAAAAATGAACCTAAAATGTAGAAGAAACAAAGATGTTTGAGCTGTGTCTCCTGATAAAACTTTAAATTATAACAACCATCTGGATAGGGGTTGTGTTCATGGATCTCGTTGTTGTTGTTGTTGATGATGATGGGTCTTTTAAAATACTACAGACTTATCTGAGTGGAGAAAAAAAATGTAACTGTTCAGATAAACGAACTGCATTTCATATAATTATAATACCTTTTCCCTCAAGTGGAAATAGCAATATCTACGTTATCTTCTTCACTGGGTTTGTACAACTGAAAATTACAATTCTTAAAAAAAAAATGCTACACTTTTGGCTAATCAAGCACTCTGCGCAGATAACTGGGATGAAAAAATCAGTAAGTAAATACGCCACAAACGTTAACACAGTCTGTTTGCACAAGTTATTATTTGTGAATGGATGGATTCACGCATTCTTCGCGAGGATGGGAAAGCGGCCACTATTCCTTTAGAAAGTTCAAAAGCTGCCGTGCCTCCTTATTGACAATTGCAGGCAGGACTCAGGCAGAGCTGTCTTCTGGGCAAAAGAGTAATTTAGAAACTGGCCGTCTGTCTCCTGCTTCTATTTGAAAAGTCTTGACGAGGTTGCGTCTGCCGGCTCATTTTATTTCTCGGGTTTTCAACAGAGGGTTCCGCCCCTCCCCCCCTCCGTTGTAAAGGAAACTCGGGGGCCTGATAATAAAGTCCGCCCGTCGCAGCGGCCTGGCCTGCTGGGTTCAAGCCCCTGAAAGCGGCCGCGGGGTAAATTTCTCAGCCTTTGGTGAGTCTCGGTTCTGTGAGTTGGTTCCTGTGTACCGAGGCTGTTTGCAAGGAGGACCCCCGCTGAGTGGGTTTGCTCTCCTCCCAGGAGCTCAGAGAAGGTGAGAGGGCTCCTTCATATTTTCTCTTTTCCTTGAACTACACAATGGTTTCTTCGGCGGGTCCCTCGGCCTCTCTCACACTGGGACATTTTTCCACATTTCCAGGATTATGGCCACTTTCACTTAGATCTATGTGGGCTGCCTCCACATACAAAGAAGCACTTGGGGACAGGATTAGTAGGATTAGAAGAGATTCACATATGTCCAGTTCAAGCAATTGGTATTCAAAGCTTTACACTTTCAAATGCCACCAAGAGAGAGAAAAGGAGCAAGGAGCTTGCTTTGCATTTCAGCACCTTCAAGAGAGGAACGGTGCTTTTGATTGGTGTTTAAAGCGGAGGGGATAAACAGATTCCTGTTCGGTTTAATCCAGGCCAGCATACCAGGGTCTCTGAATCTGGGGGGAACGAAATAGGGCGGGGCGCCCAGGCTGGAAAATCACAAACTTCGGCGTTTTGGTGGTTGCTAGTGTTCTGAGCAGCGCGTCCCGGTGCAGACGCTTAGAGCAATGCCCTTGCTAGTTACGGTTTGCTGTTTCTTACCCAGGCCTTCCTTGAGGATCCCCCTTACTGATTCTACTTGCACGGGCGTCACCGTGAAACTCAGCTTCCCAGCAACGACGTGGCAGAGGTTTGATGTGTTTTCATTTACCGGTGGGAAAATGGAGTCGAATTAAAATCTGAAACCCGGTTGTTGAAATTGTGAAATTGTTTCTTCTACTTTGTGTGGAGACAGAAAGAGATACCCCTCCCCACGCATGCAGGAAGTCTCAGCCCGTTGCTTCCCCCTCCATCTCCCATTCCTATAAAGGCCCGTTTTCCTCCATCAAGGAGGAAAATATCCATGAAGGGCAATTAGCACTGTGTTAGGCTAGCTCCTATCACCGCTGAGTCTACAACCCCCATTAACTGATACATGAGAAAAGTTTTGCTGTAGATTCATTTGTATTTTGTTCAGCAGCAAGGTACCGTGACTATAAGATTCTTAGATATCTTTGACATCTTTCACAAAGTTGTGAATTTTTAAAAAATTAACTACTCATGAATTCTTGAATATGACTTCCAGCGAACAGTGGTACTAAAAATCATATCCTTTTCATATGGATAAGGTTAGCTTTCTAAATTTATTTTAGTAACTAGTTGTTTATTGACTAGTTGTTGGACCTGGGATCCAGTGCCAAGGCCGTCATTAATTAGGTGTTGACCTTAAGGGAGTTCCTTATTTTCTTTTGTCCTCATATTCATCGTGTGTAGAGTAAAGGGGTTGGACTAAAATATGAACAGCTTGCATTCCTCACACGGTACAATTTATAAACGGCTTTTACACATTTCTTAAAAGTGTTTTTAAGCTTAAACATTCTGTTTCTCTTCATAATCGTTTTGAAAGAAAGCCACTTGTGTTATCTCTGCCATAAGAGCAATCATATCTTCCTGAGACAAGAAAAGTTGTCTTTAAACAAATTAATTGCAATAGCCCTTAAATATCTTATCTTAGAATAGATATTTTATAATGAGTCTTTCATCTCTGTAAGACATGATCTCAAATACTGAGAAGCTTGTGTGGTGTCAAATTACATCTTGGGCTTCAGTATTCCTTCCTTCCTTCCTTCCCTCCCTCCCTCCCTCCCTCCCTCCCTCCATCCCTCCGTCCCTCCTTCCCTTCCTTCCTTCTTTCTTCCAATCTGTAGTTCAGATGGGGTAAATTCTCTATTGTTCTATCTTCAGATTCACTGCTCCTTCCCTCTGCTATTTCCTTTCTTCTCTTATGCCCCTCTAGTGAGACTTTTATTTTGGTTATTGTATTTTTCAGTTATAAAACTTCCATTTGGTTCTTCTTTATGCCTCTGTCTTGCTATGTTCTTCCAGTTTTTCATTTGCTTCAAGTGTATTTGTAATTGTTCTTTGTTTGTTTTTTTTTAAGATTTTATTTATTTATTTGACAGAGAGATCACAAGTAGGCAGAGAGGCAGGCAGAGAGAGGGGGAAGCAGGCTCCCCGCTGAGCAGAAAGCCCCATGCGGGGCTCCATCCCAGGACCCTGAGATCATGACCTGAGCCAAAGGCAGAGGCTTTAACCCACTGAGCCACCCAGGCATCGCTGTAATTGTTCTTTGAAGCATTTTTATGATGGCTGCTTTAAAATGCTTGTGAAGTAACTCTAACCTCAGTGTCATCTGGTGTTGGTGTTTGTTGATTTTTTTTTTTTTTTTTTTTTTTTGGTTCAAGTTGATTACTTGGTTTTTGGCTTTCAGAGTGTCCAGGACATTTTGGGTATTATGTTATGAAACTCTGGATCTTACTTCAATCTCCTATATTAGCAGGTCTTTGTGGAAACCTCTCTAGCATAGGCAAGAGAAACATTTTGCGACTGGGTAGGGAATATAAATCCAGACTCCTTATTCCCTGTGATCAGACTTTGATAATGAGCATGGAGAATGGCATAGTAGATAAAATACAGATTTGGGAACCAGAAAACACTAAGTTGAATCCTGGACTCTCACATACTTACTATGTGTTCTAGGATAAGGCAAAAACTTACTGAGCCTCAGTTTCCTCATCTCTAAATAGAGATGATAATATATGCTTTGGAAGCTGTTTCCAGGATTAGAAATAATACTATATGTGAAAAACTTAGCATGTAATAGGTGTTCAACAAATATTAATCAGCTCCAGTTACGAAGTAAAAATGAGTGTATTCCAAAGGACATGCTGTTGAGTACAGCACCTAGAGGATTCCTAATGGATAAAAATTTCACAACTCTGCTTTCTCTCCATATTTTTTCCTAAACAATTCTGTTTTCTAAAAATTAATCTGTATGTTATACAAATGTAAGAAAAAAAAAAAACCCTCCTAGTGTCTCTGGCACAACTTGAAGGCCAATAATTTTCTGGTTGACTTACTCATAGTTCTACTTGCTTCTTGTAGTAGTGCAATTAGTTCACACAATTGAACAATGAAAAAGAAAAAAGAAATCTTGTGGTGATGAAAGAAATGTTGTTATATTGTGCTTGATTTTCATGGATACTTTATGTCTCAATAAGCTTTATGGCTGTATTTGTGAGTTATCCTTACCTTTCTTTTCAGTACTGTTTTTCATTTTTATTTTTTACTGCGGTAAGATACACGTGACATAAAATTTACCATCTTTACCATGTTTAAATAGACAATTCAACAGTGGTAAATATATTCACATCGTCGTGCAACCAATCTCCAGAACTTTTTCATCTGTGAAACTGAAATTCTATGCCCATTAAACAACTCTCCATTTCTCCCACTCCCAATCCCTGGCACCCATCATTCTACTTCATTCCTATGATTCTGACAGCTCTATATATCTCATATAAGCGGAATCATACAGTATTTGTCTTATTCCACTTACCATAATGGTCTCAGGGTTCATCCATGTTGTGGCATGTGTCAGAATTTCTTCCTTTCTAAAGCCGAATACTATTTCATTGTGTGTATATCACATTTTGCTGATCTATTCATCTGTCAGTGGCATTTTTTTGCTTCCACTCAGGCTAAAATTTATGAATAAGGCTATGATCATGGATATACAAATATATCTTTGAGACCCTTCTTTCAATTTTTTGGATATGTATCCAAAGTGGAATCTTAATAATATTTTTTAATTTGCATGTCTTATTTTCCAAGGAAGGAGTAACTGTATCTTCTTTTTATATAGCCCCGTACTGCGTGTATTATAATATCAATTTTTAAAAGGTTGGTTATCATTTTGGAATTTAGGAATAGTCATTAAAATGCATTCAACTGCAAATAACTGAATAGTCAAATAAATGGCTTTAACTATATAAGACATTGGGTGGCTGAATGGCTCAGTGTTTTGAGCGGTTTCTGCTCAGGTCATGATCTCAGGGTCCTGAGGTCAGGCTCCATGCTCAGTGCGGAATCCACTTGAGAATCTTTCCCTCTGCCCCTCCTCCCACTCTTTCTTTCTCTAAAATAAATAAGTAAATCTTTAAAAAAAAATGACATTAGATTCAAGAAAAAGATTCTTAGGAAGTTGATCCAAGTCTGACTTGTGGCTCAATCAATGCTTGCTCTTTTCTTCTTTCTGTTCTGCCAGTAGGTTGCCTTCCACATTTCTTATTCCATGTATTTTTCCATTCTCATGAAAGATTTACTAGTTCGTATCTTCTGTCTCCAAGTTCCCAATTTTTCATTCCCCAATTCTCACTTTCAACTATGACCTTGCTTCTTATTTGACTGAGAAAATAGAATTAAAAAAAGAAATCTTCCAGAGTCATCTACCCTCACTCCCACCTACCTTCCTGTATCTGGGTCCATTTATTCTGTCTTTCTTCTTGTTATCATTTCTTTGTTCCTTTTTAAAGCCTGTCCTCTCCATTCATGGAGAGTGTCCATGTCTTCCTATCTATTCAGGAGCATGGATATAGCAATTGTCCCTCTCTCATCTGCATCATCAGTTTCTTCTCTTCACCACTAGATCATTCTTGGAAACTCAAGCTTGCTGAAATTTCTCTCATCTTCAAAGAAAAAAAAAATCCTTCTCCAGGACCATTTTTTCTTCTCTTTTCAGCAAAACTATTTGACAGGGTTTTTTGTACTTATGTTCCTCATTTTCTCCTTCCATTTTTTCCTTGAACTCCATTCCGACTACTGCTCATACTGTACCATCAAAACTGCTCTAGTCTTGGCTGTCAGTGACTTCCAGGTTGGTAAATCTCTACGGGTAAATCTCAGCCTTCCTCTCATCAGACAGGTCAAGGGAAATTGACACTGCAGATAACCGCCTTCTAAAAGCCTATTTTCTTCTAGGATACCACTGTCCCCTGGACTTCCTCCTCTCTAGTAGCTGTCCCTTCAGTATCCTTTATTGCTTCTTCCTTTCCTTCCCTCTTTCGAGGAAGTGCAGCAAGTTTTAATCCTTGGAACGTTTTAGTCTTGATCTTCATTCAATTCTGGGGTGCTTTTATCTGATCTCGTCTCTCCCTGACTGGCAGACATAGTTGTGTAAACTATGTTACTTATTATTTTCATTTGCATAGGCCTCTCAAACTTAACATAACCTAAATATCTTTTTCCTCAGTCTTTCCCATCTCAGTCTTTAAAAGAAAATTGTCAAAAATGATATAAAACCCATATAGATATAAAATCAATTCATTTCGAAGATTTTATTTAACTCTTTAATTTTTGAGGGCAATAAGTAAGATGTTACAACTCTTTTAAAAACACATTCAAAGAGCAAAGACATATATAGGAAATGAGAAATTCTGAAATGAATTTACAAATACATGCAAAACAAGTCTTTCTACAGAAAATAGTCAACTGCATTCTACCATACACAATCAATATGGCTTTTTATGGACAAGAATAACTTACATTATTATCAGTTTTCTACAACTGATAATATCGCTGTAAAACATCTGAAAGAGCCACTGGGTGGCTCAGTGGGTTAAAGCCTCTGTCTTCAGTTCAGGTCATGATCTCAGAGTCCTGGGATGGAGCCCTGCATCAGGCTCTATTTGGTGGGGAGCCTGCTTCCCCCTCTCTCTCTGCCTGACTCTCTGCCTACTTGTGATCTCTCTCTGTCAAATAAATAAATAAAATCTTAAAAAGAAAAAAGAAATGACCTGAATGAGTGCATTAGACAGAACACTCATTGATCTTGTAAACTTTTTTTCCCTATTTCAAAGCCCTTCACAATTTTTCCTGACACTGTGGATTGAATCCACATATTTCTAGAGGATCAAACCAGAAACTTAGAGTTCATCTTTGATCTGTCTCATTTTCCAATCACTCAGCAAATCCTGTTGGCTCATCTTGCAAATTACATGTAGAATATGACTGCCCCGCATTACCCCCACTAAACAGGTTGTGGAGGCTACCATCATTTCTTGCCTAGATTCTTACAGTAGCCTTCTTACTAGTCTCCCTGCTTTCAATCTTGCCCCTTTCCATCTATTCTTAATAGAACAAAGTGAGCCTTCTGAAATATGGGTAGGTTTAAGTCATTCCTCTGCTCAAAACCTCCTCTGCTTGTGCCTTCATACTTGGAGGAAAAGCCAAAGTTCTCACTTAAGCATATTTCCAAGAATCTTTGTACGTTCTACATCTTTAACTGTTGCCCCAACCCCATAGAAGGTTTCCTTGACATTGTTTTAAACTATCTTCACACTCACTCTGCTGCAACCCATTGGCCCCCTAGCTGTTTCTTTAATGTGCAGGATTGCTCCTGCCTCAGAGTTTCTTTGTATATGCTCTTCAGTCTGCAAGGAATACTTTCCCCCCCAGATATCAAAATTACATGGTCTTTCATCTCCTTCAGGTTTTGTTTAAGTATCAACTTCTCAGAAATCTTCCTTGACATTATTTATTATTGCAACCACCCAGTTTCTCCTGTCCCTTCCCCCTTCAGACTCCCTACTTCCTTCCCTGTTGTATTTATTCCCATAGCAATTGTCACCATCTGACATAATGTATATTTTAACCATTTATGTGTTCCCCTTATAATTTTTTTTTCTTTTTTTTTTCTTTCTTTTTCTTTTTCCCCTTATAATTTAAGGCAATTGAGGGAAAGTTATGGGGTTTTTTTAGTTCAACTTAAATTCCCTGTGCCTAGAATAGCACCCGACCCGGTGCTTTGTAGTAGCTTAATAAATACTTTTTAATGAATGAGTTGTTTCTAGCTTTTATAAAATAACAGAACATTATGATACTAGTGGTTCAATAAGAAACCAGGCACAGACACTAGGTGCCAACGATAACAGTGCACATTAGATAAATACTGTAGGGTTTCAGGCTGCTGTGTTTGGAGGTATGAGGATGAGTAAACCTTAGGCTTTCTGAGCCTTGGTAAGGCTGAGAAATGTATTTGCATATGTATATGATTTGTATATGTATATGTATATGGAAACATTTTATGTCTGAGTGCTTACTCTTGCCAAGTCTCTCCCCTTACCCTGGTAGTGGCTATCAATCCTGTGAATGCTTCCCCCCCCCCCCATCCAACTATCAGAGAACAAAGTTTACTTTTCCCTGGAAAAGGCAGCAGTGCAAATTTCTGGTGTTACTTTGGGCCTGGGTTAACCTTTTTTTTTTTTTTTTTTCAGGGTTACCCTTTTTATTCACTGACCTAATTTTGTCCTTCCACCACTTCATACTACAATTATTTAGTAAGCCAGTTGCAAAATGTTTGCTCTATGTTTATGTAAAATAGAGTAAGACGAGATTGCTCTAACAAAGAGAGCCAAAAATAAAAGGACTTCTAAAACAAAAAGGTTTGTTTCTTGTTCATGTAATTATTCCAGTATGAATGGTCCAGGTCTTTAGAAAAGTTCTGCTCTATACTATAATTTGGTGTCTACAGTCATTCTGCTTTACACATAGAAAGGACAATTTTATTTATCTGCAACAGTTGAACTGTGATCAAAAAGTAGGGAGCTGAAACTAATATTACGCTGTCTGTTAACTAACTGGAATTTAAACAAAAACTTAAAAAAAAAAGAGTAGAGAGAAGGTGGAAAGGACACGTCCAATGTCCTAATTTCTGGACTTGCATTTAGCACTTCTAACTCCTACTCACACTTTTTTTTTAAAGATTATTTGTTTTTGACAAAGAGAGAGAGAGATCACAAGTAGGCAGAGAGGCAGGCAGAGGGAAAGGGGGAAGCAGGGTCCCTGCTGAGCAAGGAGCCCAATGTGGGGCTTGATCCCAGGACCTTGAGATCATGACCTAAGCTGAAGGCAGAAGCTTTAACCCACTGAGTCACCCAGCTGGCCCTCCTACTCACATTTTATTGCTGATAACTTGACCACATAGTAACTTCTGAGAGTAAGGGCATCTTCAAGCTAGTCAGATTGTACCAATCTACACTGCCACTGCCCATGTGCTAGAGACCCTTTCTTGAGATCTGCATCCTCTCCAACATTTGACTTTGCGAGACATTTTGATTTTTGCCAACTGCAAGGATGTAAAACAGCGTCATGGTGGACTTGGTTTGCATTTTGTTGACCACTGAGAATACTGGATATCTCTTTATATATATATCAGCCACATGCATCTTTTCTGTGAAATGCCCATTTGTGTCTTTTGCATTGAAAGTCTTCTATTGGGGACACTGGGTGGCTCAGTTGGTTAAGCGTCCGTCTTCAGCTCGGGTCATGATCCCAGAGTCCTGGGATTGAGTCCTGCATGGGGCTCCTTGCTCAGAAGAGAGCCTGCTTTTCCCACTGCCTGTAGCTCCTCCTCCCCCTGCCCATGTTCTCTCTCTCTCTCTCTGACAACATGTTTCATAGATGATTAGCAGTCTCTTTTACACTAAACCTCATTACTTTGGGTTCTGCTCATTTCACACTAATTACCAAGGAAGGAATGCTTTCCCAATAATACACAATATTATTTCTAGTGAAGTGGGAGTTGAGACTATCACCGGGTCCATTGGGGTTCTTCACATTACTCAACCACAGGGAGGGAAGCAAAAGTGTGTTACTATGTTGAAGTTATTCTTATCCTGATTATCAAGAGGAAATAGTCTTGCTGCAAAACAATGGGGAAAGGGAAGGAGATCTTCTGGGTACCTACCACTATTCCAGAGTCAATAGTATAAGTTCATGATAGACTATGACAACATTTTACATGCAGGATTACGAAGGGATGCTAGTTTGGCTATCTTCACCAAGTAAAGAAACGTGGCAGGTTGAGATGTTGGCAAAGGCAAAAGGAACAGGAAACAGGTAGTGAAGAAAAGAAATTTTTTAATGCAACTATAACTTCATCAATACTGGCTCACAGTTTTTTTTACTTTGTTTAATATGTATGATATATGTGAATGTTTAATATCTGTGGGATATATTTATATATGAATGTATATTAGCCAGTTTTCTTTTCTCTCTTCTGCCTTCCCCCTAATATTTCAGATTAACTGTTTTAGTGGTATTTAAATAAATAATTTAACTTAAAAATTACCTGGTGTCTAAAATAGAATTAACTAAACTGGAAGAGTGAGAATTACCCAGTGACAGGTGTTAACGCATGGTAGGATGTTAGATTTCCCCTATAGGAGAGAAAGTGAATACATTGTACTTGTTGCACATTGTTCATTTATTTGTATGAATGTATGCATTATGTTGGATGTGCATATATTTTTAGTAGCTGCTGGTCAGAAGTTTAGCTATGGCTAGAAAGTAGTTCAGGGATGCAAGATAAGCCAAGTGGTAGATTGTAGTGGTACAATATATTGACTTTTTCAACCTCTATTCTACTCTCTAATTAGAATGAAAAGTGAAATCTTCATTTCACTAATTACCTCACAAATGGATGCAAATTATATTCTTTTATTCTTTTTAAAAGCATTTTATTTATTTATTTGGCAGAGAGAGAGATCACAAGTAGGCAGAGAGGCAGGCAGAGAGAAGGGGAAGCAGGTTCCCTGCTGAGCAGAGAGCCCAATGCGGGGCTCAATCCCAGGACCCTGAGATCACGACCTGAGCCAAAGGCAGAGGCTTTAACCCAATGAGCCACCCAGGCACCCTGCAAATTAGATTCTTTTAATTAGATGTACTCGTGCAACATTTGGAAAGTTGAAGTGAAGCAGAAATCATTTCCCTGCACCTTTTAAAACATTATCTCTTGATGCCCCTTGGTGGCACAGTTGGTTAAGTGTCCAACTCTTGATTTCGGCTCAGGTCAGGATCTCAGGCTCAACGTGGAGTCTGCTTGAGACTCTCTCGCCCTCTTCCTCTGCTTCCTCCTCCCTCTGGAATAAATAAATAAGTCTTTTAAAAAATTCTCTTTTAACCAGCTACGTCATAGAAATATTATACTTTTTCTTTAGCAGTGTTTCTGTGTCCATTTTCCTGCTTCTGATGATCAAAAATCAATTATGGCAATTTTTTCTTGACTCAAGCTTCCTGTTCTCTGGGTCAATTTAATACTCTGTATTTTTGGATTTATGACTCTTCACTGCAACCTCCAAGTCCCTGGCAGGTTATTTTTGTATTGTTCTGAGAGTCATTCCTAGAGGCCCACCCTAGAGCCCATCCCTTTAGTCCTTCCAAAGATATTTTAAACAGGCGATTTTCTCCATTAAATCCTTTACTGCTTAAAATAACTAGAATGCTTTCTCGTGCCAGCACAGAATTCTCTCAGATAAATGTGTGATGTTTGTCCTTTCTTTTTAATCTATTTCTCCATTGTACTTCCTGGAATGTAGACGTGATAACTTCCACTTTGAGCCAAGAGTATGAGGGTCACACACTATATGTGTCGGAATGATAAGCTGTAGGTAATCAGGTCCTCAAGGATATTTTGAAGCAGAACCGCCATTCTAGCCCTGGACTGGCTTTTTTCAGGTTTTACATATAATGAAGGGAATGCTATTTGGGTTTCTGCTGTTCTCAGTTATATCAAACTTTATTGATATAAACCGTAAGAGACTCATCCCAGTCCTAGCACACAGTAAATAGGTAGTAAATATTAGCTTTTATTATTTGTACCCAGAATGTCTGCCTCCCGCCATTTTTTTTTTTTTTTTTTTGCCTTTACAGATTGCTTCTATCTTTCAAAATTCAACTGTGGTGCCTTCTGTTCTGTGACACCTTCTTTTATTTCTCCACTCAGAAGTTCTAGCCAACATGGCTAGAATTATCTAGTAGTATACGGTTTTGTTCATATGGCTGTACCCTCTCCAGAGTCCTTGTAAATGGGGATTGGATATGAATCAAATTTATGTCCCCTCATAATTGAAAATACTATACCATGCAATATATGTACTTAAGCAATTAACACTGAAAGTTTGAGATATCTGATGCAGAACTGTAATTTGTGGTAGAGAAGTTACGCACTTCAGGTCATTGGAGAAGTCATTGGAGAAGTTTTCTTGAAGGAGGTTGAATTTTAGGTAAACTTCAAAACAAAGATTGAATTTGAATGGATGAAAAGGCCTAGGGAAACTATGCACAGCAGAAGGAAGGAGATACAAAAGCCTTGAATGGATGGATGAGAAAGGAAAATGGCTCAGAGTATTAGATTAATTATCATCCTTTGTACCCTGTGCTCGTAATTGGTCCCAGTGTGTTTGTGTTGGTGTTTATTTTGAATACTATAATAAACACCTGTGCACACTCATTCCAGTACAGAAACTGAAATATTGGCAATGTCTTCTATAATTCTATGTGGTTTCTTCTGTCCCATACTTCTTCCTCTGTCACCTCAAGCATCTACTATCCCGAATCTGGGCTGATCCTTCTCTATATTTTGTTCTTTTCTTATATATATATATATATATATATATATATATATATATAAAATATTAAATATTTATTTTATATTTAAAATATTTTTTATTTTATATTTTTATATTATATTTAAATATATTATTATTTTATAAATATATTAAATAATTTTATATTATATTTAAAATATTTAAAATAAAATTAAAAAATATTTTACATATAAATATATATAAAAATAAATATATATAAATATATTTATATATATATATATAAAGAGTTTTCCCACTTCTCTGTGTATTCTTTTTTTTTTTTTAAGATTTTATTTATTTATTTGAGAGAGAGAGACAGTAAGAAAGAGCATGAGGGGGGAGAAGGTAAGAGGGAGAAGCAGACTCCCTGCGGAGCTAGGAGCCCAATGCTGGACTTGATCCCAGGACTCTGGGATCATAACCTGAGCCAAAGGCAGTCCCCCAACTAACTGAGCCACCCAGGGACCCTTCTCTGTGTATTCTTAATGAGTATGTTTTGTCTTAGTTGTTTTAACTTTACAAAAATGTTATCATGTGTATCATTTGACCTTGTAATCTTTTGGAACTCTCATTATTTCTCTTAATTTTTTGTTGGCAAGACTCACTCATATTGTCACACACCACTATAGATCATTCATTTAAACTACTGAATAATTCTGTGTATACCCCACTTTATATATCTGCTTTCTTATTAATAATCATTTGCTACTAGAGCAAAGATGCCCTGAGCATCTTAGTGCAGGATAGATCTTTAGGTATATGGGTTCAACAGCTTTGGGTGGAGCCATATAATCTGTAAGTGAAATTCCTGAGTCATAGCATACATGAATGTTCAACTTAACAAGGTAAAACCAAACTTTTCCAAAGTGGCTGTACCAGTTTATATTCCCATCAGAAATGCATAGGAGTTTCTGTTGAACTACAGTGCCTTCAATATTTGGTATTTTCAAACTTCTTATTACTTGGCATTTGAATGAATTTAAAATGCTATCTCCTTGTGGTCATTGTGTTTTCTTGACTACTTAATGAAGTCGAACATCATTTCATAAGTTTATTGGCCATATGGATTTCCTCTCCTGTGATATTTCTGTATATGTCTTTTGCCCATTTTTCTGTTATGTTTCATATTCGTTTGTCAGCATTCTTCATGCACTTATGGTACTAGCACTTCATTGGTTTTTTTGTTGCAAAGGTCTTATCTCAATTTGGAAATGGCCTTTTCCCACCCTTTAAGATAAGTTTTGATTAAAGGAAGTCCATAATTTTAATGTAGTCACAGTGATCCACCTTTTTCTTTTTTTTTTTTGTTTATTTTTTTGCCAATTTAAGAAATGTATCTCTATTTCAAAATCTTAAATATATCAATTAATTTTTTATTAAACATTTTAAAGTTTTGCTTTTGAAATTTAAGATCCACCTGAACTTCCTTTTTATTTATGATTCGAGGTAGGGATTCAATTTCAAATTCCTATGTAACCATTTTTTCCATTTCCTTCCCATGTCTTTCTCTCTTTTCATGCACATAATCTTTTTATCATATTTCAATGGTTAACATTCACACAGATTTCTTTCTGTTCATTGGCCAATTGTAATGATTTTACACTGTCATTATTTCTTAAGCTTTAAAATAAGACTGGCATCAGATAATGTGATTATTTCATCTGTACCCATCTTCATCAGAAGAGTTTTGCCTTTTCTTATGGTATTTATGGTACTTCTTATGGTCCTTTGCTTTTCTCTCTATATATATCTGGTATATATATGGTATATATATATATATATGGTACTTATGGTACTTCTTATGGTCCTTTACTTTTCTATATATATATATATATATATATATATATATCTTATTTTATTTTATTATTTTTTTCCTCTTCTTGAAGATTTACATAATTGTGTTGCACAAAGGTTTTCTTCATGTGAGGGTGAAGAAAGGGAAGCATTCTATTTTTTCCTCCTTATTTGACATACACATAGAATTAGCTCAAGTTCTATGAAATATTCTATTGAGATTATCTGGTACATTTTACTGAAATGATAGATCAACTGAGGAGAATTGACACTGACCAAAGATATGGTAGGCCTTCCAGGAAAAATTATAAAACTTTATTGAATGCATTTTAGAAGATGAAATAAATGGAGAGTTGTACAATGTTTATAGAAAAAGATTTAACATTGTAAAGTTTAACATTATATATACATTTGTGCTATAAACATTTAAGGAGTACATGACTGGCAAGGTATTTTATATACAATTGCTGTATTTTTATGTTGCATCCAATAGACATACATGACTCCCGACTCCCATCTGGCAATTTTAATAAGATGATTGTCCTCATGTGACAGGAGAGACATTGTGATGCTACCATTACAAACAAGAAACAATTTTCCATTTTAGTGCATGCACTTCTTGCTTCTGTTTTTAATGTAACCTTTTAAAGAAGAGTTTTAAGATATTGTGATTTTTGAAAATATCCAGTAGTCAGAACAAATAGGAAGAAATGATATGGGCAATATGGCCTGAGATTTTCCATCATGCTAGATTTCCTACATGGCAAAAACATACTTGTTGTAAATATGGACATTAGATTTTCCAATTAGACCTATAGTCATCTAGAGGAATTCTTTCGGGACCAAGGTAGGAGAGCCAAAGTGACACAGAGACTGGTGAGAAACTCTGTATCTCACCAGAGATAAAGAGATGTTTTTATTTGGGAAGCACTCCACATCTGGAGTCCTCTCCAAAGGTTCTACCTGGAAGTATATTGCCTCATTTCCCCTCAGTTCTTGCAATGGCTCCTCAAACACTCACTAAATATCCATTATGGCAGCCCTGTCCATAGTCCTCTAATGGGGCTAGAAATCTCTTTTGTGCCACGTCTTACCTCAGAGATGTCACTTACCCCTCACTTTCCTCCACTTGGGAAATCAACAGACTTTTCCTGTGCTCTACTTCTCATATTCTTGGTCCATCTTTTTAATTCAGCCTTTGCAATCACAGATGCACTGCATATCTCTTCCTTTCTGCTTGGGGTTTCATGAGAGGTCCTGGGGGACTGCCTTATCATTTCCACATGTGTGGCTCAGAACTGTGGAGGTATTTAATCATGACCAACCCTCCCCAATGGGAGGGGAGAGACTAGAAACAATGGATAAATGATTCTCCATTTCATCCTTGGGTGAACACATTCTATACACTCACAAGAAGGACTCAAGAAAAGTCAAGCCCCAGTTTTCCATAGCAGAGGTCAGTTCGACAAAATACCTTTTCATTGAATATTCCTCTTTTTCTCTTTTGCTCTCCCCATACCCCACTCCTGCTCTCTGGAGTCACTTTCTAAATAAATTTCCCGCACAAAGAGAAACCAACCTAAGACAAGAAGACATATCTTTAAGGTCTCTTTTCTGTGTCTCCAGAACAAGGGCCCAATTTGTTAAAATGACCAGTATTAATCACCAAAACCTAAAAGTCATATTTATCCTGTCTTTCAGGAGATGATTGGCCTTCTTGTTTTTTTAACACCTAGATGATAACACCACAAGTTCAGCAGGTCATGTTTTTGCTTCCTTTGCTTCCTCAGAACCTCCAATTGAGATGACATATAGGACATACTTAAGAAATGCTGGAATGAATGAATGAATGAGCAATACCCTGTTTTGTTTTGTTTTTTTCAAGATATCAGTAGTAGGACTCTGACTAGATCAAAGTAGGATTGACTCAGTGGAAGTCATAACAAAGTCTTTTAGAATAAAGTTTAGCAAATTTTCCAAATCCCAAAGTGCAACTACCACAAACTTGCTTCTCTGTATGAGACTAATCCTGGTCTGATAGGCCCAAAGAATCCCCACACTGAGCCATAGATATCAAGGATGGATGTGTGATTAGACATTAATAGCAAGACTGCGCTTGTAAAATTTTAAATAAGCCTAATGGTTTCCAGGGCTTTCCATAAGAGAAAAACAAAACAAATTTCAAATCATGTTTCTTCCAAAAGTCTTTCTTTATAGCTAATACACAAGCAGAAACATCCTAACTACATTGCTTAGAGGAACTGAGAATTTTTTGTACTGCCTTCTAAAACTAGTGAATTCTAAACCTTAATTTTATTTCTAAAAGTCATACAGTTTCCAAGTACCTGCTCTCACTTCTAAAAGGTACTTTGCATGTATTATATTTATTGCTAATTCTCAACTTGTCAGGGAGTGGGGACAATTGGAAAGGATGAGTCCTGCCTTAATAGTGAGGGTATATACAAGACAATTTTAAAAGAATACCAGGATAATATTCTTACAAGGTAAACTATAAAAGAATAGAGCTGTACAAATATTTTTGTCTGGTAAAAATATATACAGAAGACAGGGTAAGACAGTATCTTATTTCAAAAGCATAATACTGAATGATTTTAAAAGGTTTGCAAAATACAATTTAACTCTCATGATATTATATGTCATGAATGTTACTATTTTCATTGTCCAGATGACAAAACAGAAGTTCAGAAAGAAAAAAAAGGTAAGAAAGTTAGGTAACTGCACAGTTGGTAAGCAGCAAATCCCATCCAGGAAATTTTCTGGGTTGTGTGAGGTCTTGGCTTGTGTAATATCTCTCTCTGGTCTTCATATTGTAAGAAGGGCACTTTCAACAATGGGGAAGTCACATCTCTATGTTTATAAAACAGTTATTTTTAAAAAGTAGTGGTTATCTCTCTAAGAGCTCATCTTTCCAATAACCTCATGGCATTTGCCAGCTTTGGCCAGAATACAACTTATTAGAGAGCCCTCCACACTATTCCATGTGTATTTGTATTCTTTATTGCTATGTATTTTTGGTTCCCTTTGTCATTGATGGCTTTCTCAAACAGGGACATGAAGGACCCACAAATGTTCAGAGGAACTATTCCTTTGTTACTCTAGTCCTGTCTTAAAAAATTTTTCAATGCCAAGCTACTTTTTACTTTTTAGTTTCTGCAGCTATTTAAAACTCGTAAGTTGAATATTTAGAACATTCCATCCCAAAGCAACAGAATACACATCCTTCTCTAGTGCACATGGAACATTCTCCAGAATAGATCACACCTTGGGTCACAAATGAAGTCTCAACCAGTACCAAAAGATTAGGATCATTCCCTGGGTATTTTCAGACCACGATACTCTGAAACTAGAACTCAATCACAAGAGGAAAGTTGGAAAGAACTCAAATACATGGAGGCTAAAGAGCATTCAACTAAAGAGTGAATGGGCCAACCAGGAAATTAAAGAACTAAAAAAAATCATGGAAACAAATGAAAATGAAAACACAACTGTCCAAAATCTTTGGGACACAGCAAAGGCAGTCCTGAGAGGAAAGTATATAGCAATACAAGCCTTTCTCAAGAAACAAGAAAGTTCTCAAGTACACAACCTAATTCTACACCTAAAGGGGCTGGAGAAAGAACAGCAAATAAAGCCTAAATCCAGTAGGAGAAGAGAAATAATAAAGATCAGAGCAGAAATCAATGAAATAGAAACCAAAAGAACAACAGAACAAATTAATAAAACTAGGAGCTGGTTCTTTGAAATAATTAATAAGATTGATAAACTCCTAGCCAGACTTATCAAAAAGAAAGGAGAAAGAACCCAAATTGATAAAATCATGAATGAAAGAGGAGAGGTCACAACCAACACCAAAGAAATACAAACAATTATAAGATCACATTATGAGCAACTATACACCAGCAAATTTGACAATCTGGAAGAAATGGATGCATTCCTAGAGACAAGAAGAAAGAAAACCTGAAAAGACCCATAACCTGTAAGGAGATTGATGCAGTCATCAAAATTCTCCCAATAAACAAGAGCCCAGGGCCAGATGGCTTCCCAGGGGATTTCTACCAAACATTTAAAGAAAAATGAACACCTATTCTCCTGAAACTGTTCCAAAAAATAGAAATGGAAGGGAAACTTCCAAACTCATTTTATGAGGCCAGCATTACCTTGATCCCAAAACCAGACAAAGACCCCATCAAAAAGGAGAATTACAGACCAATATCCTTGATGAACATGGATGTAAAAATTCTCACCAAAATACTAGCCAATATGATCCAATAGTACATTAAAAGGATTATTCACCATGACCAAGTGGGATTTATTCCTGGGCTGAAAGGTTGGTTCAACATCTGCAAATCAATCAATGTGATACAATATATTAATAAAAGAAAGAACAAGAACCATATGACACTCTCAATAGATGCTGAAAAAGCATTAGACAAAAGCACCCCTTCTTATTCAAAACTCTTCAAAGTAGGTACATACCTCGATATCATCAAAGCCATCTATGAAACACCCACAGTGAATATCATTCTCAATGGGGAAAAACAGAGCTTTCCCCCTAAGGTCAGGAATACTGCAGGGATGTCCACTATCTCCACTGCTATTCAACATAATACTAGAAGTCCTAGCCTCAGCAATCAGACAACAAAAAGAAATTAAAGGTATCCAAATTGGCAAAGAAGAAATCAAACTCTCACTCTTTGCAGATGATATGATACTTTATGTGGAAAACCCAAAAGACTCCACTCCAAAACTGCTAGTACTATTTACTGTACAGGAGTACAGTAATGTGTTAGGATATAGGGGTACCAGGGTGGCTCAGTCGTTAAGTGTCTGCCTTCAGCCCAGGTCATGATCCCAAGGTTCTGGGATCGAACCCCGCATCGGGCTCCCTGCTCAGCAGGAAGCCTGCTTCTCCTGCTACCATTCCCTCTGCTTGTGTTCCCTCTCTCTCTGTGTTTCTCTCTGTCAAAAAAATAAAATCTCAAAAAAAAAAAAAAGTGTCAGGATATAAAATCAATGCACAGGGGCACCTGGGTGGCTCAGTGGGTTAAAGCCTCTGCCTTCAGCATCAGGTCATGATCTCAGGGTGCTGGGATCAAGGGTCCACATCCGGCTTTCTGCTTGGCAGGGAGCCTGCTTCCCCCTTTTTCTCTGCCTGCTTGTGATCTCTCTCTGTCAAATAAATAAATAAAATCTTTTAAAAAATTAAATTAAAAAATAAAATCAATGCACAGAAATAAGTTGCATTTCTATACACCAACAGCAAGACAGA
>CM053608.1:22121537-22136138 GCA_028646535.1 Procyon lotor
AATCCTAAAATTTACATGGAGCCAGAAAAGACCACAAATAGCCAAAAGAATGTTGAAAAAGAAAGCTACAGTTGATGGCATCACAATTCCAGACTTCAAGCTCTATTACAAAGCTGTAATCATCAAGACAGTATGGTACTGGCACAAAATACACAAAATGGAACACAATAGAGAGCCCGAAATAGACCCTCAGCTCTATAGTCAACTAATCTTCAACAAAGCAAGAAGGAATATTCAATGGAAAAAAGACAGTCTCTTCAACAAATGGTGTTGGGAAAACTGGACAGCCACATGCAGAAGACTGAAACTGGACCATTTCCTTAAACCATAAACAAAAATAGACTCAAAATGAATGCAAGACCTCAATGTGAGACAGGAATCCATCAAAATCCTTGAGGAGAACACAAGCAGCAACTTCTTTGACCTCAGCTGCAGCAACTTCTTCCTAGAAACATCGCCAAAGGTAAGGGAAACAAGGGCAAAAATAAACTATTGGGACTTCATCAAGACCAAAAGCTTTTACACAGCAAAGGAAACAGTCAACAAAACCAAAAGACAACCAACAGAATGGAAGAAGATATTTGCAAATGATATATCAATAAAGGGCTAGTATCCAAAATCTATGAAGAACTTACCAAACTCGACACCAAAAGAACAAATAATCCAAGCAATGGCAGAAGACATGAACAGATATTTGGCCATCCAAATGGCCAACAGACACATGAAAAGTGCTCAACATCACTCGGCATCAGGAAATACAAATCAAAACCACAGTGAAATACCACCTCACACCAGTCAGAATGGCTAAAATTAACAAGTTAGTAAATGACAGATGTTGACAAGGATGCGGAGTTAGGGGAACCCTCCTACACTGTTGGTGGGAATGCAAGCTGGTGCAGCCACTCTGGAAAACAGTATGGAGGTTCCTCAAAAAGTTGAAAATAGAGTTAACCTAGGACCCAGCAATTGCACTACTGGATATTTACCCTAAAGATACAAATGTAGTGATCTGAAGGGGCACGTGCACCTGAATGTTTATAGCAGCAATGTCCACAATTGCCAAACTATGGAAAGAACCTAGATGTCAATTGACAGATGAATGGATAAAGAAGATGTGAATTATATATATATATATATATATATATATATATATATATATATATAATGGAATATATATAATTATATATATAAATATATATAATATATATAATTTTATATATATATAATGGAATACTATGCAGCCATCAAAAGAAATGAAATCTTGCCATTTGCAATGATGTGGATGGAACTAGAGGGTATTATGCTGAGCAAAATAAGTCAATCAGAGAAAGACAATTATATGATCTCTCTGATATGGGGTATTTGAGAGGCAGGGCCAGAGGTCATTGGGGTTAGGAAGGGGAAAAAATGAAACAAGATAGGATCGAGAGGGAGATAAACCATAAGAGACTCTTAATCTCAGGAAACAAACTGAGGGTTGCTGGGGGTAGACGGAATAGGGATAGGGTGGCTGGGTTATGGACATTGGGGAGGGTATGTGCTATGGTGAGTGTTGTGAAATGCGTAAGCCTGATGATTCACAGACCTGTACCCCTGGGGCAAATAATACATTATATGTTAATAAAAAAACCAAACCAAAACAAAACAAAAAACTCTTAAGTTGAATTGGTTCTAGACTCTTAACCCCCATCTTTCCTGCCATGCACTATCTTTTAGCAGTATTTTTCTTTGGGGTGTCTGTTATTGGCATTACTTTCCCCAAAGGCATTATTTTCCATTTAATGTAATTACTTTAATTAATAAATCTCATGTGAGCACAAGAGATATTATCCACTGCTTTACTTTTATAGGAGGCAAAACTTTGACAAATATGAGAAGATAGGGTACGTATAGCAAGTGTAACTTGAAAAGTATATACTTAATTACATTTTTCTTTTCATACAAATAAATTAGATATAAAACAATTTCCCAGAGGGGAGGAAATTGACTCTAGAAAGAATTTTAAAATAAGCTTATAAATAAAAATAAAAATACAAAATAAAAATGGACTTTTTCTAACTACACATTTCTGGTCTTGTACCCTTATTTAAGTATATGCATTATTGCATTATGAGCAATTATTGGGACACTGGTGTTATCCTTCAGTATAAAGTTAAAAGGTTTAAGAAATAAGGTTAAAGGTTTTTTTTTCCTTTTTGGCAATAGAAAAAATAAGAATTTATTTGGGAACTGTTTAGCAGCATTAGGGTAGCTCTGCTATTAATTATTAAAAATTCTATTTCTTAGCAAGGTTTCAGTCTGACAGTGTTCTCAGTTTTCCACTCTACTTAATAGCAGTTTCTGGGCCATCCCACTACTCAGAAGTCCCATCCCTGAAGGATTAGACAGTGTTCTCATTCCCACGGCTTTCTCCCAGGCAATTTCACTGACCTAACCACATACTGCAGGATGGATGGGCAGGAGGGTACGATGGAGTTCCCTGGGCATGTAGATATGATCAGCCAACTTGCTCAAACTTTAGAAAACAGCCATAGATGTGCTCTATATTGAACTATTAGAATCAGTGTTCACTTTTCCCTAAGTTTATAAAGTAAACATGTATCTGGGGAGCACTTGCATACAAATAACTCTATAAAATGCACTCAAAAGCAGAATCAAGATTGTGTATTAAGATCTAAGGACACGTGAACAGTGTTTTATATGACCTCCTCTCTTTCTTCCCCCATTACAAAGTTTCTTTTCTAAAAGTCTACTCCTATTATTAGACTTGCCGTAATAAAAAAGAGAAAGAAGGTCCCAAGGTATCTAATTGAAATGCTTCCGTGAACATAAGTAGTCCAAGATTCTGCTATTTCTTATTACAAAGGTTGCAAAATAAATAATCAAGTTTACTAGGAAATAATAAAAATAGTAAATAATCAAATTTACTAGGGAAAAAATATGGGTTTAGAAGATTCTCAAGTTTCTTTCATCAATATCTTAAATAATGCCATGTTATGGAAAGATATTAATTTCCATTCTAATTTTATGTTGTAAAAACTAACATATCCCAAATGTTGAAGATTTTTTTACTACAAGTGTTTAATATAGTACTATTGAGAATATCATTTCAGTTGTTAAGGAGGAAACTCAGACTGATCTGCAAGTTAAAATATGGAAGAAATATCTACAAATTTTGAGTGAATATTTATTTTCAGCCTACTTCTTTTCTCCCCACCCCAAAAAAGATAACAGGACTTGAAATTTGAATTGTCTGAATAATTGTTCCAATTTTATTATATATTATTATATATATATATTATGATGTAAAGAAACCAGAATTTTCACCGATGAACATTCATCCAATATTGTAAATGGTGACAATTTGGTTTTATAAATTTTACATTCAGTCTGTTGGTGTTACACAAATAAAGTAAAACATACCCATAAATAGAAAAATATAATGGACTAACAAGAAAGGAACATGTATAACATTTTCATTTGTTCTTAGAAATGAAGCAGATTCGATCTGGTTCATCCACAGATTCTGTATAAAATGAATCGGCCACAGAAATGTTAATTTTTGAAAACTGCCATTTTGACTTTTCAGGGTTCAGTAGCAGACAGACACCTTAATTATCATTTTCCCAAAATAATGTGTGTAAATCTGTATTTGTTAGAGGTCAATACAGCATATTAACTCCAACTCTATTTATGAACAGGTGTATGATGTTTCTCCCTCTTCTATTAGCATCTGAAAAATAACATTCCTTTTTATTTAGGACTCAAAGGCTTCAAACAGATATTTTAATGTATTTGCACAAATACACATGTAAGTTTCAGAACGTATGTGTATAAATACCTATAATAAAAAAGCAGTGTAATAAACTAATGACAAAATGGAAACATCTCTTTAATCCGCTGCTGCTCTATATGTAGGTTCCTATATTCTAATCCCTTTGGGCATCTATGTATTTATACATTTTTCATATAAGCATGAATATTACTGAACACAAGATGAAAAGAATACATTTGCTATGTAAGATATTTATATCTTACATGAGGTAAATATTTATCTCTAAAATAAAACTAAATTCTTTAAGCACGTTGGCAAAAAAAAATAACAATATGTGTTGAACTCAACTACCTAATTAAATATTCTAGAAACATGATACAAAAACTTCCAAATACAGAATTTAGTATTCTTTGCTATTTTATGTTAAGATATCAAGCTGTATAGTGTCTTTATAAAAAAATCACAAAGAAATTAAATTAGTGATGATAAAATACTAGTAAGAAATCATCTACTTAATGGTTCTTAAAGTATTGGTATTAACAGAGCCACAAATCCAAAATGTCAGGGCACATGCCAAGAATGTGTGTATAAGTATGCAAATTTTAATATAACTCATCAGTTTCTGTGATTCCTCACCAGTGATATTTAAATCAACTTAAACATTCCAATCTTGACGAAAAAGGTTTTCAATGTATAGGCTTTCTTCAGAATTGAAAACTCAGTAGTTTTGGCAATTGAGCAGATGTTACCAGAAAGGAAAGAGGAAAGAGTACTGAAGTATGCTCTATGCTCACTAATTGAGCAAAATCCTATAAAGGAAGCCCAGAAGTTCCTACCTCCTTTGACTAAAGTCAGTCTTTAAATAAATCATAATTAGCCTGTAAGTTCTAGCCAGCCTTGCTGCTTCTGCATCATTAAAATCAAACTTCTAGTTCTGCCAATGTATTAACTTGTCTATATATTCACATAATTAGCACCTCATCATTTTATGCTATTCTGGGATTTCCTTGCACCTTCCCATCTCACATCCAACGTTGCAAAGAGCAGTTACTATCGCCTCATAAATTTCTGCTGTCCTTCAACTTCTTTTCCTGTATGAAAGCCAGATTTTTTAAAGATGAGGGGAAATACTGTACAGATCGGTGAATGTTCAAGATATTATGTAAAATATGGGGAAACCCAGAAAACTGAAACATTTTAGTCGGTCGGCTCAGGTCCATACTCTCCAGCCCTTCTAGCACCTACTTAATTGTTGGGATTTCAATTTTGGCATCTCCAACTGCGGGAGCTCGGAGCTCAGTACTCTCGCCACAATCCAGCCTCCGATTTGCGCTGCTGCAAGAGAGAGAGAATTCCTGCCTGGCTGCGATTTATGTTGACATTTAATTTTTATAAAACTTGTCTCTCTGTCTCTCTGTAACGACTTCCTTGATCAACCTAACAGCTTCGATGACCCGCCCCCCACGGCTATTGTGGCGAAGGTATTGTTTCACTCGGATAAAGAGAGAAGCTACTTTTTGAGAAGTTCCCCAGTGGTCAGCTAGTTTTTAGGCTATTCCTCCGATTGCACATGACGCAACATCCTTTGAGATATTTGGGTTTCCCTTTTATCTTTTTTGTTTTGGAAGAGGGGTTGGGTTAAAAGGTGAGGCCCACAGGGCAGCCTCCCGCCGTTCGGTCTCGGCCAAAGTTTCTATGGGTCAAGTTTGAGGCTTGCAGAGCGAGGGGAACCCCTGCACGCTGCTGATTGACCGGCCCCTCGCAGCGGCCGCCGGGCAGGTCAGCCAGCGCGACCACTTGCCTCCGGACTCTGACGAGGGGTGGGGGGGCTGTTCCCTCCTGAGCCAAAGTCGCCGCGGCCTCAGGCAGAGCTTGCAGCTTCTGGAGAAGAGCTCGGTGGCTGGAGCTGCGGAGCGCTGGGCGCCGGCGCCGAGCCGCACGCACCCGGCTTAGGGTAAGAGATGCTCCCCCCGAGGTCTGGGTTAGGGGCGGGGGGACAGGAAGAGCCGGGAAGCCTCCGGAGCCGGGGCTGCAGTGCTGAGGCTGTGCGTCCGGGGCGCGCGGGGAAGGCTGCGCGGCTCCTGAGATCGGGTCCCTGCCGCTGGCTCGGGTAGTACAAAGACTGAGAAATTCACAGGCTCTGCCCCGAGCAAGACTGAGTGGCGGGAAGTGGGACGCACCTGTTGCGGGAGGACGACCCCCGCCTCCGCGCCGCCCCCTGAGTCCGCCAGCTGCGAGGGCGTGGGGTGTGGCCCGAGAGAGCGCAGCCCCGCGCCGCCGCCCGGTCGCTCGCTCCTGCTCCTTACTTGTCTGAAGCCCTCTGAATGGGCCGCTGGCCAGGGCCAAGGTCACGGTGCGACTCCCGTTGAAGCCTCTTCGGGTTGCCGCGGCCCCTCTGGGCTGCTGCAACGGCGGCCCAGCGTCGGGTCCCTTACTTTTTCCCCTCCGCTGACTCCCGGCGAGGGCAGAGACAGCTTTTCGAAGGAACTCGGGCAGCTCGCTCTTCTGAGCTCCCTGTCTGCTCCTGCTTGGGGTTGAGCAGCATTTGCGGGGGATCTCCGAGCCCAAAGCGACTCCGCCGCTAGGCAAGCGCGTAGGAGCAGCGTCTGCACAGCGTGGTGGGGCGCCTCTGTCTTTTGAGCCGCGTTCAGTATCAACCCATTTTATGGAGAGCAAAGTTGTGGCTCTTTTATTCCTTCTCCCTCCTCTCGCTATTGATGCCTTCAAGAGGTAGGGAATGGGGAACAAGCCTCCTAGGAGAGTGTGGGCCCCTGGAAGGCCTCCCCAGAAGTGCTTGCCGGACTTGGGCCCTGGACCTTGGACCAACTTACACGTGTAGAGGCCGCAGGAAAGCAGAGAGGAGAGGGTGCGCCGCATCCTGGCCATGACTGAGGGCCCTTGGCCTGGACACGACAGATGTGCCACGTCAAGGAGATTTACCTTCGCTTTACCTGAGCTAAAAATCCGTTAAGGGTGAAAGGGGTCTGGTCCACGTAGGCAGAGACCCAGCACCTCTTCCCCGCCTAACGCGGCCCCCCTCCGAGTTGGTCACAGCGGCCTGCCTCCCCCAATCGGTGGAAAGGCCGTGCCCTTCTGGTTCCGACTCCCAGAACCCTGGGCTTTGTCTTTCCAAGCCCTAAAGTGAGTTGTTTAGCTTGCTGCTAAGGACTGCTTTCCCTTTTTCCCCCCTGCCACCTTCTCTATTAGCTTGAGAAAATTTTATACCTTATTTCGTATTGTCTGCTGAGTAAATTGGGATTTTTTTTTAAAAAGCTTATTTTAGCAGCTTGATTTTTTTTTCTACTTTATTTGCAATCCTTCGCTCAAACTAGACTTTGCTGCTTCCCGAAATCAAAACTGAGGTATAGCGTTCTCAGTCTGGGCATGAGAAAGAAAGAAGTGGATGCCCAAGGGTCAGGAAGGTGGCACAGGATGGCGGGGGCTGGGCCTGGGTACCCGCCCAGAAGCTGGGAAACCGCTTGTCCTCCAGTGTAGTGCTTCTGGGGCTCTCTGCTGCCCGGTGGGATCAGCAGAGAAGTGCAGAGGGCGGTGGCCTGGACATGCCTCTCCACCCAGCCTCCTTCCGTCATCTGGGACTGTGTCCAAATACATGCAGATGTTCTGGAACGCTTGCTTAAAAGTAGTTCAGGGTTTTTGGCTGTCTGAGCTCAAATGGATACGTCTGGCGAAATAGGAAACATTTCTTTGGCTTGGATATTAGAACTGCGTTTGGACATCAATCTTTCCACATCCAATCGAATCTTTGGGATTCTTTGTTTTAATAAGTTTTCCTTCTCCGGAGGTGGAAGTGTTAGGAGATTAGGAGGCTTACGTCCAATCTTCAAGGGCACCAAAGCCTGGCCTTGCAGAGGGACTCTTGGCCATTTTCTTTTCCTACAGAGAAGCAAAGTTCTGTGTAGGAAAGCATCCATTCCAGTGTGGCGTCTCCCCATCCGACTGGTATCGCCCAGCGCAGCATTGAGGGGAGACTGTCAAAGAGGCACAGCCTCGCAGAGCACGCAGACCCTGGACCTGGGCATACAACCCTCTTCTGTTGGTCACTCCATTTGTGTCCCTGGAAAGTGAGGCCCCCTCTACCTGGAGTCTTAGAGATGTGAACTGACTGCCGTTCAGCCCTAGGCCCTAAGTGACTCAGATTCCGGGATTGCTTCAGCCACAACCTAGCATCTGTCTCTGCTCCCTCTGAGCCCAGGCTCTTCTAGAGGCTGCCCAGGGCCTCCCGGGGATTTCTGCTTTTCCCCGCCCTTCACACTGCTTAGTTAGTCCGGACTGACAAAAACACAGCAAGGGGGAAGAAAGATCCCCGCCGACCTCCGCACAGGAACCAAAGGTTCCAAACTCCAGGCCTCCTTTATCCCCAGAACCCACAGTGCACTTGACTGTAGTGCCCATGCACATACGCCTAAGGGGCTTTCCAGATCTTTTCGCTGTGGTGCGCGCGCGCACACACACACACAACGCACACACGTGTCGTTTTTTACCGACCCCAAGCGCCGGCTATCCGGCCTCCTGCCGGAGTGAAGCGGCCCCACCCCGTAGACCCACCCGCCCCAGGCCGGTGGCGCCGAGCTGCAGATGCTCCCGGCCAACACACACACACACACACCCCACACCCCCCGCGCAGATGCAGTGGCCTGAGGCTGCCCGGCGGAGCTAGTGGCAGGGACTGCCCCAGCAGCTTCTGTGAGTGCCAGAGTCTGGGGGTTGGAACAATCTCTCTGGAGTTCTTGGGAACCTTTCCAATCTCTCCCTGCCCCCTCAGCTCCGTTACCTCTCCTCTCCTTCTCAAGTTGCTCTTCTTCCAATGCCAGGGTTGGATTTTTTTGGTTTTGCTCTGTTCCACACTCCCCCCGCCCCGAGATCCAGGTCTGAGACATTAGAGAATTGTGCAAAGCAAATTCTTTCAGTAATCTATTTATTATTTAAACGAGAGGATCAAAACCAAACAAATGAACAAAAAAGCAAAAACGAAAACAAGAGACCCATCCCACGACTGTGTCAGAGGCAAACCAACCCTTCACCAGATACGGACATCCCATTGAAACCACACCAGAAAAGCCCAATAAACAAAATGAACACAATGTCAGGGATTAGGAAAAGAAACCTAATACAAACCAGTTCAGACAGTGCACATCGACAGGCAGTCCCCCTCTCCCTCCCACCACTGGCCCTTGGAACCTGCCCTCCAACCGCATCTCTACCCTTGAAACAGTTCCATAAGACTTCTTTTGCCCACATTTCCCAAAACTTAGGAGTTGCTATGAAGAAAAGAGAAGGTTTCCATTCCTCGCTCCCAACCCAGAGGAATCTCCGACAACTGCCCAGCCCCCTTTCCTTCTGGTCCGTGGGTTCCTTAGGTGTGATTTGGTTAGGGAAATTGCGGGGGAGGAGGAGTAAAGTTAAAAAAAAAAAATCAGGAAGGAGTGAGCTGGAGCGGTGAGTGTGTCAATCAGAGGGTTTTGTGCCTTGGGGCTCCTAGCGGTTCTGAGCAGAGGTGTCCCAGGGCGGCCCCACAATGAATATGAATAGGAATCCTTGCTAAATGGGACAGCAAAGCGCACCGCCCTGAATGATGGCACGTCATCCTAACCAGCCCAGGATAGATAGGAGGGTTCCTTTTGTCTCTTTTCTCCGGCTCAGCTCTATAAAAGCCCCTCTTTTTCAGCGTGAGGTTAGTCCAAGCATACACCAACCCGCTGTCCAGGAAACAGCCGAACCAGAGAGAAGGGAGTGGGGAGGGAGAAAGGCGGGGAAAAGCAGTGCCTTGGCTTTTCCTCTCACGTTTTGCCGCTGAGAAGTGGGTCGCTGGGCGGTGCAGATTTTTCTAAATTCAAGATTTTCTTTAATTTCCCACCTAAAGCCTCCCCACAGTAGGGCCGCATCCCCCGTAATAAAATGAATTCTGATTCGAGCTCTGTCTCCAGCAGAGCTTCATCGCCGGACATGGATGAGATGTATCTGAGGGAACACCACCACCGCCACCACCACCACCAGGAGAGCCGTCTCAACTCGGTCTCCTCCACGCAGGGCGACATGGTGCAGAAGATGCCCGGGGAAAGCCTCTCTCGGGCCGGCGCCAAGGCCACGGGCGAGAGCAGCAAGTACAAAATCAAGAAGCAGCTGTCGGAGCAGGATCTACAGCAGTTAAGGTTGAAGATCAACGGCCGGGAGCGCAAGAGGATGCACGACCTAAACCTAGCCATGGATGGGCTGCGCGAGGTCATGCCCTACGCGCACGGGCCCTCGGTGCGCAAGCTCTCCAAGATCGCCACTCTGCTGCTGGCCAGAAACTACATCCTAATGCTCACCAGCTCCCTGGAGGAGATGAAGAGGTTGGTTGGCGAGATCTACGGGGGCCACCACTCTGCCTTCCACTGCGGGACCGTGGGCCACTCCGCCGGCCACCCAGCGCACGCCGCCAACGCCGTGCACCCGGTGCACCCCATCCTGGGCGGCGCGCTCTCGTCCGGCAACGCTTCATCCCCGCTGTCCGCCGCCTCGCTGCCGGCCATCGGCACCATTCGACCTCCCCACTCGCTGCTCAAGGCGCCCTCCACGCCGCCCGCCCTGCAGCTGGGCAGCGGCTTCCAGCACTGGGCCGGGCTGCCCTGCCCCTGCACCATCTGCCAGATGCCGCCGCCGCCGCACCTTTCCGCTCTTTCCACCGCCAACATGGCTCGGCTGTCGGCCGAGTCCAAGGACTTGCTCAAGTGAGCCGCGGAACGCCCGGCTGCCGAGGATGAGGGGAGAGAGGCGGGAGGGACGGCGGTGCTGGACCGGGAGGGAAAAGCGGGGCTGAGCGCGAGGCCGGCGGGAGGGTGAGCGCGGGGTCCTGCGGCCTCCCACGCCATGTGAGAGATCGCAGACTCCCACTAGACCACTAGACCCCCGGAGGGAAAGGACCAAAACCAAACTGCAATTTCTAGGTGGTAACGAAGGGGGACTCGAACCAGACGTCGTGTGTTTTGCATGCATGCTTCTTTTCCCCCTGCCGCGCCAGTATTTCTCACTTACATACGCTCTTGTCAAAACTGCATTTGTTGTATAAAGACGGGATCGGTGTGGTTAAAAACTTGCGAAGGGACTTTAGAGTTGGCTTTCTCTGGCTCTGCGTTCTCACCTTGGAAAAGACATCCTTTTTTTGCAAAACAAATGTAAATATTTCCTTGAGATGGGTGCAATTACGAGTGTCATTATCCTCTCCACAGTTGTTTTTCTAGAGACAATATGAGAGAGATTGAGAGAGAAAGAGAGAGCGAGAGAGAGATTGATTAAGACCCAAGTTTTGAATCTCAACTCCGGTCCAGGGCATGACATCTCTTATGTGGGTTTTCCTTAAGACGCAGTGTAGGTCAAAAGAATGCATGCACGCTTCTAAATGAATCTTATCTAAACATGTTGTGCAGGCCGTGAGGCCATTTTCCTTGTAACAAGGATTTATTAGTGAATTCTCCGAAGTATCCATATATCTGTCTGTTGTTGTTTGAAATGAAAAAAGGGGGGACAAGTGCAAAGACCCAAACTCACGCACAAGCGCTTCTTCCCCCACCCCACCCCCTTCAAACTCTATTCCCAAACTCCATCCCTAGGCTGTTCTAGGGGCCAGCTATCACCAGAGCCTGGGCTCCCTCTACTAGCTTGCCCCATCCCCCACTTGCTCAGCGATTCTGCATGCGGGGTCAGCTCTCTCTATCATCAGCTTTGAAAAGTTATCACGGTTTGGGGAGGGGTGCCGTTTTTATTTTCCTGAACATTTGCTTGAAATATTTTGTTAGGGCCACAAAGACAATACCTGTCTTTATTTTTTATATATTCTTGATAACTATGATATATTTATTAATAACCAGTGTTTCTGGATGAGATTTCAAATAAAAAAGAACATTTAAATCCTGGCTTTGCCTTTGCCTAAAATTTTTGAAGACGGGGGTAGTGGGTAAAAAATGCACGGACCCCATAAGGTCTATCTGGCAGTGAGTGAGAGATTTGGATGGGTGGGCAGATACAAAGTGTTTTCTCTGGTCATTCACAGGTAAAAAGGTCAGATAAATTGGTGTTAATTATTACAACCAGATGTCTTTCAAATGGGTGCATTGTCCACATTGGTAGTCTTGTGATATTTGATCTCCTTATTTCTGGGCAGTAATCAGATGCTCATAAACTCAGCAATTGAGATTTTAAAAAAGTAATCTGAAAACCCAAAGTGGCAGGAAATGAGAGGCTGAGTGGTGACTGCACCAGCTGTGTGTGTCGCCAACAGACAGGAATGAAGCAGTAAGTTAACTTCTTTTCACTTTAAATTGACCATGTGGCCTTTAAAAAAAATAAACAGGTTAAAATCTAGTATATGTTTTTAAAATCAACAAAGAGGGTTCCTAGAAAATAAATAATCGAATACCTACTCTTCTGCCTGCCCTGTTGGCAGTGTGACCTACACAGAAAGGGAAGGCCACTCTGCTTTGTAAGGTGAGCTCCAATGAGGCCAACCACCTCTCAAGTCCCAGCATCTCAAAGATTTATAGCAGGAATTCTTCCTTCTTTCTATGTTAGACTGCAAGTCTGATTAGTTGAATATATTGGGCATCCGCTACCTAAATGATGGCTAAAACAAGGGTCATTTTAGTCAATTACTTTTCTCTCTTCACCTCTCATTCCCAGTTCCATAACAATTCTAAATAATTTCTATGAGCAAAAGTGATCCAGCAAGAAGGTTTTGTTTATTTGTTTACACAGGATGAGAAATCACAACCTAGTGATGATAAGAACCCCAATGGCACAAGCCTGTACTTCTTACTAAGGAAAATGGAAATCTGTTTGAAATATACTACCATATATTTATGGTGGTAAATAATTGGAATTGGCCTCTGGATTAGATGTAACATCACCGTCAGCTGGTTGAGGCTTAAACCCCTCTTCAAGGAGAAGAAGCTGGTGATTTCCCCTGCAGACCAATAGAGCTGTCTTTCTCCAGGATCTAGCATGGATAACGCATCTAGGAATCATCTGCCCTTTCGTCCCTGGGCTCCCTGCCACTTGCCCTTAGGAGGGCATCTCAGTGGGTCCTGGTTCTATTTAACTCATCCCCATCTATCTCCCGTCCCCTCAAACTTCCCTACTACTTGCTAGGGAGAAAGACCAAACTGAGGGTCTACAGTGGAGGGTGCTTATTTCCTTGGGTTTTCGGCAGACAAATGAGGGAATTATCGTTTGTTTCCCAAGGGTGATTCATTTCTCGGGGTGAGGAAAGAGCTGTTGAGGATTTATTTGAAACCAACACAAGGCAGCCCTCCAGCCTTTCCCGGTGAGTTTATTATTTAAAAAGGGGAGGGGAGGGAGAAGTTTCATCAATCAGGGAAATGACTGAGCTACTTTCCCCTGAGCTACTTGCTACTTTGGATCCTCTTTCCAAAGGTCTGGTCTTGGAGAAAGACAGGAATCCTGATCACAGGATTAACGGTGGGCTTCACCCCTTCTCTAGAGCTGAAGCTTAAATTGGGTGCTGGAAAGGAGTAAAGCCGCACTCCTCACACCAGGGGAAAGGCCAATTTTGAGGTTGTGCTGCTGTAATGAATCCTTTTAGATACACCCAGTGGTCAAATTAAAGAGCTCTAAGGTCCATTTTCCTGGGAAAATGCACTAAAAGGAACCACCGGGACAGGAAATTCTACTCTGAATTATCCAGCTGAAGCAGAAAAGAGACGTTGCTTCAAGCATTGGGGAGTTCCTCTAGGCAAATTGAACTCTTCTCAGGGTTACAAAAACACCTTTGGGCTAGGGAGACTGGGAGAAAGGATTGCTTTAAGAACAGGACAGGAACTCAAGGAGAAAAATTATTTGGAACCCGGTTGCTTGGAGTTTCTTGACCTCTTGGGAGGAAACATTATCCACTGGCCTCCAGGGAAGGTTCTTGTCCCGGTGAGGGCTGGTCTTCTTGGGGATGTGACTTTGCGAGCTACCCTTACCGGCAATTCCCCTTAAATACTCTGAATTACTGACGCCCGTAACAAAAGCGTCTGACCCCGAAGATGAGAATGGTTCTTGGCCGAAATTGTTTCCTTGTAAATTTGCCACTTTCTGGAAAGTTCTCAAGTTTAAGGTGGTTTTTAATTCAATCTAGAAACGTGACGAGAATTCCTCCATTCCAGAATAAACGTTGTTTTATATTTAACAGAACAGTGAAATCCCGGTGGATGGAGATATCCTGAGAAGGCTTACCCTAGAAGCCTCGAGGTGCTTTAGGCAGGTGACTGAACTTTAAGGGCGGGAGAAGGTCACATTTAGAGAGGGAACGCAGGCCGGATTTGGCTGCCTACACTAGAAATTTGTTTCTGAGGAACTCTTCCTCCGCGAGGTTCTGGGACCTTGGGTTTCTACCTAGAGAAAGGGTTGGGAGAGGCGGCCTAAGGGGGCCCGCGATGTCCAAGGTTTCCTAACTCTTAAAAGAGGAGGACCCTTCTCTCCTCAAACTTTTTTTTTCCTTCCAAGCAGCTAGGTCAAGCGAAATTTCGTCGCCTCCACTGACACCCTTACCAGAAATTACAAAAGCCCGGATTCTCTGAGCATCTCGCTCAAGCTAGAAGATTTAAGTGCCCTTTCCGGGTCCCTCTGGGGACTTCGAATCCCACTCTCCTCCCGCTGCCCGTCGGAAGGGTAGGCTCCCAACCCTCGGCGACCGGGCGGGTACAGCATCCTACCTCTCCGCGCCATTCGCTCCCGCCGCTCTGCCGCCCTGGCGCGCTAGGGACAGGAGCGGGGGGCCCGGGCACCGCGAAGCCGCGGAAGGCGCCCCGCGGAAGCTCAGTCCCCCG
>CM053608.1:22136238-22267382 GCA_028646535.1 Procyon lotor
GGCACCTGCCTGCGGGGTGCCGGGAGCCCGCCAGCCTCGGGGGCCCGCGTGCAGAGACTGGCCCCGAACTTTGCCTCCGTTCTGGGGCCTAACGCGTAGGGGGTCGGCGCCGAGACTCCAGCTCCGTGCGAGCTGGGGGTCCCCACGTTGCAGCGGCGTCTCGTGGGAAATGACAGTCCCCGCGCCCCCGACCTCCGACTCTCTGCTGTCCGCCCGGCTGGCCAAGAGAGGAGGGGCGCAGGTAACAGGGGAAAGATAAACCGGGGAGGGGCGACACGGAGGTAGGCCCAACCCAGACTGCGCCAACACTCGGAAGAGTCTCAAATACCTAAGCGTTTATGGAAACCCGGAGAGAGAAAAAACAGTAACAATAACAACAAACAAATCCGAACTCCGGCGGAGAACTGCGGGCGCGCTTTCCTCTCTGTTCCCTGCGCCCCGAAGCCCAGCCCTGCGCCAACCATTTGTAAAGTTTGCTAAGGAGATAGGGTCGGGGTCTGCGCGGGTGGCCCGGGCTGCTGCGCTTCCACCAGCCACCTTTCCTCGCTGGAGACCTCGCCGAGCAGCCGCCGCCCGGCTCGCCGCCGCCCGGCTCTCCGCCGCAGCCGCGGGCCACAGCCCCTGGCACAGAGCCCCTGCTTCTGATCCGAACTTCCGTCCTGTCCGCGGCTCCTGCCAGCGCTCGAGAAAGTTCGTTCCATACGGCCCGGAATGGGCCTTGGGGAGCTGGGGCTGCCGGGCCGAAGCTCCAGGGAACGGGGCAGTGCGAAGAGGGGGCAGAGACCTGGGCGCTCAAAAGTCGGGCCTGGATGTTGTTGCGGTGTCCTGGGGTTCGGGTGGAAGCAGAATGGTTGGGTCACTCGCTCACCAGGAGCACAAGGAGGGGATGGGGCCTGTGTCTCTGGGAAGTCACTTGGGGTAGCTGCTCCCAAAGGTTTTGGCATTTCGTCCGGCCCTAACTTGATCCGGGACCATCTTTCCCTTGCGGTCTGCTACCGACAGCTCGGAGAGTGCACGAACAGAGGGGTCTGATCCGATCTGGGGCGCCACAATTTACGTGCAAGATACAGCCTCTCCAGCACTCTTCATCTCCCTTGGGCCTGGAAAACTCCAGAAGCCGGGCTGTAAGAGGGGCCCCTCTCCGCATCCTGCAGAGCTGCCGTGCAGAGAAAGCATTCTACAGGCAGAATCCTTCACTGCGTGCGAGGAAATAGAAGTTGGAGTAAACACATTTCAGGGCGATCTCTACTCCTCCCGGTTATTCAACTGCCCCTCCACCCCCACCCCACTTGTCTGCTCCGAGAAAGGACCAGGAAATTCACATCATCCTTTGAATCCAAATGTAAACATTTGGCACTCTGGCGCACCCCCGCAAAGCGAGCCTAGAGCCTCGACCAACTCCTCGTTACTTCCTTTGGAGTTTCCTCCGCTTCAGCACCAAACAATTTCTGAGCGCTTTCGATGTGCCGGACACTGTCAGGGCACCCGAGAAAAATGTTGAACACGACAGCAAGAGAAGTACCCCATTCAAATGCATAAGAAATACGTCCCCCACCCCACCCCCGCCCCGCTTCGAGGCCCTGAGAGTCGAGGGGGGAAAACACAGGTCACCTAAGTCCGGTGGTAAGAACTCCTCTGGCCTCACAAAACACAAATGCTGCGAACAACGTCCTCCTAGAGGCTTTTTCAGATGATAGAATACTCACTGCCCATTCCCTCTCCCAGAAAGAAAGGACAGGAGCAGATGCCTTTGATTAATATGGAAATAAAAAGAAGCAATGGTGGCAATACTTATTTTCATCGCGGTTGTTTAGAGATTTATTGACACCGAGATAAACTTCAGTCTGGGGGCATCTCCGTAATTCATGCCTCCATTAGTTATTACCAAATAAGCAAATCGTTTTTCTCTTAACGTTTTCAAAAGAAAAAGTAAAAGCGGCTGGGGGAGACGGGGAGGTTGGAAGAAATCTTTTTTTAATGGGATTAGAATCATTATCGTCCTGTCTCCGTGGGTCCCCGGGCTCCAGAAGCTTGCCTATCGACTCCGGAGTTCACCAGGCTGTGTTCTAAACATAAAACAATCCTGTAATTTCCTTCAAGAACAAAAGTTTTCAAAGAAATGACCTGCACAGTGTCCCCCTCAATAAAGCAGAATTGACTTAATGGTCTGTTAATTACTCCATCCCTGCAGGGGGAGGGAAGCTTCCCAAAGGATTGCTAAGAACCTTCTGTTGATTGAAGTTGTGCTCTGGGCCCAAGTATACAGCTGGGGCTCAAAACCCAGACAAAACAAAATCCCTGATAAATAATCCCACCTAGAACACAAAGATCCAGCCTACAATTGTTGCACTTTTGCTGGATTCTCCGAGAAGAGCACTTGGGGGCTTCCGGTAATCTTTAAAAGCTTGAGGCCAGGGGTTCCTGGACAAAAGTTTAAAAAGAGCTTGTACGACTTTCCTGTCTCCTTATCCTCCTGCGTCTCACTTCTTTCTCTTTTTTGAGACTCTGACTATATTTCTTTTGTCTAATCTTTTTTTTTTTTTGCACGAATTATAGTTTGTTTCATCATTTAATACATTTTGGTTTGGTCATCTTTTCCTGTGGGTTCTCTGTTAATTATTTAAACCCGAGAAGACAAATTTGAATATCACAGTAAATAAGAACAAAGAAGAGAATTAAAATATTTAGGAGATAGATTTGGGTTGTTAGTCTCCATGAATTTTCACGTCTGTAAGGTGAATATGTTAGTCATGCAAGTATGTATGTTTCTAAAATCAAAAAAGTTGAAAAACTCTACTCAAGCCCAAGCAAAACTGAGGGATCCTACAGTTAATTAGGCATCAGAAATACTTAAGGTGAAAATTCGATTTTTAACATGCCTCTTTAAGGAAGTAAAGACACATAAACATTTGCTACACCAATTGAGAAGGTATTGGTTTCAATTTGATGTATATTTGGCCTTTTTGGGTCCATTCAAATAAGACACTGCCGAAAAACCGAATGTGGCCACTCTAGAAATGGATTGTGAAATTGATGTGGATGCGACCTGATTTGAAAATGAGTTCTTTGTCTAAACTAGGCAATAATACAAAGAGTCTGTCAGGCCACAGGATTTGCCACCTGAACTGTCACTTCTTCAGGAAGTGACCCCTACGGGTCCTTTGTTAAGGGAAGCCAACTTCTGCCTTCCTTGGCACAGTTGACTAGATCCCGTGTGGTAGGTGAGCTCTTCAATACAAAGCAGGGGCATGAGGAAGGTTAGCTCTAAGGGGACTGGCATTCAATGTGTGCCCATAATTGTGTTTCGTAGAGAATTGTGGCAAACACACACTTTTCTGTCATTGGGAAAGTAGAAAAATCTAGAGACTCAAGAAAAGACTAATCATTTCAACTCAGCTTGACTCCAGTCAATGTGGAACTTTTGTTTTGGTTGTCCATAAGGCTGGCTGTTCATTCCAGTTCTGTGGGAAATGGGGGCCAGATGCGGGGTGAGAGACAGTGATCTCTGTAGCCCAAATAGTGTTTTCTTTTCAATAAAACCCATACAAAAGGCCATCTTTGCATGTCTACTCATTGATGTTCCCCTGACTTCCCCAGAGTACTGTGTAAGTAATCAGACAAACCTGAAAAGGAGAAATCATTTCCTCTTGCTAAATAGTCCCGAGGAGTACTAGAAGTAGAGGAGGGAGTTTGTTTCTAATTGTTACTAGAATTATATTATGAATGAATTAGACTCCAAGATTGAATAAAAGATAGTGTTAGAGATTAAATTGACTGACCATGTAACGTAGAGATGATGGTTAATTTCTCTTTTTCTCCTTTGCAGAGATTAATGCACTTGGGGATTAATGCTCCTTCCCAAAGGGCATTTTGATTTGCAATTTTTTTAAACCCTTGCCCTAGATTTTCTAGCATTTCCTTAACCCGTGGAGAGCACAGTTTCCAAGGGTCTTAACGGAGACATTTGCTCTCTTCAGGACCACAGATTACATTGACTTATGACAAGGAACTTTCATTATTTTAGGTATGGACAAGTTTTTAAATGTAAAATATGAAGAAACATGCACTCTATTTTTCATAGTTAACATTAGGTCTCGATACAAAGAATTTACAAAGGAACTGCAATTTGAAGGAAAACACTCATGGTAAAAACTGCTTGGAACATGTTAAAAATGGAAAGAACTAATTTTTTATCTTTAAACAACAGTTTTACTTAAACTTCAGTCACAAGTGCTAACCCAGCTGATGCTGACTGAACTGAAGAGTGGCCAGAGAGGAGGGAGGCGGAAGGTGGCTAGGAGAGTGCTCTCCTCTAGATGTGTTCCCCTGAGCTCTCCTTGTATAAACCCTAAACCTCATCCAATGGGACAGTGAGGGGCAAGGTGCTTTTCTCATTGTTATTTCCTTGACCACTCTTTTCTTTTTCTATAATTAACTTCCTTAGAAATTTTATGTGAGGTTCACTTATCTCAAATATGTACTACGGTAGTATAAAAGATGTTTCAGAGTTTGTGGAAACTAGAACTGGTTCAGTGAAACATTCGATGTTTCTCTACACCTGAGGCTTGAAAGAAAAAAGTCATAAGTGAGAAATGGGATGTAGAATCAGCCAAGCAGGAGTGAAATGGATTTCTTCAGTGGGGCAGGTAAGGCAGGAAGCATGGTGACCAGCTTTTAAAAATGGAAGACATTTCTGCTGGTGATACGGTATAGAGAGTGACTCGCATTGCTTTGACCCTCACACATATAGGCTCTAGGTCATTAAGATACTACTCTAGGAAAAGGAACGCATTTGCTCCTTTCCAAGAGAGGAAAGATTCCTGTGTGATTTTTCTCTTCCTCCACTGTCTTCGTCTTCAATTTTCCTTTCTTCCTCATTTCCTCTGTCTTGCTTCTCAATGATCTCATCATCTTCTGGCTTCCTTCTTCCTCTCTACTTGCAGTCTCTACTTTATTCTCCAACCCAATTCATCACTCCATTCTATTTGTCCCTTTCCACTTGCCACTCCATTGCTTTGGGGGAGCATGAGGTTTGTGTTCCTTCCCGTAGCCTTCTCCTTCTGTCCTTGCACATACAATCTGCCTGCTCCACCAGCAAGTTGTGGCTTCTAGGAAGCGCCGATGCTTCAGTAGTATCTTTGCTCTCATCCTGTATTTCATTACAGAAAAATGAGCTCCAGGGAAGGTTGTTCCAGAACCCAAGGTTTTCAAATGGTGTTAACTTTCAAAAGCAGCATCATCACGAACATGCCTCTCTAGCTGCCGGGGGATATTGTGGTAGATGCCACGTATGTTTTCCCAGTCTGTGTCAACATAAAGGAAATATTTATATTAGCGATTATAGCAAACACAAAGTTCTTAGTATGTGCCACTCATGTTTATAAATCATCAACACTAATTTACTCATTTAACTCTCACTGCAAGCCTATGAGGGTGATATGATTGCTATTCCCACATTTGCAGATGTAGAGTCTGAGGCACAGAAAGAAACTCTCCTAGGGTCAGAGTCCTAGTATGGTCTAGATCACTGGGGTCCTCTCACCGGCAGCATTGGATCCCAGAGCCAGCAACATCATCATCACCTGGAAACTTGTTAGAAACACAAATTCTGAGGTTTTCCCCTTACTCGCAAACTGGTAAGATAGACTGGTAGGACAGTTTCATGGATACTGGCAGAAGATGAAAGGTGCCTGGGTGAGAAACAAAGGGTTTTATTTCTCAGTGTCTAGCAGGTATCATGAACATCATGTTCACGTTGGATCCCCAAGCCCGATTCCCACGAGAACAATGCAGACGCAGGTACTGCCCGTGTAGTGGATTGTGTTACATATGAGGAACCTTGAACTTAGAAATCCCTGACTTTCTATAATGGGCTGCTAGCAAACCTGCCCAGCTTTTGTCCTGGGGTGTGTTATTATGTGGATAATTCTGGGCAGCAAACAAACCTGCCCTCTGTTCTGGAGAGAGATACTATCTTTGTATTCCAAGGACGTTCTCTACACACTCTTGAGTAGACAGTCTAGAACACAGTTGGCCAGCATTGTTGGATCACAAGATGTGCAGAAATGCAGAAGACTTGTGGAGATAGTCAACCAATGAGAGCTGAGATGAGTACATTCTTCAGCAACTGGTCATTGTTGGGGACAAGGTCGCTGTCTATTCCTCTCCCTCATACAGACATGACTGCATCTTGGACGTGTATCAAATGTAAGAATCCTTGTAAAACAAGCAGTGTTTCTTTTGTGTGTACCTATTTTTAATTTGCATATGGATTGTATTGTAGCCCTTCTTTTGTTTCTTCTCTTTTTACTCAGATTTACGTTTTAAGATCCATCCATCTTGCTCCCCACTTTTGAAATTGAGGCATATTTGATATACAACATCATGCGTAAGTTTAAGAGGTACAACCTATTGATTCAACACAGCTGCATGGCAATATGATGACCTTTGTAGCATTAGCTAATGCCTCTATTGCTTCACCTCATTATAATTTCTTCTAACGTTGGAAACAATTAAGATCAGTCACTTAGCAAATTTAAGCTTCATGATACAGTTTTGTTGTCTATAATCACTGTACTATGTATTAGGTCTCTAGGACCTATTTATCTAGTAGTTGCAAGTATGTACTATTTGTTGCTTTTGGCTTCTGCTGAATACTCCATACTGTGTCCATGACATATATCACATATACTGCAATAGTCTATATATATATATATCTCCTCTTGCATCTGTTCAAGAATTGCGCATACACACACACACACATACACACGTATATATTCCCAAGATATATAGCCAATATCCTTTACTCATTTTTCTATCAAGAAAATTGTATTTTGCTTTTCAAGAATTTCTTCTATCACTTAGATATAACAACTATCTTCTCCCAGACTAATACCTTAATTTTGTGTTTTGTTTCTTTTTCTGTATACGGTACCCCAATTTTCTCAACACTGTATGCTACACATCTGTCCTGCCCCTATTGATTTCCGGTGGTACTCTTCTTCTGTGTCATTTCTATATACTCATGGGTCTGTTTCTGAACATTCTATTCTATACCATTGCTATATTAGTCTGTTTCTATGCATTACCAGTATATTATTATTACTATGACTTAGTATTGTCTTAGTATTATCTTTCTTTTTTTAAGATTTTATTTGTTTATTTATAGCACAAGCCAGGGGAAGGGCAGAGGCAGAGGGAGAAAGAGAACCTCAAGCTGATTCCTTGCTATCTCATGATCCCGAGATCGTGATCTAAGCTGAAATCAAGAGTTGGATGCTCAACCAAGTGAGCCACCCAGGTGCCTCTTTAAGACTTTATTTTTAAGTTATCTCTACATGCAACCTGGGCGCTCAGACTCACAACCCTGAGATCAAGAGTCACATACTCTACTGACTGAGCCAGCCAGGTACCTCATATGTCTTAACATATAATAAAGTGAATCCAGGGATAATAGATTTTTAATATGATAGTCTTATTTTATTCCAAACTAAATACATTCTGAGTCTGTTGGAATAATGATATTTTTAAAAATTCCTTGATAATATTTGTTTATTTATTTATTTGTGATTGTATTTATTTATTTGACAGAGAGAGATCACCAGTAGGCAGAGAGGCAGGCAGAGAAAGTAGGGGGAAGCAGGCTCCCTGCTGAGCAGAGAGCCCGATGTGGGGCTCGATCCCAGGACCCTGAGATCATGACCTGAGCCGAAGGCAGAGGCTTTAACCCACTGAGCCACCCAGGCGCCCCCTTGATAATATTTGTATAAGATTTTTCATCACCTTTTTCTTCAGGTGGTGGGTATGGGTTGGAGAAGAGATACATGTATAAGCGGGCCTCTTGGAGTTATTATAATAATTGTATTTTTTTTTAAAGATTTTTTTTATTTATTGACAGCGAGAAACACAGCGAGAGAGGGAACACAAGCAGAGGGAATGGTAGCGGGAGAAGCAGGCTTCCTGCCGAGCAGGGAGCCCGATGCGGGGCTCGATCCTAGGACCCTGGGATCATGACCCGAGCCGAAGGCAGCCGCTTAATGACTGAGCCACCCAGGCGCCCCAGTAATCGTATTTTTTAACTCTGTTTTCTCAACCTTAAAGTTAATAATCATGGGCAGGAATTCTCAAGCTTCTTGGTCTCTTATTTGAGACAGTTTAGTGCCATATTAGTCTGGACTTAGAGAAGCAAGTTTCCTCTTATTTATAAAGGTGCAGAGGTAATGCTAATTATTATATTATACTATATTTTATAATTCTACATTATCATATACTAACTATCCAGTGTCTTGTATACCAGGAAGTAAATTTTTTCTCCAGAAGGGACTTCTTGCTCATTCTGAAAGAACATTTTGTACATGGATTCAAATCAAAATGGAAACCTTTTGAAGCCCATTGCCTGGAAAACTCATTCCCATTTTAGTCCCCCATTACCTAGGCTATTCCCATCCAATCTTCACTTTGCAGCTTGCTCTGGCTTCCTTGGGGAGACTGGGCTGGTGGTAGTTCCCCCTCCTATGTGTTCCTAGAGGCCAGTGCCCTTCTCCTTCACAGCATCCTCTACCTGGAGCCATTGACTTGTCTCGATCTCCCACTAAGATGTGAACCCTGTAAGGCAGGGCCCAACATACTATCTAGAACATCATACATATGTAAAGAGCATTTTGCAAATGAATTGAATTAGAAATGTTATAGAGGCAATCCAGTTGGATTGCAACTGGATGGACCGTTGCATATGGTGGCCTTTAGTTTCCCCTCCAACTATGAGATGTCATGATCATATGATATCAAATCACAAAGTCTGAATCAGATTAAGTTTAGATACATTTATTTCTGATTTAAAAATGTAACTACATTAGAACAGGGGCTCTTACTACAATATGATTCTCGGCTCTTCTGGGGGTGGAAAACACCTTTATAACCTAGTCAGATAAAATTAAGAGGAAAGAGTCACTTTATTACCCCAAATGCTCCATTTTCTGTGTGTTTTGTTAATAACATGCATTGCTATTCATTCTTTCAATAATCCTGCAAGATAGCATTAAACTCATTTCTACAGATAAGGAGAGCAAGGGTTAGGTTAAGTAACTTAGAAAAGGAGCCCAGATAAGAAATGGCACAACTGCATTTTGAACATTTGTGCTGTCTTACTTCAAAGTTGGTGCTCCTATGGATGCCTGGGTGGCTCAGTTGGTTCGGTGTGTGCCTTCAGCTCAGGTCATCATCCTGGGGTCCTGGGATCAAGTCCCACATCAGGCTTGCTCAGTGGGGAGCCTGCTTCTCCCTCTGCCTGCTGCTCCTCCTGTGTGGGCATTTTCTCTCTCTCTCTAACAAATAAATAAATAAAATCTTAAAAAAAATTGTTGCTCCTAAAAGCTGTCCTCCATCTTCAAGAATAATTCCTTTCAATCTCTTTCTTTGGCTTCTCCCTCTCCTTCCTCTTGGTGGCCATGTTGATGGTAACTTACATAATATTGCTCCTGTCTATCCCTTCCAGTGGTTTCCATCACCTCCATAATGAGGTCTTGTATCCAGAGAATCATTAGTAGTCCTGGCAATTTCATTTTTATTTCTTCTTTTTTTTCCCCTTAGTCATTCACTCATTCAGTAAACCTTGTCCTGCCCTGAGGTGCTAGGTTCTGAGGAAGCAGTAGGGAATAAGAAAAATGTGGTGTTGGCACACAGAAAGCTTCTAGGCCGATGGGGGAAAATAATCAAGCAAATGGCAAAGCAGTGCACTAAATACTCCTATAGAGGATGCAACAGCAGTTCCCATGGGCATTTCACCCTGTCTGGGAGCATGTCAAGCTGAACTTTTGGTCAGGTGTAGAGGTGAGGCAACAAGCAACAACAGGAAAACATCCAGGAGCAGAAGAGGGGATCTAAAAGCGGTTTTGGTGCAGCTGGAGTATGGAATTCCTCTTTGTGAGTGGGGTTAGAGCAGACCAAAGCCAAACATGATGCTGCCAGGTAAGTGGAGCCAATTGCCAAGAATCACTACCATCCATTCATTCATCTTTTTCCAATTATATTAACTCAGTGTCTACTACACTAGTCAACAGGTTGCACACACAAGCATTTGCTATGGGCCATGCACTCTCCTTCATGCTTCACATCTATTAACTCATTTGACCACTGCGGTGACCCTAGGTAAATAGTTAAATGCTATTATTATTCTGGGTCTAAGGGTAAGAAAACTAAGGCCCAGAGAGATTGGGTAACTTTTCCAAGACATGTAACTATTAAGTGACAAGGGTGGAATTCCAACTCAGGCAGCCCGTCCCCAGTGTTTGTGCTCTCGACCACTGTAGTAAACTCCTTCTTGGGATAAAGTGGTGCACAAGATAGATAAGGCTCCCTAATGCCATTCTCCAGAGGAGACTGCAAATAAGCAGGCAAGCAACAAATAAACTAACAAGATAGAAACAAGAGGTATGAAGGAATCCAAATAGCAGAATATTTTGAGTGTGACTTGATTAATTAAATTTAGCTTGGGTGGCTCAGTCAGTTAAGCATATGCCTTTGGCTCAGGTCATGATCTCAAGGTCCTAGGACTGAGTCCCACATCAGGCTCACTGCTTAAGGGGGAATATGCTTTTCCCTCTCCCTCGACCCTCCTCCCTGTTTGTGCTCTCTCTACCTCTCAAATAAATAAGTAAAAAAATCTTTAAAATATGTATATACATACATATATAAATTTAGCTAGGGAAGTTAGGAAGAGCTTCACTGAAGGGTGACATGTGAGCTATAACCTGAAGGACAAACTGAGGAGAGAGAAATCCAGGTGGTAGGAATCAGCATCTTTGGTTCAGATGTGTGATGATTATGTGATGGAGATATGTGATGATTACTTTGATGTGCCAGCTTGACCAGGCTACAGTGTCTAGTTGTTTGGTCAAACTATTCTAGATGTTGTCATGAAGCTATACTGTAGATGTGATAAACATTTACAACCATTTGACTTTGTGGAAAGGAGATTACCCTCTGCATGGTGGGCCCCATCCAATCACTTGAAAGACTTACAAGGAAAATCTGAGGTTTCTCATGGAAAGCCTGCCTGTGTTTCCAGACTGCTGGTCTACCCTACAAATTTCAAACTAAGGAGCTTCCACAGTTACATGAGCCAATTCTTTAAAATAAATGTCTGTCTCTGTCTATATAAAGAGACCAGAGACCAACTGATACCTGATGATCATTGAAGAAAGACTCAACCTCCCCCATCAAAAGGCTTCATTGCAGAAGGGAAGAGAGACATGAAATAATGGATTACATAATTTAGAATTTAATTCTAAGAGCAGAGGCTGTCTCTCTCTCTCTTTTTTTAATTTTATTTATTTATTTGTGAGAGAGAGAGCGTGCGGAGCAGGCGTATGAGAGGGGAGAAGGTCGGAGTAAGAAGTAGACTCCCCGCAGAGCTGGGAGCCCAATGTGGGACTCGATCCCGGGAGTTCGGGATCATGACCTGAGCTGAAGGCAATTGTTTAACCAAGTGAGCCACCCTGGCGCCCCGAGCCTGTCTCTTTATTCTTCTTTAGATGTCTTTAAGCCTAGAATCAGGGTCTTGAGCAATAGAGGTACTGGCAAATACTTACTGTCTGAAGGAATGATATTTCAGTCAGGAATATAAGATTCTTGTGCCAGTTCTATTCCAGGAGAGCTGTGTCTCCTTAGTTCACACACTTAACTCTTCTGAGCCTGTTTTCTTCTCTGTGAAATAAGAGTATTGGAATAAATGTTCTTAAGTCTCTTTCCTTTTCTAATCATCTGTGATTCTTTGAAAGCAAGTGGAAGATAGATAAGGATGAAGGAATAGCTACTGATCCACTGATGAGAGCAGCAAACTTCAGAACTCCAGTCCCTGAAGGTGGTTGTCACTAGTCATGTAACACGTGAAGGATTGCTAGGATCCACAAACACCCTTCCCGACCTTCAGCTGCTGGCAAGGTCAGGGGGTTCTGAGGCCCACGTACAGAGAGTATCCAGGTCGATGAGTTGTCCACAGCCAGGACTTTGGCTAGGAATCCACCAGGTCTTCCAACTATGTGTTGGAAGGAGCTCCTTTGCTGGAAGACTCAAATTTTAAGCAAGTGTGCTCAGTGCCTCCCTCGACGCTTCCTCTATTTGCTTCCCGTGGCTGCTGTAACAATGCACCACAAACCGGGTGGCTTAAAACAACAGAAATTTATTCTCTCATGCTCTTAGGCAAGAAGTCTGAAACCCAGGTGTTGGCAGGGCCACACTCTCTCCAGCAGTGCTAGCGAGCAATCCTTCCTCAAGCTTCGGGTGGCCCCAGGTGTTCCTGGCTTGTGGCGGCATAACTCCAATCTCTTCTTCTGTCTTCACTCATCTTTCCATCTGTGTGTTTCAGTGTTTCTGGGCCCAAATTTCTCTCTTCTCTCTCTCTTTTTTTTTAAGATTTTATTTATTTATTTGACAGAGAGGAGAGAGATCACAAGTAGGCAAAAAGGCAGGCAGAGAGAGGGGGGAAGCAGGCTCATCCCTGAGCAGAGAGCCCGATGTGGGGCTCGATCCTAGGACCCTGAGATCATGACCTGAGCTGAAGGCAGAGGCTTAACCCACTGAGCCACCCACGCACCCATTTATTTATTTTTTTAAGATTTTATTTTATTTATTTGTCAGAGAGAGAGAGATCACAAGGAGGCAGAGAGGCAGGCAGATGGAGAGGGGGAAGCAGGCTCCCTGCTGAGCAGAGAGCCCAATGCGGGGCTCGATCCCAGGACCCTGAGATCATGACCTGAGCCCAAGGCAAAGGCTTTAACCGACTGAATGACCCAAGCGCCCCAAATTTCCCTCTTCTTGTAAGGACACCCATCATTGGATTGGGGTCCCACTCTCCTCCAGGATGACCTCTGTCTTAACTTGATTGCATCTGCAAAGACCCTATTTCCAAATAAGATCATGTTCAGGGGTTCTGGGAGGACGTGAATCTTGGAGAGGGCATTATTCCTGCTGTATACCCACCCTGCCTCGCTTAACCTCCAGGCTAGGCCCAGTCTTGCCCCATTGACCATGAAATTCAAGAGGGAAAGTCAGGGGGAGAATGTAAGGTGGCCATGGCTGCCTGAGACTCAGAAAGCTGCCTCGTACTGTTTTAGGCAGAAACCCTTTCTTAGATCCGTGGACTGATAATACATGGCCTGTTTGATCCAAACAGAAGCTGATGTGTGCACGCATGTTTGTAGGTATGTATGTAATTTTGGTGGGGTGTGTTATGCAGGTCAGAGGAGTGGAACTGAAATAGGGCTTGGGGAGGGCTACGGACAGGGAGGAAGTAGCTTTAATACTCCCTAGAGATGAGCATATGTGAGCGACCATTCTGACCTGCTCTTGGAATAGGAAAGGATTAGGAAAACAGGTTGCTATTGAATAGCCCACCGACAACTCATTTAGTTCTACCCTAAATCTAATTTTTACAAAAATAACAAAGCATCCCATGCAGTTACAGAAGTTCAAAGGCAATGTTTAGGCCAGAATATTTTTTTTTTTCTCCTTTAAAATGAACATTCAGGGGCACCTGGATGGCTCAGTCGTTAAGCGTCTGTCTGCCTTTGGCTCAGGTCATGATCCCAGGTTCCTGGGATTGAGCCTGGCATCAGGCTCCCTGCTCTGCAGGAAGCCTGCTTCTCTCTCTCCCACTCCCCCAGCTTGTGTTCCCTCTCTCGCTGTGTCTCTTTCTGCAAATAAATAAATGAAAAAATAAGTAAATAAATAAAAAATAAAATGGACATTGAAAGGAGAAGAATTAAGATTATTTTTTTTCCTTTTATAAGATAAAAACCTGCCTTTTCTCTCTATTTCTATACTGAATCTTTCTCCAGCGTCTTATTCTTATAAGTCAATTTGAAGAAACAGTTGGGGGTATACTGCTCTCTTTGTACCTAGGGTTGTCTTCTTACACATTCATGTAAAATTGCATTTCTTTGATAACAAAGAACATTTTTCCATTAAATAATGAAGATGGGAGGCATACATAGGCTGGTAAGTTCTTTCCAAGACTCTGGAGATTCTGCAGTAAATGATGATGATAAAAGTTCCTGGGCCTTGCAGAGCTCATAATCTGATGTTACAGTCATCAAAAAATAGTATATCCTTCCATGGAAATTATTGATTTATGTTTTCTTACCAAATTATCTGTTGACAGCTTACTATTCCACTAAGTTATATAGAAGGTGGTAAATCGGGGTGCCTGGGTGGCTTAGTGGGTTAAAGCCTCTGCCTTCTATATATTGGCTCAGGTCATGATCTCAGGGTTCTGGGATCGAGCCCCACATTGGGCTCTCTGCTCAGCAGGGAGCCTGCTTCCCCCTCTCCATCTGCCTGCCTCTCTGCCTATTTGTGATCTCTCTCTCTGTGTCAAAAAAAAAAAGGTGGTAAATCTTTTTTTAAAAATATCTCTTCTGGATTGTCATTTGCCTTTTAATTTTGGTGACTTTGTTATTTTTCATTTACTTATTTTTAAATTTTTTTTGTTTTCCCTTTCATTTTTGTTCTTGGAATTTTTTTTTCTTATATTTAATTTCTTTGGGCTACTTGTTTTTTAATTCCTAGAGAATTTATAAATCCATGTTGTTATAGCCATGAATATGCTTACTTTTGATTATTTTTATGCTTTAGTAAGACCTTCCATATCCCAAAATTGGTAATAATAGATCTTTGTATTAGTAACTGTATGACGAGTCAATAATAACAGCCAGTAATACCTAGTGGGCTAAACTTCCTTTTTAAAGTTGTCACATTTAATCCCCAAACACTGTCTGGTGGTAGTTAAAATAATTGTCCTCATTTTAGGAATGAGCAGCGATTTATGGAGAGGTTCAGAGAAGCTAGTATCTTGCCCAAATTTAAACTCCAGCTTCCACTCAAATGTGAACTACAGTGTCTCCACCTGAGAATTATTTCAGAACATGAGGCAGGGTGAGAACCAGAATTGATTTTTCTCCCTTTATAGCTAACCACACTTCCTCAAGTGATTTATTAATTTTCCCTCCTCTTTCCCATTATTGAGGATGTTTCTACAACACATGAAACATTTATATGTAGGGAAGACTTTCTTACATATGGTAAGGGCTTTTTTATATGTAGTAAGCACATTAGCTGTCTCCTTCTGCTTTGTTTTATTTTCTTTTGCATTGTTTTGGGGAATAAGAAACAAGTTTAAAAAGATTTTTTTTTAAATAAAAATTTTCTACTTGTTCCCTTTTTTAACCTTTTTTTGTGCAGACCTTTAAGGACACTTCTTTCAGGTATAATAGCTCTATTTAGACTTAACTACTCTAGAAAGAAAACTAATAATAAAAAAATTATTTCCAGCCAATTGGGGGGATTTTCATCTGTAGGAATGATTTTTAGACTAAAAAGATATGATTGGGATCTTGAATTTTAAATTTCCATTTCTGACCCAATTTAGAAACATCTAGAAAATTAGGAGTGTGATGGAGGGTATTTTTGTAAAATATTTTGTAAAATATTTTTAAAAGTTTCCATGCAGAGTTGAGACTCACTTTAATTTTTACTCTTTCCCAAAGAAGGTTGGGTGAACTTGACGCAGCTTTATGCGGATGAATAGTGTAAATGACCCAATTGTGCCCTTGGTCCAAGCTCCACATCTTTTTAGCCCCATTAATCTTCAGCCAAACCAAAATTACTGCCATAAAAAAGGCGGGAATAAGAGGGTTTATGATAGACTTGAAAAGAGGCAGCTGAGAGTATATTCGCCCTCAGAAAAATATGAGGAGGCTTCTGAAATTGATAGGAAGAAATAATTTGGTTCCCCCAAAAGCCTTTGTAATACCTACTTTTGTTTTTTTCTGGCACAAGAGTTAGGAAAAGGAGTAAGTTTTCTACACTCTCTTGGAGCAGGCCTGTCTCCCTGTGCTGTCAGATTGCCTTTTCTGGACGTTAGAAGACTTTCGGATTTTCAGGCAGCAATTGTTTGGCCCTCGGTGACCACGGGGCCTTTGCGTGAGCACTGTAGCCACCTCTCACGCCTCTAGTGCACATTGAACTTTGGCCCTAATTCCATAAAAACCCACATACAAACAATTTAACACTTGATTTGCTGAAAAAACAACAACATGTCTCTTAAATCTCTCATTTAAAAAGATGGCTTGTTGCAGAAATCCAAGGAAGTAAAGACCTTAAATCTCAGTTTCTTGTTTTAAAAGTGCTTTACATATATCACCACCAACCGGCTTGTAAATTTGAAGTCAATCCTCAAACCAGTCTTTTAAAGGGGCTGAAAAATGTCCCTGTGCCCTCAAAGGACACACCTGTTATCTGAAACAGTTTTTAACCAGCTTGTTAAGCAGCTTTGACAGATCAAAGACCCCAGACAATGGACACGAACTTTAACAATAGCGTAGCCTTGAGCAAAAGGTTCTGTCAAAGCCAGGCTTGTGCCCGTGGCATTATGGCCGGCAATTGAAAATAAATTTTACTTGAATAAGTACCTCAGCCGATCAGAGGGACTGCCGCTGCAGAAACAAAAGCAGTTGGGGATAAGTTATTGACTCGACTGACAGCCTGAATGAACTTCATTATGCCAGCCCACTCTTGGTAAATGTGTCAGGTCTTAAACTGAATTAGGTGGCAGGTGCATGGACCATTTTCCTGCCCCCCTTGAGACAGCAAACAGCCAATCATCACCTGATTCTACAGACAAATGTTTAGATTTGTTTTTCATATTGCACGGCCATAAGTGAAAGCACATTTACATCTTTTTTCCCCTCTCCTCCATCACCGCTGTGCTATGTTCCCATGAGCAGGTCATACCCACGCTTTGGTGTAATGGGATTCATAAAGGCCTGGACCGCCACCCCATCCTCCCCTCCCCGTGAGGCACAGATTTCAGCAGGATTCTTCTCTTGAGGTTATTGGATTTCAGCTTTGGAACAGAAGCTCCTCTTCCGTTCTAGGAGATTAAAATGCAAGGACACACACCTATCCCTGATCTCTTCCATCTTAAGAACCTGGAAAGGACAGAGGGTGGACATTCTGATAGGTTTGGCCAGAATGATTCAGTAATGGGTTGGCTTTTCAGTGGGGAGCTAGAACGCAGGACTCAGATATTTTAATCTGTGGGAACTATTTTCCACCAGCAAACGTTGTAACCCCCACCAAGTCCCCAGACTTCAAGCAGAAAGTCAGAAATGACTGGCATTGTGTGTGTGTGTGTGTGTGTGTGTGTGTGTGTGTGTGTATCTATATCTATCTATCTATCTATCTATCTATCTATCTATCTATCTATCTATCTATCATCTATCTATCTTTCTATCTAGTCATCTATATTTACTTACGCATTTGGCTTTAAAACATTTTGTCTTATAGTCTTCCCTGGCCTATGAGGATAAATGCAAGATCAGCTAAACTTTAGATACTTGGATGCCAGCTCTCATTACTTAATCATGAGACACAAGACTATTAAGACTCCTAAAAATGAAAACCCAGACTTCCAACCAGAAAGGGAGAGGGTTGGCATATGCCACTGGCTGTGTGCCTCATTCAAGTTAACGAGCAAAAAAGACTTCCTTTTCCCAAGTATCTTCAAGACCTGCCATCATTCCTCTCAGTAAAGTCTCTTTTTCTTCTGAATGATGTTTCTGTCACTTACAATAAGTAACGACTTTTCTTGACGTACATCTTGATTTATAAAGTAAAACTCCGGAAACTGTCAGCTTCCTCTCTTCCTCCAAAATTCAGGAATGATCAGATTTTTTTTTTTTTTTAAATCCCAAACTCAAACCTCAAAGACCTGTCAATACAGTCACTGTCACAGTCTTTTCAGACGGTGTCCCTGCACAAGTTGGCTCAAATCTCCAAGAAGTTTACCCGGTTCTGGACTGTATTTGTTTCACAATATCATTTTGCTGTGTTTGGTGAAGTAATGTTTGCATTTTAATATAAAGAGAGATTTGAATTTTTTCACTCCTAGAAAAAATATCGACATTCTATAATTTCTGTACATACAAATCTGGATGAGACACACTGCGCAGGAATACGAAACAGGTTTTCCTCTAGGGCTACCTAAAGGCCGCCCTGAGTGAACACAGGGAAGGGTTCTACAGTGGCTCTCTCACTTGCTGGAGCCGTTCCTCCCCCAAGCACAGCAGATGGTGTTTCATAGTTGGTCACAAATGGCTGTCAGCGAGTGTTTGTCTGCCTGCCAGTAACCTGTGGTTCAGGGACTCCCTCGGAGAGTGTACCAGCTCTGACTCTGCTGATAACAGCATCTGAGAAAATGATCCGTCCTTTCTTGTCAGGCACAAAATTAGCCATCTCACTTTCAAACTGTTGACAAGGGGGACATGAAAGGAATAAGAACAGTGGCAGCCCAGCTGATGTTTCCTCAGCTCTGGTTCTATGGGCCGAAGGCAAACGAATCCGAAAGCAGACTCTGTGACAATGGCGTCGTCCCCAAATAAACACTGTTGGAACAGCCCCGGTTCTGGTACCGGCAGCCCCTGTGGTGACTTGCTGGAACTCTCCACTGGGGGAGTTTTGATCCTCAGAGCACCAGATAGTCTCTCACCCCAGGGCTTCAGTCAGACTTTATACACAAATGACCATTTGTGGCCTGAGCTCGGATGAAGGGGGAGGAAGAACAGGGTGTGGAACACGGTCTGAGCACCACCCCCAGCTGGAAGGCCTGCTCTAATGCCTTTGTGGATACACACAAGGTCAGCACTAACGAACCAGAGTGGGAGAGCCTGAGGGAAGAGGAAGCAGCATGAAGGGGAGAAAAAGGAAGGGAGAAACAAGTGGGGAACTGGCCAAGAATTTGGGAAGAAGGACGATGGGCCAAGCATGGTATTGGTTGGTATGCTGTTGACCACAAATGTGTAATCCTCCCAGCAGTTTCCTATGTCGGGCACCATCATCCCTATCGTAGAGGTGAAGAAAAGATGACTCTGGGAGGTTAAGGAACAAAACTAGAATGAGGCAGAACTAGCATTCCAATCCTGGCATGCACTGGAGACTAGGAGACTAGACTCCAGCATTAGGATCCTGATTCAAAGCCTGCCTTGGCAAACCCACTGGCCATGGGAGCTTGAGCCCATGACTTAACCTCTGAATGCCTCAGCTTCCTCATTTGTAAGATGGGGCTATTAGTAATATCTATCTCATAGGGTCACTGTGGAAGATGAGGCAAGTTAGTATAGAAGTACTTTGAGCAATACGTAGACAATAGTAAGCCCTCTCCACTGCTTTTGTGTTTGTCAAGAATTTACTTCACTATTTCCTCACTGGTGGATAACACTTCTAGAAACCTCACCATATCAAAATAATCTTTCTTCCAATGTTCTTGTCTTTCTAGTTATTACTTATTTTCTTGCTGGATTTTTTTTTTTTTTTTTAAGCAGAGGAATCTAAATTCTAAGACCGTCTAATCAATTTAGTGTGTGGAAGTTGAAGGGCGAGAAGTTTTGTATCAGAAAGTGGCTGAATCCCACTTAGGCCATTTCTCAGCTATGTAATCCTGGATAGATTACTAAATTTCTCACGGCCTCAGTGGGCTCATCTGTATAATGAAAAATACTTCCAATTTATAGAACTACTATTATGACTAAATGAGAAACGTAAATAGAGTGCCGAGCCCAAGGTAGGTATTCCATAATGATAGTATTATTTCACTCTGTGTCTAAACCCTGGTTTGTATCCTGTAGCTATCTAGGTCAACTCAGATGTGGGCCAGAGATGTTGTCCCAGAGTGTCCAGGTTAGGTGCACAGATTGATGGGGCTGATGACTGAAGCTGTCCTCAATGGATCTCTTCCGCCTTCGATGACATTTCTCACATCTAATTCCCCCGGAAGCGATATTCTGAGTAATGACCACCAACTGCCATAACCGTTTTGTCTGGCATAAGAATTTCATTTCCATAGCCCAGACTGTGTTCCTGCTGCTCGGAGCCAGGGGATGCTTGGACCTCAGGGACCCCGGCAGTGGACTCGCTTTCAAGAAGCGCCAGCCTCTGTCAGGTGAGGTCAGCGTGGTGATTAAGGGAAACATCCTTCAACCCCTGTAATCTCTCCAGGAGAAATGAGAGGCACCTCCTGCCAATTGTTAATGATAATGGTCTTATAATTCCAACACCACATTTTACCCAGGAGGATCCCAAATGCTTTACGGATTGGCAAATAGCTTCACCCACTCTGCCTGTAGGCGTTAGGTGGAGCAAACTTGGAACAAAGCCATCGCAGGGAGTATTACCCTACTGTTTTTTTTTAAAAATGTGCACAATAATATGTGTCTGAGTAACTATAAAACATAGGAATGCAAATGCTTTGCTTGCGTGCTTTACTTAGAAGCTAAAACAGGGGTGAGAACAGAGGGAAGAGGAAGATTTGTGCTTTATATTATTGTTAATAAAAAAATTATTCATTGTATCGCTTCAGGTATGAAACTCCCAAATGAAGATAAGCGTATGTTTACAGGTCATTAGTTCTTAAACAGAGGGACTTAAGGAACAACAATTCTTAAAGTACTCGCCAAAAAGAACAGAAGGCAGCTCTAAATTATGAAAGTAACTTAAGGAGAAATTTATGGCAGATTTATAAAAATAGTCTTTACACGCAGCTTTTCAAGTTATCTATTACTGTATAGCAAACTATCCCAAAACCTGGTGGCTTGAAATAGCAACCATTTAATTATATCCCATGATTTTGTGTATTAAGCGTTTGGGCAGAACATGGTTGGGCCCCTCTGTTCCACATGCCATTGACTGAAGTTCTTTCCGTGGTACTTGGCTGATGGCTTAGGCTGGCCTGGAGAGTCAAAGAGAGGTATGATAATACCTAGAGTCTTGGCAAAAAAGGCTCAGTTGGGTCAGTTGGGTCCTTCTGCATGGAATCAGGACATTGCCATATAGTTTCTCCAGTAGATACTAGAACTTCTTACTTGGGGGCTCCTATGGCCACAAGGGGCCAAGAGCAAGTGTTCTGAGAGAGAGGAATGAAAGCTTTCAGTCTCTTAAGGCCAGGTCCCAGAACTGCCACTTCTATTTAATTCTTTTGATCAATGCAGTGACACAACCCACTTAGATATGAGAGAACAAGACACAGACCTCAGTTGTCAACAGAAGAAGTGTCAAAGATTTTGTCTTTGTTTGTTTGTTTTTAATTGTGGCCACACTTTAGTTGATTAAAAGCAGTTGGGAGCAGGAATTAATTAATGGGTGGATCTTTGTATTTTGTTCTGATCTTATTCTAGAAAGGCATTCTGTTAACTTAACTTTTGTAACTTTTGTACTTCAACTACATTGTGTAACTACAATGCCAAGTTCAATATCAACACCATAGAGGCTGGGAGCATGGATTCTCAGAGGCTTTTCTAGGAATCTATTAGCTGAAACCAGCTACTACAAGGGCTAAGTCTTCCTGAGGCTGTATTCTATTTAAATTTCAATGTGTTAAAAAAAAAAAAAAAAAAGAGGGAGAGAAAACAATGAGTAAAACTTTCCTTCAAAAACAATAAGATAGCTCCAAAATGAAAGTGGGAGGAGAAAATTTTGCCATTGGAATTGTTTTCATTCCCAGGGTTGAACTCCCCTGAGGTTATGGCTTTCGGGACCCACTGGCAACAGCAACAAAGAAGTGGACAACTGATGAGTAAGAGTCACATGTATTCCTGACATTGGGGTGTCATTAAAACAAGCTGTACAGTATTTGTTTTCTCTATGTGTATCTCTTTTGTTTTATATGTATTACATAATATATATATTATAAGATATAAACATTCCTTTTTCCCTCTCTTATTTATTAGGTGCTTATTTTTTTTAAAAAAGATTTTATTTATTTATTTGACAGAGAGAAAGAGATCACAAGTAGGCAGTGAGGCAGGCAGAGGGAGAGGAGGGAGAGAGCTCTCTCCACCCAACAGAGAGCTCCATGTGGGGCTTGATCCCAAGACCCTGAGACCATGACCTGAGCTGAAGGCAGAGGCTTTAACCCACTGAGCCACTCAGGCACCCTATTAGGTGTTTATTATCACCGTTCCATTTCTTTCTAACTTTCAAGTCCGTTGCTTTATGTTAGACCCTATTAAATACTTTAAATTTCTTTCCTGGAGCCTTAGAATTATTGTATTAGTGAATTTCTGCCATCCCTATCTGATTAATCTCCCACTTGGAATGATTTCCATATATCGCTATAGCGTGAATTCCAGACAAGGGACCATTGAGATGATCCTACATTGAAGAAATCCTAGAGTTGAAGAAATTTGCATTCTTTAGCATGACTTTGGCAATCACATGAATCTTACTGCTTATAACTTACAACATTTCTCCCTTACCACATGAGTTGTTAAATTTTCTTTCCTTTAGTCTCTTCCACCTTGGGTGTCTTGGATACTTTTGCTTGATGAAATCCAGTACCTGCCTGCTCACAAGTGATTGGAAGATATAGTTTTGGTGTTTTATTGAAGAATATGGGATTTATAATGATTGGAAGGGCAAAAGATTTTAGAGTGACTTACAACTGATGGTCAGTCCAGTCCACTTGTTGATTGCCCAACATACATCCTTTCTCTATATTCAGCCTCCCAAAAATTATAGGATCAACTGCACACTCCAATCTAACATAACACAACTATTTCTCAAAAAAACAAAACAAAACAAAAAACCCCACCCTCACATTCTCTCCAAAAAGAGCAAAATTCAGTGTCATTATTTACTGACTGATTTCAGTGCTTTTGGGTGATGCTTATTCCTCTCTTTTACAGTCATAATCCCATCTTGGTTTTCTATAATTTTTAACACTAGATTTTAAAGTTAACCACTACCAATACACTCTATTTATTGAATTTGAGCCAATCTAAGACATTTATTATTTGCAAGGTTCATCCTTATCAATGCATTCCACTTATAATTTTAAAAAGAAGAAACACTGTCATTAAACTATAACATGCTATTAGTTGTAGGATGGACTTGAGTTTCTCAGATGTCCACCTGTGCAAAAATGTACATCCATGCATTTTATGAGTGCTAACATATAAAGGAATAAGATAAAGTAAAAAGTGAAGGAAAAGAAAAAAGAAAATCTACATGCAGATTAATGAATATATATACATGACACAACAAGAAAAAAAGAGTTAGATACCACAGTGCTCATTCCTACAAAAGATCAAAAGTCATGGTTGATATCTGTAACTTCCTTCTTCAACTACCCTGTTTATGTTTTTTCCCCCAATTATTTGTTTTGTATTTTAAAGTTTAACAGTAAAGTTACTCTAAGTTGCCATAAAATTTTCTACACAATAATTTTCAATTTCCATACTTTTCTTGTATAGACTGGTAACACCGATTCATAGATCTACAAGGGTCTGGAGAACACATTTTGAAGAATGCTGCTCAGCTTTATCTTCCTTAGTTCCTTGTGGGTAGGTATTATTTTATCCATGAATCCTTACCTTATTTTGTATGCTTGTTTCCACTTACTGGTACGATGTCCCCATTCCCTGAGTTTTCTAAACAGTAAACACCTTACCTAGGAAAGATTTGGTACCTGGTATGCTGATGCAAGCCTTCATTCCTGAGGCATCTTAACTCAGAATGGTTTTTCCTACATGGTGCCAGAATTTTCTATTAATTTTTATCATTAAGAACATCTCTGAGTTCCAGACATTCTCCTCTTGGATATACTATTGGGCAGCAATTCTGTTTACTGTTGAGAGCCTGAATTAGTTACCATACATAGCCAACTCAGGAACTATCCACCCTTTTTAAAACTATTTGCCCAATACTGTGAATATTTAAAATACCCAACTTCTGGGCACCTGGGTGGTTCAGTCAGTTAAGCGTCTGCCTTTGGCTCAGGTCATGATCCCAGGGTCCTGGGATTGAGCCCTGCATTGGTCTCCCTGCTCAGTGGAGAGGCTGCTTCTCCCTCTCCCTCTGCTTCTTCCCTTGCTTGTGCTCTCTCTCTCTGTCAAATAAATAAATAAAATCTTTAAAATAATAATAAATAAAATAAAATACCCAACTTCTAATTCAGTGGAAAGATTCTGAGTGAAAATATTTTTTTAAGATCTAAGACTTAGAAATATGCAGTGCCCCAAATTAGGGGATACGTTGCAAAAATGTGAGTGAGTCATCGAGTGTCATAGTGAGAAAACCACTCCCATTTTTACCCCTTGGTGAAATACTCCCCCCACAAATGATGAAGTTTGTCTATGTGAAAAACAACATTATATATTGTTTATTCATTCAGAACATATACTGCATCCTGTAAGCAAAGAGTACTCTAACTTTGCTAAGTGGTGTCTCAGATGTTACTAATACTGAATCTTCAATGGGACAATATGTTGTTCCATAAGGCCAGCTGCTTCTAAGTAATGGGGTGCATGTCATTATTAATAAGGCCCGTGGGTATTAGCACATTTCCCCACATCTTTTTCATTAAGACCATTTTCTTATATAGAAGCAATATTGAAAGAGACACAACTACATTAAAAAAAATTTAGTAAGTCCTGCATATAGTGTTATTAGCAGCATCCCTGGAGGAAGGAAAGGAAAGGAAAATGGATATTCACACTAAGTATCTCTTCTAGGCAGGAAAATAATTCCTTCCTGTTGCAAGGGGTCCAGCGTATTCAGTCTGACGTCAGATTGAGGTTAATACATCTAGAGCATGGTGCTGTGTATGGAACTCAATGTTGACTTCCGGTGACCAGGTGAGTACACAGCACATTCTTATCCAGATCAGCCTTGTTGAGGTAAAGGGTTCATGTTGAGCAGATGCATGGTCTCCATCCCCACTTCAATGACAGTTTTGTTCGTGAGCCCATTTAGCATATTCTTGGAATGGCTAGAGAAGAGACTGGGTGACATGCATAGTTGAGAGCCTTCTTTAGCAGCCTGGGTGAGCATTCAAATGACACACAAACATTTACACACTGGTCTGTTTCTGAGAAGTCTATTCCCTTACCCCTTCCTCAAATGTTATCATGAATTGTCTAATCTTTTCTGTCCAAATCCCAAGTGATTGGTAAAATAAGAAGGCAGTGGTTAAGAAAACGGGTATTATTGCTCATCTTTCAGTAACATCTAGATAACAAAATTTTGATTCCTCCTACCCAGAAGATTCCTCTTGCCTGTTCTTACATAGCAACTCTAATGAAAACTGTGGTGTTCCAGCAGTCCACTTCCAGTGGAGATTAGTAAATGGTGCAGATTCCTTTGAAATCTCAGGTCTAAAAACTTTCCTTCTTTAGTCAGTGGTCCTATAGAAAACAACCTTATAGAGCCAAATATTTCTTTGTGCCCAGATCTGTGGCTAATGTTCTAAGTACATATGGATTTTGCTGTTGTTGGGTGGAAAGTTCTGTAAATGTCAATTAGGTCAAGTTGGTTGATGGTATTGTTTAAATATTATATATCTTAACTATTTTCTATTGTTTGGTAATTAAAAGAGGCCTATTAAAATCTCCAGCTATAATTGTACATGTGTCTCTTTCTTCTGGTAGTCCTATTTTATTTCTTGTATTTTGAAGCATAAACATTTAGAATTGTTATGTCTTCTTAACTAATCAGCCCCATTGTCATTATGAGATAACTTTTTTTAACCCTATAAACCTATAAAAACATTTTTTAATATTCTCTGCTCTGAAATATACTTTGTTTGATATGAATATAACCATTCTTTCTTTTAATTCATATTATGTATGTATCATTATAAGTGTGTGTTTTATATATTGTTCCATCTTTTTACTATTAACCTACTTGCTTAGGTAGTAGGTTAAAAAAAAAAAGTGAATTTCTTGTAGGTAGTGAATAACTGGGTCTTTTAAAAAAATTTTGCCTGACAATCTTTGACTTTTGATTGGAATGTGTGGGCTATTCATATTTAATGTGATTTTTTTTTAAAGGTCAAATCATTCTTTTTTTTTTTTTTTAGATTTTTTTTTTTTATTTGACAGCGAGAAACACAGCAAGAGAGGGAACACAAGCAGGGAATGGTAGCAGGAGAAGCAGGCTTCCCGCCGAGTAGGGAGCCCGATGCGGGGCTCGATCCCAGGACTCTGGGATCATGACCTGAGCTGCAGGCAGACGTCCAATGACTGAGCCACCCAGGCGCCCCATTTAATGTGATTTTTATGTCGTTCTATTTATATCTAACACCTTGGAATTTGTTTATTTGTTGTATCGATTTTTTTTCCTTTTTTCTACTTTCTTTTCAATTGTTTGGACTCTAGTCTGATAGGTTCCCTCCAACTCTTTATTTCATAAATGTCTTCAAACTTACATTTTTTCTAATGTTTCCCTGAAAACTTCTTCTTAAACAGAGTCTGTGTCTTACAGCTTTCAGTTGTAATACACTGGTTTATACTGGAGTCCTGCTGATGGAATAATAAAGTATTAAGAAGGGGAAGCATTCTATAATCTTATTATTAAATCTCCATGTTTTCAAATTGGCCCAGTATTGCACTGGGATGTGACCAATGAAAGAGTTGCTTAGCCTTTTTCCTCCTCTGTGGAGACAGGAAGGCTAGAGGATGCTGGAATGGCTAATTGCCATTCTCCCTGGGTCAGCCTCTGGTAAGGCAGTTTCCCTTGAGTGTGGCCCTTTGGGGATATTTCAAAATGGCTACTTATATTTTTCCCCTTGAATAATGGATGTGGAAAATCTTTCTCCATTCTTTACTATAAGAACCTATTGGGGCTCCTGGAGATAAAACTCATGAAAGTGTGGGTTCCCCCTAGGACTGAGCCGTCAGGAGTTTTAACTCTCAAGCTTCTCCACACTCAGCCTCCACTAATTCATCAATCATTCTTTTAGTGTTTTTACCAGTTACCGGCTTCAGGAGCTTTTGCTTCAGGTAAGCTCCGATTTTCTTCAGGTAAGCTGCGAAAAAAGTAAGTTTTCCAAGTGACAGTTTACTCCATGACTTCATTTCTCTGGTGGATCTAATCTCAAAGGAGTGGTTGATTTTCAGTTTTTCAGCTCTTCAGATTCTATAGACTCCAATACTCTGGTGAGACTCATGATCTCTTTTTGTTTATTTTCCCATCTTTTATTTATCTTTTTTAATATATTTATCATCATCATTTTAAGGTTCTTGTCATCTAAATCTTACGCCTGGACTATTTGTAGGTTATTTCTATAACTTGTTTTATTTCCTTTTGGATTTTGGTCACATGGCCTTATCTTGGGAGGATTCTAGTAATTTTTGTATATAAAATAATTGCAGAGGCTCCATATCATGAAATTTTCCTCCAGAGAGAGTTCGCCTTTCTTTCACTGGGCTGATAGAGAGGTTGCTTTTTGGCCATCTTAATTTAATCAAGCTGATTCAAGACTGGATTTCAGCTCTAGAAGGGTACAGTGCAGTCTACATCTGGTTAACCCTTAACTTTCCTAACTTTCAACTAGGAGACTGGTGTATTTTATGTGGCCACACATATCCTGGTGAGAACCCAATTCTAATCTTTGTTTCACAAGATACAGAAAAACTTTGCTTTGACTTTAAGAGGTTTAGAATTTTAGCACTTTTCTTAATGAAGCTTCGGTATTCAGCAAATGTACTGAGAAAAAATAACAGCTAAGGGTTGAGGCCTTCTTATACATTGAATTGTGTCCCTCCCCACCCCCCAAGATTCATAAGTTGGAATCCTAATCAGTGCCTCAGAATGTGATTTTATTTGGAAATAAGGACATCACATAAGTAATAAGTTAAGATGAGGCCATACTGGAGTAAGGTGGGACCCTAATCCAATAAGTTTTCAGTCCTTATAAAAGGAGAAAATTTGGAGACAGATAAAATTCAGAGAAAACTTGGAAAGAATTTCCAAAAAGTTTTTTACATTAGGGCTGGAACTATATGGTTTGGTTAACTCATTGTACTGGATTAAAACTAAAAAAATAAAATAAAATAAAATAAAATAAAATAAAATAAAATAAAATAAAATAAAATAAAATAAAATAAAAAATAATATAAAATAAAATAAATGACCGCAATTTCCCTCAATTTCTGTACCTCGATCATAGAACACAGTAAAGCCCCATCCACAAGACAACTTTCCTTAAAAAGGAGGAGGGAATATTGTGTCTCAATAATTCCTTCTCTTTGCAGATATTCTTGTACTTATTCATAATTATTTGTAATTCTTTGACCAAATGCTGTGAAGGAGAATAAAACTTACATCTTCAAGACTTGATATCCTTCCTAATTAACATTACTACATATAGGGATACTAATTAGATTGATATAAAACTGATGGCAATGCCAAAGAGCATAAGTATTGATACTTAATAGCATCAAATGAAAGAAACTAATGAGTCAGAATGATTCCCAGAGCAGAGCATATAGAGCTATTTAAAAACTTATTTGTGTAAATGAGGGACTGATTAATTTAAGCCATTGCTATGAAGTTTAGAATGATCCATTTACATTAATCTAACTTCTCATATTTTTCATAGTAAATATGGTATTTTTGTAATTAATTGAAAAAATAGTTCAATTTTCTACCTGTAATTATTTCATTTTTTAAATAAATGGGATGAAAAGTAAACTCATATGAAGTTAAATTTTTCCAGGGACACACACAATTTTTTTTTTCTTAACTTATGGGTTTTTTGTTGTTGTTGTTTTATTAGGAATGTAAGCCAGATGTTCTTGGCTGCTTATAAATATTCTAAGTTATGTTTATTCACAGACGTTTAATACCAGGAAGAACAATCTAGTTATTCTTGAGGTTGGAGTTTTGAATTAGTGCTAGTCTTAAATGTAAATTGGTCAGTTGGTTTATTGGGAAATAAGAGATCTTAGAATACTTAAATTAAAAATTAAAACATATAAGTAGATGTTAGGGAAACACTGAGAAGAAAGTAAATATGTTAATAAAATTCCACTTGGTACCTTTAAGTGAACTCAAAACACACTTTCTAAACAACTGCTAGTTTAAATTCTTTAACTAAACCTTTCTTTTCTTTTAATCATTTCAACCAAGGAACGAAAAGCCTATTTTTAAGTTATTGAGATTTTCAGCAAATATTTGTTGGATAACTAGATGACCGTCTAATGTTCTAAGAGGTTTGAAAAGCTTTGAAGTTATATTAAATCAATGAACCAACAGGGGTGCCTGGATGGATCAGTTGGTTAAGCATCAAACTCTTGATTTCAGCTCAGGTCATGATCTCAGGGTAGTGAGAATAAGCCCTGAGTTGGGCTCCATGCTCAGAGGGGAGTCTGTTTCTCTCCCTCTTTCTCTCCCTCTGTCCCTCCCCCGACCCTTGGGCTCTCTCTATCTGTAAATAAATCTTTAAATAAATAAATAAATAAATCTTTAAGATAGATCAATGAACCAACAGTGTGAGTTTATAACATCAAGTACTTATTCTGAGCATTTTTCTGTAAGTTTCACCAATTTTAAGTTTCAACAATGTAGTAGACTTTAACATTAAACTGTAGTTACATGTTCACATTTCACTCTTCAGCTCTAAATAACTGAAGTAAAAGTGTGATTTTAAAAATGGATTTTGTATAGTATTCTCGATGTACTGGTTATGAAGATAATCTATTTGTTTGGAAAATTAAGCTATACAGAAATATTTTAATGAAAGCAAAAAGATGTGGCAAGATTATGAAGGAAACAATGATTAGGATTTTGACAAGTATCTCTCCAAACTTCAATGCAGAAAGTATATATAAAATATTTGAACAGGATCATTTTATATGTACTATTTCATAACATTTTACTGTTATTACTATTTTTTCTGTTATTTATTTTATTATTATTTCTATTTCATTTCATAACATTTCACTATTATTACTAATTACTATTATAACATTTTAGTATTTGTAAAATTTATTTTTAAACTTTTTGCTGATTACGAAAGTGCAATTGATTTTTGTATATTGATTTTCATTGTCCCCATATTAAACTAACCTGTAAACTTTTATAATTTGTGTATAGATTACATTGTTTTATTAGTATAGAATTCTGTGAATGAAGATAATCTCAACATTTCCTCACCAGTCTTTACACTTAAATTTTTTTTATGTTATCTATGACCTTAAGTTCAATGTTGAATGCAAATGGTGATATCAGACATTATTGTCTTATTGCTGATTGTAAATGTTTCAAATATTTCACCATCAAGAAAAATGTTTGCTTTTTAAGAAAATTATACATAGATGTTGAATTTCATCAAATGATCTTCCTACACCTATGAAAATTAACATACTATTTTCTTTTTTACTCTTTTATTGTAAAGAGTACACTATATATGTTTTAATGTTAAATATATTTGCATTTTGGTAGCGTTCACTTCTTGAGCATAGTCAACTATCTTTATAAGTCAGGTTTCCTTTTTTTAAGATTTTATTTATTTATTTGTGTGTGGGGGAGAATAGCAGAGGGAGAGAAACAAGCAGACTCCACACTTAGTGCAGAACCCCACACGAGGCTCAATCCCACAACCCTGAGATCATGACATGAGCCAAAACCAAGAGTTGGATACTTAGCCAACTGAGCCACCCATGTGCCCCCCTAAAGTCAAGTTATCTTAACACAAATTATTTCAAAATTCTTTCATGTAGATTGTAAGGACTGGCCAGCAACCAACTCAGGGCTTTAATCTTTGAGAAAGAAAACGATTGAGGGTAGCCTAGCATTTACCCTGGCTTTCTCCATAAGAGTATTTTTTTAAATGTGCAGGGTTCAGAGTCCAAGCAGAGAATGAAAACCTCCCTTGGTGGAGGAAACAGAGAGCAGAATTCAGGGTTGCAAGGCTGTTAAGATTTAGGGGCAGAGTACCTTAGAGGGAGACTACAGATCAAATGTTCCAGAGTATACATTAAAAATTTTCCTTTGTTGACTCCTCAATACACATGCCCAGAATAAGATTCTAGCAGACCTAGCAGATTATAACTATAGAAGCTTAGAGGGCACTGAAGAAATTGTGGGGACTTCACAGTTGCAGGAAGATGGAGTTTGGACTCAGTCAAAACAGTGAGAACTAGGTAGACAGTCTGCGCTAAAAGTAAGGGCTACACCCTAGAAAAGAGAGCAAAACTAAGATAAGGTCAACTCCATGAAGTCTACCAAAAAAAGCTGCAGGTCAGGGTAATAAGCAATAACTTAATTACCTGTCAGAATAAAACCAACAGAATGAATAATCCTCAGAGGAAGATAAATTAATCTAGACTTTCTATAATGTATCATCCAAATTGTCTGATATACAATTTAAAAAATACAAGAATGCAAAGAAACAGAAAATTTTACAATTATTAAAAACATGAGATAACCAATAGAAGCAGACATAGAGATGATCAAGATATTGGAGTTAACAGAGAAAGACAGCAAAATATCTATAATTGACATATTTATTTTTTTAAATAGAGTTAAATATAGACAAAATAAATGCCAGTTGAAGGATTTTGACAGAAAATTAAAATATATTAAAAATTAAATGAATATTCCAGAACTTAAAATATAATATCTTTAATTAAGACCTCATTGTTTAACAGTAGATGGGAGAAAGCAGAGGACTGAAAAAATTAGAAGACAATTAACAGAAATAATTCAACTAAAGCATGGAATGGGAGAAAAAAGGAAGTATAAAAAGAAAAACCAAAATAGAGTGTGAGAAATATTAGAGATGCTAAAAATATCTACCATGTGTACTTGGAGTCCTAATAGGGAAAAAGAAAGAAAATGGAACCAAAATAGTAGTTGAAGAAAAATCAGAAGTCTCCAAAATTAATGAAATAATTGAATGGATGGATTAAAAACAGCTTACCACAAGCACAATGAATTCAAAGAAAACCACACACACGCATATCACCGTGAAAGAGAAAATCTTGAAACAGCCAGAAAATCAAGATAGGACCTTCAAAGATGCAAGCTAAGACATACAGCAGACTCCTCATTGGGAACTCTGAAACCTAGGAGACAATGGAAAGGCTTCTTTAAAGTACTGATGAGAAGAAAACAACAACGCTACCATCCTAGAATTTTATTCAAACAAAAATATCTTTCAAGAAATAAGGCAAATAGCAATTTTGATCCCTTGCATAGGAACAAGCTAGCTGCTCTATCATGAGTACGCTCCAATCTTCTTGTGAAGAGGCCCACGTAGGAAAGAATAGAAGCCTCTGGCCAATAGCAGTAAGCAACTGAGGCCTTCTGACAGTCACGTAAAGTGAGGTGGAAGATGACTTCTACCTCCAGTCAAGGCTTATGATGACTGCAACCTTGCCTGATAGCTTATGAGCCAGGCTACCCTACTCTTATGTTTCTGATTCACAGAAAGTATGATAATGTTTGTTATTTTAAGTAAAACAAATAGATGAGCAAAAATAGCCCCCAGACATACTCAAAAGGAGAAAAATAAACATTTTTGAGGAAAAAAATGAAGAAATTGGTCATTTTTAGACCGGTACATCAAGAAATACCAAAGAGAGGGTTTTTTTGAGTCAGGAAAAATGAATTTTATATGTTCTAGACTTAAAACCTCTATCCCTTTCCCCCATTTGGGAAAATTGACTTTTTCAACTAAGCACAGAGCTATACCTAGGCAGATAATCTGAAACAAACACTATTCACCAATACAGTCATATCACCCTTCTTTTCAATCTGTTTACTGAGTATATATTCCTAAGAGTACAAACCGCTGTCTTTGTTATAACAGTATTTTTATTTACCCTGAAATAAAATATATATAACAGACTGGAAAGCTATAGTCAACTCCTGACTATCTGACCTAATTTGGTTTATCTATGTTAAATCTTGCTTTAAAATTCTATTGACACAAATGGGCTCTGATTACAGCCAATAGTCTATGAGAAAGTGACATATTTATTTACTTAAAAAAAATGAGCATGTTCCTGAGAATGTGAGCTAGAAGATACAAGTTTAACAGGAAGACAGTACTTTAACCTTTTGCAAACAAAAAGTATCCGGGGTAAAAAAAGGGCAATGTTGAAAACTTTTTGATTCAACTTTACTTAAGATCTCACCATATTACTTCATTATTTGCTATAAAGTATTAATTTCCAGAACATTAGAACTACCCAAACTTTTAATTTTACATTGTAAATGTATCTAGTTTTCCCCAGAAAGATGAACAGCTGAAATGTGATGATATACAAGAATGGTGTTTTCAGGTTTTTAGATATCCAGTCATCAAAAAAATAAAGTTTACAATATCACCAGTATAAAGAGTTGAGTCTTCCCTAGCCATAAGAATCAGTATTTTTTTTATAACTATAACTGTTTTATAGATAAATGTTATAAACTTCTAAAGATGCAATCAAGAAAATGAAAAAATAAATCAACACTGGGAGAAAATACTATAAAAATGCATATCTGAAAAAGGACTAGTTTTCATAATATATAAAGAATTGTTACAAATCTACTGCAAGAAGACAACTGAATTTTTAAATGGGCAAGAATTTGGATAGACATTTTACCGAAGAATATGATTGACTACACAGAAGAAAATGCTCAGTGTAATAAGTCTTTAGACAAATTCAAACTACCAGGAGACACTGCTATACAGCTACTAGAATGGCTAAAATTTAAAATTCTTACAATATTTTAATCTTGGTGAGGATGCGAAGCAACTGGAATTCTTATATAATTGCTTGCAGAGATACAAAATAGGTAACCACTGGAAAACAGTTTGGTACTTTCTTATAATATTAAATATATATTTGCTCAATGACTCAGCAATTTCATTCTGAAATATTCACCTTATTTATTTGTTTGTTTGTTTTTAAGTATTTATCTATTTGAGAGAGAGAGACAGAGCACTGTTAGCAGGGGGAGGGGCTGAGGGAGAAAGAGACCAGCAGACTCCCCACTGACTGGGGAACCCAATGCGGGGCTCAGTCCCAGGACCCTGAGATCATGACCTGAGCCAAAATCAACAGTCGGATCCTTAATCAACTGAGTTACCCAGATGCTCCTGATATTTACCCAATTTATATAAAAACATATGTCTATACAAAGACTAGTATGCAAATATTAATAGCAGTTTGGAAACAAAAGTGTATATTAAGGGGTGAATATATAAACAAATTATGCATATGTATATCCATAAAATGGAATACCACTCTACAACAAACCAATAAAAAAAATCTGAAGAACATTGTGTTAAGTGAAAGAAGCCAGACACAAAGATTATGTATTTTATTAATTCATCTATAGGAATTTGTGTAGACAAACTACAGGGACAGAAAACAGATCATAGTAATTGCCAGGAGGTGGGGGTGGAGAGATGGGGTAGACTGCAAATGGGCAGAAGAAACTATCTGGGGGACTGGAAATGTTCTATATCTTGACTATAATTTGTTAAGAGATTGAACTGTATACTTTAAAAAGCTTTAAGTATAAATGTAAAACTATACTTTAAGGTAAGTTTTATTATATCATAAATAAAGGGAAGACATTACAGGCAGAATGACTTATTGAGAGAAATGTGTAAAAGTGAAGCATATTTGAGGACTAGAGCGTGTGCTTTAGTATGGAGTGCAATGGCCAAATGGCCTGTTAAGGATGGGTAAGGTCAGACTGCAAAGACATTTGGACTTTCTTCCATTGCAGGCGGTGAGAAACCAATCATAATTGCAAAGGAGGCTTGTAAGTTTGGGAATGACAAGACCATGTATATATATATTTTTTTAAATTGTGGTAAAATACGTTACACATATGTGTATGTTACATACATTCATATTGCTGTGTCACCATCACCACAATCCATCTCCAGAACTTCCTCCTCTTCCTACACTGAAACCAAAACTTGCATATCTGTTTTTGTAATGAACTTCGATGGTAGCATAGGGATAGTGTGAAGTAGAGGCATTCTGGAGACAGAGCCATTAGGAGATAAATGGTCCCCATTCATTTGAGAGTAGGGACCATGCATCATGAGCACTCAGGTAAAGTAACAGACAATGAGAGGAAGTGAGAGATAGGAGATACACTTCTGAGGTAGATTTGGCACAATGTTGTGAGTGATTGCAGTGAATCAAGGAAAAAACACCGGCCAACTAAATTTGTGATGTTTCTTGTTTGGCCATCTGGGTAGATGGCAATGACCCTAAGTCACACACCCAGAATTCAGGAGGATAGATGATAGGGTAGAAGTAATGAGTATAAGACACACTGCACTTCTGGAACCCAAAGTCTATGTAGGTGGAAAGCTAAGGGATGATCGTAGATTTAAAGGTCATTACCTTAGAATTGATGGTTGAAATATTTTTTTAGGGGCGCCTGGGTGGCTCAGTGGGTTAAAGCCTCTGCCTTCGGCTCAGGTCATGATCTCAGGGTGCTGGGATTGAGCCCCACATCAGGCTTTTTGCTCAGTGGGGAGCCTGCTCCCCCACCCCCCCGCCTGCCTTTCTGCCTACTTGTGATCTCTCTATCAAATAAATAAATAAATCTTTAAAAAAAAAAAAAAGAAAAGAAATATTTTTTTAAAGGATTTTATTTATTTGAGAGAGGGAGAGAGTGCAAGTGGGAGAGAGGCAGAAAGGAGGGAGAGAGAGAGAATCTCAAGCAAACTGCGCTGAACATGGAGCACGACATGGGGCTTGATCTCATGACCCTGAGATCGTGACCTGAGCCAAAGCAAAGGGTCGAAGGCTTAACCACCTAAGCCATCCAGGCCCCCCAGTGGTTGAAATCTTTTGAATGGAAGTGAAAATGAGATTAAAAGAACAAGTAATAAAACATGAAAAAAAAAAAAAAACCCCTAAGAACGTGATGATGTGACTTGAAAGAGGGGAGTATGATCAATTCAACTCTTTACACCTGAGGAAAATGCACGATAAACTAATGAACAAGATAAATGGCAAGAGTTCACAGCATTTTACTTTCTCACTGCTGTCATTGTCTTTGCCTGTGGCTTGATTTTTTTCCCCTTAGATATGAGATAATGAATACAGTAAAGTGCTTGATAAGTCAGGCTCAGGAATCGGTCAGTTCTGGGTTGATATTCTAGCTCCACACAATTTTACACCTTCTTTAGGACAAGTTATTTTATTAGGTTCCCAGCCTCGGTTTTCTCATCTTATAACCAACCTGCTTCTAATGATACTAAAAATACAGTTTTCTCAATACTGAATGGCAGAAGGCATATAAAATACTTAGTTTAATGTCTGGCATATATAATTACTCAGTCCCTGGTGGTAGTTGTTTTTATTGTTCTGGAAACCTCAGTGACTTCCTGTTACTCACTTTTACTCTTCTTTTTAGGTTTTAATCAATAACTTGGATGAAACAGTCATGTAATCCTTGTCAAATTGAGAGCCCACACAAAGCTGAGAGGGGCAGAATCAGATCTCAACCCATAAACTAAAACGAATGGATGTTAACAAGGTAATACGTCACAGGGATTGACATAAAATTGAGGAACAGGGTAATCCAGAGTGGTGAGAAGTAAATAAAGGTGACATATTAGCAAACCCCAAGGGTGTTAGGAATCCACAGAGCCACGAGGCTATTGAAAGAGCATACATGAGCTTACATTGTGTAAGTGGAATTGACCACTTGTGGTCCGGACTCAGGGGGTGTCCCACTCCAACTGCAGGTGTTAGACATTCTTGGAGACAGTTCTCAGTTCTGGAGACCACACTTTGAGAGGAAGGACAATGAACCAAAGAACATCTGGGAGAGGGGGTAGAGAAGGTAGAAAAACTAGAAGCCATGCGATAAAGAAGTGCTAAACAAAAGAAAAAGTTGTGCTTAGAGAAGGAAGTCTGATTAGGGAGTATAAAGAGGTCTTCAAAATTGTTAAGGGATTAGACTTAACTGAGTGGCCCCGCTTCCCCACATTCTGCAAGTGGGAGTTTCGAAGGCACAGATTTCAGCTCATTGTGACTACACTCCTACTAGTCAGGACAAGCTCCCCAGGGGAAGGCAGCCTCGCAGGACAGGAGAACCTAGCTGCAGAGGCTTTTGTGCAGAATTCCACTATTCCTCTACCTGGGAGTGTCACCCAGGAGATTCCCAGACAGAGCAGATGGTTACATTAGACATCTCTGAGGTTCTAATCTTCATTTTCAAGTGTTTTTCATCTGCCAGCACCCAATCGCCTTCAGGGAAATATGTTTCTGAGACTGCAATCCTAATCAGTGTAAAGGTTTTGATACAGTTCCTCGGGAATACAAGGGTTTCAGGAACCACGAATAACCATATATTTTTCAACTACTCTCGTTCAGAAGGGTTGTCTAGTTCCCCTAAATTAAGCCAATCAGCTTAATTCTCTCAACCCTTTGACTCGTGCTCTACTGGCGCTTAGTATGTACTTTTTCCATCAACCTACTGATGATGTCAGGTTTGATTCTATGAGTTTGGCTTTTCTAAGCAATCCCTTCAGTGAAGGTATTAGATACAATGAAATTTCAGAACTGTGTATCATCAAGTGATCTGTTCATCCTAATTCCTATAACTCCTTCTCCTGGCCGACTATTTTTCCAGATGGGAGTGGGAAGGGAGATTATTTCAGGAAGCCATGAAAAGCCACTTGCTTTTATGTGCTTATCCGAAATCTTTCTTTGGAGGGCTGCTTGGTAGCTGAGCAGAAAGGGCCATGCCTCACAGACATTAGGAGGACTGGCCTCAGGGAGCAAGTGTTCTTTCTGGGCTAGTCGACTGTTTTTGCAGTGCTCTCCAGGGCTGAGAAAATAAGCAATCGGAGAGCAGGAACCTTATCTTATATGTCTTTGTTTCCCTCCCAGCTCCCAGCACAGCCCCTGATGCATAGTAGGCAGGCAATATGTTTACTGCCGGAATGAATGAATTAGTGAATATGAATAAATGAATGGAGGGATGATGGCGGACAGATGGCGCTAAGGGAGAATCTGCTGTACGCTTTAAGTTAAGCATGTCAGGGTTCAGCTCCAGTCCCTAAGCTCAATTTCTGCCTCTTATCAGACCAGCTCCCCTCTGTGGAGCTTGATCATGGCGCCTGTGGGTAGAATGGATTCTGGGGGAGATGAGAGCTGCCTGATATGAGAGATGATATCAGAGATTAGTTAACCGTATGGGCTTTGTCCCAGGGGAAGCGTGTGAAATGAATCAGATTAAACAAAATTGATAATGTGAATGCTTAATCAAACAGACAAAGGTAGTCTGCGCAGCTAATTAGGGGCAAATAGAGCGTCCCTCTTGTACCTCATTTAACTGACAAATTGTGCAGACAGTTTTAATGGGAGTCTGTTTAGCAAAGAGAAGGCTGTATAGTTGACAGCTTGGCAAAATGTGGTTTCTGTAACACCACATGATGCTTATGGAAATGAGCCTGGTGCAGCTGAGCTCAGAGCGGTCCTGGGCTGTGCACGTCGCAGCAAAACGGACCTTTCACAGACCACTGGCCTTCGCACTCTTAAAGGCAAAGGACCCATTTTTAGTATTTTGAAAGGTCAAAGCGATTAGAGTCTGAACAGTCAATGAAATCTAGTATTACCAAACCCGATGCAGAGGTTGAAAAGCGATATGAGAGTCTTCCTGATCAGAGAAGTGGACAGATGAGAAGCTAGAAGCCGCCTTGGACCGAGCAAGGCGATTTGAGGAGAACAGAGGGACCCAAGGGCAAAGACAATGTGAACTTCAAAAGGTTTAGGTAAATTTGTGCCTGAATCTCCCAGCATGTTCATCACATTCTCACCAACCTCTCGGCTTCTCATCTTTTTACTTCCATTTTGCCTTCCAAACCTCAGTAGGTCCTGTTCTCCTTTGGACTTGCCACGTTGTTGGAGACCGTGAGGGAATTTCTGGGAGCGAGTGTTGTTTCAGGAGTAAAGAGCATATTCGGCTTCTGCTGGTTTCCCAGGTGTGTGGGGACTAGAGCTTTCCAGCACCTGTCCAGAAGGAGGCAGACTGGAGTCCCCACTGGCCACACCCCTGGGCAACAGCATCATTTGCTGCTTTGTGGAGAATTAGGGGGAAGAATAAAACGAGGGCTGCTGTAGAAACTAGGGGACTCTCAGGGACTGTCCTGTGAGACTGGCTTCCCTGAATTCCAAGCGCAGTGCTCAGGTGCACGGAATTAGGCACGTGGGGGACAAATGGAGTCACGAGGCTGGCCTTCACCTGTGTGCTAGCCCCGGGACATCATTATCTGAGCACAGGAAGCGGAACTTGAGGTTGGATTCACGTTGCGGGGATGAGCTCCCCCTCCTTGGGTACCCATGCATGGCTCGCGGTTTCCACCTCACTAAAGGGAATAAGGCCACGCATGAAGAGGATTCGTTTAATGAAGTGATTTTTGTGAATCACTCCACCAGTCAGACATGGTTCCTTCCGGAAAATGAACAGTTTTGCATAAAACGGTCCATTAGTGTCAATGGAGAGGGTCTGACCTCCTTCCGCTGGTCTGTAAGCCTAGTCAAGTGGAACCACAGGCTTGTGCTAGGACTGGGAGATCATGTCCCTACCCCAGGAGGTTTTACTCTACATTAGTTTGCACTAAATGCAAAAAGCAAGAGTCGTTCCACTTTCAACTTGCAAAGTATCATTTTGGCAAAGTTGGTAAGTAAGCACTTGAACATACCCAGATATTCATGAATAAAAAAAAAATAATAACTATGGCAAAAAGTTTATTTATTTATTTAAAATATTTTAAAGCAAAATAAATAAATAAAATAAAATCTTTTAAAGCAGCAGAATGACTGTTTCCGTCACACCAAAGCTACACGGACACTCAAAACTGTTGGTGCCAACACAAATCACATTTACACTTTACTTTTTGCTCTGAATTTTGGCTTTTGCTTTTTTGAGCAATGGATTAGTAGCAGCAAGTGACAATTTGGCAAAACACATCTGCTGGAAAAAGGGGTAATGTGATCTGGAGTCACAGTGAAAACAGCTCCTGGGTCTTCTTTATTTTTTATTACATTTAATTTCACTGAATTAATTCTTTTTAACAGAGGGAAAAATTGAGTAATAAAAGAAATTTATTAGAGAAAAAAGAATGGATTCTTTAATGAAAAAAAAAAACCTGATAATATGTCAAAAATTAGCATTATCTTCTACTTTTGGTAAATTGCCCGTGACCAGAATCTGTTTATGTACATGAAAGCTTGAAAAATATTCTGATTCCCAGATTTTAACTTTGTAATGGGATCATCAATTTTATATGATGGTTGGATACTATTCTAAAAAGACAAAATATAACAATTCCTGCATAGACAAACCAAAATACTGAAGCATTGATTTTCAATTTTAAAGAAACACAATGGAAATACAATTTTACATTTTGATTCCAATATTTTTGTATCATTTACATGATTCTGCAGATCAGTTTTATGTTTTGATTTACTCATGTTAATAGCAAAGCCTTTTTTTTTAAGATAGTTTCATTTGAAGGAAACAATACATTAATATGTAATTCAGAAACAATGGAAAAAGGATCATAATTGGAGCAAGACTTTGGAGCCTACCTGTCCCCATTAACGGCCCAGGATTACATGCTTCAGCTGTGACTTGGGCCAGCCAGGATCTGCTTTTGGAGATCTGTATCAGGAGGCAAATTCGTTTATGATGGATTTTTCATTCCATTCCCTTTGGTCAGGTGCCTACAGGGGTACCTCTTCGTTAAATCAACAGTGTTCAAAGTGAAGTAGAGGAGTTAATTACTGGAGAAATGTTGTTTGCACACAACTAATCAATAACATTCAGGCCTCTCCAGATCCAGTTAGGGCCCAGATGATTATATTCCTCGTTCTGAGAATAAGGGCTTTACCACTGGGATTACTTGACCTTCCTAGGTAGACCTGGTTATTGCAGGGGAGGGGATCCCTGAGCCTGGAGGAAAGGCCAGGGGGTTGGGAGGAGGCAGGCGAGAGTAAGGGGAAGCGGGGAGAGGGGAATGAATGATCACCAAGGTCAGACCAGCAGTCCTGAGTTAAAGAGGCTCTGGGCAGCAGGAGCAAGACTAGCATTGGATTAATGAAAAAAAAATTAAAAAAAAAAAGTAAAGAAAAGGGAAAAAGTCTCTCTGGACTCAAAGTAAGATCAGAGGACTGTTTGGATTTTGCCTTAAATCAACATTGCTTTTTTCTTTCTCGGCACTGATGCTGATGGAAAAATATATAGAATTATTTGATAATTCATGCCAAAATTTCCATCTGTCTTTCCACCACTCTTTGATTTCACCCACCTTTACATTTACTGGAATGATTCTGCCTATATAAAGCAGACTGTTGTTCACAATATTAAGCATTTGGCAATTAGTTGCTCCTAACATCTTGATGTTAATTCCAAGGCTACCTTCTTCTCCTCTAGAATTTAGGTCCATGTCTGCCCTATGGTAAAACACCTAGATAGCAGAGCAGAAATTCAAGCACCTGTCACATCTGATTAATTGACAGTGTTACTTTCTCTAAGTGACATATGAACTTAAGTTATTTGTTAATAACTTATTATTAAGTTATTATTAAAAAACAACATTGAGCCAGAACACTTGGTATATAATTAGTTAGGAACTACAGGTTCTATTGAACCTATAGCAAGTTGTTATATTTTACTATTTAATTTCAAATTCTGAATTATTAACTGATACTACTTTCAAAGGCATCAGAACAAGCCTATGCTTCTAAAAGTGTTTTTGAACCAAATAATTTTTAGATGATACTACGATCACAAAAAATATAGAAAGGGCTAACTTAATCTCTGTACCTTCCTATCTTGGTTTGATGAAATGTCCCACATTGTATCTGTAGCAGTCATTTAATGACAAAATTAACATTCATTCTGGACAAAAAAGTATTCAGTTATCCTTAGGATTCTGTAAAAAATTACAATTATTTGACTGCATGGTTTTTTTTTTTCCTTTTAGCAATCACAACATAATTGCTCCCAATAAATTTGCAAAACTCGTGTAAAAGTTTTTAAGGGGACCCATAATTCAGTTGTCAGCTCTGATGCTAATGAGTTCCATCAAATAGTGTCACTGCTCTTCTGGGGTCTTGAACCTTCTTCCACCAACTGAAGTGACAAGCCGTCCTCCCACCTAGATGGTCCCCAATGATTATTCTTGTGTATGGTTACTCGTGAGGGACATGGAAGGGGGGAGAATGAGAAGCCTTTGGAAAGCCAGAGAATTCTCTTTTCTTAAATATCAAGAAGAATAAATAAAATACACTTTCAAATTTATTCTGATCCTTTTTTCCCCCTTCGGAAATTTCGGATGCATCCTTGTTTTGCAGCAAATCTGAACTTTTCCCAGACTGTTTCACCAGCAAGGCACAAGGGAAGTGGGGAAGTGGGAGCTGGAGCAGGCAGTCGGTCACCGTCTACACAGCACTGCTCGAGTTAATTGATAAAGCTCTCCTTTTTATTATAGGGGCTAGCCTTCTGTCTACAGCCTCACAGCCTATTGCCCCTGCAAGGCATTGAGATTTCCTTGTGGAATTCTAGCAGATATTGGAAATTATGGTGGCAAATTAGCAGGGGCCACAAACCAGAAGTGACAGTTCCAGTACCCGGATGGGGGGAGTGTAGCCATCCCTTGCCCATAGCAATTGGCCAGGCTTATCATATGGACTAATCACAACAGATCTGGGGAAATAATGGGCACCAGATGTTATCGCTTTGTAGGTTTGGGCTCTCTGGAGATTACAGCCATGATAGGAAAGCTCCCTGAAAACAGGAACACGATTCTGTCACTTATTAATCAAACCGAGACGCTGGGTGTGATCATCTACTCCATCCTCGCACCGCGGTTTCTTTCTGTTCCCCTTGATGAATGGGGAAAACAGTCAGGGGGCGGTTGCGGGGTGTGGAGCGGGGCGGCTACAGAGACAGAAACAGAGACAGGAGGCAAAGGAAAGAATCTAGATGTGTCTATCACACGCACACACATGCAATTCCATGTCATCTTTAAGCCTATTTCCTGGAATTTAATTTCTTTCTTGATTTCAATTGTATTCTGCATTGACATATCAGGAAGAACTTTCCTGATTAGGTCTTTTTTTTCCTCCCGTTTTATTTATGCTAATTATTCTCAACTTCAAGAAGCTTAAATATTTTTAACATATTTGTGTGTCCAAAAGGAAACATAAAAGGGGGAACCTCATCGATGAGCCAGATTTTCGTTTCTGTTGGCTTTCCTGACAATTCTCTGTGGACATTCTGAGGTACAACATAGTTCTAGAACTGCTGGGATTCAGGGCATGCTACCCCAAAATGTGGTGTGATGGCAGAGTGAATATTTTAAACTGAGGGAATCTGAGAAACAAAAGAAACGGGAGGTCTCTCCGCTCTTGCCTTCAAAGCAGGTATAAGATCCTCTTATTCGCGGTACCTTCCCCGTACCAGGAGGAAAAGCATCCTTATCTCCAAGACAGAGTCCAAACAAACAGGCCTTGCCAAGCTTCCTCATTTACTAATATGCGTACCTCCTGCTCCTTGACCCGTCGCGTTCCCCCACGACCGTCCCCTCTTCATCATACCAAATAAAAACACTCACGTTTAGCCATTTCTTTAGGTCTTCACTTCCTCATGAAGGCTCTCGTGTCACGTAAAACATATTAAATAAATTCAGATGCTTTTCTCCTAGTCATCTGTCTATGCGAATTTACTTTTCAGACCCAGCCAGGGACCCTAAGATGGTCAAGGAAAACTTCTTTCCTCCCCCATGGAACCAAACACACCCTCTTTGTTCAAGCCCTCCTAGTTCTGCCTATGATGCTTATGGTCCCACTGTGGCCGTGACCATGATCCTACTTATTTAGACCTAAAGATCTGAGGGTCATCTCGTACTTACTTCTGTCGCTTTCTCAGCGCTGACATTCCGCCTATCTCCAGAAGTCTTTCTCTTTCTCTCTCTTGTCACCTTCTTTTCCTTTTTGCTGCCACTGGCCTGGTTCAGCCTCCCATCAGCTCAGATCTAGAGTGTTACTCTAACCTCCAAAATGGCTTCATTTGCCCTCCCCATCCAGCCCATGATCTGACCTCAACAGCACTGCGTCCCTAACTGCATCCTAAGCTCCAGCCGTGCCTATTCCCTGAAGTTCCTTCCTCCTGGTGCCCTTTCAGGCTCCATCTTGCATTTGGCTGGGTTGAAAGTGGTGGAGGGGGAGGCAGGAGGCAGGGAAGCAGCTTGGAGGTTTCTAGAAATCTTTGGGAAAGAGAAAAACAGGCCTTGACCTAAAATATTGGTAGTCAAAACAGAGAGAAAAGAATGGGACTGTGGAGATGAGCCAGTTCTGATATTCTTCACGTTACGGTGATAGCTCTCTGGGTGTGAAGCCTGCAGCAGGTGTCAGCTGGTGACAAGGACAGCACGGAGAATGCTAACTCCTGACACCTCTACAGTGTCTCCTATGGGCAACATACTGCTTGAAGGGCTCTACAGATCCCCTGCTTTAATCCTTAACACAACCTTGTGAGGTAGATACAATAATGACTGCTACTTTTAAAAACATTTTTTATGGAAAATCTCAAGATTTTCATTGTGGAAAATTTAAAGTAGTGAGAATAGTACTATAAGCTTTCATATATCAACCCAACTCAACAATTGCCCGTTTATGGCCAATTCTGGTTTACCTATTTACTGCTAGTGGATCGCCAATTTCTGAATCAAATCTCAGGTATCAGATCATTTTATATATCTGCTCCATCTTAAAGAGGAGGAAACTAAGGCAGGTGGAGACTAAGTAACTCATTCAAGGTAGTAGAGCAAGTAAGTGATAGAGCTCAGATTTAAACCTGATTTAAATCAAGTAAGTCATAGAGCTCAGATTTATTTTTATTTTTTTTCCCCAAATACTTTTATTTTTTTTGGTGTTACAAGATTAATAGTTTGTGCATCACACCCAGTGCTCCATGCAATACGTGCCCTCCTCAATACCCACCACCAGGCTCAGATTTAAATGCCACTGGCTAGCTTCCAAAATTATATTTTTATATTTTATATATTTTTAATGCCGATGACATTAAAATTATATTTTTATGCCGATGCCCCAATTGGCAATCTTCCAATAGTTTAGGTTGCACCAATGGCCTCTGTATACTGCAGATCCATGCGGACCAAGCCAGGGAGACCTCCAGCAGCCAGTAGCCACTAAGATAAAGAACAACTGTGGGTCCATTCTAGAGCTTTCGGAGGTTATGAAACAAGAGTAACCCTGAGGTTCTCCTTCTCATTTATGCCACATCCTTTCTGTGTCCTTCTTTCATCTTCTCCGAAGAGGCAGGGGTTTCAAAACTAGTCCATAAGGCTCCCAAGAGAGACTTCTCTAACTTGCCAGCATCTTCCCTGTCTGGTGGCCCAATTAGGCAGTGGCTTTCTACCCAGGTATTCTGGTTCTTTCAGATGCTCAGTGACTTGCCAGAGGAAACTGGAGGTGAGGGCTGGGGTCATAAATCCCTGTGATCCGGTGCAAGAGTGGATATCTAGTACTCAGACAAAACCCCAGGTTCCTGGGTGTCCCTGACACCACAACCAGTTGGTAGTGCTTTGTGAGTTTTTCTGGAAGTGTTGCCCAAGTCCTATGCTGTGCAGAGCAAACATTCAAAGAGGCTGTTAAGTAGATCATAATCCGGAGGTTCAAAGGTCTGGTGCTGGCTGTCATGCGATATTTGTAACATGGGGTTCCATTCACTTCTCAGCAACTTAGAGCTAGAAAGAAACTACAGATATGCTCAACCAATATTTCTGGTGTGTACGTGTTTGCAGCCAAGGTTATTTGAGGATAACAAATACTTAGAAATATGGGACTCCCAGTATTAGGGTTTCTGATTGTTAGCAATAGTGCCTGGGATAAAGTTGAACCAATATTTTCTCTAAGAGGAATGTTTGCCACATGCATTAATAACATAAGCAAAACTGAAGGGAGTACTTCTCAGTTAATAAAGGAAGTAAACGGTTCTCAAACCACCTGATTGGAAATGTTCATTTATGTACAACTCATGTGTCGCAAGTAGATTTTATCTGTTGCTAACATATTGGCTTCCGGTCACTAAAACTAGAAGTTGCCACTGAAGAAGATGCTCGTTCTGTCACTGTGTGTCCTTGAAAAGCTTGTTTCTTCGGAAATGCTTTATAATTTCCTCTTCCCTAATTTAACCAGAATTTTCCAGAACATGAATTCTTGGATGGTGAACCTAATGGTGTCATTGCAGACGGTGTCCCATCAGTCATGCCACCTGAATAGCTGATCCATCCAGGCCCCCTCGCTAGACAGGAGAATCCTGAGGGACTCATCTTCTCCCCTCCCCTAACCCAAGGTGGTTTTTAAATTTGAAAAATCCTTTCCTAGTGTCCTTGCTCTTTTTATTCTACAATGTTCCTGGTTTTTATTTCTAGAGACACACTTGCCCTGAAACCCTCACAAATACAAAGATGAGAGATGAAGAAGAAATCAGAAGAAAAAACAATCTTGTGCGAGAGAGGGATGGGTGAAGAGGAAAAAGGGCTAAGGAGAGGGTGGAGAAGAGGGGTGGGTAGTGGAGAAGCAAGGGAAGGAATGAGGAATGGAGGGATGGAGACAAGCACAAAGCAGGGGGGCTAGGGGTGGGTAGAGAGAGGAAGCTGAAGAAAAGTAAAGGAGAGATGTTTCAAGAAGCTCCTATCAGCCTCGGACAGGATGGCTCCACCTTTTTTTTTTTTAACATTTCATGAAAGCAACTTTCTTTTTCTTCCAACAGAGTCATTACCAGTTGTATAGCTTCCCTCTATCTGTCTTTAGTCCTACAATTCAAGAGTCAGAAAAGAACATTATTTTCACATTAGTGACTCATTAAATGCCTCCAAGTTTGCAGCCGAAGCACTGCTGGATCTGAATGCTTTGTTTTTGCACATCTGAATGCCCACTTGGAGGCTTTGTCAGCCAGGGTATCTAGGCTGGAACCCTTCTGTCATGCATATGGGCAAGTGGGTGGGGTGGGGCTGTGCGGGAGTCATCCATCATTCTCCATCAATGTCACCACCACCTGCGGGGACCCACCAATGGTCAGTCAGTCACTCAGGCCTGACAGCTGGCCATCAGTCCCCGGTGGGGGCTATGCTCTAGGTTCTGAAGGTACTAGCCGCTGACTCTTCTTTGCTCAGCTGTGAGTTCAAGGACGCTCTCCACCTTTAGAATTACCAAAGATATTACTGATTTTGCTCACCTTCATGACAACTGGTCAGGGTGAGCCCAATCAAAGGTGAGATTTGCTCTGTCTGTATTTAACTAAAATGGACAAGTCTTACTAAAAATCAAATATTGGGTCATTCAGGCAAACATAGCAGGGACTTCTTATGCATGGCAAAAGCACACATTTTTAAATGCGTGTTTATTCTAGTGTTGACAGTGTAATATCAAGCAGATCCAGACTAAATGCTGTTGAATAGCTAATTAGATAAGGTTCTAATGATTTAAACCTGTCTCTTTGTCATAAAGTCTCCTTCTCTGAACCCTTTTTACAATTGAGGGATATCAATTTTACCTCAATGTAAAATAAAGTTTACAACCTTAAGTATATAGTGCCATGATTTTTTGCATAGGTATTCATCACTAAAACCACATGTAGATCACAACTTGGATTATATGCCTCTTTTTCAATGACATATCTTATACTATCCCCTATTACAGTAACTTATGAATATTTCCATCTCCTTTATTGGAGTGTAAACACTTAAAAGACAGGTTCCTCTTCTTTTTCCTACTTTTAGTTCTCACAGTGACTGGTATCTTGCCCATAGCAGGGATTTTCCATTTCTTTTTTAATTAATGGTAGACTCTCTAGATCATTTTTAAGTCAGAATAGTTCCTTAAAATCTCAAATACATTCTAGGGGCCTTAATCAACAAGAGACCAAGGATAGAAGAAAACATAAGAGAATGAAAAGACAAAAAAAAAAAAAAAAGCTCACCCACTTCCCAATTGCCAATGTTGAAATTCATCCAACAAATATTTTTTGAACAAGGGTGCTGCTCCAGACACTTGTTCTCAATTCTTGGAATAATTGGTAAGCAAACTTCTGTCCTTGGAGAGTTTATATTCTGATGAGGAAGTAACTATCCAGTCTTAGAAAGAGAAGAGTACAAGGATTTATATGAGAGATTCGCACAAGAAAACAAAAGATTCTAAACATGCTTGAATTCTATTTCAGCAACACTTAAATGGAGTCTGATTTATCATGACTCTTTTATTCCATGGAGGGGTGAGTACAAAATGTACAGCTAGTTCAACACTGAAAGGAAAGCAGATGGAAGAAGTCTGCATATTTATTTTAACTCAATATACGAACACTTTGGACATGGCCTATCAAAACTTGGTCCCAGGATAGAGACTTAACACTAAATTCAAAATCATTTCCAATATCAGGGTGAACCATGATCACTGTAGCCATAAGGGGAATTCAGTGGACTGCTGATGTCTCTATTAATTAACATCCTTATTAAATGATGGGTCCTATCAGCTCTGCTTTTGTTTCTTGTGCCTTGATCCTAACTCAGCTCCTTAAATCTGTATTTACCGTTATTTGCCCCATGCAGAATCAAGCCACCCTATATTTTAAGTCAGTCCTGAGAGACTGAAACACATACAGCAGCGTTTACTCTAGAGTCCACAGGAATCCGAAGTTACACACACTAGACCCAAGTTTACTGATCTGCCTGGGTCTGAGACCTTCAGCACCAACCAACCTGCCAATCCAGTTTCCTAGAGGTGAGGCCTAATGGTCCCCAAGTTGCATTAATGCCAATTTTTGGGTTGGTCCAACCTTCATGCTTGGGCTTCCCTGTGGGGGTCTCACTCTATGGCCTCCCCTGTTTCCCCACAGATCTGAACCCCAACACACCTGCTTAAGGTCTAGTTCTTGCCTCCGTCTTCCCAATATCAGCATCCTGCCTTCTCACTGAAGCTGCATCACCTCCCAGCAGAATGTGGGAACGATACACCTTGTGAATGAGTCACCTGTCTTAGTTTTCCTCTGCTGTGCTGGCTAGGTGTTGCACCTTCCAGTAGAGACTGAATCTTACTTACCAACTGCACCTAGACGTACCCAACTGTTCTCCCCAGGGGTAGGCTCAGATCTGTCCCCACCTGCTCCCTGGCATTTAAATTGCCAAAGTGTCTGCCCGCTTTGAGATTGATGGCACTGAAGGTCTACAACATCCCACACCTTTTGGTGATGTAATCACGAAACCCAGGGCTGAAGGAATAAAACCTCATAAGTCATTGTGTCCAGCACCTATCCTCAGGATGCACTGTCTTTAAAATGATTCTAGACAAAAGATATTAAGTGTTTGGAAATCTGTAAAAATTCCAAAGTTTATGCGGAGAGCTAAATACTTCCCCATAAGGAGAAAATACATGAGTGGGGAGAAGGATGGCTTTTATGATAGAAAATAAGTGATGTGGAACATTTTCAACATGTAATGGCTTTAACCGAACTTTCATCTAATCTTTTGGGTTTCCTATTTTGTGGTCACTTTGATTTTACTCCTATCACCATACAGAAAGACTCAAAAGGATTTAAATGAGACACGATTCAGAAAATCTTAGAACTGAAAGGATGTCCATGCCTTGAATTTACTACAATAGTAAGCAGAGCTTATTATTGCTTACTATTACTCAGGTTCTGCTCATCCTTTCCAATGATGGGCAGCTCATTATCTCACAAAGCGGCAAATTCTGATTGTGAAGAAAAAAATCTGTTAAGTCATTGTTTTCTTGCTACTAACTGAAATAAACTTTGTTGTTCCCTTCATCCAATAACAAATAACAAATGTGTTGAGTGCTTTATTCCAAGCCTTCTACTAGATTAACGGCAAAAATAGACATGATCTTCATCCCCAACGTTTAATGACGTGCTTGGGAGTAGCAACTACCTCTGGCCAAAAAGATATAGGGTTGCTGGAGAGTCAAAGAAGTTTTCACAGAAAAGGTGAAAGATAGCCTAAGTTTTGAAGAATGAATAGGAATTTTGCCAACAGGGAAGGGTGTTCACAACAAATGGGTCCAAAAGAAGATCATTGCGAAAGTATATTAGAATACTTTATGTTAAAGGTCGCAAACTACACAATGAGAATTGGCTTGAATCAGAAGATGAGTAGGTCTATCTTCAGGTATAGTTTGATCTAAGGTTCAAGGTCTATTATAAGAGTTCTGGCTTCATCTTTCTGTAACTCTCTTAGCTCTGCATTTGTCATCATCACGTTGGGTCTGCTCATGGAAACAGAGATGACAAAACAGTTCCAGGCTGTATATCTGTACCCTCCATTGTCTGGATGAATGTAGCAAAAGTCTTGGGATTCATTTTTGCTCATCAGACCTGACTGGGTTACATACTTATCTTTTAATTTACCATGTAGCAGATGGAAAGGAACTATGGCTTTATCCAATCAAGAACCATCCCTAAAACTGGAGGTGGGACAATCCCATCCTAATCACATGGCTAAGAATGAGGAAGAGTTAGGTTTATCAAGGGGACATCAAAATATTATTGCCAAGGAAGGAGGAGGTATGATGGGTAGGCAGTTAACAACATCCTCTATAAAAGGACTGAAAAGTATTTTTATGCATGCATTTATCATACAGTTGGAAGATTTATAATTTATATTTGGAGTGTAGAAAGCATCTGGAGGTTTGGCCACTGATGATATGTAAAGGGGGCAGGAAGCCCATTGAGGAGGATAATGCTTTGTTAGTTAAGATAATGCTAAACTGCTGGAACCAAGGGCCCCAAGACTGTAGTGGCTTAAATAAGACAGAGATTATTTCAGGGCGCCTGGGTGGCTTAGTTGTTAGGTGTCTGCCTTTGGCCCAGGTCATGATCCCAGAATCCTGGGATTGAGCCCCATATCGAGCCCCGCATCGAGCCCCGCATCGAGCCCCACATCGAGCCCCGCATCAGGCTCTTTGATCGGCGGGAAGCCTGCTTCTCCCCCTACCATTCCCTCTGCTGGTGTTCCCTCTCTTGCTGTGTTCCTCTTTGTCAAATAAATAAAATCTTGAAAAAAAAAAAGACAGAGATTATTTCTTTTTAAAATGTTATTTATTTATTTAACTTTATTTATTTATTTATTTATTTATTTATTTATTCATTTATTTATTTATTTGAGAGAGAGAGAGAGCCCAACCGGGGGAGGAGCAGACTGAGAGGGACAAGTGGACTTCCCTGCTGAGCACGGAGCCTGACACTAGGGGCTCCAGTTCCTAAGCTCATGACCTGAGCTGAAATCAAGAGTCAGATGTTCAACTGACTGAGCCACTCAGGCACCCCTGGGCAGAATTATTTCTAATTCAGGTAACAACTTTGAGGAAAACAGCAGTAGGTCAGAGATTGTGCTCTTTTCTCCTTGTCACTCTGCATGCGTTGGGGCTCTGACTTTGCTTGCAGTGTTGCAGCCAGGCTCTGGCCACATCCACGTTTCAGCTCATGGGACACAGAAAGAGAGAAAAGCAGGAGGAGGCGCAATTTTCTTTTAATTAAGTTTATCACTTAATTAATTCAGCTTATTCCATTGGTAAGAATTTAGTCACATGACCGCTTAGTCCCAAGGGAGGCTAAGAAACGTGATCTCTAACTGAGATGGAGGAGAGCGGATGCATCCAGGAACAAGGAAAGAATGGATTTGAGAGGCAAAGAGCAAGCTGCCACAGAATCCAAAAACTCTGGTGGAATTACTTGTAAACTAACAGGTAGCCTGAGATGATTAGAATCAGATTCAAAATTTTTCACTTGCGTGTCAAAGGAGCCTCGAAGGAAGACCGATCACCAGCTGAGAAGCTGTTACAATCATTCAAAAGTGAAATGCTGAAATTTGAATGCACGAAGGTGTCCTGGAGAGAAGACTTAACCCACAGGACCTCTCAGGTCTTTCTCCGCTCCTTGTAGCGGTCCTCTGCGACATGAGTAGCTGCTTACTTGCGTGGCTTGAAAATTCTGGAGAGGACCAAGCAAATTTAAAAACTGAGCCAACTCACCCACATGCGCTCAGTAAAACACCAAAGTTCGTCAGAAGCACAGACAGACTCATCCCTGCAACAGAACAGGGTAGAGAACAATCAATTTCTGCTCATTACAGTGCAACACATAATTAAAATATAAAGTGTCGGGGTGGGAAATGCCAGAGCTCAGCCGCTTACTGACTATATTTACTGACTTACTAACTTGGGCAGCATACTTGCTCTCTGACCTGCAGCTTCCTGGTTAGTAAAAATGAACACGATCTGAGAGTGTTCTGAGAACTAATAACCTGTGTGACAATCAGGGGCTTAAAAAGGGACATCGGTACAGATACAATTCCATCCAAAGTGTGTTTGTAAATTTCCCTTTGTTCTTAAGAACATCCCCGTGCTGATTGCAAAAATATATATGTTATTTTTTTAACCGAACAGGATGTTACGTGCACTGGCCCGCCACTCCAGCTCAGACTCATTGCCCTCGGGTGTCTGGTGACAAGATCCACAAGCTCCTTGCAGCTGGTAGAGGTAGCACATTAGAAATTCATTTTTTCCTGTCATAATAACAAAGTGCAAAGCGGCAGCCTGGCCATAGTTTCGTATGGGAAAACCCACAGAAAGGGACAGCTGAAGGAAGCTGTGCTTTTCTCCAATATTCCTTGTCAGGGAGCACCATCCTCAAAAGGAAAGGGGGAAAAAAAAAGAAGAAAATAGTCCCTGTCGAATTTGGATGTCTCATTTCTAGTGGCGAAATGGTTCTGCCCTCACATCTCCTTAGCCTGCTGTTTGCTGAATGGCAGGGTGGACACCTAGCCCGGACTCCTGGGGACACAGTAACCCAGCAGCATCTCTTGAGAGCGGGCTGGTGATCGGCACAGAACGTCAGCAGCTCAGATGACTGACACGAGGCTTTTTTTGGATTCGCCTCTGGAAAAATTTCCTACGAAAGCAAATTCCTGGATTCATTCCTCAAGTCCTGGGTGTGGCAATTTAATTAATTAAAAGAAGAGAAACTAAGTGTTTTGGTTTTTTTTTTTAACCCAGAACAATTTTGGGTGGAAGTGGGTGTGTATGGGCAAGGAAGCTCATTTGCACCTTTGTCCCACGTCTTCAGGGAGGGAGAAATGCTTACAGGGACTTAAGGCTGGATCTTCAATCCCAGAGCCAGATGAAATCCAGAGCCTGTGAACACAGCTGTTTGGGTGGTTATGGGGTTCATGCTACCCCCAAAATGTGGCATCCTGGCATACTGAGTAGTTTAAACTGAAGGAGTTTGAGAAAATAGCAGAAGCGGGGAGTCCCCTGGACCATCTGCCTCCCTTCTCCCCTGAAGCAGGTCATAAAACGCTCACATGAGAGACATGCTCTTTGAGTAACCAGAGGAAAAGAGCATCCTTCTCTCCAAATACAACGAAGAAGCCGAAAACACAGGTCTTCCCAGTTTACTACGCTTACCTCGGATTCCTTAACCTACCATGTTATTCCGGGGCTGTCCACTCTTCAGACCAAGCATAAAAATACACAGGTCTGATTCTTCAGATCTTCATGAAAGTTCCCGTGTCACACAAATCTTATATTAAATAAATTTGGATGCTTTTCTCCTGTTATCCTATCTTTGCCAGTTTAATTTTCGCACCCAGCCAGGGACCCCAAGAGGGTCAAGGAAAACTTCTTCCTCTCCTCCAGAGGCTTCCTGACTCATAACCAAAGTTTGCTTAAAAATATACACTATAGTGTTGGAAGAAATGGTTATAAAGATATAAGTAAGAACCAGCTATTCTCATTAACAGGTAAAGTGGTCCCAAAACGTCTTTAGACACAAAAGCAATTTGAAGAAAAGTATCCCAGTGCCCTTAGGGGATGGATGTTTTAGAAAGAGGCAGAACTGTCTTCTCCGTTAGCAGGCACAGTGCCTAGAACACTTGTAGAGACCTATAAAAATCTATTTCATTTTACTTGAAAAAGAAAAAAAAAAGTTGACATATTTAAGTTTACGTAGTAACACATTGATATTATTTTAATGGGAGGAGCTCACGAAGACAGAAGTAGGAGTCCAGGAGCCAGGAAAGTAATGACATGGTCCCGAAGAAGAGTCAGGCTTTAAAAACAAGGAGAATATACAAATGAAGGTAGACAAAATTAGTAAACTTTTAAACAAAGTATCGTATTTAGTAATTTATACTCAACAATGAAATTCAATGAACTTTTACGGAAAAAAATTGAGATTTCCCCAGAGTTGTAGACTCTTATACCCATCATGCCAAATATGAACATTAATCAACTTTGACTCTGTTTTATTGAAATATAATTGACATATAATGTCAATCTAGTTTCAGAGGTACAGCGTATTGATTCAACAATTCTATACATTACTCAGTGCTCACCATGACTTTTTTTTTTTTTTTTAATTTAGAATAACTAAATGCTCCTTCCTTGTCCTGTGTTCGCAGCTGTCCAGCAACCCTAGAATTCTTTATTTCCCTTCGAGGGGGGGGGCGGGGAAATGTAGGAAGGCCTCTGGATTAGTCTCTGGTGTTCAATGCAACCAGCAGGGGTTGCTAGAGCACAATCCAGGCCCCTGTGTCTCAGTGCAGAGGTTAGGAACAAGCCTGAGAAAGGTATGCCTTCGAGAACACTGAAGCCATGGTTGGTAGTCAGGGCCCTGAAGCCCCACACAACACAAGAAGTTTTGTACGCTGTGGAGAATTAAGCCATGCCAGGCCTAGAGATTTAAAAGCAAACAAATTCTAAGTGGTGTTTCTTGTTTTGAAGGTTCTGGATCTTTGTGAGCCATACACGGATTTTAGTTTGTAGAGCCCCAGTAATCCACGTTTCTCCAGGGGCCTATGACCTGGGGACCCCGGAAGGAGAGGGAGCAGGAGGGGTTTGACTTCCTCCGGTCTTCTAAGGGAGCCTGAGGCCCTTCTCTGCAAGAAATGCGGAGTCTCGGAGTGCCCAGAAATGGGGGAATGTCATGTTTTCTTTGAGCCTGTTCTTGAAAAAGGCAAAATTTAGTTTGAGACTCTAGTCTGGCCTAAAAAAGGACTTCCTGAAGTTATCCCAGGAACAACAAATTGAAACTTCAGAGGACTTCAGGGTTTGCTCACTGGCGATATAATCAAGGGCTCCACGGGCTGCTTCCGTCTGGTGATGATTTCAGAAAGCCAACCACAGAAACAGAATGGCGGACACTCTTGGTTACATGGCCAGTTTCAGCAACTCGGTCTGGAAGGGGGCTTTGCTGTCTTGCTGCTGCCTATTGTGTTAGAGAGTTTATTTGGGGGGGTGAGGGGAGCCGTGGGTTTTTTTTTTTTTTTTTTTTTGGCCCGATTGTAAATGTTTTGAATTTAAAAGACACCCAAATTCATTAAATGTGTGAAATGATGGGAAAAAAAGTGTGAAATTGTAACAGTCGGTTTGTAGTTGATTAATAGAAATCTCTTCTAACAATCCCCAGAACCTTCCGGGGGTCATTGGAACAGAGCAGCTGTAGAGACAGCAGGAGTGATTCTGACACTGCCCAATGAGGGCTGTGTAGACTTCCAGACAAGTGGGCAGAGTCCCATGCACTCTGCACTCTTGGCGGCCTCTCAGAGATGATTGGCTGCAAGGTCAAATTAATATGCAGACCAACCAGCAAAGTGCTGCTTTGCTCTTGGTCTTGGAGGGATTTAAGATATTCTGGTTTCAGAGTGGATGCATCACTTGGAGTTAACTGGCCACTTTCACCCCAGGTAACTACTCGCTCAGGGCCAGACTGATTGCTTAGCTTGACCATCTGTGCAGAGATTCATAATTTGGTGTGTGGCGGCAACTTTGGGGTGTCCTGACAGGGTCTATTTAATGCGCCCAAGACTTGGCGACTGACTGGAGTCTCCAGTTCCCCGTTCCCCACACCTCTTCTGTTGCAGACCAGCCTTGAGGGGGGCAAGGCAAGGAAAGTAAAAACTGCCTCTCTTTGGGGGAGCACATTTTTTCCATAACGTTTGGCCTCCATCCGCCCCAAACCTGTAGCGTTTTTTTCTCTTTGAAACCCTGCTGCAGGCTACCATTCTGAAGTTAAAGGATTTTGCCTTCGAAGACGTACAAAGGAAACATCAAAGTAAATGTCCTCACAGTGACATAAGGATAGAATAATGGTGACCTAGCAGCCAGAGACTTGGCCAAATGCTGAAAGTAATTCACGCCACTCACTAACAATGGGGGATGTGTGACAATGATATATACCAGGAGACGAGGACAACCCCTTTGCAGGGCTTCGATGCCTCACAAACCCAATTGTAGGCAGATCAATACTGTCATAAGACAATTATCAAAGACCATCAGAACATCATATTTTCATACCATAAACAGCTCAAGGCGCCAGGGATGGCTTCCCTACAGAAAGCACATAGCATAAATTTGAAGGGTGTGAAATTGACATGATTAATAATTATAGTTATTAGCACATGTGCCAGCTGCTCATGTATGGTTTATCCCTTGATTTATGGTGCCATAAATGCCCATCTCTCCCTCTGATGCTGAATCAAGGGGGCACACAACCGTGGGCAGAATGAGTCTTTCTCATTGCCAGGAGTTTCATCACAAATAAAAGAAAAAAGTGGGTTGAAAATCACCCTGGATCTGGAGACACCTCGGTGAGAGGGAAGCTGCCTTTTGTTTGCAGGGCTGCTTTATCGGCCGCTGAAACCTGTCTGTTCAATGTTCCCAAAGCCTTTGAAGTTTGGACTGCAACTAACAAGGGGCTATAGTTTTCCAGCTCCCCTCACTCCTTCGAGCTGTTGCCAGGGAGCAAACAATCACTATACATATTACAGATGAAATCACTAGGGCCAACAATGGAAGAGGCAAAAAGTAATCTTTGGGGTGCCAAAAGTTAAAGCTTTTGTTGTCAAGGGCAATTTGAGAGGCGTTTTCCTCGACTTTACTAAATGTTTTGTTTCATCCGGTTATAAACAGATCTGGACATTTACACGATGTCAAAATACACTTTTAAAATCTGGTTCCTCGGCAATCATCATGTGAGGACAAAGAGACAACTCTAGGGGCCGGTAAGGACTCAAGCCTAGACACATGAATTTCTCTTACCGTTTGCCTCTTAAAATATGAATGGATAATTTCACTTGCCCCTCATGACTTATATAATATTTAACTGCATATTCAGAAAATAAATAAATAAAGGAAAGTAACAGACGGGAGACCTATATTAACCAGATGAAGAAGAGCTTTCTTTACTACTTGATACGTATTTAAAAAAATTAGAAGAAAACAGGTAGAGGTTGCAGAAAGTTTTTTTTTTTTAATTTTAACATCATAATTATTCAAGTACATTTAGAAGGGATGCTTTTTTAGAGGACAAAACTTGAAACCTATAATCCAAACACGGAGATCAGAGGGCACATCAAACCTTACCAAAAATGAATGAAAATGTGTTTTCTAGATCTCCCCAACAGTCAAACAAAGAGGCACCGAAAGCCTTGGAAGACTTTTCTTCTCCTACCACGCTCCTCATTTCTTCCCCTCCCGTTCTGAGCCAGCAGCCCCAGCCAGCCTAGCAGCTTGTCTTTAGAGGTTTGTGGCTAGTCCAGTGTGGGGAGAGTTCCAAGAAATGGAGGCTCCTGTTTCCATCATACCTGGCTCAGGAATTCACCACCCGCGGCTAGCTCCCACTCCTGAACCAGCACCAAGATCCGAGGATTGTTTACACCACTAACAGATTCCCTTTGACAGAACGTTCATATACTCTCAGAATTTCAAAATAGACCACAACGACTCTTTTTGACCCTGGAAAGAACTCAAATTCCCAAATAATAATCAGATGATGATTACAGTACTCCATGGAAAGCAAAAACATAGTTAAAAGGCCAGCAAGCACTTCCCTGGGCTCTTTGAGGACAATAGATGTTCCAGTGATATCTTTGGAAGTCATTTAGAAAAGAAATGGCACACTTTTGTGTCTTTGAATTAAAGCAAGTAATTCAACAAACATGAAGCTTAAAAAAAGATGTTTTAAGCAAATAGTGTTTAAAATAAACATGATTTTTTTCTGATTAATGAATATAAATAAAAATGGGTAAGTCCTCAGTCTAAAGCTCAGAGAATATAATGTCAGCAAAGTGCTTGATATTTTGATTAAAAGCAAATATGAAATAAGAGTGCTTTTCAAATGAGTTACCTGTTTTAAATGTAATCTTGTATATATATATATACATACAATGTATATATATATATATACAAACATATGTCAAATTAATGTTATTACTAATGCTTTTGAGACAAATTATCATGGACAGATCACAGAATTAAATATTATTTCTAATTTGAAGAAAGAATAAAAAGAAAAAAGGGTGGAATTGAAGAAAGAACAAAAGATACTTCAAAAAATTAGAATGAAAAATGGATTAGATTAGGATAACTCAGATAATTCATGTTCTGGAAAAAAAAATTTTTAAGTTTTTAAGGAGTTATTTATATGCAATGATAATTGAGCCCCATGTTTAAATTGTATGTTCAAGAACACAGATTTTAGCAATAGCAAAGAAAACTATAACTGAGTAAGGGGATAACTTTTCATGTGGTATATACCATAATTTTAATTTTTAAATTCAATTTTAATTTTAAAGGAGGAAATTTCAGGATTAAGACTAATAAAATATCCTACAAAATACTAGGCATATAGACTCCTAAACTATTACTGTCAAAGGGCCATTTTAGATCTTCTAAAATGCTTTACTTGGCAAATGCAGGGAACAGATGATGCTAAATAAGTACTTTGAAAAGAATGGATGAATGAAATAACAGTCACGTATTTTAAAAAAATAAATAGGGGTCCCTGGGTGGCTTAGTTGGTAAAGCATCTGCCTTTGGCTCAGGTCATGTTCCCAGGGTCCTGAGTTTGAGTCCCAAGTCAGGCTCCTTGCTTGGTGGGGAGCCTGCTTCTCTCTCTGCCTACTGCTCCCCTGCTCCTGAGCTTACTCTCTGATAAATAAGCAAATAAAACCTTTAAGAAATTAAAATAAATGAAATTTGATAAGTTTGAAGAAAAATGTCTTTTTCCCAAAGACTAAGCAATGAATGAATTTTCTTGGCAGCATCCAGAAGAAAATAAAGGAATATTTACCTTTAATAAGGCAACAGAAAGAACTGGAGTACAAATGAGTCTTTGAACCTGAGTTTTCTGCAGAAGAAAAAGAAGGGTTATGAGTAGAGAATGAAAAACAGGTCAAAAGGCAAAAAGCAATACTTTTGTTCACTTCAACTCACTACCTTTAGTAGCCTCCCTCTCATCCCTAAGTGATTGCTGGATTCTCACAAGAAATGTACTGTGTCTACATTCTAGAGACTCAGGCTACCCACATGTTAGCACTTGCTTTTCTTGATATCTCTGCTTGGCATACACGGTTGCTTCATTCCTAGTCTTTCTCTGTAAGACTCTTCCAGAAACACCCTTTGCCTTGGTTGTTGGGTGTTTGACCTTTCACTTCTCTTTTGAATATGGTCTTTCCAACTAAAACTCAAACTTGGCTGGAGCCTGTTTGCCCAGGGCAACTCAGATCTTTTGTAATTATCAAAATCTTATCAATTTGCAAATTTTATCAATTTCAGTAGGGGTGGTGGAACAGTGTTTGTTTAGGAACTCTTCCTCTTTTCATTCAAGTGCCCCAGAAAATACATTTTCGGGTTCCCTGATATTACTTAGACGCATTCAGGTTAGCAGAGAATGACAATAGCCATCGCTTGTTGGTAAGTATATTGTAGGACCCTCACATATTAAATTTTAGTCATGCAGGATATTTTGGTAGGTCCAAGACATGGTCTGTACAAAGAAAGGAAGCCATTGCTTGATCTATCTTTGGTTCAGGTTTTGCTGGTTGCTGGTTGTTGCTATGACAGTCGATCTGACAGAATGAACTGATTACGAACTTTGGCTTTTACTTCTTGATCAATACTGACATTGTTTAGTAGGGTATTGTCAAAGTAACAGGTTTTACTTTTGTATTCCAAGGAAAAACTTTTATTGAATAAGGTTGCCCTGATTGCAGACTGATTCCTTAAGGTTAATCACCAGCTCATAACTGTGATGGGTCCAAAACTTACCTGTAAACTCTAACATGATTTCTTGACTGCATAGAGTCCAGGAATCAATCTATTTCAAGGACATGAATGGCCTTCATAGAGTGTCCCAGTGAAATACTTTCCTGAAGGAATTCAATAATGGCTTCCAGATCGCTTGTTGTATCCTAGAGCCTGGCTTCATAAGGTAGGTTTAATAAAACTAAACCTAATCCATAGCCCAGAAGTAATTTTTTGGTGACAGAGAATGTATTAAAGAGAATATCAATTCTGACACAATTGGCACATCGTGGAGGACCCGGTTTGGGATCTGAGTCAATCTCTCTGGGTAGACAAATTTCTTTAAAAGCTGCCAGAGACCAACATACTAATGGTATTAAATGCTTTTGGAAGTTAAACTATACACATGTGGCCACAATACATGCCAATCAACATGTAGTTTGGCCAGGGAGGGAAGTTCAGTGGGGCTAATGATTGCTCAGGGGAGGAAGGGTACCAAAGAAGATTCAGACTTGACTTCAAATAATTCCCGTATCATTGGAGAGATGAAATGTAAAACTTACAGGACAAGAAATTATAAAAATGGTCAAGGAATGTATAATGAATGCCAAATGAAGGCATGGAAAAAACGTTGCCACTGGATTTCTGGAAAAAATGAGTGGTCAAGTGAGAGATGCCAAAGGAGGCCTGACAGAATAGATGAGATTTTGATTTGGTCTTGAATGGAGGGATGGATTTGGTAGACAGGGGCATGGAGGGCCCTGCTAGTAAGAAGAATGATGGAAGAAGAGGGCTGTGTGGAGACAGTGAGTGGACATAGAAGGGCAGAGGACTAAGGGTCAAGCCACGGGACTCCCTAATGTAGCTCGACTGCTCCCAAGCCACATAGGGTGCCATGTGTGGCAGAAATGAATCTTTTTGTTGAAAAGCTTTTGCTGCTGTTTATTCTAAGTCCTTCTCAACTGTCAGGATATTAGTGTTCTTTCTCTGCAATGTCTGGGTGCCCCTGGATATTAAGTCCTATGGCTGCACATTGTTTCTTGTCTTGTGATTAGGAGCAAACTCTTCAGCTGAGCTGAGCTGTACCCATGGTACAGGAATATGCCCATCTGGGGTGGTCACATCCAGTCCTCTGTTCTTCTGGCAAAGATAATAATCCTGGTAGCTTTAAAACGGAGTAGTTGTAAGCGTGTTAGAACTATTCCATAGTTAAGGAAGGGGCACTGATATAACTCATAAGGAGTGTAATGAGTTAAACCTTTAACTGACTCCAATTACCTTGACTTAGGTTTCCTTATTGGGTGGTTCCATCGTTCCTAAAATATGGAGGAACCACCACAGGTCTGAAAAGCTAAAGGGAACTTCTTAGGGGCTTCATCTCTTAGGGGCTTTATCTCATGCACTCACCATGACTTCCTCCTTGATAAGCAAATTCCCTCACCAATGTCCTACAATCTTAGATCATAATGATGTCATAAATGCTCTGTCATCACAGGGGCTCTCACATGGACTTGAGGGATATTTAGATGGTATTCGTTTCTCTCAGGGGCCAGAGGACTCCTTTGTAGTTTTTGTCTACCTTCAAGCTAGACACTTATCATTAGAGGATTGCTAATTATTCTTTCAGAAAGTCCTGGGAGACTTGCTGAGTTGGTTCACTCTCAAGTCACTATGAAATCAGTTTCATCACTCTGCACAGCACCTAGAGACAAAGTTAGCCAGACACAGGAGTATTGTGCGCTGTGCCTCTAATGATCTAGTCTATTATTTACCATTGTCTTTTAGCTAAAGGGAGACATCAGATTGCTCTCCAGCGGGAGCTCCTCAACACTTCAGAGTGGAGCTATCTCAATAGAGCTTTGGGAATCAGTGACTGGGTCTATCATAGGATGGCAAGGTTTTCTCGTTCTTGCATGGTACAGAGCCTTGCTCACAATTGAATGAAAGTCCATTAGCGCATCTTGACAAGTTCTCCCGCTGCACTCTAGATTTTAACAAGAAGAATTCAATGTGGTACCCAAGCTAACTGCCAAACTACTCTACCTATAAATCATGCTCCCAGGAGGGCGAATGAAGGCAGAAACAACGTAATAAAAGTAAGTAAGTTCAGATATAGCCACCAATTGATCAAATAGCAAATTATTAATAGACTAGAAAACACCCTTTTGTTGCCCTGATGATATACCAATGAATAAACACTAATAAGACTTCAGAACAAATATTCTCTTTTTAGACAGGCACGAAGTATAGAAATGAAGATAGGTACCACCAGGTGCCCAGTATGTGCATGCAAAGTGAGGTGGGGAAGAAAATGTAGTGTATCATCTTAATCCTCAAGATGGCCCCTGTTGAGGACACCTGCCAAGTTAATACACATAAATGATCAGTTATGACCTCTCTCCCTTTATTCTAAAAGGAAGCAGCAGTTTTCCTCATAACTTTCTGATTTACAACCGACTATCTTTTTTGTAGCTATAGTGCTTTAAATAAGTAGACTTTTAAAGTGGAAAGAAATTTTTCACTTCACTTTTCAATTTAATCTCACTAGACTTAATTTACTTCTGCCTTCTGTGCAATTTAAAAGAAACAAATTGGAAAAGTGCATTATCAATTTTAGGCCACTAAAACATCAATTAGCAAACTGCTGTTCAGTTCTTTTAATAGGCTTATTATCATCCTGGAGCACCGGAAATTCTAGACCAAATCAACAGTTCCTATAGGGCATTGTTAAGTAAATGAGACATACAGGCTTCAGTCCCCATCCTTAAGTTGTTACCTGGGTCCTGGGAGGACAGTAAGCCAGTAAGATAAGCACTTCCCTGTCCCATCTTCCCACATTGCTATCACATTGTGAAGCCTCTGCTTATACCCCCAAAGTCTGTAAAAAGATAGTTTTGACCATCATACAATGTAAAGAATGCATGATAATATTAGATCAAGTACTTCACTTACCCATGACCTCCAACTATGTACTGAATGAATTGGAATCTTCAAGGGTGTTTGGGTGGGAAGGGGCGAGGAGGAATGGGTATACCCTTTTTAGGCTTTCTTACCTAGAAACTCCTACTCACTCTCATTCAAAGGTACCACCCCCGGGAAAAGCCCCTTGATGCTCTACTCTAAGGGGAGCTGGGTCTACTCCAACTCTAGTCTCACATTGACCCTACTGGGACAGTTTTCCTGCTTGTCCCAACACTGAATCCTGGTAGGACGGAGACTGTTTTCTATTCCCTAAAATTCCCGGACCATACGCCATCCCTGATACTTAGTAATTAGTTAAATGGATGACTTATTGAAAGAATGAACGATGAGACGGAAGCTGTGTTTATCAGGATCGTGGGAGAACCAGAATTGGACTCACTTGGTAAATGATTAAGTTCTTAAACAAGGCCCAGTCACCATGGAGAAGAACTTCTGGAGATTGATTCCAGACAGTCCGGAAAAGTATATCCAGCTGACAGACTACCCTGGGGCAGCCATGAAAATCTCAGTGGTACCTGAGGGACGGTGAGCAAAGACTGATGTCACACCCCATTTGTGACAATGACAACCCAAGAGATCTTTGGCCTGCCAACATTTATTGCTGCCAGTGGTGTGAACTCTTGGACTCTTGGACCCTACACTCACTAAAGACTGTTTCATACACCAAATGTGTTTTCTTGAAATGTCCTTTTAGAGAACTACCTCCAACACATTCATTGAGTATCTACTGTGTTCCGTTACTGTGCATGGAAATACAAGACATACACATACATCATCACAGAGCCATCCAAATGGACCTATATCAGGGAGTTTCCAAAAACATCATTGTTCTAGGTTTTTTCAAACTATTCTTTTTAAATTTAATTTATTTATTTTTTCTTTTTTTAAGAACGAGAGAGAGAGAACATACATGGGAGGGGGGGAAAAGGGAGAGAGAGAAAGAGAGGGAGAATCTCAAGTAGGCTCCATATTTAGCACAGTGTCCTACTTAGGGCTTGAACTCACGACCCTGAGATCATGATCTGAGCCAAAATCAAGAGTCAGATGTTTAACTGACCGAGCCACCCAGGCACTACTGTTCTAGAGTTTTTCCAAAATTCATTACTGACTTTAGTAAATGGGAAAATCAAAGAAAAGCCATGAATGCTATATAAAGTATAATGCAATTGGCAACATATGCTGAAATTGTTTCTTTCTGATGCACTCTGGCTGGGTATTGTTAGTATTAATCCTCTCGCAGCTATGAAGCTGATAATATTGAATCTCCTTCTCAGATAGATAGCTCAGTAGTCTGCAAAGACATGACCTCAGTCAAATGTCTTCCTCAAAATTTGGAGCACATGGTAACTCTATGTAGGAATCCGTTTTTAAATGGATCCCACATTTCCATGTAGGAATATTTTTCTCCTGGGTATTTCTTAGGTCTCCTAAGCTATTTGCAAAGCTTCCCTTTGCCCAATTATTCCTTTCTCCATTTCCTTTTACTTAAAAAGAGAAGTCTCAGTGTTGTTTCCAACTGCATAAATACAAATGAACACGTAACTACCATTGTTATAAACTTTAGTCTGAAACAGAATAAATGAGAAATTTCATCTTCCAAACCCTTTTTCAGGGTTTATATTAAATAAATACAGAACATAGGGAGGTATTATTCAGAGGGGACAGAGTTGCAGTTAAACAAGATGGATAAGTCTTCAAGATGCCCTGCCCAGCATGATGTCAACAATCTTAAAAAAAAACAACAAACCAATCTTGTATTGTGTACTTAAACATTTGTTTAGACGGTAGATCCTACATTAGGTTTTCTTTTCACACAAAAATAATAATCATAAATAAGAGGGCAGAAGGCCCCTTTTGGAGATGGTGGCTAAGTTGATGGGCTAGATTGAAGTGACGGTTTCGTGGGTGTTTACTTATTTCCAAGTCCATCAAATTGTCTCTATTAAATATATACAGCTTTTTGTTTGTCAATCATTCCTCAGTAAAGTGGTTTAAAAAATGGATAAATAAATCAATAATCACAGATGAAACCATTTTGTATCAGTAAATTTACGTGATGACAACTACAAAATCAACCAACCAAACAAGCGGCCAGCAGAGATGCCAGTGATCAAGGCAATTTACTAGACAGCTGGGATCATATTACTTAAGTGAAGGGGGATCACAATAAATTAATAGGTTCAAAGATCCACCACGGTAGATGGGGGTCTGGTCTGGAGTCTTGCTAGTAGATGAGGGATTGAATTCCAGCATTGAGCCTTATTATAAAACGACCTCAGATTTTCCTCATAAGAATAAAGGAGACACTCTTAACATTTTTGTCTGTGTGAAGAGAAACATTAATCTTTATGTCCGTTTAGGTAGTTTTACAATGATACTAGGCTATTCAAGCCTTTTTTTTCTGAAGAGTGTTTATGCTAAAACGGGCATCTGCTCAGCTCACCCAATTCAAAACAAAAATTTGCATAATCTGTATTTGCATAGCAGCAAGTGGGTGGAGTTTAGGCAAGTGCACAGATGAACATAAAAATCAAATATGGGCAGGAGGAAACTCAATTTCATTATAAAAAAACCATGTTTGTTTAAACATAAAAAAGCTGTGTAAACAATCCTAATGTGTTTACCGTAGTTTAGCCTACAAGGCTCCCATTTTGTTCTCATCCTATTAGCAGCCCGGTTGAGCAAATGCAAATAAACTCGCGCTGCTCACAAGAGACTTCAATTTAAAATTTACTCTTAGGAAAATAGAAGAAATAGGATGGAAAAGCCATGAATGGGAGGATGTGTGCTATCTGGAAAAAAAATTTGCAGACAATGATTCTCAGGAGATATCATGAGAGGTTTTTTGAAAATTATTCAAGCAATCACAAAAGTGAAAATTCTTAAATAGAAATATTCAGTGGTTATATACAGAAAGACTAGAGAATTTAAAAGTGGAAACAAGGAAGACAAGGGGTGAAAGAGACATGGGTGGAACATGGGGTTAGCGAGAATAATTTGGGGGGATAACATCGCTGTACAAAGCGAAAGAGAAAGACCATTGAAAGGGATATTAACTTAAAAAAGTTTTGACATGAATAGAGTGCTAGCTGTACTGGTTGGTCCTAAATATATATACACCAGGCCCAAGAAAGGAAAACTCCGGAACTAGCTATATAGCTAATATGAATCCTACCAAATGTATTGTCATCTGTGGTCAGCAAATGAGACCATAATGTTAGGTCTATCATAACACAAACTGTGTATTAATGGAGCCATTAATCACCATCAAAACTGTATTAGGAGTGAAGATAGCCAAAGAGAGCTTAACTGACAGCAAGTGGCCATAAACCTGTCCAAAAACTAATTTGATTACCATCATACCAGCATCTGTGCCACTTATGAGGGTTCATTTTTTTGATGAAATTAAGTAGACAAGTCATTCATGCGTATAATAGACATCTAAATCATGGTAAACATGTTGCTGGCAACAGAAGTAGTTAAAGAAAGGGTGGGATTGTTTTGGTGTCTGAATGTAGAACCAATTCAACGGAAAGTGTCTTTTGCACAACAGTTGGGGACAAAAATGCCATCAAAGAAGGCTGTGGTTGAAGCCAAACGCCAAGTGCAAAATCCATGGATACAAGTCAGCTGGTGAGATTCAGCGAAGGTTGGTTGTTTACAAGAAGGAATGTTTTGCCAGGATAAACTCTTACTCTTTATGGGTCATAAATGTTCCTAGCAAACAATCTGTCTTATTTGGAGACAGTTGGATCTGTTAGATTTTTAGTCCTGACAGACGGAATTGTGGGATGTCATATTTCATGACAGCCTAGAGAGAAGTGCCTAGAATGTGTGTGTTAGAGGACAGAGGGAATGAGCTTGATTATGGAGAATGACAATGTCCCACCCACCCACTCACGCAATTTTTCAGCTAGCTACAGTTTTTAAAGAATCTGGACAAGATAGTTTGCACTTGTCTGATTTCGTCTTAGAACAAACATGCCCTTACATTCTGCAAATTTTTATCATTCTATTTCTTTAGTGAAATGATCTCCCTTTCCAAAGATTCTAAGTTATTCAAATGATTAGAAGATTGATACTACCCAGGGACCTGATGGGGGAAAAAAAAAACAAGTCTGTTTGAGTGTTTATTTCACAGGGAAAATGATTATTTTCGTTTCATTCAATGATTCAAATGATTATTTTCATTTCATTATTTACATTTCAAATGTAACACCAGGTACACTTGGACATAACAGAAAGCAGATTGTTTTAGGTACAGGACATTAAAGAAAGACCAGATGTACCCCATGCCAACAGGCCACCGTATGGCACAGCTAACTCCCATTGGCTTGGTCACCTCAGCCTTGGAGACACAGCCATGTCTCAGGGTACGTGTCTATTTGGTTATCTTGCCGTACAAGGTGCGAAAGCTTTGAGGAGGATGAATGAACTTGAGGGACAGGAATTTATTTTTTTTTCTTTTAATACCAAGACTGAGAGCACTGCCCCCGTGAACCTCTCAGGAAAAAAAAACCAGCAAGAGCGACCCTTCTCTCCGGTGCCTCCCGAAACATCATGAGGCTAATACCCAACACCTTGCTACCGCTGCAAGAAAGCTCGAGAGCCTTGGGAAGCTTCCTGCCGCTCACAGGCTGATGCCTTGTAGGCCTCCCCGTCTTACCTGAGTTTGCAGATGGGCCATCTCCCAGGTGGGCCTGGCCAAACACTCCTCATTAATCATGGCTTAAACCTCTCTCAGTGGGAAGACCTCAGGTTAGACATCATTTGGAAACAAATTGGGTGAAAAATAGCTCTGACAATAAGGAGCCCACACGGAATTCCCCTGTGAGAGCTTCAGCAGTGTGAAAACAGCCTCTTCCAAGACACTAAATGATCTGTCAGTTAGTGAATGACATTATAATCCAGTTTTATGTCATATGCGGCTTTACCCCGTTGCTGCAAGCTCCAGCCTTTTGCTGCTGTTGTGTTTCAACTCTCTGGGCTCGCTTAATTTACAAAGAGGGCTTGGATTTAGAGACAAAAAGACGTGCGCGCGTGCGTGCATGTGCACGTGTGTGTGTGTGTCTCTGTGTGTGTTACATACAGCAAACACAAGTATGCAATGGCATATAATAGCAGAGTTCCTGGCCATATGCTGCCTCACTAAAGACGATACTTGCCCACATATCCGGATGGAGTCAGAAGAATCCCGAGGGTCCAAGCCCTAAACGGAACTATCCTGAGGAACAGAAAAACGAAACAAAACAAAAACCTGGAAGCAAGACAACATGATCCATCCTCTGGGAGAGAAAAACCCAGCCACTTTTCTCCAACGCATTCTAAGCGTCAGATCCTTGGGATCTATTTATTCCTCCGGAGCTTCTTTTCTTAAAAGTAACTGTATATTTGCCTTAAAGTGACAGATGGCTTTCCTACCACGTTTGAGCCATTATTTATACTAACAGATTGCAGCCGAATTGACTGTAAACCGATGTATTTTGTCTTCCATTTATTATAAGTCCCATCCTGAGTTGATCTAGTGGGAGAAAAACAGAAGACAAATGTCTACTCGTGTCCTCTTGGCAGCAGGATTCCATTTGTAAGAATACTTTCCAGGGCACAAAACTTGGTTACTCTCCCATCCCCAGGAGGCCTATTAAAACTCTCCTTTTAGAACCGTGTTGGGGAGCACATGGCCTGGGAAAGGGCGTAAGGCTTTGAATACTCAGTTTCTCATAATCCAGAGGATTTTAGGCAACCCCTAAAATTTCCACCTTCCTTAGCTTGTGCACGAGCAGCCCATTTCTCTCGGAGCTACCGAAGTTAGAGGGTGGAAAAATCCTCTGCCTTCCTCTTTGGGCTCTCAGACGGGCTTCTCTGAGCTTAACTTTTGAGAGGATCCTGGCCCCACCCAACCCCCAGACAGACTCCTCCGTTTTCTCCTTGCCTTGCCCTTCAGAGGATATGCAAGAAGGATATTTCCTGGCTTATCACTTTGCGGTGGGCCTGGCAAAACAGATTTTAGTAATCTGGCATTTAGAAATTATATTTCTAAATTTACGCCTTTATTGGACGTTGGTGTCAGAGCACGCGTGGGCCGTGCGGATCATTGACAGGAGGACTCAGTTTGGGTTGAGAGGCGGGAACCCCAGGAACGGAGGCGGGGCTTGCTGCCGGGCTCCGCGGTGGCCACGCCTCGTCTTCCCTTATCTTCGGAGGAAACAAAGACAGGCCTGATTCAGCTGGGCAGAGCGCTGCCTTGAGTGACACCGTAATAGGGTCTCTTGTTTTGAATCATTTCAAAAATCACACTAATATTTATTTTTAAAATCCATCTAACGATTGCACTTGTGACTGTTGAATTAGTTGTTTATTCTTTTATGTACACGTTTCCTTTAAGGGCTCCTTTTCCAGCCTGCATCTCCTCTATGAGCCCCAGACCCTAGCTGCATAGCTCTGGCCATCTACCGAAACAGCTCTACCGGCTGCCGCATAAACATTTCTAATTTAATTGGTCCAGAATTACGCGCCTTATTTTTTTCTTCTTTTTTCCCTATCACAACAAATGACAGCATCGTACACCCAGGTGCTTATGTTACATACCCAGGAAACATCCCGCATTCTTCCTCTTCTTTACCCTTCATATAAATCTATTAGCAAGCCTTGTCTAGCCCCCTCCCCAAATGCCCCCTGAAATCTCTCCATTCCTTTGCAGCAGCTGCAAAGGAAGGCTTACCGAGTAACAATAATACCACGGATGGATTGTCACCTACCAAGGTGGCACCCTGTGAGTAACTTGCGACTCATACACAGCCCAGGAAAAAGGGAGAGCTTAAAACCTTAACTGGGATTTGACTTACTCATTCTAATAGATCTAACAAAACAAAGGTTCAGAAATGGTGAAACCACCTTTTATAAAGAAGGATAAAGAAGAGAGATTGGTCCTGTCAAATATTAAGGTAAATATTACTGTAAAACCACCGAAATAAAATTTAAAAGCACCCATCATGGTATTGGCTCAAGAACAGACTGATGGACCAGTAGAACCAAAAAGAGAGCTCAGGGACTGACCTGGGAATGTGAGAGAACTACAAATTAATGGGGGAAAGATGAGCTTAGTAAAGCATCAAAAATAAATACGGGGGGTGAGCGGGATGAAAACTTCCATGACTCAGATCAAGCTGGGCCACCCCGAAGAAACTCTGGTTCATAACAAAAATTAAATTGGTTTTAAAAATACTTTGTGTCCTTGCACACCTAAACCTGTGGACTGAGGTTTATCTTCACTACAAGAGAAGCTTTGGGCCATAGGGAGGGAAGAATGCTTCTGTTCCCTGCAAAGTGACGGCCCGAGGAGAAATCAGGACAAGGTGGGAATAATTTCCCAGCAGCTGCCGTATGCTAGGCCCTGTACTCAGCTTCACAGCTAGTTTCTTACTTAGTTTTAAAACTCTCATCGAGAAGTAGGTGCTATTTCTTGTTTTACTAGTGAGAAAACTAAGGAAGCTTAAGCACACTGCCCAAGGTCATATTCATTGATTCCTTGATTAATTTATTTGCAAGTAGCAATCAAGTGCCCATGCTCTGCCAGGTGGTTTTACGGAGCACTGAGGATAAATAGGATGGTGAACAAAGCCAACCAAGACCCTGGCCCCAGATGACATATTCTAGACGCAGGAAGCAGCCCATACGCTTGTAAATAGACAGACACATAATGAACTTCAGAGTGGAAAGTGCTGTGAAGAAAATGCAGAAAGCTAACGAGGGTGCTGGGCACAGGTTGAAGGGATATGGACCCTCTTGGTGGTTAGGGAAGGCCTCTTTTTTTTTTATGTTCAGTTAGCGACTGTAGAGTACATAATTAGTTTTTGATGTAGTGTTCAGTCATTCATTAGTTAGGTACAACACCCAGTGCTCGTCACAGCACGTGCCCTCCCAACACCCATCATCCTGTTACCTCCTCCCCCCACTCGCCTCCCTTCTGAAACTCCCAGATTGTTTCTTGGGGTTCATAGTCTCTCATGGTTCATCTCCCTCTCTGATTTCTCCTCCTATGGATTTCCCTCCCTTCCCCTATGGTCCTCCATGTTATTGCTTACGTTCTACTTAGGAGTGAAACCATATGATAATGGTCTTTCTCTGCTTGACTGACTTAAGTCCCCTCCAGTTCTATCCATGTCAGTGCAAATGGTGGGCATTCATCGTTTCTGATGGAAGGGAAGGCCTCTTTTAGGAGACTGTTTCCCTAAGTATCAGACTGATGAGGAAAAGGCAATTATGGGATAAATCAGGGAAAAGTGTCTCAGACAGCAGGAAAAGCAGATGCAAAGGCCCTGAGGTAGCAACAAGCACAGCATGTCTGAGGGACAGAAAGAAGAATAGTGTGACTAAAGCACTGTGAGCAATGGGAAGTGGAACATGAAGTCAGAGATAGAAAATATAGTATAGTCACCTTCCATGTTGAAATATACAGATATAGATCATATTTCTTAATGGCATTGACTAATAGGGATTTATTTGATAGGTTTCCTCTATTTTTAAACTTTTTTAAAAAAGATTTTATTTATTTATTTGACAGAGAGAAAGAGATCAAGGTAGGCTGAGAGGCAGGCAGAAGAAGAGGGGGAAGAAGGCTCCCTGCTAAGTAGAGAGTCCGATGCGGGGCTTGATCCCAGGACCCTGAGATCATGACCTGAGCCGAAGGCAGAGGCTTAATCTACTGAACCACCCAGGTGCCAGATGGGTTTCCTCTTAATAGAGGTTTATTTCTTCTCCAGTTATATAGTTTCACAATTAATAATTAAATGAATTCTCTTATTTCAGTTGTCTTTAAGGTCATTTATAGGGCACTAAGAAGATTAAACTTAAGAGAGCTCTTGTATAGCCAAACTATGGAAAGAACCTATATGTCCATCAATAGATGAATGGATAAAGAAGATGTTTATATATGTGTGTGTGTGTGTGTGTGTGTGTGTGTGTGTGTGTTTTAACAACCATCGACCCTTGTGCAAACATATATCACCAATGGATGGGAATTAACCCTGCTGTGATTTTGGGACAGCTTGGCAGCCCACATCGTGAAGTGGCTAAGTACTGTGGTGGGAAGGGGAAGAAAAAAAACCACAAGGAATTTCACCTCCATAAAGAGTGGAGAGGTGGCTACCTTTTGACTGGAGCTCACTTTTTAAATTACTTTGTTGAGCTCACACTCACCAGGGTCTGAGTTCCTCCATCACTCACTGAATTCTCAACTTGTGGATTCCAGGGCCATAGGAAGATATTGACATATAGACACTTAACTCTTTAAAAAGTAGAATGAAAAGGGTGCCTGGGTGGCTCACTCGTTAAGCCTCTGTCTTCGGCTCTGGTCATGATCCAAGGGTCCTGGGATGGAGCCCCATGTCAAGCTCCCTGATCAGGTTGGAGTCTGCCTCTCCCTCTCCCATTCCCCCTGCTTGCCCTCTCTCTCTCTGTCTGTCAAATAAAGAATAGAAAAAAAATAGAATGAAAAAGGGAGGCTGTAAAGAACTGCCAGTGCCTGCTGGGGCGGGGGGCTCCCAGTGAAGGTGTGAATGCCGTCTGGGTGGGGGTGGTGAGACATCATGGGGGCTGTGGCTAGTAACAAGAGGAAAAGTCAAGCCAGAGCCCAAGAGACATGATATCAAGCTAAAAATAGGTAGCTTAATTTTTTTTCAAAATACATATACTGAGCATTTGCTGTGTCTTCTGCAAATACCAAAATAAATCAAACAATCTCTTCCTAAGAATAGACAATTTAAGACTGGCTAGCCAGGCTGTAGCTCAGGACATCAGTGACGGTCAAGGTGGTTTAGTGACTCCCAATGGCTGGCATTTGCTCCTCAATCTCAGTTCTAAAGAGAGTCATTGATGGTTTCTGATAATTTCTCTACTGGTTTTAATTTATAAGAGTAGCAGTGCTGATGAGGCTGGTCTATAATTTGAGCAAACTACTACCAGGCAGACATTACACCTTGATTATGTCCTTATGGACTGAACAGCTAAATTATTCATTAATGCAGCAATTAATTGTCAAACATAGAGTTGGGAAGTTTGTTCTGGTCAATAGAAGTTTTTAAGCATTTGTGTATAAAGATGTATTAATGACCAATAAAAGTGTTCCAGACGATGACACACAATTGAGAATAAAATTTACAGTGTGTAGAAATTCCTAGGTACAATTTTATCTTGGCTTTTAAAAAAAAAAATCCCTTCTTGAGTACAATCTATAACAATAACTCACTGTGAAACTTTTATTTTCTATTCACGACTCATCTTTGGGCTCAGAGCTCTAGTTAGCTTGGCACTAAATGGCTTTGAAATGGACTTCTCGGGGCACCTGGGTGGCTCAGTCGTTAAGCATCTGCCTTCGGCCCAGGTCAGAACCCAGGGACCTGGGATCGAGCCCCGCATCGGGCTCCCTGCTCGGCAGGAAGCCTGCTTCTCCCGCTACCATTCCCTCTGCTTGTGTTCCCTCTCTCGCTGTGTTTCTCTCTGTCAAATAAATAAAATCTTTAAAAAAAAAAAAAAAAGAAAGAAATGGACTTCTCTCTAGCCTTTGATTGTCTCTCTGATTCAAAGGTGGTCAGGTTTCCTATGTCACTTCTATCATCTCATCCCCGCGTGTCTCCTAAGAGCAGAAGGTGGAAGTTAAGCAGGTCCCATCTGCGAGGACATGCAGTAAGCATCTTTCTTTTCTAACTTGTGTTCTTTACAAATAATTCGTAAGTTGATCTAAGTGTCCCCCTCTCCTATCAGTAGCTTCTCTCTTTGGAATCCTTTTTCAGGAGCCAGATTGTTCCTGGCCTGGTAGAGATCTTCAGGCATGGGCAGTGGGGAGGCCTGGGGAGTCTTTGACTTCTGTGACTCTGGAGATGGTCGCCGGGAGCCCTGATCTAGGGGTGACAAGGAGAGGGAAAGTCTCCAGTGGCGAGTAAGGTCTCAGGTCACCTCTATGCGTGATGCCCAGCGTCAAAAACAAATCCCAAATCTATCTTCACTGAAACTTGCAAACTCGAGGACATGCCAGAATCAAGACGGGAAGAAAGAAAGCAAATAGAACATTCCCACCCAGTTGCTGTGGAAAAAAAGGGTCTGTCACATTTTGTGAGGAAGGAAGAGGTGCTTCTTATATATCCGTTTTCTTATTAGGGACTTGAAAGTGCAAAACTAATTTAAACCAGAATTTAAATGTCTAAAACCACTCTTAAACAGAACGCAATAGCTTTTAGCAGAAATAGTGTGTTCTTTCTCCCTATAAATTAAATCTTCGGGGCACCGGGGTGGCTCAGTGAGTTAAAGCCTCTGCCTTCGGCTCGGGTCATGATCTCAGGGTCCTGGGATCGAGCCCCGCATCGGGCTCTCTGCTCAGCAGGGAGCCTGCTTCCCCCGCTCTCTCTGCCTGCTTCTCTGCTTATTTGTGATCTCTGTCAAATAAATAAATAAAATCTTTAAAAAAAAAATTAATCTTCAAAAATAATCTGCAGACCAGTATGAAGATCTTTCTTTTATTTCAAGTCCCTGGCTGATACATTCATTTGGACACCAAATCTTTCCTTTAAAGAAACAAAATAGTGGAAATGTAATTAATGCCCAGTTTGTAACATTCCCCATGATATTCTTTTGTCTCTTCCCAGAGGTACCCAGTCTCCTAGGGCTGGTGATTGTCCTTCCCCAGCATGTTTTCACTACTAGCTCCTTCTCAAGGCATGTTTTTTCTCTTTACTACATAATTTTGTACCCATAAACACTGCATGTCTTTTTCTTTTTAGTCTCTATGCAATTTGTGTTTTTCTTTACCTACTTTTCTGCAACTGCCTTATTCACTCAATGCATCTTTGAGTGACACGTGTAGATCTTAACTTTTAGCTATTCTACACTGTTCCACTATCTTAAGAAACCACCATTTTTTTTTATTCATTCTCTCATTGGTGAATATTCACATTGCTTCAGTTTTTTTTGTTATTATGTTAAGATCTTGGTTTTGAGACAAGGGAATTCATTTACTGTGAATTCTGCGAGAGCAGTGCAGGGAAAAGTTCACACATCAAGTGTTAAGATGTTCTTCTTTGAAGTAGGTTCTAGAGATTTGGGGAGTTTGGTCTTGGAAGAGGTATGTTGCAAAGTGAAACTTTTTTTTAACAGAGAAAGAGAGAGCAGCTAGGAGGGGCAGAGAGAATCTTAAGCAGATTACTCCTGAGCAAGGAGCACGACACGGGGCTTCATCTCAGGGCTCTCAGAGATCATGACTGCAGCCAAAATCAAGAGTGGTTCGTTTAACTGACTGAGCCATCCAGATGCCCCCAAAGTGAAACATTTTTTAATGCCTATTCACTCTGATCAAGTATGTTCTAGTCAGGGTCTATTCAATATAGACCTTGCAAGCTCATTGACCAAGCAGTCCACACATGTTTACCTGAACACTGAATGAATAAATAAATTGCTTCATTTATTATGAGGTCATTGTTTTGAAATAACTTTTTCTCTGTCTCTAAAGTAACTTGATCACTGAATAATAGCCTCATAATACCAATTGTATGTTGAGTTACTGCTTTGTTCCCAAAAGTTATACACATAAGCTCAGGAAACTGAGATTCAAAGAATTTAAATGACTTTCCCCGGGTCACACAGTGAGTCAGAATTCTTTTCTGTCACTACTTCAGACCTCCTCTAAAAGAAGCCATGCCATTAGCTCTTTTGGTGTAAGAATAATTTAATTCTGTGACCATAAGCCACCCACGCAAAAGCACTAGCATTGAATTTCTTTTGGCAGATAGAGATAATGTAGTCTAAGATAAAGCATATTTTTAAAAAAAAATTGCTTTTCCATAAGCTGTCACAACAGATAATCAAAATCTAGGAGATAATTTAGGCTTTTAAGAAGAAACATAAAGTAGATGACATCTTGGGTATTTTATATTTAACTAGCTCCTTCAAGTAAATAGTTTATCCTGGAATCTTCAAAAGGTATATTCGGGATTATTAATTATGAAAGAGTTAATGGGGGCAAATAAAATTTTGCATGGAACAAATAGTCTATGGTTTTAAAAGCATCACACGGGGTACTTGAGCTGGACCTGGGGATACACTGGCCATCTAATCGAGCTTGTGTGAAAACTGAAGATTATTACCTAAACTGAAAACTGAAGGACAAATTCTAGATCCAGTTACATAGTGAATCACCATGGATTTGCCAGAAAGTCAAACTGAAACGGTTAGCTTCTGTGGAACCCAAGCAAATTATGAAATCAATATTTAGAAAAGCCTGTACTTGGGTATTTCTTTCCCTAGCTATTCCAAAACTTTTACCTTACCAGAAGAGATAAATATCAATGCTACTTTTAAATATCTCTGCCTCCACATCCTTCGTACAAGTCTCATTCTTCTAGGAGTTGGAGAAAAAAACAAAATTCCAAAGAAACTAGGATGGTATAAAGGGATTTCTCCATATTTGCCTCCAACTAAACAATGCCAGACAAGACATGCAGAATGTTAAAGTCATTGCACTTCTCCCAAAGTGAGCAGAGTCAAATCCCAGTTTCATACCTCCTAATTCTAGTAGACGTGCTGATTTTATAAACATGACACAAGACACAGAGAAAGGTAGTAAATGATTGCCAAAGGTAAAATAATAAGCAAGAACAACTATGAACATTAAATACTGAAATCCTGATCGTCTGTGTCATTACACTAATAATTCTTATCACATGCTAAACACTTGTGATGTACAGACACAATGCTAAGCACTCCCAGGCATTCTATCATTTGGTATGCCACTACATTTAGGTAGGAAGTGCCAATATTATGCTGTGGAAATTGAGCCATGAAGTATTTACAGGACATGCTCAGGATCAAATAGCAAAAGCAGGATTCAGTCTTTAGTAGTCATTTAGAACTTTTGTTCTTAGCCAATGAGTGAAAAATACCCTTGGGAATATTAAAGTAAGAGCTCCAAATATTTCCTACATCATGGTTATGTACAGAATTTGCATCCTGTAACCAATTTCGGTCACCTTTATTTACTGGTAAATATGACAATAGGTGACTTTTCTCTTCCCTGGAGACAGTCTAACTTCGAATAAGGAAAAAATACAATTGTCTAGAAGGGTTATGAAACCAGCAACATTTTTGACTGGATCTCATAAAGCCCTTCGATTCCATTCCCTGGTCCTCATGAAAGCTAACTCAGTGCCTTTTCTCCAGAGGAATATCTAAAAGAGCAAACCTGGGAGAAGAGAAATCCCCAGGGTTCTGGATGGTACTTTCCTAGAGAAGGAGATTATAGAAAAGTCCCACCCCGATCACCTAATGAAGAAAAATGAAGGAATCCCAACACTAAAAAACAACCTCACACAACAATCTAACCATGAGTTTGCCAGGACCATGGTATCCTCTGAAAAAAAGTTGTCAGAATCTCAGAGAGGAGAGAGATTCCAAAGAGGCATTGAGCCAACATAATTAGCGGTACTCCCAATGGCAGATTGCCTTTGGATTTCTAGTCATGAACTCAGGGGCCAGGAAAGCAGGACGGATCCAGCAATCATCCCCTCTCAATATGTTTGCACCTTGAGACCGGTCCCTGGAGAACACGGGGCTGCCGCCAGCCTCACTCATCACACAGAATTAGTGGGTATGTGAGTGCTAGGGCATGGTGGCTCTGCACAGCCATCACCAAGCAAGATTTATTGCTCTATTTGACAGTCTGTTATTCACTAACTGAGCATGACACATCTGGGATTTAGAATCATCAACTTGACGTCTAACAGGAGAACCAACGTTTGGGAGGAGGATGGGGGGGTAGGAGGGAGAGCAGAGGAAAGCGGCAATTTTCAGAATAGATTTTCCATTTCCCCACTGACCCTGATTGTTGGTCTAGCTTGAGGTCATTGCCAGACTGCGGGGATGAGGCAGATGCACAGAGGGCCTTCGTCTGGGTGATAGAATGAAGCCGCGCATCACTGCAAGGAGAGGCACTTGGGGTCCTTGCAGGGGAGGGACATCTTTCCTGATAGCATCAGGCAAGCCTTTGTCCTTATCCTGTAGGAAAGTTTGTTCCATGAGGGCACAGAAGAGCTCCCCTCCAACCTCTTTCTCCTTCTGCAGGTGAAGCAGAGCCTCACCGCTGGGAGAGAATGAGCATTAGTGCCTGAAGTCATCCTATCAGCTATGGGGCCTCAGCTGGCAAGAGGAGCCCTCAACCCTTTTCAATGCCCTGGTCATACCCCATCAGCAGGATGGGCTGAGTTGGGCTCAGGGACCATATTCAATCCTCTGCAGGAACCCCCTGGCATGAAAATAAAAGTGAAGACAAAAAAAATGAAGACAAAAGTGAAGACAAATTCTTGCTCAATATAAAGCTGAGATTTCGTCCACAGCATTTCTCCAAGCTCCACCTTTGCCATGAAAAAGAGAGTGGGGCTCACTACTGATTGGAGACATAATTTATTTAATCTTCATGGATCCATTGGGAGCCATGGATCAGCGGCCCATGAATAAAAATGGCAAGTTTGCTCAGAGCATTCTAGGCAGTTAAGACAATTTGTTTAGCCTGCTGCTAAACGCTCCAAGGACTTATCTATCCTGGCTGAAAAAAGCATGCACACAGCCCCATTAAAAGCATCTACCCTCTATGCTTATATTCTAGTAAGTAGACATAAGATGAAAGAAAAGTTTTAATGCCTGATTTCTTCCCCCTTTGGCTTCCATATGTTACCCCTTTATTCATTTATTCCCCTTCTATCTTTCTTATCTTTCTTTTTCTCTGTGCTTCTCTATTTCTGTCTCTGTCTCTCCTCCCCTTTCCCATCTTCTTCACTCCACCCCTGCCCTAACCTCTGTCTCAGCAAGTACAGGAGATGAACAAGGCAGTGAGACCACAAGCAGAAACTCTGATTCACATTTCCTCCCAATTTCTTCTGCAAAACTCTAAAATAAAGGAATATCAGCAGCAATGAAGAAGGAGAAATGAAGTTCTAGGGAGAATTGCTACTATGCTGAGTGAATGGAGCTCTGTAGCTCTACCTCAGGAGGCAGCCTTTGAATGTGAACTCTGTTACTCCCACCTCACTCTTGCTTTATTTTTTTTTTGCTTTATTTTTATGCAAAAAAATTTACAGATTCTCTCATTTGATTGGACCACCGATGTTCTGGCTATTTTCACGTATTCGTCAAGAACTTCGACTCTTGGGCGCCTGGGTGGTTCAGTCGTTAAGCGTCTGCCTTCGGCTCAGGTCATGATCCCAGGGTCCTGGGATCGAGCCCCGCATCGGGATCCCTGCGCGGCAGGAAGCCTGCTTCTCCCGCTACCATTCCCTCTGCTTGTGTTCCCTCTCTTGCTGTGTTTCTCTCTATCAAATAAATAAAATCTTTAAAAAAAAAAAAAAAAAGAACTTCGACTCTTTCCATTGTCCTGGATAAATTCAACAGCCATGTAAACAACCCATCTAAAACCAGTTCCCCATTTCCTCTATCTCCACAACTGCAAGGACTCATTCTTCCTTCCCTTCACAGCTACACATCTTGAGTAAGGAATTTATTTGTGCTGTTTCCACAAACCTCCTCCCATTCAGTCCTGAACACAAAACAACCTGGTTTATGCTCCATCACCCTTTCTCCCAATACCTCCATATTTCTAATCTATGAACATTTCTCCAATTGGAAGTCCTCCAACTGGCCCAGCTTAAGCCCCATGCCCATCCCTGGACCACAGCTATGAATTGCATCTGCCCCAAACAGCAGCCTCTCCCTTCTTTTAGATACTTACTTTTCTTCTAGCCATGTGGCTCTGGTGGGCTGCCAATTGGGGGTAGACACAATTATAGTTTGGAAGGACACATCAGACTTGATCAAATAAAGAAGGCAGGAAAGAAAGGGAGGTATAATAGGAAATACAAAATAATAGTAGTAATAGTAATGCTAATAATTATAATTTGACACATCATGTACTAGTTCAAGCACTACACTAAGGTTTTAAACAGATTAACTTGTTTAATCGTCTCACAGCCATGTGAGATAGATGTTACTATCTTTCCCATTATATAGATGAGAAAACCAAGGTGCTGAGAAGTAAAGAATATTTACTGATGTCTCCCAGTTAGTACAAAGCAGAGCTATAAATTGGACCAGGCAAACTGGTCCAAAATGTTCCTTCTTCTAATCACTACACTACACAGCCTCATTATCATTCTATGTATTTCTTGAGAGTCAATAAGAATCCCAAAGTAGTATGCACAGGGAGAAGAAAGATCAAACTGGGTCTTCCTTAACTTGGCCTAAGACTTTTCCAGGTCCACCATCCCTTGTCAGGCACTCAGAATTCCTCTCAAGGACGTGTGAGAATCTTCTAGATGCTGTCAGTGGGGCTGTCTCAAACTGTCGGTCTAGACACAGTGTTTCTACTACTATAGTACCATGACCATGTGGAGGGGCTCTGGTAAGCATACCATCTTGGGCTCTTCAGATCTCCAAAACAGAGGCTCTGTCTTTGCCTCACCATGGTACTTGTCTTGTCTAGAACAGAGTTCATGATTCATGGTTTTCTATCAAGGATTCTAAGTTTTCTATTAAGGATGCTCACCGTGGTCTCAATCTTACTTTCTCACTCTGCCTCTCTCTCTCCTCCAATCCTGCAGATCTCTCATCTCGTCCAGAATAAGAAGACTCACGATCATATCACCTACATGGTTTTAACCTATTATTTATGGCAAAAATTTTGTGTCCTGTCCCTGTAAGTCTTCAGATTTTATGTCTCCAAGTCCTTTTCTCTCATACTTTTATCTCTGCCATGAGTTAGAAAAATTCTCTTTCAAACTAAAAAACTGACAGTTGATGCTTTACTTTCTCTTTCCATTTTGCCACTATATTACCCCAAGACAAGGGAGTAAAAACCACCTTCAATAGTGGTAGGAGGTAGCAATGGGGAGGGTAAGGTTAGTAAGGAAATTCTGAGAAAATCAACACATTAATATTTCAGAATTTATTTCTAATCACAGATGCATCGTTTTACCCATGCCTTACAAGAGGGTAAGAGCTTCCAGACTCATACATTGCAAGGAAAACATTCCAAGCCATGTCTCTCTGAAACTAAAATCTATTTTCTTTCCACAAGTGTACAGCAGTCCAATTTGTTGGATTGATGCCAATAATTACAAAAGGTACCACAAAACTCTGGCTTCTGCCCGGGGACTTGGAAGGAGTCTTTATGTCAATAAATTAATGTTCACATACTTTCCTTCCCTGTTTACCCCCCAAGTTTGAAGTTTCATATAAATAATTACAAAATGTGGTAAAAAATAAGTGGGTATGTAAATCAAGGTGAAAGAAAAATAGATATAGAAAAATAAGATAAGGCCAAGGGTAAGATTATTATATGAACAGAATTTCATTAGCTTCAATGAAGCTGTTAGATCGGGGTTCTCAACTGGGCTGAGACAAGAACAGGTGATGTGCTCATGGTCTTTTTAGCCACCCTTATTGATATGCTGGATCAGATTAAAGTGGACTAAATTCATAATCAGAACTGACAAGGGGCTCATTATAAAGGAATTATGCTTGCAGAAAATTATAAACAATATAGAAGAGACAAGACTTTGGTTGGATTGTAGAAGTATTATTCCATGCAAATTCTCTCAAAGATAGGAGGGAAAGACATTCTAATCGTACCTGAGCAAGATCTTGAGGACAACAGGGGCACCTGCTTCATCTTGTTCTGCATTTGATCATTATTATGTGTGCTCGGTGGGGGAGACATAGGGCTGGTATAACTGCATGAAGCTATTATAAGAGATCGAAGCAGGGACTCCAAACGGGGAGAGCCTGCTGAGGACCCAACCCAAAATGGTGGCCAAGAGAAGCTTAATGAGTCCAAGGGTTGCCTTTCAGAAGTCACATGTTCTTCATGGTTTTGAAGAGTCCATGTAAGAAAGAAATGAACCGGGCGCCTGGGTGGCTCAGTCGTTAAGCGTCTGCCTTCGGCCCAGGTCAGATCCCAGCGTCCTGGGATCGAGCCCCACATCGGGCTCCCTGCTCTGCGGGAAGCCTGCTTCTCCCGCTACCATTCCCTCTGCTTGTGTCCCCTCTCTCGCTGTGTTTCTCGCTGTCAAATAAATAAAATCTTTTAAAAAAAAAAACAAAAAAAAAAAAAAAAGAGAAAGAAATGAACCATCTTGGTAAATAATTTCTTGACCAGATTAACTGCACTGCATTCCTCTCCTGCAGTGCTCTTAAAACAAAATAGTGGGTCAGGGGATTATAGGAACTGAGAAAAGTGGGAAATCTCTGTAATGGAGCAGGAGGCCATTCTTTCAAGTATTACAAATTTACTAATTTTATAGGTGAGTAGTTCCTGGGCCAAGGCCTAGCTGATTTATGTTAAAAAAAAATTTAGAAAATTCTTATTTACACATAAAGGTAAATGATTGAGAACAGTAAAAGTATTAAAACTTTTCTGTCTAGGATAGACATTTTTATCATCCCAAACATTCATGCGATGTGACCACAGTGTCCACCTAAACAGGAAACGAGTTCTACCTAACCCAATGGGGTTTCAGGCACTTTGGAGCATGGGGATTGGTTCCTCAAAAACATGGGAGAGACGCTCAGAAAATCACACGCTGTGCAACTGTGCATCAGTTGAATGAGTAGAGTGAGAGAGAGATTGAAACAGCCTGTGATGTCTCGAGTGGAGCACTAGTTTGCTTCCAAAGGAAATATGGATCTTTTGTTTCTAGGCTGGAAAGTTTTTAAATATAAATCTGACATATACTACCTGAAAAAAATTTTTAATGCCCTCCAAAATTAAAAAGAACAGTGTCGAGATTTTTCAAATTTATTTTTTATTTTTTTGAGAGACAGAGAGTGAGTGAGAGAGAGAGCATGAGCAGGGGGAGAGTCAGAAGCAAACTCCCCAGCTGAGCAGGGAACCTGACGTGGGGCTTGATCCCAGGACCCTGGGATCATGAAGGGAGCCGAGGGCAACTGCTTAACCCACGGAACCACACAGGAACCCCCTAGATATTTTTTTTTAATAAGATTTAAGCATATTTCTGTGTGGTTGTTACTTATGTATTTGTTTTTACTTATCTAAGACTATACTGCATATACCATTTTTTATCTTTCGTTCTCATCTCACATTTTATAAAAGCATTTTTCTACGTCATTTAAGTTTCCCTGGAAACATTTCACTGACTACATAGTATTTTCCCATGTGAATAACGATAATTTATTTAATCATAAAATTTTCCCACTTTTCACTCATATATAAAATACCTTAATGAATATCTCTTATACACACATTTTTTTTAACCTTTTTTTGGTGAGAATGCCTAAGATCTATTCTCTCAAGTATACAATATGGTATTATTAGCCACAGTCACCATGCTCTACATTAAAACCCCAGAACTTACGCATCTTGTAAATATAAGTACGTACCCATCCACCAACATCTCCCCATTTCTGCCCATTCACCAGCACCTGGTAACCACCATCTACTCTCTGTATACAATCAATTTTTTTTTTTAAGATTCTACATAGAAGTGATACCATACGATATTTGTCTTTCTCTGCCGGGCTTATTTCACTTGGCATAATGCCTCCCAGTTTCATCCACGTTATCATAAATAGCAGGATTTCTTTTTATGGCTAAATAATATTCCACTATATATATGTTATATATACAATATCTAGCATTTTCTTTATCCACTCATCTGTTGATGGACACTTAGGTTGTTTCTGTATCTTGGCTATTTTGACTAATACTGTAATGATATGGTAGTGCAAATATTTCTTCAAGATACTGATTTTATTTCCTTTAGATACATAGCCAGAAGTGGCATTATTATATCACATGGTGTTTTATTTTTCATTCTTTTTTAAAGATTTTATTTATTTATTTGGCACAGAGAGAGAGATCAAAAGTAGGCAGAGAGACAGGCAGAGACAAAGGAGGAAGCAGACTCCCTGCTGAGCAGAGAGCCCGATGCGGGGCTCGATCCCAGGACCCTGAGATCATGACCTGAGCCGAAGGCAGAGGCTTTAACTCACTGAGTCACCCAGGCGCCCCTTATTTTTCATTTTTTGAGAAACCTCATTTTTGAGAAAATGCTATTTTCTATAATGGCTTCACCAAATGGCCAAATAGCCAATAGTGCGCAAGAATTCTCTTTTCTCAATATCCTCAGCAATATATCTTCTCTCTTGTCTTTTTGATAACAGACATCCTAACAAGTGTGAGGTAATAGCTCATTATGATTTTGATTGGCATTTCCCTGATATTTAGTGATGTTAGGCACCTTTTCATGTACCTGTTGGCTATTTGTACATCTTCTTTGAAAAGCTGTTTGTTTAGTTCCTCTGCCCATTATATTTCCTTGGCCTTTTAAAATTGAATTATTATTCTTTTTTTTGCTATTGAGTTGTATGAATTTCTTATGTATTTTAGATATAAACTCCTTATCAGATGTATCGTTTACAAATATATTTTTTCCCATTCCATAAGTTGCCTTTTCATTTAATTATTTCTTTTGCTGTGCAGAAAATTGTTTATTTTTGCTTTTGTTGCTTGTACTTTTCCAAAAGAATCATTGTCAAGACTGCTGTCTGGGACCTTTTCCGCTATTTTTTCTTCTAGGAGTTTTATGATTTCAAGTCTTACATTTAAGTCTTTAATCCACTCCAAGTTAATTTTTGTGAATGGTGTACATACACATTTTCTGAAATTTATGATGATTGCCTTAAGTTAGATTCATTAGGGTAGAATAAGTAGACCAATTGAAATGAACTATAAGATTCTTGATTCACATTGCCATCCTGTGCTCTAGATTAAAAGGATGAATCAACTTAATCAATTTTTAAGAAGTCTCTTTTACAAAATGAGCTCCCTAGACCAAAAATTATAGTTCTTCTCTAATGGAATAAGGTACTAGGAGTTGAAAGTGCATAAGTTTAAAAAGTCTGAGATCCTTTCCAGGGTAAGATAATACTAGTGGTTACTTCTCTATAAGTGGATGTCCTCTTTCCCTAGCTGAGAGTGTAAAACCATAAAGACAGAAAATCTTGATCATATACCTTCCCTCCCTGCCTTTATGTTTATTTTTAATTCTGTCTGTGTGTGCATATATTTTATCAATTACGGATATGAGTCATACACCTGTGTCTCCAAATCTCCCAACCTTCACTCAAAGGATTATTTTAGTATGACTCACTTATTTCTTAAACTATAGAAATTGTTCCATTATTTCTCTTATATATATTTTTTCTGTTCTCTTTCTTAAAATGCACACAGGGTAGAACTGATGGATCCATTCTACCCATCTTTCCATATTTCTTTCACATGATCTATTTCTTTGACCTCATGCAGACTATTGGAAAGAACACTTCATCTCAGTTTTGACTCACTAATTCAGCTATTTCTGTTCTGCCCTTTAGTTCCTCTCTTAGCCGTTAATTTTGACTGTCAAATATTTAATTTCTGAAATATCTAGGTGGCTTTTTAAGTATACTAAATATACTCACATCTGCTTTGGGTGTTGTAATCATACTTATTCTGATATCTTGTTTGGTTTGCCTTACTAATTACTAATCATCTGCTGAGCTGGGCACTTCTCTTACCTGGTAGAGGTTTTATTCAAGCCCTTGGTGAACCTTAATTGGATACTCATCTTGATATCCGGTAGTCCTTTCATAAATGCTGTATCTATAAAAGGTATTATCATTTATCTCAGGCAGCCTCCAGTGGTTTGGGTGGAGGGGTTGAGTGTGCTACCACTTGGGCTGTCCCAACAGTTAGTCTTTTCAATGTAGGGGCTTCTTATCATCTTGAGTTTCACCAACAGTCTTGGTCTCTGCCCCCACTTCGTCCCTCTGGCACAGGTATTAAAATCCATTGATCCCACTTGCAGAAGGCATTTCCTTTGCTTCCTTCTTAAAACAAGCAGGGAGGGAAAGAAGGGCCAGTTTTCCCAACTGCCTATATTTAACTCCCAACCAGCCACCTGCGGGTCCCCTTCATCTCCCATACATGCCAAGTCCAAGCTTGGAACCCCCCTAAGGCTGCTCATAACTTGTGGACTAATCTCTCTGTAGCTATTTTCTGGTCTTTGGTTTTCTCCTTAAATCCAATTTTATTTTCTATTTTCCCATTTCTTATGGAGTTTTCAGAATTTCTGATCCACCTGAGACTTCACTTCCTGTTTCCCAGATTTGTTAGATTTTTTTTGAATTTTATTATTTTTGGGGCTTCAGGAGAGAAAAGGAGGCTAGAGCTTGTGCTTAGTTTATGATTTTGATCCAACCACAAAGGATCTTTATTGAACAGTTTGACAAAATGTCATGTTTCTAAGGCTTTTTACAAAAACAGCAAAATGATATTATCTAATAACCTATGTAATATTTCAATAAGGGAGGTGGGTCTTGCAATCACCGTTTTAAATAGGAATCGGAGGTGCAGAGTGATGGCTGTTATAAGGCTCTTAGCAATGATAAAGACCAACATTTATATAAGGTCTTACAGCTGACCCCACAATCCTTTTAGGTAATTTATTATTAGTTACAAAATTGAAAAAACTGAGACCGAGAGGATGTGTAACTTGCACATGACTTCTGAGAGGTAAGTGACACAGCAATGCCTCAGATCAGCTCTTCTGATCCCAATTCTGTGTCCCGCACCCCTAACAGTTCCTTCCTGCATTTAGTACTGTGGCCAAGCTCTGGGCTGCCCACCCAAAGCTCACAGTTCCTTGCTTTGGAGACTCAGTGGGTATCCACAGCAAAAGACAATCAGACGCTTTGCATAAATCCTTTCTTTAAATACACGCCTTACAGGCAGGTGGCTGCATTTGTATTGTCTCACCCACTCCCAATTAATGTCTAGGAAACATCAAGCTTTAAATCTTCCTCTCGCTTCCAGTTGCCTCTAGCCACACTTTGGAGAGATATGATCCCACCAACTTAGCTCCGATTGTGAATGGGCAGAAAACCTCTCCCCAGCTTTTGTACTCATCACAGGCAAACTGTTAAGCTCATTGAAAGGGGAAGTACTTTGTTTCTGAATTCAGTCCATTCAGAGGCCAGTGCAAGAATGTGGCACATGGAGAAAAAACATTGTCCTGCCCTGTCAGTGTGTCTGTCTCCACACTCCCTACCCCTTTATGATGGTGCTGGATTAGATTCTAATATTTTCAATGGTTTTCATAACTTACAGTACTGTGTACAGTGTCATTATGCAATGCACTATTAAAATTATTTAGCATATTTTAGCATAAAAACACTTGGGCTTGCTGTGGAAATTTACACTGATGCTTCTCTGGACAGGACTGTGGTTTCTATATTCTTTACATTACCTGACTTACTTTTATAAATAACTAATAATAAATTACCTAAAAGTTTTTGCCACACATGGGGATGGAGCTTTAAAACACACCAATGCCTGGGTTTCCCTCCCTCTGATAGAGAATTCTTCCAGGGTTTGGCCAGGACATGAGGATTTTTAAAAAGCTGCATAGGTGATTCTAACGTGTAGTCAAGGTTTCTAAAGTAAGTAAGGGTTGTAGGTGGTAAACAAAAAAATACAGTACCTACTCTTTTGAAGAAGACAACTACTAAATAAGTTTAGATAGCTCTAGATAGATGATAGATTAGATAGATGGATAGATGGATAGATAGACAGACAGACAGACAGATAGATAGATAGATAGATAGATAGATAGATAGATAAGTAGGTAATGGATGAATAGCTTTTTTCCCTAATTGTGGTAAATGTCATAGAGGAAAAGAACAGAAAGTTATGAGATAAAATAATAGAGGAGTGTTGGTAATTCACTTTGGATTGGCTTTTATAAGAAAAGGCCTTTATGGGGTGTTGGCATTTTAGTCAGGATGACATAAGACAAGTGCTAATTAGATAAAGAAGAAGAAGGAAAAGTGTCCCAGGTGCCACATAGAATACCCTTTTTTTTTTAAATTTATAGAGGAATATATTTAGGAAAGATATTGACTTCAGTAAGAAGGACCCCAATAGTACATTTATGCAATAAATGTAGAGAAGCATTCTTTGGCTGTGAAACTCTACTTGTATTAAATCTCTGATTTATTATACATCTGATTATCAATGATATTATGAGTAACAGCTTCTTTAGGTGAGGCCGCCATGATAGAATTCTAAAAATGGATATGGTTACATTACACATAATGTAACTTCTTATTTTAAAGATTTATTTATTTACTTTAGAGAGAGAGAGAGAGAGAAGAGCTAGGAGAGGGGAGAGGGAGAAAAGCAGACTCCCCACTGAGCGCAGAGTACGGAGGCCTACACGGGCCTGATCCCATGACCCAGAGATCATGACCTGAGCCAAAATCAAGAGTCAGCTGCTTATCCAGCTGAGCCACCCAGGCACCCCTGTAACTTCTTATTTTTAATAGAGTTAACTCAAACTCTCCTATATTTACATTACCTGCCTTACTTTTACTTTCAAGGAAAAAAAAAAAGATACATCATCTCTTGATGCTCTATTCCAGAAACTCACAGCCCTATATCCATACAAGACTCTAATCCTTATAATCATTTCCCTGAACCAGAGAAACTGAGGCACAAGTGGATGAGAAGTCTAGTCCTGGGATGGGCAAATAAAGAGTTATCCTATCCTATATGTCAGCTTGATTAATAGTAGTGATTCCTTGTAGCATTGTTGAGAAGGATTCTGAGGCACAGTAGGGTGTAAAGTCTCATGATTGATTATTGATGTCTGCCATGAGTGTGAGAGGAAGCACATGTGCTCCATACTTTGTTTCCTTAGATTAGTCTATTATGATTTAATTTGATTCAGGAGCTGAATTCAGATTTCTTTACCATGCTCTCTTCTTAACTATAGATGTGTGTTCTCTAAGGAAAACAAAACAAAAAGGAAACAAACCAAAAAACCCACAAAAGCCACCACACTGCTGTGTGAATATCAGAATCATATATACATGTGGTTGGGAGTATAGGCTGATTCATAGGAAGAGCATTATTTGTGTCTTAACTTTAGCACAAGGGATTTTTATATATCACAAACTCCCTGCTAGAATATCATTTTAAAATAGGCTGTCTTCTGTGTGCGTGCACATGTCCTTGAAGATAAAGGTGGTAAAAGAAGCCCTGATACTCTTTAAAGGATTAATTTTTTATAGTGAATTATTTACTCCTTTTAAGTAATATCAGCATAAGATGGCAGACCAATAATGAATGCTACCAGATATGTCAAAACCCAGGATAACTATTCTAAATTACATTTTAAAATATAACATAAATGTGTCCCATTTCATCAGGATGTTAGATTCATACTGAATAAAGAGGAAAATATGTAATATAATAATTTTAAATATTCCTTCAACATTCTAGTGTATGTCAAGTTTATTTGAATATTTGAGTATAGAACTTTTGTTCTAAGTGTGGCTTAGTATTACAGCAGAGGCTGAAGAGATAAGCAACACTAGGTGTCAAACTCAGAAATGCCTGGAATCCTCCTCGACATACAGCTTTTTAAGGGTGGTTTAACCTCACGATTACAATTTATTTTACCTCAGAATCTCAGTACTGGGTTGTCATTCTTTGTACTTTTTAAAAAATTTTCAGTCAAATGACGAGAATGATAAAATAAGTTTACTTCATAGAGCTACTGTAAAAGAAAAAGAAAAATACTTTAAATCATACTGTAGTACTTTGAAAGCAAATAAGGAAGTAGACTTGGGTCATCTCTAACATCAAAATATAATTACATTACATTAAAAATACTTACCTGATATCGATGCTAACTCCTTTCACATATTTTCACCCCTTATTCCAAATGTGAGGAAAACACCTAGTGTTTTAAAGGTTTTAATTGGTACTTCACAGACTGACCTCCCCGCCCCCCCCCAAGACACTGGCATTGACACCCTGAAGTGGAGAGCACAGCAACCCCACTCTCTTCACCTGATCCAATTTCCACTCAACCACTCAGAGTGCAGCAGAGGAAACAGTTGTCTGGAAAGTAGTTTCAGCTCTTCCTTTGCCTCTCTCTCCCAGAAAAGACAGAAAATGGATATGCAGATGGGTTCAAGAACATCTCCCCAGGCAGGAAAGGATGGAAACCATTTGCATAGAATAGCATCTGGAGTCCCACTGCACTCAAATGCTTCCAGGGGAAAGACAGCTTTCCACATTCATTGAGGTTTCCTAACGAAGGGGAGAAAGGGAACAAGGGAGGAGAGAAAAGGAGCAGGGGACTCCCTTTGTATCTGTGTCCAATATGGTTTCTTTTGATTTTTCATTCTCCATAGTCCAGTGCTCCCTAGGGGTTCTCATCTGTTACCAGGCTCGCTGTACCTGCCGGCCTGTGTGAAAGTGGCTCAGCTGCCGCCCTGGCTGAGGCTAACACATCACATCTATCTCCCTGGCATCCACTGAGCTCTCGGGCACAAGGATCAAGCCCCACACGGAGCACAAAGGCAGGTCTGTATAAAAAGAGTCGACCTTCTTTATTGTCCATTGCTCTTTGTGTGGATGCTGGGGGTCAGCGCTCCCTCCACATTCCTGCCTAAACCATGAGAGAGAGAGAGAGAGAGAGAGAGTGAGTGAATAAGTACAGTAAGCGCTCCCTGGATTTTCATTTGGGTGAAAACATAGGATTATTTACGAAGTCACCATTTCCCCCACCATTCCTTCCCAACGGAAAACCTGGGACATCAATAGAACTGACATTTAAAAACATTTTTTTATTATTAACATATAATGTATTTTTTGTTTCAGGGGTACAGGTCTGTGATTCATCAGTCTTACACAGTGAACTGACATTTTTTGATACCAGTTTTTCTATTTGGAGACCAGGTAGAATATTTGGAATTGTGGTGGAAGGAATCAATGATAGAGAAGTAGAGTTTGTTTCGGATTTAAACCAGAATCCACTGACCTCAGAAAAGAAGACATTAAGTGTCTTATTATCATCTTATTCACCATCATTGTCCCCCTCATGATTTAAAAATCTATTTTGGAAAGCACATGATTGTTGACTAAAGGTCAGAGGGGAGATACAGGAGATAGGGCTTTCTTAGTAGGTCAAAATGATCTTAATCAATGATAAAGAAGGAGTCGAGGTAATTAAAAACCAGGTGGGGAACATTTTAAAGTTTGAGGGTATAATTTTTATTCAATAAAAGCAAGAAAAATTTCAATAAAGGGCACTGAATAAACATTGGGGGTTTAAATCCAGATGTGAAACTTATTCTTAAATCTCTCATAGTATCTTCTCTGCTCTGCTTTCTGTCAAGAGTTTGGTTATTAAAGACCATTATGGCCCACAGATCCTGATCTTTGATCTTACGCTTGAGAGCAAACCCTTCTCTTTTCTTCCCCCAGAATGTTGTCTTATGGTTTAAAGAAGAAAATTTTCTGTACTTAAAATCTCTTCTTTCCTGAACCTGTGGAAAGCATTTGTGAAAAGTATTATACTTTGTGAAAAGTATTTGCCACTTCAGACTCAGAAACGGTAAAATACTGCGTCAGTCTACATTATCTACATTACATATGCTACTGACTCATTTGCATTTTTTCCCCAATTAAAAAATATCAAATTTCAATCCCAGGAAACCACCATTTATCATTATACCCTGATGTGTATTTTGGCCACAAGTCATAGAGGCCAACATTTTCTCCTTGCGCATTAATACTTTCCTAAATATTTCGCCCCCACACCTATTTCCTGTCTGCCTCACACCCCTATCATGCTTTCCCTGAGAAGACTCAGAAAATGGGCAATCCAAAAGAAAAAAAAAAAGCAAAAGCACTGCTGTTCCATTCGTTCCGCCCTGCCCCCATAAAAAGCTAATATTTTCAGGTTGACTGAAAGTTTAACTTTGTTATTTTTTTTTTATTTTTCAAGAAAATCCAGCGTGACGTGGCACGTGTTAGTGCCCTCTTCCTTAACAAATTACATGTTTTTTTGACCTAAGCTAAAAGCTGTGCAAATCTCCCTTGTCTGTGTTTTCATTGTGTATAGATTTCCCTGGTACTGCCTCAGTCGTGTCCGTGGTGGAGCAGTGAAACCCAGCCTCCGGTTTTCTGCCTGGGACTCCTCTTTGTCCCTCAAAACTCCAGAAGAGGCACCATCCCCCCAGAACGAGCTCTTTTCTGAGGGTGCGACTCCCTGGCTATGCTGCTGGTTATCGAAAAGCAGAGATGGCTCGGGCTTTAGGTAACTCTGTGTCCTTGCAGAAATAGTTACCAGGGAGTCCACCAGCATCTTATTTTTAGAAGGAGCTCATCTTTTTCAGTGGTTAAAAGAATCAGCAGGGTTTAAGAGAATCAGCAGGGTTTTTAAGAGTTTAAGCAATTTCTTAAGGGTTAAAAAAAAAAAACCCAAAAGACACAAAACCTAGCTCTCTTTTATTCTGAAGAGCTTTTTAATGTTACACAGGGTTCTTTCCCAGATCCCAACATACTTGACGGCAGAACCTGTTACCAGATGCTAACGGGAGTCCTCTCTTGTGGGAATCGCTCCTTTAAAACTTTCAGGCAAACATTGCCTTCTGGGGAAAAAAATAATTTTGGGTAAGGCTTCAGAAAAATGGATCAGAGAAGTTCTGAGGGCGCCTCTGCTTATTTGTCACTAAACAAGCCAATCCTTTCTTTCTCTGCAGACTCCCCTGGACTGGCCCAAGCTTTGCGCTGGGGAATGAACGTTGCACTGGTCATGCCTGGGGATAGGTCCTTTCAGCCCAGCTCTCTTTTCCCCCTAATGTGCCATTTCATTTTCAAAAGGGAGATATCCTAGAGCTATAAATCTCCTCTCTTTCTTTGCCTGCTCGCAGCCCCTGCTCTTCTGCGGGGCTACCTCTCGGAAGTCATTCACACTGGGATGGGAGAGGTCAGCCTGACGCACAGTTCCTGGCAGGTGGTCCAACACGGGAGCTCAGGGCCCCGTGCAGAACGGGCGGTCCCAAGGTGCTCTAAAGGCTCTCTCTGGAAATAATGGTCGTGCGTCTTTGTCTGCATCTCTAGGGCCGTCTATGACAGGCTTTGGTTCATGACAGATTGCTGTCCAGACACTGACCCCGTTGTATCTCCCGTCAGCCTGCTTTCCAATCACAATATATAGCAACTTGACATCCTTCCAGAAAATAAACTCTTTTTTACTTTCGGAGGAAAAAATAAATAAAAATTCATTGCTGGAAGTAGCCATAGAGAGGATCCTTTAGGAAAAACCACGGAGAATGGAGAAGGGAAACAGATATTAAAATATAAGAATATAGACAGTCGTGACTAATATCACTGGCTTTTCTCTCTGTTTGATCTGCATGTTACTTAGATCCCATTTCTGCTTTGCCTTTCCATTTCCTTCTTAGTCTAAGTTGAATAACTTAGCATATCATTTATCTTCAGTTTCTTCCAATAATCTTTTTCCTTCTGATTCCTCTACTTTGGACTTTTTTCCTTCTTTCTTTTCTTCCTTCCTTCCTTCCTTCCTTCCTTCCTTCCTTCCTTCCTTCCTTCCTTCCTTCCTTCCTTCCTTCCTTCCTTCCTTCCTTCCTTTCTTTCTTTCTTTCTTTCTTTCTTTCTTTCTTTCTTTCTTTCTTTCTTTCTTTCTCTTCTTCTCCTTTCTTTTCTCCTTCTCCTTCTTCTTCTTCTTCTCCTTGTCGGTTTTCCTTCATTTTCCTTTTACACACATCTGTATGTAAGACCTATGCCAAGCCCGTGGTGTATAAAAACATAAACATGTTGATTGCTCCTTCCTTTGCCCCATTTCTACTCCTGGTATAGTATAACACTTATGCCAGTCATTGACCAGATTTGATGATGTTTGATTTGTCTTTATGTCTGAATTACTAATATGGTGACCAGTGGTACTTGCAACTCTACTAGTATTTTTTGAATGAATGGATGAGAGCTTTTATAAAGAATAGATTATAATTTCTTGTTAGCTCACCAATTCTCCAGAGTAGTGTTTCTCATCTCAGCCCTATTGAGATTTTGGGTCTGATATTGTTTTGTCATGGGAGCAGGGGAGCATTTTGTGCATGGTAGGACATTTAGCAACACCCCTGCCCTCTACCCACTAGATGCTAGTAGGTCCTCCCCACCCAACTATGACAATTAAAAACATCTCCAGACACTGCCAGATGTTTTTTGGAGCAAAATTACCGTCCCACCCCCGTTAAGAACTACCACTCTTATTCAGCATCATTCAGTAGAACTTCCTGAGATGATGGAAATGGCTATTAAGCTCTGAAACGTGGCTAGTTTTAACTGAGATATGCTGTACGTATAAAATTTACACCAGATTTTGATAATTTCATTTAAAAAATGTAAAATATAGCTTTAGTAATATTTAATATTGATTACATGTTTAAATGATATTTGCATACATTAACTTAGATATAATAAATTATCCAATTTACTTTCATCTGCCTCATTTTACTTTTTTGGCTTACATTATAGGGCTTGCATTTGTTGCTATTTTTATTTCTATTTCTATTGAAAAGCTCTGCTTTAGATAGTCACTGCTTGATTTTTGTTCTTTTCTCTATTGATTTTCTCCTTACAGACATTCTTCTTACCTGCTACCCAAAAATGCTACTGTTGCTATTTTCTATACCAAGATTTTTTTTTGCATTTCAATGTCCAGTTTATTTTCTGTGTGACCTTGAAGAAGTTTCTCTGTCTAAAACCCTTCCTTTGAGTGTCAAATCAATGATTTGTGCTCAATGATTTTGCTTTATTTATTTTTTTTACAGATTTTATTTCTTTATTTGACAGAGAGAAGAGAGAGAGAGAACACAAGTAGGCAGAGTGACAGACAGAGGGAGAAGGAGAAGCAGGCTCTCTAGGTTTAGCAGGGAGCCTGACAGGGGTCTTAATCCCAGGACCCTGGGATCATGACTTGAACTGAAGGCAGCCACTTAACCGACTGAGCCACCCAGCTTCCCCTCTGCTCAATGATTTTAAAAATCTGAAATCCACTGTCTAGGGTCATCTGGGTGGCTCAGTTCGTTGAACATCTGACTCTTGATTTTGGCTCAGTTCATGATCTCAGGGTCCTGGGATCAAGTCCTGTGACAAGCTCTGCTACCAGCAGGGAGTCTGTTTGAGATTCTCTCTCTCCATCTCCCTCTGCCCCTCCCTGCCTCATGCTCTAAAGAAATAAATAAAATAAAATCCAAATCTAGCTCCAAAAATGGATTGCATAAGCTGTGTTTAGTCAAGCATAGCAACTGAATACCAGTAGTTCTCTGTTCTCTGAGGAAGAACAGCTTAGGGTCCCTCAGGAAAGCAACTACCGTTCCAGTGCAAGGTCAGAGCTTTGCACTCAGCTCACCAAGGGAACTCCTTAAAGTATGTCCTAGAGAATGCTGGCTTGAGGCAGGCCAGTAGGAATTCCTAAGGAGAAAGGAATTCCATAGTCAAATGAGAGAGAGACATTCTGGGTTAGATGAAATGAGAGAAGTCTGCTTAACTACAGTTCTTTTCAAAAACTTCAATACACTAAAATGTACTACGATTCAAAGGAGGTGGATAGAATGCAACGTTTTTCATATGTCTTTATTCATGGAACTTGTATACTGTGTTGGATTTATTCTGACAATAATGAGAATCCACCAGCGCCATGAGTGACATGAGCGATTGACATGTTAGAGAACTTGTCTTTGGGTACTGTAGACATCAGATGAGAAGTACAAGAGGGGAGGTCAGGGGGAGGCCCAAAGTGAAAGGCATAGGAGGAGGCTATTCTTTTTGTGTGGATGGGATTTTGAGGACCAGAAAAGAATGATTTGAAAGGTGTTTACAAAATTCAATGAACATGATTTAGTGAGTCCAGACAAGCCCAGTTTCTGGCTTGGTAACTCAATGGTAATGATGGTCCCACCAAGAACTTAATAGCCCAGTAAGGGAGACAGACTTGTAAGTAAGTGATTACAGTACAATATCATGCCCCCAAATTAGAAGTAGACACAAGGCAGTACACAGGCAGAAGCCGTAGCTTATACATATACATTTAGACAAACAACAAAAAAATAGGTGCAAGATTCATGATCTTTCCAAAAATAGCAATATTTACAAATATTCCTACCTGTCCCTATTTTTAAAAAATGTTTGGATCAGGAATCGAGATTCAATTTTGCATTTAAAAATAAAGAATGTTGGGGGGGTGGAGAGTTCCATAGAATTATAAGAAGACATATTTATTGAAAAACGGAAAGCAAATGCAGACTGACATCTCAATGAAGGCAATGATTTTTTCTGTCTTGTTTGCCCTATATCCTTAGTTCCTAGCTAAATGGCCTGGTATATAAATATTTGTTGAACAATCTGAATTCCAAAGCATTCTCTATATATCCCTGAAAACTAAACTTAATATTAAGAAATGGTATGATATGATGATTTCATTTAACCAAAAACACTGTTTTTTGCAGTAGCAATGGGAGTTCTTCTTTTTTGGAAATTATTTCTTATCTCAGATGTGTTGAATATTCCAAACAACATTTGCTGTTATTAGGAAAAAGCTCTTCTACTTTTGAGGGTGGCAGCAAGCTGACTTGGCCTGAGTGGTCTTGGGGGAGTCCTTCAGGGGATGACGGAGGGCCCATAGCTGCATTCAGTTTCCTAATGCTGCAGCCTCAATATAGCTCCCGCTCTTCCATAATTCCATTCTGAATCCTGTTGAGAGAACAATCAGTTTTAAGAGAATATCCTAGTACTTAGTTCACAAACAAAGAGAATTGGAAGTAATCTGTGTCTTGCAAACTAAGGAAAGTAAATATTGGGAAATTTAGGCCAACGCTTAATTTATTTTGGTATTCTATTGATTATTAACCAATGGGTATTCCTAAAACATATCAGATTTCCAGTAGTATGAGTTCTGTTTTTACCAGATATCTATAAATTATTAGAAGAATCTGACTTGTTTTACCTTTGGCATATTAACCCCCTCACTCTCAGCTGTGTCAATCTCTATGAAATAATATTAAGCTCCTTGCTCCCAAAGTGTGGTCGGTCCATGGACCAATAGCATCAGCATCATCAGGCCATGTCTTAGAAATGCTGAATCTCTAGCCCCACCCCCACCAACTGAATCAAAAGTACCCAGGAAATTCATATACACATGTAAAGTCACTGATCTAGACAATTCTTGACTGGTAATGTTAATAGGAATGAAAATAGGGAAGACAAAATGTTTAATTTTATGCATACTTGTTTTTATTAAGATACAATTGATATAGAACATATTAGTTTCAGGGGAACAGCATACTGATTCAATATTTGTATATATTGCAAAATGCTCACCACAATCAGTGTAGTTAATTTCCATCACCATTCAGGATTACAATTTGTTTTCTTGTGATGAGAATTTTAAAGATTGACTGTCTTAACAACTTTCAAATATACAATACCTTATTATTAACAATATTTACTATATTGTATATTACATCCCCACGATTTATTTATTTTATAACTGGAAGTTTGTATGTTTTCTTTTCTTTTCTTTTTTTTTTTTTATAGGCTCCATCCATGCCCAATGTGGGCTTAAACACAGGATCCCGAGATCAAGAGTTGCATGCTCTGTTGATTGAGTCAGCCAGGCATCCCAGGAAGTTTGTACCTTTTGACCAGGTATGTAGACATATATCTTGACTTCCTCTTTGTCAATACTTTCAAGAATTGCTAAGTTGCTATCCACTGTGGCTGGCTTTTTAGCTTCATTTTGCTTACTCACTAGTAACAAAACAGTAGAATTTCTCAAAAAAAAGAAATGAACCCCTCATAAATCACATGGATAGATTGAACATCTCAGGATGCAATGGCCTGGTATCTTAACCAAATCTCCTGAATGAAAAAGAGGCCAACCTTAGCAGCTCTGGAAGGTAGCACAAGGACGGCCCTCAAGGTGGCAGGTGCAGAGGCCCCAGTGAGGAATTTCAGCCGAGGAGTGGGTCTGGTACATTGAGAAGATGGGCTCTCTACTTCCTATTCTCTGAATATAGAAAGATGTGGCATTTTCAGTAAAAAAAAAAAGTGGTGCAATTTCAGAGAAAAGGGATATTTTTTAAAACTATAACCAGTTTTGGAAATCAACTCAAAAAATGTTATCTCAACCAGCATTACGTCATTTGTCTGAAAAGGTAGGGAAAGGCACTTAGAGGGGCCATTTCTGCATAAACAAGTGATGGGCCAAATCTGGAGATGACATTTCCTTGTCTAAGTTCGAGACCCCAAGTCAGAGGGTGATTTACACGTCAGTTGCAGCATGTTGGTCAATGTTCCAGGCTGTCAGCTCGGCCCCGCCCTGCTCTTCTTGAACAAGCACCATCAGAGCTCCAGCTACACGGGGCTTTGAAAGGTTAGTCAAAGACCACATTGTGTTCCTCGAGCTGCAGGAGCAGCTGCACTAATTTGGATTGTGACTTGGCTTGTCTTCCCCCCACTCTTCCTGAGGTCTGAGCTGGGTTTGTGTCAATCAGTGGTGTCACATCATTCATGTATTGAAGGATGGTGGCCCTGCCAATCCTTGAAGTCACTTTTAGGATCACCTTAGTATGATGTCTGGGACAGTGTTATACAGTTCTGCTCTCTCCATGCCACTAACAGTCCCCCTTGCGTGTTTTTGTCGACTTCTGGAAGGCATGTGTCATACCTGGTGCATTTAATTTGAATACGAGTTGTGGAAGTGGAAGGAACATTCGAGTTGGAGCTAGGAAGCCTGGCTTGGCTACTTCTTTGGTGCCTCAGTTTACTCACCTACAAAATCACCATATTATGTATCTCATTGTAAAAATAAGACATGTAAGATAATTTTGTAAACCATCGAGAAGTATTGTACCAAGTAAGAGGGTGCCACATCTGAACCACAGATCAAGTGCAGCATAATCAACAATTCATGTTAGAGGATGTAGGTCACAATCAGACGTTTTAAATTCAAACATTATCTGAAAAAGCCAGAACTATCAAGGATCATTACAATCAGGGATTATTATATAGTAATTTTTAGTAATGGCTTTAGCAGCAAACATTCATTAGGTTTCCACTAAGTATGAATGGTTACCGGTTAACTGTTACCATAACTGTAATTGTCAAATAAAACTCTAACAGAAATATTGTTTGAGCTAATGAGGCACGTGAGCAAGTAAACAAAGCATGGCTTGCTTTCTTTCTTTCTTTCTTTCTTTCTTTCTTTCTTTCTTTCTTTCTTTCTTTCTTTCTTTTTAAGATTTTGTTTATTTATTTGACAGAAAGATAGCATAAGCAGGGGGAGCAGCAGGCAGAGGGAGAGTCAGGCTCTTTGAGGAGCAGGGAGCCCAATGCAGGGCTTGACGAGGGGCTGAATCCTGGACATGGGATCATGACCTGAGCCGAAGGCAGATGTTTAATCGACTGAGCCACCCAGACATCCCTATGGCTTTTTTAATAGGTAATGGCTGAAACAAGTCATCACTGAGATAAAGCTCCACCTGACAAAAGCACTCTCTCTCCCCTTTTCTCCTTTATGTGGGAACTTTCCCCATTCTCTTGGCTTTATAAGATGACAGGAGGCCACATCAGTCCATAAAATCTCTGTTCTTACTCTCCTTTCTTTTCCTCTTGAGTATTGATTACTTTGTGGAGGGGTGTCTTTTTTTCTTCTGATTCTTGCCTTACTAATTTTTCTCCCTAAATGTTCTGCTTTTATGAATCTCACCCCAACTCTGGTCTCTGCCACATCAAGAGAACTTTCCCAACATCTCCTATCTCATTAGGAAATCATATAAAGGAAGATTCCTGCTTATTGTCTCAGACTTTCCTTCTGAACCTTTAAAGGCAACTTGGAATAGTTTGCTTTTTAAAGGAGTGTCGGGTTAAAAGAAGAAAGTAGATCTTTTTAAACACGTGTCAGGATAGAGATATAAGGAAGAAAAATAAGAGCGTTATTTCCTCCAATAAATCAAAATGCTACTAGCAGGAGTGTTTTGTGAATCACAGAAGGTATTTTTAATTCCTTAGAAGAAAGACATGGGGCGAGGGATGTTATGGCCCAGGATAATTAGTCTGTGACACAAACTGCATTCAAATTCTTGATGGCGTGTGTTAGCTGGAATTGATAAGGACAAACCTGTGAGCTCAAACATGGGGAAGAGTCTAGAAATACTCATTGCGTCCTCATGACTTTACCTGGCATATTATTCTATGAAAAGCCTCAAGTATCCCAACTTTTCCCACCCTTCATAACTTCAGTGTGAATGTAGACCTGAGACCCCTTCGATCCAGGTCTGCTTTATGCTGTGCACCCCGGGGGGACCTTAGCCACCAACTCTGTTGGGTCCCACCTCGGTGGACTCAGTGGGCCAAAGCTCCTGCTTGCTACGTAAGACCTGCTCAGTAGCTGTCTGGTTATTCAGAGTCTCATTCCCTTGGGGTCCTCAGTGTTTCCTAAAGCTTACTAAGCAATCAGCCAATCTGTCTTCTTACAATGTGAATAGATCTTTTCCTTTTTTTTTTTTTAATAAAATTTGCTAAGAACAATGGCATTTGCCTCTTTTTGGTCAGAGAGGGAAAGAACCGGAGTCTTGCCAGAAAGATGGAGAATGTAATGACTTTCAGCTCTGTGCAGCCCAGGAAAGGAAACTGTGATCTCCCCACACTAGCTGGAGAATTCTGCTCCTTCTGAATCAACTGCGTGATCATATTCTTGATCTTGTATGATCTTGATCACACTACTAGAAGGTAGTGTGTCCTCTTTCTACTTTGAGCCAATAATTATGTAGTTCCTCCTTTCATTTAAGATCACTGTTGCAGAATACATCAATCGCAGTTACTCACAGTGTAAGTGACCAACCTTAAGAAAAATTAATTTAAAAATCAATTGTGTATTTGTATATTTATGGTTTAAATCTCATGAAAACTGGAAATATATGCATGAAACAGTAGTGTCCCAAACCAAAACAGCACCAGCCTCAAAGGAAACTGGACGGGAGGTAGAACAGATGAAAATCAGAAAACAGGCCTAAGAAATTTAATGCTAATACGTGCCATTGTTGAACAAATAACTGTATAGTCTGTGGTTCATACTTTCTTGTCTCTAATCTTCAAAGCAACTCAGCAAGAAGTATGAGGTCCCATTTTTTCAGATAGTGAAACTAAGTCCTAAAAGGTGGAGAAACTGACCCAGGTCACTTAGTTTTTCCTTTCTCTCTGACCCCAAAGCCCATGTTCTTCCCATTATCACAGCTACACGACTGGTCTCAACTATTTCCTCCTTGGTGGGCTTCCAAAATTAAATGATGTTGGAGAATCAAAGGCAATTCCACAGTTTGTCAAATAAGCGGTAGAAGGCATTTTAAAGTGAAGGAAATACTAGGTTACATTGGAAAACATGAATAAAGCAGATGCAAATTTGATAGTAACCTGAATTCAAGACAAAAGGCAAGGAACAGGTTCTTAAATTATTTTCAAGATTCTGCTTTTGAGGTGAAGGAGATAGAAATTTTAGTCATTCGGGGTGTCTGGGTGGCTCAGTGAGTTAAGCCTCTGCCTTTGGCTCATATCATGATCTCAGGGTCCTGGAATCAAGCCCAACATCAGGCTCTCTGCTCAGCAGGGAGCCTGCTTCCTCCCCCGCCCACACCTGCCTCTCTGCCTACTTGTGATCTCTCTCTCTCTGTCAAATAAATAAATAAAATCTTAAAAAAAAGAAAGAAATTTTAGTCATTCAACAAATTGTTATTTTTCTTCTTCTCCCAAAATTTACAAATCAACCATCTTACAAAATCTAAATATTCATAAATTTTAGCATTTCTAATACAATTAAGGAGAGTTTCATGCACTGTTTCAACCACAACCACTGTATGTGGTTCCTGAAATTTGGAGCATTAATTATCATTTTTTATTTTATTCATAAACAGATAAATTATATCTACTGAAAATATATAAACTGCCTCCTTTTACAGGGAAATTATTCTTTCTGCTTATTAAAGAGCATTTAAAATTTTTAACGGACTACAAATTAATTCAAAGCTGATCTATAAAAACATGAAATCTCATGGAATATTTTCTTCACCTCAAACAAAACCCATTTCCACGCAAACCTCCATGGAGAGTGAGTTCCTGATCTATTTCTCTGACGCTTAAAACATTCTGTGTATAAGGCCATTACCTGGGGCTCTTTCTGGATGTGGTGCACAGGCCAAGTGTCCATATTGGAACTGCCAATTCTTCGGCCCACTTCACTACTATTGGGCTACAACTCTTAATCAAAGTCACTTCAAAGACCCCAAACAGATTGATTCACATGTGAATGCAACCCAAACTGTCTTCCAAAGGAGGAGGGATTCTAGCCTTATGTTCCTTTGAACCTACTGTTGCTCATTTACTAGTATTTACTTTGCATGGCCTATGGTTGAACCATGGAAATTGGAAAACAAACTCCTATTCAGCAAGTCATGTCAAAGGTGACTGCGGAGCCAGAGAGTTGACTGTGGGACAGACATTCTTTCTGATCTGGAGGCCTCTTCTGCGGCACTGCTGTCTCCACAGTTACATACCTGTCCGTGGAAGCCTTTCGTTGATCTTGTCTATGTGGGAAGTCCTAGACGATGCCATCAATCTGAGAGATGAGAGAGATGCCCATGTGACACTCCAACAATGGTTGCGGGGGAGGGGAAGAAGAGAAAGAAAGAAAAAAAATTAGCCGATCCTGAACAAAGTTCTTTTGAACTGTACCCTGGTCATAGAGAAGATCCCATAGGCACTTCTGTTCGGGAACATACTTTGTACTCTGCCAAACACACGGTAAGGCAAGCATTTCCACTTGAGAACAGAAGATGGGTACTGTCCAACGACTCAAGGAAGAGACAGGAAACAATCAGATTCCTGAATTTTCTTCTGGGGGGAAATCAGATTCCCTTAGAATAACGCAGCTGCACCACGCATCACTGCTTACCGGTCCTTGATGAGGACCATATTTCCTGCTACTTCTTCTTACAGCCGAGTCTGTAGAGGGGTAGCCGGTGTGTTGTGTTTGAATGACTTGGGGGTTCTGTGGCCCCCAAATGAGGGTTGCTGCTATTTTTACTAGTCTGGATGACACACTGAAAGATGTTAAAATTTCATTTTTTTTGAGCTACATTCAAATACATTTTAGAGTTCTTTTGATGTAAGAAATTCACCAATCCAGATTGAATACGTCTTTTTGTACCTGGAAAAAAAATACTTTGCATATACATTTTTTACTCTGTGAGGTTGTATGTTTCAATCATGAGATTGCACGTGAAAGTGTCCAGGAAGATCTAACATGCTTCGCAGCCTCCCGGCCATCATCATCGGCACCACCGTCTTCAGCCCTAACAAGATCCTTTGGAAGCCTAGCTGATGGCTGTGTCTATGATGGAAGCCAAGTCCTGTGCATGTCGCTTGAATTGAGATGAAGGTGAAGCTTTTCTTATGGGAAGGTCCTTGATGAAGAGCTTTGCTGCCAAGCTTAGAGTCCTCCAGCCCCTGACCCTTAGAGCAAGGTGCAAAGTCCATCTGTCTGCACAGACTTTTACTCCATGGGGGTTAATTTGAGTAGAAGTTTCTTGGACATGATATGGAGGAGATGTGTGTGTGAATAGTAGAGTTTATTTAGTACCGATTTTTTTTTTCGGTCCGACATTATAATTCACAAATATAACTTATAAAATTTATAAATGCCTACAAAAGTAGACCAACGTATTCATTTAAAGCATCACAGGATATTATTTACAAGTCTAATTGAATCAATTCTGTTCAGTGAAAGGATACAATTTTAAATATAGACTGAAAATAAAAATTTGATTTCATTGTGACAGGAATAGTGCACTGTGTTTTAAACAATTGTTTTAATCATCATTCAGATCTCAATATAGCTGAAATAAGAGCAGATGAAGAGATAAAAATAGCATCAAGAGGTCCTACGGAGAATTCAGCATCAACTACAGTGGTCTTATGTGTCTTCTGTAGTCTCCGCCCTTGGAGTTTTGCTATTGCAGAAGTCACTGAAGTCATCTGCAAGGTTATTTTCCATGCACACCATGTCCTTCCACTTATATTCCACACTTCCTACTAAGACCACAAAATGCTTCACACCACGATCTCATTCGCCTGGTTTATGTCACTCTGGAGTGGCATGTGGATGTATGTATTTCCTCGAATGTCCTCCTTGGGCCAAGAGTGAGAGATACTAAGTTTAAAGTATTCCCTTGTTATCATAATTTTAGCTAAAAATTTAAGCGGTAGTGACTATATACATTTTAACAGGATTTGTGGGAAAATCTAACCGAGAACCCAACTTCCCTGTCAGCCTAAATTTTAACTCCCTAGATGATATCCGCTCATGAACATGTATGTACCTGTGTGGGGTAGGACTCTTGCTTGTGCCGGAGATTGTGGGGGCTGGGGAGTGCAGAGACTCAGGGGGAGGAAGACGGCAGCAACATGGTGGCCAGGTATGAGCCCCGCAACCCTCCTCTTCCCCAGTATCATTGTCAGAGTTGCTGGGACCCTTTGGTCTGCATGTGTTGGTTGTAAGCCCGCTGCCTGCCAGCAGTCCTCTTGTTCCCTGGTCCTCCTTCCTTTCTCTGCCACTGGCAGCCCGGTGTCCAGGACGGGGGACCCGATAGCTCCCACTCCCACCCCACCAGAAATATGGACTAACCCCTATAACATGCACACATCAAACTACTGAAGCAAACTTTGTTAAGCCAACCTTTTAACAATTATTTAGATATTTAATCTTGGATATTGCAGATAATTCAGTTGAAAATAGAATACCTCATTTTCCCACAATTAAAGAATTTACTGATGGAGAAAAAGTTCTTGTCCATGGAAATGCAGGGATTGAAGAGCTTTGAGTGCTTACTCTGTTATTACATACATTACAGAAACATTTGGAATTAAGTACAGAGATGCATTTGCTTATGTTCCAGAAAGATTTTGTATTAATCCTAATGCTGGATTTGTCCATCAACTTTAAGAATATGAAGCCATCTACCTAGCAAAATTAGCAAAACAGAGGATATCAGCACTCCGGATAGAAAAGCCACTATCTGTTCATTCTGGACCCATAGGGAGTTTATAGAGAACACATGAAGAAGAGGATTTTGGAAACATGCAAGTGGGGACTGCACAGAATGGCCGACTCAGCAGCAACATTATAGAGGATGTGAATCTCTATTTGGGAAGGAGAAAATATTAGAGACAATAATAATGTAAAATGGTAAAAACGAAACAAAAAATGCAAAAAAGAAAATATTTGATTGGCATGTCCACTCGGCCAGTATTACTCCAAGCGCTTGACGTGCCTTGCTTCATTTAAATCTCACAAGTACCCTTTGGGAAGGGTACTACTGTTTTCTCCACCTCTGGGATCACTCCAGAGCCTGCATTATTAATCCCCGGGCCCTGCTGCTTCTTTGGTACAACTTGCACCCGCTGGCAGTCCACTAGACTGGGTGGAACCCAGCACCCAGTACCTTAGGGACATGCTGAATTAGCCGATACCATTTTTCAAAGGAATAGCTTGGGATATGGCTAGACACCAACTAATGTCTGACCAAATGTGAAATAACCAAGTTAACATTTGTCAAAAACAAGCCAGTTTGGATGTACAGAGATCACTGGTTATGTGCACAAGAGTCATTTGTATACAAAGGGAGGCTTATTTGAACTTAAAACATTCTGTCCTCTAGTAGAACAGGTTGGCTATTTTCTTTGAAATCAGGATCACGGCATGAATTTGTCTCTGAAATCTACACTGCCCAGAGGTCAGGTCTCTCTATCGGAACTGTGACGAGCTCTCGACTGGGTGTTGGAACAGTGGTGAGGTCCCAGTGTATCTGCCTCTCAGTCCGAGTCCTGAGTTCTGAGTATCTCAGTTTGAGCTCTGAGTGTGGCTGTCTTCCCCTGGTGATATGCTCATCTCTGAGTGAATCAGACTGAAGGCTCAGATTTCTCTCCCCCAAAGCCTTATGACATTGTGTGTGATAGAATCCAAGTCGGCCCCTGCCAGCAACAGGTGCAGCGTGGGGAAGAGGACCGTTCCACAGATAACAGGCATGCATATGTCTGGTGGATTTAATTAGACACAGGGCCCATTAACAATTTCTGCAGATGTTCACATCAAATCAGCTGAGCTAATTTTCTCACACTCTTCAGTTTGGCCTATTTTCCCCTTTCCCAAGTGTATCTACTCTCACCTTAATCTTATGATGCCTACATGCAAGCAAACTTCCTTCTGCTCCTGGAATCCAGATATTCGATTTACTGCGTGATGTTGAAATGATATAATTGCTGGTTGGTGTTTTGTCTTTGCTCTGAAACATATATTATTCATGGTTAAGGGCTCTTTCTGGAGGTTATTTCTAGGGAAATAGTGGCTGTGTCAAGCTAGGAGCGAAATACGGTTCTGTCACAGAGAACATGCCCCGTGGTGTCTGAGGCACACTGGCCCACCCAATCCAATAATTAAAAAGAACTAATATTGGCTGCATTTAACTCTCCTGCAGAAGCACTTTGTGAAATTAAGTACTCGCGGTCTCAGAAAGCAAATGCTTTTTCTAAAGAATGCAATTTATTCCCAAAGGGGATCTTAGAGCATGTCTTCATAGCTACATATGCTGGATTTAAAAACAAGCATATTGTGGGTGTCTGGGTGGTTCAGTTGGTGAAGCGACTGCCTTCAGCTCAGGTCATGATCTCGGAGTCCTGGGATCGAGTCCCTTATCGGGCTCCCAGCTCCACGGGGGGTCTGCTTCTCCCTCTGACCTTCGCTACTCTCATGCTCTCTCTCACTCTCTCTCTCTCAAATAAATAAATAAAATCTTTTAAAAAAAAAGAGTTTATTAAAAACAAGCGTATTGTAACATAGTAGAGAGAAGACCTGAACCGGAAATGAGGGGATTTGGGTGCTCATCCCAGTCCCATCCCTAACTACCTTGGCAAATCACTTTATCCCTCTCTGCCTTACTTTATTCATTTACGAGACCATAAGGTGGGAGGTTTTATTTTTAAGATTTCTTCTAATTCAAAAGTCCTGTATTTTTTTAAATAGCTTAATGACATTGTTTCTCTCTGCCCTATAAACATGACTCATGGCCACACAGGTAGGCACTGAGCTTTACATATAACTGTCCTTTAAAGACTCTCAGCAACTCTGGTGGGCAGACAGAGTTATTATTCCCATTTTATTTTTATTTTTATTTATTTTTTTTTTAAAGATTTTATTTATTTGACAGAGAGAAACACAGCGAGAGAGGGAACACAAGCAGAGGGAATGGTAGCGGGAGAAGCAGGCTTCCTGCTGAGCAGGGAGCCCGATGCGGGGCTTGATCCCAGGACCGTGGGATCTGACCTGGGCCGAAGGCAGACGCTTAACAACTGAGCCACCCAGGCGCCCCTATTATTCCCATTTTAGAAAAGTCACTCCCACGGGCAGATTTCATGATACCTCTGAAATAATGAGGTCTTTAATAAATCAGTATAGACACAAGCACAGAGACATCTAAAATATGGTAGTTGTCCCTTTGCTGTCCTTTCCTTTCTGTCGCCTCAAGTCTCAACTACCTCTGTGAAGTGGATACATCTCATGTCTCCAAAGCAGAGACCCAGTGCTGAGGCACTCTTTAGATGATCTCCAGGTCTAAAATACATGTCCATGCCCACTTGATCTCCTCCACGTGGCTTTACAGGGATTGATGTTTAGGAAGGTAAGAAAGAGCTCCTATTAAGAGGGAACATTCATAGACCATCTAGAAATAAGACTACAGCTACATAGAAAATATCAGACGCAGGCCTTTTGGGACATCTTAGGACCTGCCTCTGATGACTGGTATGAGTCTGGGAGAACCTCTGATGACTGGTATGAGTCTGGGAGAACCTCTGATGACTGGTATGAGTCTGGGAGAACCTCTGATGACTGGTATGAGTCTGGGAGAACCTCTGATGACTGGTATGAGTCTGGGAGAATAAGGAAAGACATGACAAAGATGCAAACCAACAAGAAAACTTACAACAAGATCACAAGGTAACTTACCTAAGACTTTGTGTTATGAAGTCTCTGGGTTAAATACCACGTCGATATATATTTTAGTTTATTCTTTCATTTTGCCTGCTTGTTTATATGCCAGATTATCATTTTCGTGTCATTACTATATTCAAGATCATAAAACATTTTCTAAGGAGATTTGGAGTTTTGGGTTAGAGTTTTTAACGGCTCAAACAGAAGGTAACTCCTAGACACACCTTATGCCCCTAAATTACCTGGGATCATGCATGACAACCAGACTTCACATTTCAAGCTGAGAGCTGGACCCAGGGAATAGTGTTGACAGACGTAGCAAATTGGCAGGACAAATGTGTTCTTATTTTGCATAAATAAATATGCACATATTACTAAGTCTGGTAAGTGGATTCCCAAAGTCCTGTGACAATCGTCAGAATTAAAGGAGTGAAAGTATGTTAGGTGAGCCAATACAGGTAAGTGAGCACTATTAGTTCAATAGTATTTATGCAGTTCAAGAGATCTTGAATTAATAACAAGCAATGACATATGATTAAAATAATGCTGCACCCTTAAAATCCCTGCCATATGCAAAACATAGCTGGATAAGAGATTTATGGGGAAATCTCATCTTCCTTTCATTTTCAGTACCATTACCATACCAGCTGATGACAGGAGGGAATAACAGAATAGGGATTTATAGCTATATTTATTACTCTAACCATCTGATTCTTTTGAAGTCTTTGCAATATTTTTTATTTTTTAATTGATATATAACTGACATATGACATTTGTTTTAGGTATACAATGTAATGATTTGAGATATGTATATATTGTAAAATGATTACCAGAATAAGTTTAGTTAACATCCATCACCTCAATAGTTATAACTTCTAAGATTTCCTCTCTTAGCAACTTCCAAATATATAATATAGTATTGTTAGCTACAGTCACCACGCTATACATTACACCCTTAGGACTTACTTATAACTAGAAGGTTGTATCTTTTGATCACCTTCACTCATTTCACCCACCCAGCACACCCCCTCACCCTATCTCAGGCAACCACAAATCTTCATATCTGAGTTTGGTTATTTTTCTTCTTTAGAGTCTCCATATAAATGAAACATATAGTATATGTCTTTCTCTGTCTGATTTATTTCACTTAATGTGATGCCCTCAAGTTTCATCTGTGTTGTCACAAATGACAGGATATCCTTCTTTATGGCTGAATAATATTCCATTGTGTGTGTGTGTGTGTGTGTGTGTGTGTGTGTGTGTGCACGCATGCGCATGTGTGTGTATATATATATACACACACATATACACACCACATTTTTCTCTATCCATTTATCCACTGATGGACACTTAGGTTGTTTCTGTATCTTGGCTAGTATAAATTAAACTGCTATGAACACAGAGGTGCAGATATCTTTTCAAGATAGTGATTTTGTTTCTCCTTGATTTTTTTAATAGTGCATCTGAATGGTCTTTTGCATGTTTTCTAAACCAGACATTGTAATTTGCTTTAGTAGGGGGGTGCTTTTCATCTGGGAAGTGTTCCTTTGAAGGTAGGATTGGTACAGAGGTTCCCATAGGCCTTCCAGTAAATAATAGAGCAAAACCCCCTGACACTTCCTTTTTTTTTTTTTTTTAGTTTTTATTTATTTATTTGAGAAAGAGAGAGAGAGAGAGAGAGAGTAAGTAAGGGTACAAGAGCAGGGGGAGGGAGAAGCAGATTCCCTGCTGAGCAAGGAGCCCTATGTGGGACTCGATTCTAGGACCCTGGGCTCATGACCTGAGCCGAAGTCAGATGCTTAACCGACTGAGCCACTCAGGCGCCTTAGCATTTTTAAAAGAAAAGAACATACTCCATTTTTTACCTTACATATATAGCCTTGAAAAGGCAGAGTTGCCTACTCACCACTTATTAGGGTGGTTACTATCATTTTAGTAACTATATATTAATTTACTCTGAAAAGAACATTCAAAGCAGAATAAGCTACTAAAAATGTCCAACTGTATGTGCCCAAGTACAGTGTTTTATTATCCATCTTTAAAGATTAATGTGTTCTGCACAAGCAAATAGTACAATAATGTAAACTTCCTACTTACGCAAAAAGCTATTTTCTTTCCCATTTGCCATGGAAATTTGCTTTAAATATGCATTTTACATTTGTACCTTTGAAAGTAGAGGATCTCGAACATAGCGATCTCATTTAAACTTGTCCTGGTGACTTGGAGTTTTCCCTTGAAGTAAGTGTAATTTTTTAATGCAGGATCCTAATTTGGCCCGGAATTTCCCCTTCTCTGGAGCAGAGTTAGTTTTCACATCATCACCCACATGACAAGCCTCACCCTCCAGGTTCCCCTTGTCAGTGTCTCTTAGGACCAGGGAAGTGCACCCAAGCTAAGAGACAATAAGACTTCCGGTGAGGTCCTAGGGAGCTAAAGTGTGTAGCTCTAGGGCTCGGGATCTGTGAGGAAGACTTTGGGAACTAGTGGCATCCTTCCTTTACTTTGGTACTGTTCCTGAGCCCAGGGTTTCCTGAAATCTGACCCTGGAAGAGTGGAGTGCTAATGTCACTATCTGCATCTCCCTTACGGATTACAGTCCAGTGTTGGCCAAATGGTTGACAAATTAAAATCTACGCGATGGATATGCACTATGTGTGGCCCATGCGTTTTATGGGATGCAGAAAGAAGGCATCTTTTCTTTATCTCTGGTTCCCCCAGAATGAATCCATAATTCCCGTCAAAGCCATACTGGAGAGGAGGCTTGTCTTTTCCAGGGCTTCTCAAGGATTTGGCAATCTCTGCCCCAAGCGCCACTCCCAGTCATGTTTGCTCGCATGCTTCACGGTGTCCCTCTACAAAACAAGCCGCAAAATGGGTCTGGGAACGCTTGGGGGAAAGAATGGTACTGTTTGTGGGCCACCGCAGAGGTGTCCCAGAATGAGACCACAGGCGTCCTTAGGATGCTGACCCGACCCTGGGAACTCGAGAGGTTGACACAGGGGTCGAGAACCGATGTCCCTTGGCTGCCTGCGGTGCTGTTAGATGACCGCATCCCACTGGCAGCTGTCAGCATCACAGCGGACACATTTTGACTAGAAATCCTGTCTTATTGTGAGAAGTTGCACTGGTATGAAAAGAACATTTTCATTCAAAGATCCATTCGGGGATCTGCTTGGGAAATTACGGACCTGCTGGATCTGTAGGCTCCAGGTTGCACCTGATCAAATTTATTTTCTTACCTTTCTTTGATTGAGAGCAAAAGATAATAAATTACCTTCCCTTTCTGCTGCCAAGAAGGGACATCACAGGAGATTCGTCTTCCACTCCTTCCTCCCTATAAAACACTGATGGTATCTTCAAGGTCATTTCAGTACGGTTAGGGCCATGGCTAACCGTGGGAGTGGCTTCTTTTCTGTGCCAGGCATTGTGCCCTATGCCTGTGTACTCTGAAGAGTGACCTCTCTGAGGGGAAAGAAATCAGTACATTGGGAGTTCCTTCAGTGACTTTCTTTTCTCCCTTCCCCGGCCCCTTTGTCAATTTGCTTTTGACTTTTGGTTTATCTAGCTTTGCAAGGGTGGGCATCATCAAAGTATGATTCCCCCCTTCCCTGGCAGTTCCGAAAAGAAAGGGCCTGTGTCCCAAAGAATAGAGAGGAGTCCTCTGACACCTTCTTGGTTTCCTGTCATGTTCTCAGCTTGGCAAGCCAATTACTCATCACCTGTGCAGTCCCATCCCCTCAGAGAATGCATGGGAATTTAGAAATAGATTTTCTCCTCTGTGTAAACTGCAAGAAAGGTCTCAGGAAAGTGAGATTGCCTTCCATATATTGTAGGAAGTCCAATGTGCTATCTGGGACACTGCAAGGGGGGTTGGAGCGCCTTAGGGAAAATCAATTACGAAAAATAAAGGCTCTTCACTGTGGAAAGCAGTACAGAGGATCCTCAAAAAGTTTAAAAATAGAACTACCGTACAATCCAATAATCACACTACTGAGTATTTATGCCCAAAATGCAAAAACCCAAATTCAAAAGGATACATGCACCCCTGTGTTTATAGTAGCATCGTTTACAATAGCCAAATAATGGAAGCAGCCCAAGCATCCATCCGTAGATGAGTGGATAAAGAAGATGAGAGCAAAAATGACTGGGACACACACACACACACACACACACACACACACACACACACACAATGGAATATTATTTGGCCATAAAAAATGAAATCTTGCCATTTGTAATGACATGAATGGAGCTAGAGAGTATAACACTAAGTGGAATAAGTCAGTCAGAGAAAGACAAATACCCTATGATCTCACTCACATGTGGAATTTAAGAAGAAAAACAAATGAGCAAAGGAAAGAGAGAGACAGAGAGAAACCAAGAAACAGACTCGGGAGAGCAAACTGGTGGTTACCAGAGGGGAGGTGGGGGGAAAAGATGATGGGGATGAAGGAAGGAAGGCACTTGTTGGGATGAGCACAAGGTGATGGACGGAATTGTTGAATCATTGCACTGCACACCTGAAACCAATATAACACTGCACGTTGTACTGCAAGTTAACTGTCACCATACAAAATCTAATTTTAAAAAAAGCAAATGCGCTTACCTTGGGCCCTGAGCTGCCTTCATTTTATCTTGGGGTATGGATCCCAGGCACCCCCTAGGGAGGAAACTGCCAGCCCTCCTGGGTTCTGGGGGCTCCACAGAGATGACGGATGCTGCAAGTAAGGTACTCCATACACCGCGGGGTCCTGTGACCCGAGCCCCAATTCATCCACTCAGCTAATCCCAGCCACAGTTTTGGCGCCTGTTCTATGCTTAGGATGCTCGAAGGAAAGAAGTTTCTGTCCTTGCCCTAAATGACTGGACTAAGTCAGAGATTTGAGAAATCTTAACTAATTTGAAGAATTCAATTTGGAGTAAAAAAATAAGCAACAAAAGTAGTAAAATAAGAATCTGATCCCCTTTGTTAGGATTAAATAAATATGGGGGCACTTGGTTGGCTCAGTTAAGCCTCTGCCTTCCTCTCAGGTCATGATCTCAGGGTCCTGGGATGGAGCCCCGCATCAGGCTACTTTCTCAGCAGGGAACCTGCTTCCTCCTCTGCCCCACCGCCCCCAAGCTCACACACACACTCTCTCTCAAATAAGTTTTAAAAATGTTAAAAAAAGATTAAATAGATACGTATTCAAATATGTATCTTACTGCTAATGAGGAAGTAACAAAAAGAAAAATACATTCATACACACATAAAAAGATTGCCCTGTACTTTTATAATTTTTGTAGCTTTGCATTCATCATTTTAATTTTTCAATTCTCCCTCTCACACATATTGTATATAAATTATTACCAGATCAGACATTACCAAAAAGTGCCAATATTTTGGTATAGTACCTCAGCAAGTTAAAATAATAGTATTTGAGCTTATATTATATTAATCTGCATAGAGATGTTTCAAAACTATCTAATGTATCTACCACCTTATGTTACTATGTATTTTTTATAACTAAAACCTAACCAGTGAAAAGACTGCATTGAATGCATTTAACAATGACCCCAACTTAACAAAACTAACTGTCAGTTAAAACCATCTTTTAAAACAGCCTTAAAAATAAAACCATCCCCCCAAATTACTTAATTTTAAAATGTCACACTTTGGGGGCACATGGTCGGTGCAGTCACTTAAGCATCAAACTCTTGGTTTTAGCTCAGGTCATGACCTCAGGGTCATGAGATCGAGCCCCATATCGAGCTCCACTGTGGAGCCTGCTTAAGATTCTATGTCTCTCTCTCCCTCTTCCCTTTCCCATCTCTAAAATAAATAAATAAATCTTTAAAAAAAAGTCACACTTTTGTGTTCTTGGGTCAAGAAGACTAAGTTTTCTCAATCATTCACTATATTTGAAGGTCAAGCCACTGCGTCCTGCACCTTAACTTATGCAGTGCTATGTGTCAATTACATCTCAATGAAACAGAAAAGGAGTTTTCCAAGTTTCTTTTAGCTGAGACAGCCGAAGATCATAAACAACGCTTGGCATACAAAATCATCTAAGTAAAATTTTAGCAAAAATAACTTCTAAGCAATACTAATAAAAGAAATTCTGTGCCCATTTCTCCTTCCCCCTTCCATCACCACGATTTTCTTAATAGCTTCTTGAATTTTTTTCTTTGTAATTACCTACAAGAGACTCAGGTAAAGGTGATAAAGAGAAGACCAATCTCTGTGAGAACGTAGAAATTACAGCTTACTAAAGAAGAGATTTAAAGATAGTATTTTGGTCACATTGTAAGTCAGAGATCAGGGTATATAATGAGGCGTCTTTAACACAAATAACATATCAATTTCAGAAATGTTGAACTTTGATATCTGATAGTCCATCAGAAAGTAGCACAGAGAACATTTTACTGGTACATGGGAGCCTCTAAGACAGTATCTGTTGTGGCATAAATGTGCTTGTGTGTGAAATACCAAGTTCGCATAGGTGGCTTAATCATATCCTTGACTTGAAGGAACACCAGACTACCCAGACACTGGAACCATGTTACAGCAGTATTGTCTTCACAAACTCTTTGTGTTTATGGAGAGAAAAAAATCAGAGGAGGTGGGAAAGGAGTAAATGACAGTTAAATATGGAGGGGGACTTTCAAATACATCAGACCATTTTTTTTTTAAAAGATTTTATTTATTTATTTGACAGAGAGAAAGAGATCACAAGTAGGCAGAGAGACAGGCGGGGAGTGGGGGTGGGCAGAAGCAGGCTCCCCGCTGAGCAGAGAGCCCGATGCGGGGACCCTGGGGGACCCTGAGATCATAACCTGAGCCAAAGGCAGAGGCTTTAACCCACTGAGCCACCCAGGTGCCCCACATCAGATCATTTTTACTCTCTTTCTCTTCCCCCTCCTTGAATGGTGCCAAGGCACAAAGGCTCCACGGGTTGCCCTCAGGAGCCAGAGATCACCCCTGCTCTGGGCCTTAATTGCTGAGAAGGCTCCAGACCTTCTCTACTCCCCTCTGCCCCCACCTTTGTACCCTTGCCGCAGGCTCCTTCCCAAACACAGTGTCCACCAAGTGCGACCCTCGCCTCCTCGGCCCTCAGAGCTGGACCAGCCTGGTAGGTGTCCAGCTTCAATTAAGACCAAGGCGTTCCATAAAATAGACACGCACATCTTTAAATGCAAGACAGCATACAATTATAAACATTAATTCCCACTTAACAGTTATCAAAATAAAAATGATACAGCAAAGAGCTTATATTTAGGATACTTTATTAATATGAAGGATTGTTTTCTAGAAAAATACGCTGCATCATGTTCAGTATCTGCATGACTCCGCCAGGCTGCTGATTTTACTTAACCAGAAGAAAGTTTCACAGGAAAGGTAAAACAATCACTATTTAACAGAAAGGAAATTGATTAGGAGAAGCGAGAAAGGGGCCATGAATGTGAAGAAGACTGTACTTGGACTATATTCTGTCTCTCCACCTGGTGTTAATGCAAGAAAGGTTCAAGGGTCTTATCCCTCTAGGTTCTTACACATACAGACAATATTTTTGCAGCTTTTTAAGAACAGGAAGAAGTTTGCTATCTCATTCCCAACTCAGAATTTTGCGTAGGCATCGTCTAGCTTAGCCTGGCTCCTAAAGCGTGTATCATGGGGTCAGCCATGAAGAAAGCCAATGGTTTACAACTGCAATCATGTTTGTGACAGTGCGCTCAGTGGCAGTATGGTGTCTCGCGTCTATTATTAATTTATAGCCAGCTCCGTACAAGGCACTTGGCCTTTGCCCTCTTGCCTGACAGACAATAACCAGTGAGTTAAAGCAACATTGTTTGCCCATTCTCCTCCCTGTTGTTTACGCATGTTGAAAAAAACAACTTCATCAAGGTTTGAATCCTTTCGTAAGGACTGTCTTTCTGCCCTCCCCCTTCCCTGCCCTGCCCCGCACTGCACCCCACCTCCAAAGACGACCTAGCCAAGGGCTCCCTTCTGAAGTCGGCGCCACTGATGCCACCTTGTGGGCACTAACCCCCTTTCTGAAAAGATCAGGTGGTTACAGCCAGCTTTCTGCCAGCCTTCCGGGGCCTGGGAACCGCGCGTGCATCGGAGTCTCGCCCGGCGAGGTTATTCCTAGCCGCCCACCGCCCCCAGCGCCCCCTGATACCCCCGGAAGAGCGGCCTTTCGAAGGTGGCACGCAGCTCGCGGGCGCGGCCCGGTTGCGTGAGTTGAGCACTGCAGCCCGGCTGGGCCCGGCGGCCCGGGGAGGCACAAATCGCTTCCAGGAGGCCGCGCATATGATTAGCGTGAACCAATGAGAAGGCTCGGAGGAGGCAGCGGTTGCCAAAAAGAGCAGATGTGCCTGAAGTCTGCGTCGGTTCATCTGGTGACCTCCCGAAATCGGTGAAAGATTTATATTGCTAATTATACACTTTTTTTTTTTTTTTCTAACTTAGTCATCCTTCTCTTCGTCAGAAAAAAAAAATGGAGAATGAGTTCCAGGTTAAAATCCAATTACGTTAGGAAGGGTGTCATCATCTTTTTAGGGGTTTTTGCAAACCACAGTTTAGATTCTGTCCGAATTAGACTGCCCGCCTCCCCCTCACCTCCCCGTCCATGGATCTTTATAGAGTTATCCCAAATTTTGGAGCTCTGCGAAATAAAAAACCAAATGCCCTTTGGGTGGAATTTGTTGTTCACCGTAACTTAGAAGTTGTGAAAATAAACTCCAGTTGCCGGGCAGTTTATGTCTTCGTTATATAATGCCTATGGAGAAGAGAGACTGTGGTGGAAACTGGGTGTGTAGCCAGGCCACACTTCAGAGCTTATTTCTTGGAGGTATTCGATTTTTAGAGTCACATATTGTTTGGACCATGGCGATCTTCTCCTGCAGGTGTGGGGTGGGTGGGGAGGGGGGTAGAAAATGAAGAAGTCACAGATCCATTCCATTCTGGAATGGGAATGAAAAAGGGGCAGGTGGTTCTCCCTTTTTTCTAAGGAAAAGTTTGCCCACAGGACTGCTCTCTATGGGTTCAAGTTTTCTGTAGCTACTTCCTTTGGCCCCATCAGAAGGAAAACAATCCCTGTCAATTTGTCTTGATAAATGAACACACAGCTTTCCTGTGTCTCTGAGGCAAGTTTCGCGATGTACGTACAGGCAAAAAAAAGACAACCAGTGTGATACACTCTCAGCCAGGGAACGTCCTTTGGCATTAAGGATTTACAGTGACTCCTAGACCTACCTTCCCCTGTTCACCGCAGGGCTGCAAAATCTGCAAGTCCCGAGACAGCAGACGGCATGCACAGGTTCATAGAAGGTCTGTGCAGAATCAGGGATATTTCCGAGTAATACAATGAAGGTTTTCTGGCCATCCCATCCCCAGAATGAAATCTGAGTTGCTTCTCTTGAAGTTGGAAAATTTTTTAATGGGAAGCAAATGAATCAAGTGATACGAGGTGGTTTTCAATGTTAGCCCTTGAGTTACTTTGACTTCACTGACGTGACAGTAAAATTCAACAGAGTTTGATCAGAAAGGGAACATAGTTTCTTTGCAGTAATGTCAGTTTCAGATCTTGCTGGGTAAAGAAAATAAAATTTGTGATTGTCAAGAAACCCTCTAGTAGTGCCACAGAGGATAGTGTCTGCCTCCCATACAGACCCGGGTACATAGAACCTGGAGCCAAATGCCCGCGTGGACGTGACTCCAAACCAGTTATTTCCCGATCCGGGAAAATTTGTTGTCAGGGACTTGATTGCGTTCGAAAGGAATGTTGTTTTGTTTCAGAACCAAAGATTTCCGACAAGATAGAGCATGAGCTTTCTGAAAGGAGAGATCTTTTTGTTGTGGTGGGTTTTTTTTTTTCCTCACAAACATGCTCAGACATAGCTTTCCTTTCAGCTAATTAAGCTGTTTTAAAGCAAACTGGTCAAACAGTGACATCTTGGTGGGGAGCCTTGGAGTCAATTGCATGATATAGAAGGCAGGGCACTTAGAGGGTGACTTCCACTATTGTTTTCTCTGGCTGAATATTTTCTACTTGGTCAATGCTGCCAGAGTGACCCCATACAATTGGGAGAATTCAAAGCCACTGGCCTCAAGAGATGCCATTAAGAAGACAACCACAGAATAAGATTTCATGGTCAAAAGCCAAACTTAGTCTCTCCTACCAAGTCCTGATGCTTACAATATTTTATATGTATGTTTTCTTCCTGTCATTAGCATACTGTTAAAATAGGGAAACCAAATGGGAACACAGACATCAGGAATTGTTCTAAATAATTATTTGTGTGTTAGTGTAAAAACCCACAGGCTTTTTCATAAGAGAAGTCGTTGGGAAAAAAGTCGACTTTTAGATTAATGATGGTGCCTTTAAAAGAATGTGTGGAATACGTAGATCAAAATTTATCTTAGCTGAATCCGTAGTATGATGGACCATCTCCTCAAATATTCGTTAAATAATGTATGACACCCATGGTCGAAATGGATGAACATCAATTTGGCATTTTGATACCTGGCGAGACAGTGCACACTTGCACATGCTGAAGGAAAAAATTAAATAATCCAAAAATAATCGCAAGATTATTGAAAGTCCTTGTCCTTTGTACTTCTTATATGAAAAAACCCCTGCACACAGATTCAGTCAATAGGCTGGAAATGCGTATTTTGAAACACTGATTATGTTAAAGGATGGTTTTTTTTTTTTTCTTTTTTTCCACTAATAGCAAACAATTCACTATTTCTTGCCAAGAAGCATAATGTCTTTACAAAACAATATGATTCTGGACATAATGATCCTGAAAACTAAGGTAAGTTAAGGTAAGTGTTTTCCTACAGAGGCCAGATAGCACCTGGCCTATTTAGAAAGGACACCAGTGACCAAAAGAATTGAAGAAAATAGTTAAAAATAGAAGGTGGAATAATGATGTAGTTGCTCCCAAGAGATAGCACACTCAAGTTGATATTTATTTAAAGGAGATCCTGTGTGTTCCTTTTCTTTTAATATAAAAACTTTTATAAGAGAAACAAGTGCTTTGCTCTTTCTCACTTGGTTCATTCAGAAATCTTTCTTTTTTTAATTAATGTTCCTTTGACTTTTAAATGCCAGCTATGCTAAAATAAGTGATTCATAAACACAAAACATCTTGATCATAAGGAAAGGGGGAGGTGACCAAGCTCACTAGAGTTCTAGGATTGCAAGGAGTATGAGCAGCACTGTCAGTAGGCCAGTATTAGGAGACAGCTTCAGGAGCCAAGTTGTCCAGATTCCTGTTTCCCACATCTCGCTGTGCAGCCTTGGGCAGGACATGTAACCTCTCTGTTCTTCAGTTTTTAAACCTGGAAGAGGACGCTGATAATACACTACCTTACAGGAACTGTTGTGAGCTTTAAATGAGCCAAGTGCCTGGCGCGTGAAAATCCCTCTGTAAATGTCACCGAGTATGATGGCAATGGCTTTATACTGAGGGCTTCACATACCTTGTTACTTGTAATCATCATCTAAACTCTATACGGACTAGATGGTTTCATGGTGAGGCTGAGAAAGTTAAAGTTTGCAGAATCTATTAAATTTTTCTATTGTCACCAAGCTCAGATTTTAACCCAGTTTCCCCAACTCCAAAGTCTATATTATTCCATGTCTTACTCCTTCTCAAGTAAACATCAACACTGTTTGTGAAAATATAAAAGAGCAGGAAATACACACTCCAAGTTCTATCTTCATTAAACATCACTCTTGGACACTTGGATAAATTGTCTTGTAGATATGTCTGAAGTCTGATACAGGGCGCATCATTTGCATGCAACACAAACATCTTTTGTGCATAAAGGAATAATGGGGCCATATTGAGACAGCTCAGCAGGGGAAAGATGCAGTCCAATGATGAGGCCCCCATGGAACCATCCTGAAGTACAGGAAAATGAAGAATTCAAGGGACTCTGAACTAACTACTGAGCCATCCCAGCAGTTGGAAACAAAACCTGGTTCACTCCAGCATGACCCTGGGCTACAGAATGAACTGGCTTCACCTTTCCGCCCATAGTCCTGGGCTCACATTGTGGAACTCATGGCGCCTGGCAAGGAAGGGTCGATCCCATTGGCCTTAGGCCCTCCCTGGACTCAGTGCTTGCACAGCACCTTGGCCAAGGGCTGCTCAGGGGAGTTGGAAGGTGGATGGAAGGCAGCGGTTAGAACCAGGCAGACCCAGGGACAGCCTCCTGCTGTGCCATCGTCTAGCTCTCCTGTGACTCTCTTATCTGAGTCAGTTTTCTCCTCAAGTTTGGGATAATTTCTACTTGCAGGGCTGGCCGTGAAGATTTTTTAAAAGTACGTGAAATGCCTGACACAGAGCTGGTTACGCAGAAAATGCTCCATAGGTAGCAATCAATCATAATAATTTGTAATAATCACTTAAAACATGCTTTGAGAGCCTGCTACACTAATCCGGGTGCTACCATCTGAGAGGTCCCTGCTGTCTCCTACTTTTCCGATGACCATGGGGTCTATGTCTACGGAAAACAGCGCCATCTCCACGTTTAGGGGCACAGGGTCTTATTTCTGCTAGAGATGCCTCAAGTTGGCAAGTAATTCAAGTCTGGAGAGATAATCGAGTGACAAAAAAGTACTAAAGTATTTTTTTAAGTAGCTGCTAACAGTGCCTGGGTGGCTCAGTGGGTTAAAGCCTCTGTCTTCAGCTCAGGTCATGATCTTGAGGTCATGGGATCGAGCCCCGCATTGGGCTCTTTGCCCAGCAGGGAGCCTGCTTCCTCCTCTACCTCTGCCTGCCTCTCTGCCTACTTGTGATCTCTCTCCCTCTGTCAAATAAATAAATAAAATCTTAAAAAAAAAAAAAGAGTCTGCCTTCAGCTCAAGTCATGATCCCAAGGTCCTGGAATGGAGTCCCACATTGGGCTCCCCACTCAGCAGAAATTCTACTTCTTCCTCTACCCCTGCTCCCTGCTCGTGATCTCTCTCTCTTAGAAATAAAAATCTTTTTTTTTTAAAAAAAAGAACAGTTGTATAAAATAAAATAAAAAATAAAATAGTTGATAAGATAAGTCTGGGTCCAGGAGTGGAACAAAGGAAATTCTGACTTTGGAAAATTAAACACAGAAGGCCTTAAAGGCACAGAAGCTATCAAACACCACTGAAGAAATCACTCTGCCTTCATTTGGTTGAGTCAGAGAACACAAAAGATAAGAAGAATTCCACCGCCGAATGTTGGAAAGATTGCTAATGTCCTTACGTATAGTCAGCACAATCTGTGGGGTGCAAGAAATGGTTACTCGTGGAAAGAGAGGGACAGGATGGGAAGGACAAAGGTCCCAACACCAGTTGCCCATACACACAAAATCACTTTAGATCCAGTGTATGGCAGGCGATTGGTCAAACGCAGAAAATATGCAACTCACATGCAATTTCCCCCAAACTTTAATGTTTTGAACACAGTCAAGGACAAAGTGCCTCACAGTTCATGTCCTATCAGCATTTGAAACTCACAAGAAAAAAACCCCAAAATCTGATAGGATCCACTTTCTTTAGTGCAAGGGGTGGCTGGTTCCATCCCTATAGTTCTCATTTTGTTGAACTATCCACACACGAATGCTTATAACAGCTTTATTCATAATCGCCGAAACTTGGAAGCAACCAAGATGTCCTTCAGAAGGTGAAGGGGTACACACACTGGAGTGCTACTCAGCACTGAAGAGAAATGAGCTACCAAGCCATAAAAAGACACACAGGAAACTTAAATGCTTATTGCTATGTGAAAGAAGCCAATACGAGAAGGCTCCATCCTGTGTGATTCTAACGATATGACTTTCTGAAAAAGACAAAACTATGGAAACGGGAAACAGATTAATGGTTGCTGTGGGTTTGGGGAAGGTGGGATGAATAAGGAGAACACGCAGGATTTCTAAGGCAGTGAAACTATCTTTCTGTACAATACTATAATGGCGGATGCAAGTCATGACACATTCATCACAACCCATGAAGGTACAACACCAACAGCAAATGCTAATGTAAACCATAAACTCGGGTTAATAAAAATGTATAATAAAAATTTAAAAAGCAAATTTATATTTAGAAAGAACTACCTGGGAAGCTGAGAGTACAGAAGAAGAAGCTATTTTCCATACGATGAAATTCCATTGTATTTTCCACTGAGTTTCATGGTTTCATATTTTCCATTAAGTTTCGTGAAGTACTTCAAAGGAGGAAGCAGTAACTCAGAGTTTGAGGCTACAGGGTACCAGCTGATGATGACATGGAGTGACAGGTGGACATTTAATTATACCAGATTTCTTACCGGGAATGCTGTTGTTTTTGCTAACACTCCTTACAATTCTGTGGATTTTGAAAAATTGTCCCAACCCTGTTTTCTCCAAGACCCCTGTTATTTTTAATATATGTCTTGCAATTTTGCAGAACATGAGGCTTTTCAGGAACACATACATTGAGTTTGAGCAGAAGTACCTGTGTTTCTTTGCTACACAGTCACGTGCTGGGATCTTTCCTTCTTGTCCATTGACTGCATTCCTTTCCCTGTGTAGAATCTTCCAGATAGCTTAATACTTTGAAAATACTAAATTGATGTATTTTTAAGCCCTCCTTCCCATAATTCTCTAGCAAGACTTCTGCCAAATGGAAATTCAATAGCTACGGTGAAAAAAAAGGGAAAGAATGTAGCATCAGGGAGAATTCCAGTAAGATATGGAGAGAGGAAATGAAGCCCTTTTGCCCAGCAGAACTATGGGGAGAAAGAATAGAAGCGGATGGTGAGATACGTGTCTTCCAAGTTCCCCTCTTGAAGTGGGAGTTCTAGAAAAAGGGGTATATTGAACCGGTTGAAGAAAGGTCTCGACAGGTAGAGGTCAGTGGGTTCTAGAGATGCCAGGGGGTTAGGAAGAGACACTGTGCGATTCATAGTCTAAGCCCAAAGCTAGGATGTAGGATGTAGAAACTCAGTGGGGGTCTGAAGTGTCCACAAGAGCCAAAATAGCCCTGTTAGCCGAGGTGGACCCCTGGGCCCTGAGTAAGCTGAAATAGAACAATGCCTGCGTTCACCGGGTTTTGGTTACAAACGCAGGGTGGAAAGCAGCAGCCAAGGAACAATGTCTCTCCCAAAGGAGAGCAAGGAAGTATGTGTAAGGACACCACCGGTCCACCAAGGCCTTGGCAGGTAAGAGAGATGGCACAAATATAAAGGCTTTGGGTAAAGACATTACTTTATGCCCACATTTCTTTCCCCTTCCAAACGCTCCTGTCTTGCTGGTGCTTCCCATTAACCACACAACAGAAGCCAACGGGCGAGGAAACCTGGGAGGTAGAGCCCGCAGAGGTCAGCCTTCTGGGACACAGCTGGAGAGCAGATGAGGGGTGAGGACAAGCAGAGGGTAACCAGACATCTTCCATTCCGACATGAGACCGTGTGAGCCCTTGAATACACAGATGCCGTGTTGGAGAGGAGCACCGGCAGGTTCTGAAATACTGAATGTTTACCTAAAGAGACTGAGTCACTTAAAGGAAGTGTTTCAATTATTGAAACATACTGAAGTGTGCCAAAATACTGTTTAGTTTTCTCTTTCCAGCATCAAGTCATTGTAATAAAAATTAGATCAATTATTTTTTAAAAAATAAAGGAGCTTTATTTTCACCACACAATGTCCTGCAGTGTGAGGAAATCTGTGCACCTCTGCTTCGTACTCTCTCTACTTCCAGAAGTGATTAGGTTACAGATGAAATGTAGCAGAGGGGCGCCTGGTTGGCTCAGTCGGTTAAGCGTCTGCCTTCGGTTCAGATCATGATCTCTGGGTCCTGGTTTTGAGCTCCACATTGGGCTCCTTGCTCAGTGGAGAGCCTGCTTCTCCCTCTCCCTCTGCTGCTCCCCCTGCTTCTATGCTATCTTTCTCTCTCTTTCTCTTTGTTAAATAAATAAATAAATAAAATCTTAAAAAAAAAAAAAGAAATGTAGCAAAAATGTCTTGATAGAGACAGGAAGAAGAGAGTAGTTCAGACTCCTGCTTAATAATCTTAATAAATACATGATAAGTTATTTGACACCTAAAATGACAATTGTGTACATCTTTGATTATTTAAAATAAAAATACAGATTTATCTGAAGAAGTGAAATATTTTCCTAAACTCAATATAAATGATAATTTCTCACAAGGGCTCTTCTATAAAGTACATCAAGTGATGTGTGGGAAAGCTCTCCCATCAGATTTTTGGAGGTAATGGAATGATGTTCAAGCATAGTATACATTTTGGATGACCTCACATTTCCTGCCTTCTACTTCTGTCTCCTCCAAAATGTTTTATATGACATCTTTATCTCATACTATATATCAGTTTCCCAATTTTGTTCTGGACAAAATGATTTTTTTCAGAATTCATTTTTTGAACTGTACAATTCAGCGGGTTTAGTGTATATGTGTAGAATTATCACCATTTAATTTTATTTTTTTAAAGATTTTATTTATTTATTTATTTGACAGAGAGAGATCACAAGTAGGCAGAGAGGCAGGCAGAGATTGAGGGGGAAGCAGTTTCCCTGCTGAGCAGGCAGCCTGATGTGAGGCTCCATCCCAGGACGCTGAGATCATGACCTGAGCCAAAGGCAGAGGCTTTAACACCCTGAGTCACCCAGGCGCCCCTAATTTTATTTTTTTAAAGTAATCTCTATACCCAATATGAGGCTGGAACTCACAGCCCAGAGATCAGGAGTCATGTGCTCTACCGACTGAGCCAGCCTGGTGCCTACAAAATGATTATTTTTAACAATGACATCCAAGCCTTTCCTAGAGAGTTCCAGATCATCTTGTCAGAATGTTCTGCTTTGTGCACAGACCCTGCATCCGTCCTCACCAGGTTTCTCCCTGAAGATCCCCAATATCAAAATACAATTTTCTATTTCTTTGTCCAACCCTTCCTTTCCTAAATTTAGTTATCCCAATACAAAATTCTTCCACAAATGTCATGCCCAAAATTCTCCAACCTGCCATGATAGTTTTTAACTGAACTCTTCCATCAAAATTCTTTTGCATCTGTAGTTTTACTGTATATATCTACATTGCTTTTGTTTTTATCTTACCTCCCCATGCTACTATAAATCAAAATATCTGTATTTTCACTGTATTTTTCTAAAACAGCAAAAAGCTAGACATCAGGAGATGACCAAAAACATCATTAAAATGGGGACAAACACAATACTCAAAAATCTATCTGGAGAAGGCTGTGTATTTCCTTGTTTTATACACACACACACACACACACACACACAGGCACACACACAAATATATACAAAATTTGTTTTGAAGTTCAAATAAAAGTATGTGCATCTCAGTGAGCAATTTGCTTAAGACATGATATGACTCACGTGTTTCTCTCGTTCCTTTTCTTTTATGCTGTTTTCCCAAGTCTCAGTTAAATAGTAAATATCATGTTGCAATACCCCCTCTCCCAACACACACACACACACACACACACACACACGCTCAAACCAAGAGCTTTCCTGAAAAAGTCACCTTAAACCATTAGGATTGGGAAACCCACGTAAGTGAGCCTTTCATGAAAAGAGGCATTATCTGGAGCCTTCAGAGTAATCATTTTTGGTTTGTAGCGAGAACTTCAAGGGGCGACTCCCGGCGCGGTCTCCTGGCCGCTCGCTACTTTTCCTGTGTAGTCGCATGTTAAGCATGATGACTCGCTGTATAGAAGCCATGTGTTGTCATAATGTAACATCATTAAACAAAGTGTTTAGAGCAGTTTTAGCTGAGCCAGAACATGAACAACAAAACCCGCCAATTACAGTGTCATTTTGTGTAGTTGTTAAGGTTGCAAATGTCTCCAACTTTTTCTGGTAGGGCATATTGAGCGTGTCACAGCGAACATCTGAGATAACGATTTGCTAGGCAATGTGCAATTCTCGCTCCTTTTTTCAAATCAGAGAAGAAAGAGTTCTTTATAACAATTTGGCTCAAATGTCTACACACATTGCTCCAGCGTCTGTAGCAGCATGTGTTTCTAGGATTGTTCTGGAAGAGAAAATGCAGAAACAGCAGGGAGCAGAAGATAAACAGGCAATCCGTGACTCATTAAAACAAGCATTGGTAGCCAACATTGTGGAGTGTGTGAAGACCCCAGATCCAACTCGCCTATAAACTTTTTTTACCAGCTGGACTTAGCATCTGTCGGAGCTCGGAAAGAGAGGTAGTCTGGTACAAATGATTTCAGTGTGTCGCATTTATTAACCTGCCACCTTACATAACTCTGCTGATTGGGAACTCGGGGAAATGCTTGAGCAATGACACAGCTTATTGTTGGAATGTTACGACTGCAGTAATAAAGACGTGAGTTGCCATTAAAAAAAAATACAAAGACCACAGAGCAATTGGAAAATGATAATGAAGCAAAGTTAAAAAGCATCACAGTCTTGAGAAAGGTACGTGCCAGGAGAATAATTGATATTCGGGTTGGATTTGGTTATTTTCAATTCTTTACATCAATTAGGCAGGAAGAGTATTTTCTTTTTTTTTTTTAGTAGTTGTCACATTAGCTTTGTTAGCAGCTCTGAGGTAAACAAATGCCAAACTGGGAACATTCCTGTGTCCTTTTCCAAGTACTTACTGTTCTAAATGAATGAGCTGCTTCTGTAGTTAAATCCCTGACCATTCCTGGAAAGCCATTTTCTGGTTTTTTTTTTTTTTTTTCATGTTTTGGGGGGAGAACTGAAGGAAGAGGAAAGGGGCCTTTCTATAAAAACCATCTCCATTTTTGTCTTAAACAGCTTTGCCTTGCCTCACAGTTCGTTCAAGTCAAAACCACACTAGATAGCCGATACCCTTTTCATTCCTGTGCTTTGATTTGCTTCTCTTTTGTCTCAAAATTTGCTTGGGATTATTTGGTCAAGAGGGGGAAAGTGCCACAAAGTAATTTTCTATGTGGTATCCAGACCACATGCCAGCAAGTTCAAATTAATGGGGATGTTTACGCTCTGGTACAAAATTTGCACATATTAGCTTATAAAATATGGATAAGCTGGTTTTCTATAACAAAATACAGCCCTGCCATTTCAAAAATGAAAATTGCAGAGACTTTGGAAAAAAATCAGCTGAAGGAATGCTTCACATTTCGCCATGGTTAGCCTATTATTTGTAGTTTTGAAACTTTATTGGTCCCCAATCTAATCTTTTCTGAGTATAAAAACATTAACATATGGTTTCACACAGCACAGGGCTGGAAAGTCTGTGTCCCAAATGCACATTGTACGTAGGGTGACATTCACACTAAATATCATCCCTCAGGGTCTGTACTTCATTTTACCTGGGATTGGAGAGCCATGAAATCCCTGGAAAAGTTGTTCATGATTCTGAACCAAATGGTGCACAGTGTAGGGAGATGCTAACAGTGTGTGCTTCTGCCAAAGGTTGTGGCTCAAATGTCTCTCTAAGTAACATTAAAAATCTGCTGCTTCATGCCTATGAATTTCAATATTTATAGCATCCCATAAAACGGTCCACTGTCGGCGAGAGATGCGCCACTGTGCACTCTCCGAGCAGATGGCCGGCAATATGGCACCTTTGCACGGACCAGCTGTGGAGCGCAGAAATGGATGCTGGTCCGAGGCAGGGTACGGGCCCCCCACATCTGGAATTCTAACCAACCGGCCTCGGTACCCATTGTAAAGTTTGCTTCCCCGGGACGAGCTCTGATTTAGAGCTGCTCACCAGTGTGCCTTAAACTGCATCAAGAGTCCTCATTAACACAAGAGACTAGAGGGAGGTTAGGGCCTGGAACTCCTCTGTTGGGCATCTGTTAGAGTCTGTAGATGGCACTCCGTAGTCCCTTATAGATGCACCCAGGGGAGGATTCTCTCATGCATGACGCGATGTTCTTACTTAACTGGTTTTATACAAAAAAGGAGGTCTTAGAAACAAAAGCCACTTTCTCCACATCTCCTTTTCTAAATGGGTCGGAAAAGACCCTCGGAGATGGGGTAGTTCCTTGGATCTCTGAAATTTTGGTAGAAATGTCTCATTTTTTTCAGATCTCCAGTGGAATATTGTCTTATTTTGGATAGGTTGGACGTCATTCAAATGCATGGTCAGAAATCTCTAAAATACAGAGAGCTCTTAGACTTGTTCTCTTTATTGTAATATCACTACTCCAATAACTGATACGGTATAATTTTATGTGGCTCAATTCATTCAACGGAAAGGTAAACTGTTTTACACAGATTAATAAAAAGGTAGGCTGTTTCACACATTTCAAATATGAACAGGAAATGGCTTTTATATGAAAATACTCTTGCAGGGGGGTCGCCTGGATGGCTCAGTTGGTTGGGAGAGCATCAGACTCTGGATTTCAGCTCAGGTCATGATCTCGGGGTTGTGAGCCCATGTTGGGCTCCGTCCTCAGCACAAAGTCTGCTTGAGTGTCTCTCCCTTTGCCCCTTCCCAGGTTTGCTTTCTCTCTCTCTCTCTTCCTCTCTCTCTCTCTCCAAATAAATAAATAAATAAATCTTTAAAAAAATACTTTGAAAGAGTAACATTCTAATTTCACATTCACTAAATATTTTCTCTTTAGAGAAAATTCCACTCCCATTCTTTCATTTTGTAAAATACTTTTTCCCACATGACCTAATTATTCACTTTAAAATTTATTTGGTGTACAATGGCCCCATCTCTTCAAAAATGCTTTATTTATAGCCTCATACTACTAATGAGTCATTTTCTAGGACAATATCTCGACATCGATTTCTACCTCCTCTCACAAGGGAAATGCAGATATTTTAAGCAAGTGAGTCAATACAACCAGTTACCAACGGGGCTATGCTAACTTAATCATGTAATTTACAGATATTTTAGAGTCTTTTCATTGAATAGTCATCTACTCTAGAATCTAAAAATAAAATTGTTGTTTATGTTATTTGGCCTCAATGTTTAGAAAGAAAAGGTTGATGAGAACTGTCAAAGAAGTTCTAAAGGATTGCTGATTTCCACTTGATGAAAAACTAGCAGATTAAATATGCTTTTATTAATTGACAGTTAAGTGATTGAATGGTATGGTGGGTTAGTAATTAATGCATGACTAAATATCAGCCAAGACATAGTAGCTAAAGCAATAATTGTTTATATAAGATAGTATCCACTACAAATGCTCCCATGTGGCACATACCCTAGAGACTCAACCATCTATAAAGAAAGAGTGTGGAATGGCGAGAAGGAAATGAACCACACTGGATACTTGTAATTATACTGATAAGAGGAATTATTAAAATGTAAAGAGTGTTTAGGTAACTAAGAATAAACCCAAAATGGCAATCTGGTGAAATACACATGATCATGCAGTTTCAAATTCACTAAGAGAGAATTGAAATTTTTCTTGTTTTTTCAACAATGATTAAATTTCTCATTGACTGTTCAATATCCCAAAGATATCATGTATTTACTTCAACAGAAAATGCCAAGAATTAGGTCATCCCAGACTCTTTTTACAACTGTAGGAATCATGAGCATATTGTGAATGAAATGTGTGATATCTCTGAATGGAAATATGTTCTCTCAACCAAAAGGAATATTGCATATGAAAGTAACATGATATCAACATTCTCAAGCTCCACCATAGTTGCCACTGCCTCTCCATTGTGACTGATGCAAGCTTTACCAACACAAATAACCCCATCTCTGGGTGTCCATCAGGCAGGCAGAGTCCCAGCATGGTGTTGTGTCCCTCACTGTGCACTCAGCACAGATCGCAGCACATTTCCCATCTTGTAGAAGGACTTCCACTCGACTGTTCCTGGCAAGAGACAAATCTATTCATGTATGCCACTTCCGGTTTTGAAATGCAGAAAGATCACTTTTCCTACGATATTTTGAAAAAATTACTCTTTGGAAGTAATACCTTAATTACAATAAAATGGCTAGAGGATGGCACAGATCCGTAAACTTGTATAAAAGTGATATTAAAATATCTGGTAGAATATGATTTTTCTTAACTTTAAAAATGTGTAGGTGTGGGGTGCCTGGGTGGCTCAGTGGGTTAAAGCCTCTGCCTTCAGCTCGGGTCATGATCTCAGGGTCCTGGGATCGAGCCCCGCATCGGGCTCTCTGCTCAGTGAGGAGATTGCTTCCCCCTCTCTCTGCCTGCCTCTCTGCCTACTTGTGATCTCTCTCTCTGTGTCAAATAAATAAAATCTTAAAAAAAAAAAAAAACGTGTAGGTGTGAGAGTCTATGCATGTGTGTATTTTTTAAAAAAATTTTTTTTAATTATTTATTTATTTGACAGAGAGAGAAAAAGATCACAAGTAGGCAGAGAGGCAGGTGGGGGGCCGGGGGGGAAGGTGGGAAGAAGCAGGCTCCCCGCCAAGCAGAGAGCTGGATATGGGCTTGATCCCAGGACCCCGAGATCATGACCCGAGCCAAAGGCAGAGGCTTTAACCCACTGAGCCACCCAGGCACCCCACATGTGTGTATTTTTAAAGAACTTTAAAAATAAAGAGCTACAGAAGAGAGATGTATCTTGTTGAATAATTTTGGATTTTAATTTTCAGTTTGGCAGTCAATGAAAGTGAAGAAAATCTCCAGATTATTGGTGTTTGTTTCAAATTCCTACTCTCCTGAACGTGAGAATGAGTTACAAATATTGAAAGGGAGAAAACTAGGTTTATCCTAGTTTACTGGATTAGAATTGGAATTAGTGTAAAATTCTCGGTTTCAAATATATCTATAGAGATAAAAATAAATGTAGATATAGAAGTGTGTGTTAGAAAGAAAGAAAGAAAGAGAGAGAGAGAGAGAGAAAGAAAGAAAGAAAGAAAGAAAGAAAGAAAGAAAGAAAGAAAGAAAGAAAGAAAGAAAGAAAGAAAAGTGTGTATTTGCATATAGTTGTATATGCTCACGTTCCTGGCCCATATCCTGACAGGGCATAGGAGCCACAATACCCCAATAGCAGAGAGACTACCGAGCACCCTGAGACTGCCTTCAAATACTGTCCTCCACTGAAAGGAGCCAAGGATCCTTGGAGAGATGGCTGATTCCAGGCCTGGGCAGGGAAAATTCCAGATGAACCTGGAACATCTTATTGTCCCAGAAAGCAGGAAGTGCTCAAAGAACTGTGGTGACATGTGAAAAGGACCCAGGAGCCAGCTTCATGGAGCTCCCACCGGCCAAAATGGGGACAACTGAGCATCAAAATAAACAATGATAATAATGCATTAAAACTC
>CM053608.1:22267882-22289514 GCA_028646535.1 Procyon lotor
TGGTCCTCAAACCATTCTAACCTGGGAAATGATGCCCTCATTGATTCCTGTGCTGAAGGTGGGTGGAAATGAAGCATCTGTTCATACTTTCAATGACATAGCATGGACATTAAAAATGTTTTATTCTGAGAAGCAAAGTTGAGAGCAGGGATTTGACAAGAGGTAGCATCCTATGCCAGGTCATCAGGGCTCCTTGCATAGAATCTGAATGGTGCTTTTTCTGTCCGACTGACACATATAACGTACATAACACAGTCAATTAATCCAGTGGTTGAATGCTGTCATTGCTTGCCCACATCAATTACCTGCCTCACACATTTCTTGAGCCTCTTCAATGTACCAAACACGTACTTTTATGCACCAGGTGGGGTGAGAGGGAAAGAGTTTGTGGAGAGGAGATGGGTAAGGTGGCACCTCATGGCTCTTCATTCTGAGGAGATTTTCAGTCATGATTAAGATGATAGGTCTCCATTTGTTTAATGTGAATTAGATGTGAAAGGCTCTGCCATTTTCATTGCTGAATGCTCATTTTGACTCCTCCAGGTTTGACCTTTGGCACCTGAAATTCATCTTAGGAAAGATAGTGAACTGGTGGGAACCAAAGGCATATAAAGAGTGAAAAGAAATAAAATTGTCTTTAAAAAGGCTGGTTCCATGACTCTTGATTCCTGAATTACTTAATGGCAAACAAGAAGAGTCTCTGATCTGACCAGAAAAACATTGTAGGTCATTCCTTCAGCTGCGGCAGACATAAAGCCAGTCACTAAAAACAACTGAATAGATTTATGCTGAGCTTCTATTTGACAGCCTTCAGAGAAATGTCTTAAGTAAATTGTTCATTTTTATCAGAAATAAAAGGATAAACAGATATTATTACATTATAAAACTTGTGTAAGAAAACAAGTATGAGTCATATTTGACAAATAGTAGTTTAGATGCTCAGCATTTTGTAAAACAGAGTTGCTCGTTCACAGGACTTTCCCCTTCCTGAAGGACTATAATCAGTTTTCAATTATATATGGTCATGGAGAAAAATCGTGATACACATTAACCACAGATTATTTCTGTTGGGGTTAAAATATATTTTTGTAACTTTCTTTAAAAGGGATGTACTTGAACGTATCCCTTGGAGTAACGCTAAGCTGCTGTAACGAAGCGACCCCAAAGTACAGTGATTCTAAAAAGCTAGAAGCTATTCCTCTATAACATTTCTGCAGTGAGTGGTCCAAGTCTGAGGGACAATTTGGCTCTGAACAGATTTCAGACACTCAGAACTTTCCATGTTGCTTCATTACCCCCTCGGCATGATTATCATGGTTGAAACTGAGTTGCCACCATGTCTAGATTCAGGCAGTAGAAAAGAAAAAGAGGATATGGACAAAGTAGCCCAACACCTAAAGCCGGGCCTTGAGATGGCACACATCACGTCCTTTGGCGTTCTATCGGGAAGAACCTGATCACATCTAACTGCAAGGGAGAGAGGGGAAAAGCAGACTCTAGCCCCACAGTTATATACCCAGGGGAAAAGGGAAAGAGGTTTAAGGAGATAACCAGCAGTCTGCCCCGTGTTGTTATTACGGGAATTCGTAATTGAGTGTGTGTCCTTTAAATGACTTAGGAAGCTGTATGGTAAAGATCTCAAAGAAGTTGTTGAACGGCCCGGTTTCTTTTTGCCTCCTGGAGAAGACATTCAATTCCTCTAAACTTAGGAGAAGGTCAAGGCCTATGTTAAAACAACTCATCCTTTTGCCATATAACTTGCAGCCCAACCCAAGAGTTCACATAAACGAACAATGTCATTAAGAGCTAAGAAGAGTCATATCTGATATGCCTCCCACACCACATACTGGCATCCAGCAGGTTGAATGAAGCTCACAGACATTGTTCATTAGTACATCATGGAGAAATAATGTCTTTGGGATAAGAAAGGGAGTTCTGACAAAAGTCCTAGAATTTTCCCTTCTATCTGAAGACAGGCTGGTCCTTGGCAGGGGAGGGGCTAGGCTCACTACAGTCTCCACCGCAACCCCCTATTTTGCACCTACACTGCTCTGGCCTAGCCCCTAAAGGCTTTTGAGCTTTTAAAGCCCGGGTTATACACACTGCAACCAACCCACTAAACCTAGTGTTTAACTTCAGTTGTGAGGACAAAAAGTCTTATTGTAGGAAAGTAAGATGATTACCCCTAGCAGGATTTAGCTCGTCGCAGGGGTAATGCCTTTTCACAGCCAGTCATGGAGGTCTCTTCATTTCCTTTTTCAAACCAATTCTTACTGTGCTTTTTAAATACTCTTTACTATAATCTCTACTAAGTACTGAGTTGTCAGTTTAGACAAAAACCTAGGTCACTGAGACTGGTATTTCCATCAATTTTAAGGGCAACGGATGTATCCACTGTTTGGGAACGTGAAGTTGAATTTCAGGACAAGAAACAAATTAGGGAAATTGGATGGTTTTCCTGCTTCTTTAGACTCAGCATTTAACATTGCGCTTTCACTGATTCACTAAAATTCAAATTCACTTGACAAAAATCCCATAACATCAGACAGTAGAATACTGTTGAGAAAAAACACAAAAAATGCACTCTTAAACCAAAAGGACATCATCTGTGGTTAAGTCTCACTGGCCCTTATTGCAGATTGCAATCAAGGAGAAAGAAAAACCACAGAATCATCATCTCGTGTTCTCACAGAATAGGCACAATCGCCGTGTGTGCAATCAACACAGAAGTAGAAATAAGTTTTTAAAATCTTAAAAAATAATTTCACTGAAAAAATGAATTCAGGATGATACCTGGACAAAGAAAGAGTAGAAATTGGAAATTCAACATTAAGAATAAATATTGGAGGGTCCCTGGGTGGCTCAGTGGGTTAAGCATTTGCATTAGGCACAGGTCCTGAGAACTGGGATTGAGCCCCACTGCCCCACCCCCACTCAGCAGGGTCCCTCTGCCCCTCCCCCTGCTAGTGCTCTCTCTCTTTCAAACGAGCAAATAAAATCTTTTAAAAAATATTTTTTAAAAAGAACAAATATTATAGAAACAAACATAGCAGAGAAATTGACTGATTTGTGTACCTAAGAAGATAAGCTTTTTCTTCCTGTTATTGTTTCTTTGTTGTCATTTTCTGTAAATAATATCTTTATGGAATCTTCCTCTGAGTGAAGCAACCGACCGGACTATAACTTAAATCAATCAGCCGGTCAAAAAAAGCAGTATTCTGGGCCAAAGCCTTTGAAAATGTACCATATGCATTAATTCCCCAGAGCTCGGGTCAGATTTCACTGGTTGAAAATTATGTTAGACAGGATATTAGTTCTCTGCTCTTCCTGGACTCCCAGAACCCATCCTTTGCCCTTATAAATTTGAGCCGGTGTCTGGTTTCGTTTGGGAAGAAAAATAAATAATATAACAAAACACACACGGGGGAAATCCACCAGGGCCATCATTAATGTGCTAAATTACTTCTAAGATCCATCCCCTTCGGAACTCCACGGATGCAAATGCTTTGCCTCTCTGTAAAGCTGCCTTTCTCTACCGCGCTGGAACAGAGGGATGGACATTTGCATTTAACTTCTGCTGATGGAAACTTAACATTAAAATGCTATCCGGCAAGTTCGCAAAAGCACGGAAGAGCAAAGCCTTATTTTTTTTTCCGAGATGTAGTTCTTTACAGAGTCTCCTTAAGAGTGCTCAGTAGGGTGTGACCATATTGCTCCCCGTGGTCATCATATGGTTCGCCCACGCAGACGCCGGATTGTTTTGTGGATGTGAGATCTTGTATGTTACCCCCAGAGCACTGGAGCCGGTGGAGCCGGGGACTGTTGTTGAGACTGACAGCTACATTGTGCTCCTGAAGAGTGAAACGGCAGAATCAAAAACACAAATGGACCCAGACAGAATGTCCTGACCTTTCAGAAAAAGCCTGATTGGATATGGTGTGAGCTTGCCTTCATCTCCCTCCATAATGCATTACACCTTTCTCAGCGCACTTTCTCAGGGTAGGCGCTCATAGACCAGCTTCTCTTAGATTCTTGATGGGAAATTATTTAAGGGTGGGGGGAACCCAGGAGCGCCACCTCCCCCAAACACAATTTACTCTTCATAGTTATTTTATATCAACATTAATGGCAGAGAGTGTCATTTTCATTAATCCCAGCATATTGATCTTTCTGATTGTACTTAGAATTTAAAAAATGCAGACAGTAGCCCAGATATGGGAGTGGATGGGTCATCAGTGCTTCCAAACAAATGCCACTGAAATGTTTTTAAATTCATAAATGTTTGCAGGTGCTTTTCGCCATATTGCCCCCTTCTTGAAGCAATCTAAATACAAATAAAAAATGCACAGAAGAGTCAAGGTAGTTAATCTCTTCTTTCTCTCTAGAGATTTTTCTATTGAAAATGGTTGTGAAACCATGGATTTCTTCATGAAAAAGAAAAACTCATTAATTGCTTGGTAAGTGGATGATATAATAATTAAAATAATGCCTCTATTTTAGCAAGTTGATGTTTCAAACTTAATTCCCTCTGATTTATAGACGAGACTATTCAGCGTGACCAGGTAAAAGGTCCGTGCCGTTCACATGTGAAGATCTCTGGGACGCGTTATTAAATTCCATGTCATGAACTATCTGACCAAAACACCATATGGTGAGTTGGAACAAGAGTTAGAGAATACCGGAGATAATTAGCATAACATAAAGAGTAGTTTCAACTACGCATTTCTTTCTGCAACAGAAGAGGTGGGTCTTGAAGTGGGAAATTTGAGCACCGGGAAAAGATGAATTACAGCACCCAAAGAAAATCGTCTAGACGCTTGGTTTGTGGTAAAAACAAACAAACAAAACAACCTCTTTATTTCCACTAAAAGATTTCTTCTTTGCACTTATTTTCTAGTAATTCTTTCCCATTGGAGCAACTCTGCAGACACACAGCTGTCTTTCTCATCCATTCTCTCCTGCTCTTTTCCTGATTCTAGGCTGCCCTTTGCTAACAAAAGTCTTCCGTAAGCTTTTGGTTGTTACTGTATACACACTCACCACCAGCTGATTTGTAATACGTGATCTAAAATGGTTATAGCATCACATTACATTTACCGGTAGAGCTCATCTGCCCCATCAGATATGGGGACAGAATTTACGGTATTTTTTTCACTCTGAACTTCTAAAAGCTTGATGATGCCCTGGTATCTCTTGCATCTCTGTTCTGCAAGAGGAAAGCATCTTCTAACTCAATTAGCATGCTAAAGAATGAGTTTGGTTTTGTGCTCCATTAAAGTCGGCTAAATGGATGCGCCGCATGTCTTTATTTCAAAAATAAAGCTAAACAATTAAATCCCATGTCTCTTTGCTCAGCTTTTGATGCCACACAAAGCTTTCCCACTTGCTGCCTTTGGATGTAATGTTAACAAAGTCAGTTAACATCAAGCGCCACGGTAACAGGCATGGCAGAATTCCTTGTTTTTGCTCAATCAGTCTGTGTTCAAACTATCAGTTTGATTTATTTGTCCACATTGACCCTTATTCACCACTTAATTATCCTCGTATAATGTTTCAAGAGGCTCCTGACACACGGAGAAAGACAATTGCTGATGTTCTATGAAACAACTGTTGACCTGATGGGCCCAAATGAAGACCGTGGGTCGAAGGTTGTTTGCTTTTGGAAGAACCCACTTCTCATGCCTGAGAGTGGCGGCCAGAGCCACTCGCTCTGGGTGCCAGAGGCTGGCCGGTAAGGCTGTTAGGTTCTCCGAATGTGTGCTGACCGTCTCGGCAAGGCAGTCACAGTGCTCTGCTCCATCAGACTCTCCAAATTCCCCAAAATGTTTGGAATAATATTAGAGTTAAGAAAACACACAAACACACACACACACACACACACACACACACACACACACACACACACCCTGCACTTCAATTCCGGCAACGTCCTCGTAAGTATACGGTCACTGCTGTGATTGAAAATACATTCTCTCACTTGATATAGCGACAGGAGGGATTTCAGAATCACAGGCATGAGATGGGCAATAAGGTTATAAACACAAAACGAGTTCCTATCTGGGTGGATCTCTAAGAGCTGGTGGCAAATCAGATGAATTCTTGTTTTATTGGGAAGCAGACTGGTATCTGTCTTTGGTGTCTCGCCAAAGATGGGATTGTGGTAGGTTTGATTAGAAATTAAGGAAATTCATTCAGAACTTTTGAAATTGGACAATTCTCCATGCATAAACCATTGAAATTCAGGCACAAAGGAAATAAATGATAGTTGAAAACACAGGCTACAAATATTAAAATTTATAGGAAAATGGCACATGTAAATATAAAAGTATAATTTTATATTTATGAAGTGGATTTCTATAAAAATTTGAAATTCTTTTTCTGGCAAGTTGAGACCGTATTTCATTTGGCTCCCTCATGGTCAGCATAAACGGATTTTACAACACCCTACCACCTCAGTTTGTCGTTTTAATTTTTCACACATTTTTATCTCTTGTTTGGTATGTTCCCATCTTATTAAATTTTGGTCTCCGTGGTTACCAATGTCAACTGGCAGCATAATTGTTTTTCCTAAATGAGAAATATTCATAAGTGCTGCTTGTATCTAATATTAGAAAATCATTCAGGAATTCATGGCCCGACATGGCCTCCATTTGTTGGTGATTTTTACCCTTCAATGCCTTGCCTTACCGTCTCTGGTAATGGGTATATGGTTACAAATGTTGCCACACAGAAACAATATCATAAATGCAAAATGCAAACATCCCAATATTTCTAAAAGCTACTCGGTAGGACTTTTTATGGTTAGGGTTGCAACCAAAACCCTGAGAAGAGTTTATAGAAGCCCCTGTGACCAGTATGAAAACCACCAGGATATAGTCTCACATACCCCACAATCCTGAACCCTCCTTCCCTTAGCCTGAAGAGGTCTAAAGTCCCAGGAGAAGTGGTCCTGTGGCCAATGAGCCTCTACCTAATTCTGTGCAGAGAGGCTAGGGGGTCAGAAGACTCTTGTGCCCACAGGCATCCCACATAGACTTGCTGGCCGTGGTTTCCTCGCTGCCAAGGGCTTTCTACCATCTGAGGTTTAGGTGTGGTGTTCGAGGGGAGCACATCTCATGGGCGTACTACGGAGTGAGCTGCAGCCCTGCACGTCCAGCTTTGAGCACAGTGCATACACTACTTTAAGTTGTTTTCCACAGGAAATTTTTCTCCAGGACAAAAGATGGCACAGACTTTAAAGAGTTAAAAAAAAACTCTGAATGTAGAAGACTTCGAACTCTGGGATTACATAAATCTAGGAATAAAACTATAGTTTTTAGAGCTGCAAGAGTGCAAAGAGACAAAATGAAATAGGTAGGGGGGAAAACCCAGGTGAAAAAAAAAGGCCTCCATGTTGCCCTTTGGTCCACGGGTCCATCCTTCCAATGGGTTCTGCCGTTGCTGCTGGTAAACCATTCCACCGCTTCATCTGGCCACAGATACGTGTGCTGAGATCTCCTGAAGTGTTCTGCCCATCAGTATTCCAGTGGGAAGGCAAAGATGCCCACATTAAGGAATTGTTCCAACATGGATTCCTGCTCTAGGGAAGGCCCTGGAGCCTTGCTCTCTGTTCTGCACTTGGCCCCCAGTACCAAGAAGTTTTCACATCATGTTCCAATAGAAACAATCAAAATAAAAAGCTCCCCGAAAAAATGCAGCCATCTCAATTTTTTTCTTCTATCTCACTCCTCCTCAGAGTTCCTGTCTACTTGAAAATACTTTTTTAATCTGAAAAACATAATTTGCTTTCAAGTCTTATAGCTACTGAGACTGTTTCCTTCAAAAACAGATGTATCAAAAGTCCACGTCCAACACCTCAAGGATCCTCTCACAGATCTCCTTTTGCATCTGTTTGCTACGTGCTGCTAGTATTTCAAAACAGAACAAAAATATGAAAGGAACCAAGAGAGAAGGAGTTAGCCGAGAGCCACAGAAACAAACACTCCCTCTAGAAAATATGCTTAACTAACTCCTATCACCATAAACCTCCCAGCTAATTGAATTAAGGTTAATACAAATCTTACCAAGAAGATAAGAAGGAATAGGACTCTATCATTCTAAATTTACTAGAAAATTTTGGGAATTACTATGGACAGTGTTAATGCTCTGTTAGATTTGTCTCTTTTTTCTATTTTTTTTTTATTTTTTTAAATTTTATTTTTTCAGTGTTCCAAGATTCATTGTTCATGTAGATTTGTCTTTTGATGGAACAGAACTTCAACCAACTATGTGTTGGCCTTCCTTAAGCCAAATGCATAAATAATACCTGAGAACTTCTCTTGTTTTAGGAACTGCTTGTGAAGTGTGTTAGGTACCTTGGAAGCTCAGCTGGCTTCTCTACTTAACACCTGTGTGACCTTCTGAAAATTATTTTGTGAAAATTATTTATATCTATTTTACATATAAAATGGGGACCTCAATGTTGGAAATATATAGTGAGATCATCTAAATTCAGCCCTTACTTCATGCCTGTCTAAAAGAAAGTGACCTACAAATTAATTTCCTTTCAGTTCAGTTCCTTTGCAATTCTGTAACACCTATGAAGCAAGTGGTGATCCTTTCCAGAATGAACTAATTTAGGCTCACAGAGAGTAATCAGAAAGCACACATAAGTCTGTTGGGCTCTCTGGCTATATTCTTTACATTGTCCCACTCGATCTTTGTTCTTCCCCTGAGAGCCACGATAAAACAATGAAGATTTAGCTACAACACGTATGATTCACAGAGAAGTATGTTACAGGTAGAGGTGAGCAATGGAAAACCAATAGAAAAATACGAAGACACCTAGCTTGTGCTTCTGTATATTACATCTGGTCTCGAAGTCATGCAAAATGGCAATGCTCTGCCTGGAGATGTTGGAAGAAAAGTAATGGGGAACACAGTTGATTCATTTAAAACAATGGTGAGGGACATCAAGCAATGGTTGGTGACATTTTGGGTTGCAACAAAGAGGAAGAGGCGTTATTGGCTTCTGGGGATAAAGGTCAGGGATGCTGCTAAACCTTCTACAATGCACAGGACTGCCCCTCTCAGCAAAGAATTATTCATCCCACAAATGCCAATAGCACCGAGATTGAAAAGCTCTGGTTTAAAACGAAAAATCCAATAAGATTCTTCTTTCTTTGTAATGATTCCTTTTCAGTAATAGTCTGTACATTTTCTGGCAGTAATATCAAGTGGGGGTTTGCTCAGTACATTAATTCTGAATTGTGAGGTTCCAGTGGCTCTGGATGAGAAAATTAAGTGTTTAAAGATATGTAGTGATGCTAATACCGGAAGGAAGAAAGACCAGAAATAATCAGTATTCAAATCATTTAGACATTTTAAACTGAGAAAAATATTATAAAATCTTAACAGGTGGGCTAAAATAAAATAGTAAAATCTCCTCATGTTATTTTTCTTTTTTCTGCAGGAATCTGAATTCCTTGCCTTAGATTATTTGGAACCTGGAGATCTGTAACAAATCCAGTATCCAAAACAGACTGTGCCTCTCAGAGAATACTACAGGAAAGATAAAGTCGTGAGTTTAAGATCACTCTGAATCTGTGTGTTGCATAAAGCTTCCATGTTTTCTTTTTTTGGCTTTTCCCCTGGCAAACACACACACTGAATTCGAACCAGATGACACAAATAACATTCTACAAAGAACAGAGTAGATTTAATATATGGTTTAACGGTGTGTCAAATACAAGCATTTGAAGTACATTTGTTGGTGAACTCCACAGTACAAGCACCACTAGCTTGCTCCTTGAAAACCAAAGACTTGTGGAGGAAAAAAATACATTCCATTTTCTTATCTCACACAAGTCTTTCTAATACAAAAAAGCATTGAGACGAAATGTTCAGTAGAGTCTACAATGTTGACCCCAAAGTTCAGTATCTCATTGTTATGTCTGGTTCTCCGTCTGATGGCAAAGGGGCTGCTGTCTCCCAGATTCTAATAGGAAAAATCAAGATGGGTTTTCCATGTGCTAAGTCCTATTAGCAAAATTTTAAATACACTTTTAATAAGGACATATGAACGTGTAATACTTTCTGGTTGGTACGGATAGATGAAAGAAATGTTAATTTTTTATATGGAAAATTTATGACCAAAAGTCAGTATGTATCAAAGAGTTTCGCCAAGGCACACCAATAAAGCATTCACCTACTGGGTTGTGTTGAAACAGGGCAAGATAAAAGTAAAGTTAGTTCATTTCTTCCCATCACAACAAAACCGTTGATAAAGAACATACTTGATATCAAACAGAGCTTCCTGCTGGCTTCAGTTACCTGGGAGTTTGGAGCCTGTGGTTTGAATAATGTTTCCCCTACAATAGGAATGACAGCAGAAGTGTGGAGAGACTGATGGGGCTTCCTGCGGGCTTAGCTTTTAGAGTTCAAACTCATTCTTTATTCTCAAGTAGAAGCGGTAACAAATGTGTAAATAAATAGTCACTGATCTTCTGATGTTCCTTTTTTGGTGTTAGAAATTACGTAACAGTTCATCCAGCGGAGGTGAAGTGACTTCAACAAACTACGTTCCAGAGTTATGTAAGTTTTCCGGAGAATCAGCAAAGAATAGTTTTCTTTAATCTTATTTGAAAATAAATGTCTGTACCATGAGATTCTTGAAGAAATAGGGTTGAGGCAGTTCGGGCGTTGATGGAAGATGCTTGGATAGTGTAAAAAAAAAAAACCCACAAAACCTATAATATGAATAGACTTGGTACGCATGCATAAAGTTCTAATTTTACTAAGTACAATATTTGTCTCCTCAGTTCTGGATAACATTTTGCCAAAATAATAAAGTTTTAGTATAATATTTGACATTTTAATGTGAAATGTAACGCCTCTGCTAGCATTCATAGTTATTTTTTTTCTAAAAGAATGCTTAAACCAATATCAAACAGATACCTGCCTGATCATCAGATGAAGCAAGGAACTTGGTTACTATTCATCTGATCCTCAAGCACACCAGTAAAAATACTTAGGCAATGCATTTGTAATTGCTTACACTAGTTTTTAACAGTTTCCAGCCATTCAAATGAAAATTGCAATATTTAATTATCATTCCAACTTTTGAAATCTATATTATTCTGTGGTTTAACACTACGTTTTAAGTAGTACCTAGAAGAAAATACTGTAACTTTGCTAAATTAACGTGTAAGTTACAGGAAAGTGGACACAAAGAAGATTCTGGCAGGAGTCAGACTGACTAAGCCATCTAGCCCTTCTGGTTGGCCACCAGAGGGCAGCATCCCCAAATGGTTGTGTGTGGGAGAGGGGCCAGACTGGAGGGAAGCCTGGGTGCTTAGCCCCATCTAGTCTCAGTCTTTTCTGAAATTTTCCCAGTTGAAGCCCAGAAGTGTGAGAGTAAGGATTTTTTTTTTATTCCAACTTTTTAAAAAAGTGGAAGGAATTCCAAAGCAGAAACAATAACACTTTAATAGCACTTAAATGTGCCCAGCACTGTTTTAAGTCTTTTACGTTTATTAACCCATTTGGTCCCCATAATAACCCTGTAATGTGCAGTTGTTGCCCTCAATCTTACAGCTTTGGAAACTGAAGCATAGGGAGCTTCGGCCACTTGCTCAAGCGAAGGAGTGGAGCTGAAATTCAGACCGAAATGGTTGGTTCTAGAGTTCAGGCGTAAGATGTCTCCCCTGGAACTAAGACTTCCTAAACTTCTCTTTTTGCTACTGGGTCATCAACCTCTCTGCTGGAGTTTAAGTCAGATACTGATTTCTTCCTCTTACTCCATCTTCTTAAAAGATAAAATTCTATATTTTCCCCTTATGTTTTTATAATAACCCATCTGTAATTTAAAAAGAGAGATGCATTCTGCATTTCCTTGAAATTCGTACAATATTACAGGCATATCTATCATATTAAGACTTTTCAGAAAGAATGATGTCCATTTTAGGTTTTGAGTTTTTTAGAAGGCAGAAATTAAATGTGTGCAAAAATAAATAAACACTAGAGCTTCAGCCAGTATGGAGCTTATAAATGGTTAAATTAAGACAACCCATGTGGAGAAAAATGAAGACTATCTACAAAAAGTATTTTATTAAATTTTCATTATGATACTAGAAAAAGGGGACTCAAGAATTTGAATACAAAAAAGACAAAGAGAATTGATTAATCCAAAATCCCAAATCAAAATAATTTTTAAAATAAAGTTACAACCGGGGCACCTGGGTGGCTCAGTCATTGGGCGTCTGCCTTCGGCCCAGGTCAGATCCCAGGGGCCTGGGATCGAGCCCCGCATCGGGCTCTCTGCTCTGCAGGAAGCCTGCTTCTCCCGCTACCATTCCCTCTGCTTGTGTTCCCTCTCTCGTTGTGTTTCTCTCTGTCAAATAAATAAAATCTTTAAAAAAAATAAAAATAAAAATAAAGTTACAACCCCTGTAGAAGATAGAAGTTGCAAGTTAATATGAAATAAATCTCAACTGTCAAGGAAATAACTCATTCATTGATTCATTGATTCATTGATCCATTTGACATCTAGCACTAAACGCAGATTTAGTGACCTCATCACAAAGTACAGCCTTGAAACATGAGTAGGTTTTTCCTAGAAGAGGCAAAGAAAAAGAGTTTCCCAGCAAAGGGATGAGCAAAGGCGAAGCCCAGAAGTGTGGAAGAGAGGAATGTGTTAGCAGAATGGTGAAGAGACATAATTGGTGGAGGCTTGTGGCCTGTGGAGGAAAGTACAGGGTGGGTGAGGAAGCAGGACACGTAGGGGGCAATGGGGTGAGAAAGGCCTGGAATGAAACACTCAGTAAGGGACTCAACATTCTATCTCATAAGAAATGGAAAACATGTGGGTTAATTCTAAAGCTGGACTAAAGAAGTATCTAATATGCGAGTAAAAGGTCAAGTTTGGACATGGTATTAAGTATTCATATGAAAAGTTGAATAATGTGTCCTTTAGGTTCACATATGCTTCCGGATTGGGAAAGCATGCTAACATTTTAAATGCCTATATCAGTTGGAGAAGCAGTGATTTTTAAAGTAAGGAGAGGAAATAAGTAAGGACACTAAAATAAGAGCTTAGACAAGTAATGTCTTCAGAGAATGCATGGAACAGGATTTAGATAATGGCAGTCAGTTTGCCAGCTAAGGTCTATCGGTGTCAGACCAGCAGAGTGATCAAGAGGACCCAATGATTTAAACCAGACTTTTTTGAAAATAGGCACATGGCCCTTAAGCATTTTGAGTGACTACCATATTCAAGGTACTGTGCTAAGTGCTGGGTAATCAAAGATGAAAGAGATGAGTTCTGCCATCAAGAAGTTCACAGTTGTACAAGGCAAGGGAAAAATGGACAAGCAAACAGATCATTGCACTTGTACAACTGAGACCTTTATAATAAAGAACTGTTTGCACTGTTCTACAATATTAGAAAAAGAAGAAACTAGTCAATCAGTAGAATGTTCAGGTGCTTATTGTCTCGAACTCTCAGGGTCAAGGATGCATTCCTTTTCCTCTCCTCTCTGGAAATTTCTATTTCTCTCTCAATAAATGCAAAGAGGGGGTTCCTAATTCTTCCCTCATCCCAACGGTTAATAATCCCAATGCTCCTGAGTACTGCGGGGTTCTGTTTGTGAGATAGATAGCATAGAGGCTAACTTGGAAAGTAACCCACTGTTGGCATGTTACCAAGTGTGGCAGATCCATTATTTGTTCATAATTGTTTATTCCATCCCTATCCTTGCCACATTCACTTATGAGCACAGTATGCTTCCTGACCCAAATGACTTTGACCTTGGCCAAGAGACTCACTTTGGCCAACAGAATCTTAGTGAACATGATATATGCCTCCTCCAAGCAGGAGCTTTAAGTGTACATGATATGGCTCTATCTGCTTTGTGCTTGTGCCCTTGACCATGAGATTGGTAAACCTCAGCAGATTGGGCTGCTCCTTCACCCTACGCCCCAGAATGAGAAGATATGTGGAGCCTTTCCAATCCTAGACAAACCCAAGGTCAACCTGGGGTCATCATTTAAGGTGAGCAAGAAATAAATGCTTGCTTTGTTAAACAACTAAGATTTGGGGATTGCTTGTTGTCACAGTATTTGTTGACTAACAGATCAAGTAAAGTGTGACTATCCAGTGAGAAATGACTGTGGCTTAAATTAGAGTAGTGACACTGAAGTCGGGAACCTCAAGGGTTATTTAAGAAGTGAAGCCAAAAGTAATTAATTGAAGGTGAAAGTGGAAAAAAAATAGAAGAGTGAATCATGATATCTGGATTTCTAGCTCAGCAACTGTAGGAGGGAAGCAAAAACAAGTTAAAAAATTAAAGATGTTGGGTTCTTTAGTGCATGCAAAGAAAATAATGGAGAATAAGTACTGAAAAATATTTTAATACCCGTGTGTGATTGTAATATTAAAGTGACTATCATCCATCTCTATTAAGCATCGAACAAGGGGAAATAAGCTTAATTTGCATGAAAAGAGGTTATTACACTCAAGAATGACACTTCTGACGAGAAGGTTGTTAGATATTAGAATGCATTATCCATGGTATTCAAGGAATTTTCTTTTACAGGATATATTTCGTTCCAGATTAGACATGGAATTTTCAAATTAATTATGAAGGAATCTTTTCTAGCAGTGTGATTTTACACGATTCTTTCTTATTTTTCAATGACTTTAACCGGGTTAATTTTATCTCTCTGAGCCTCTCACCCTCTGTAAAACAAGGAAATGGAACTAGACTATTTTTCAAAGTACCTCAGCACTTGGAAATAGGAAACAGACCTCAGCAGTAACACAGGACCTTGGAGAATAAACATCAGCCTAGTTCTCACAGACACTGTGGAAGCTATAGGAAAGATGCCTCCTTTTATACATTGATATCGGTATTGATATTGATAGAAAGAATATGCCTTTTTAAAACCACTATGTGCTTCTTTCCTTGTAAGGAAGACCAAGTGGTTAAAATTATTTTTGACATAATTAAAAAGTGCAAAAAATGGTTGAGAAATGTAACTTCCTGTGGCCTTTTTTCCCCTATGAGTATAAATTTCAAATGCTTAATGCCTTAACCCCTGCTTCACGTGCCAACGGAATTAAACTTTCCAGTTTGGCCCAAATTGCCACGTTTTGCCTTGAGGGAAATATTAAGGTAAGCAATCTCTACATATGACTTTGGACTTAACCCAGCATAAAACATCATACGTAATACTCATAATTCTTGGGTTTGACAATTGAGCTCTTACAGTTGAATCCTAACAACTGGTGCTTTAAGTACAATTTCACATTATTAAATGAGATTTTACTCATAAAGTGTCTGATCGATTGATCTATCTAATTTTTTTTAAAGATATTTATTTATTTATTTATTTATTTATTTATTTGACAGAGAGAGAGAGAAAGATCACAAGTAGGCAGAGGGGCAGGCAGAGAGAGGATCAGGGGAAGCAGGCTCCCTGCTGAGCAGAGAGCCCAATGCAGGGCTCGATCCCAGGACCCTGAGATCATGACCCGAGCTGAAGGCAGAGGCCTTAACCCACTGAGCCACCCAGGCGCCCCTCTATCTAATTTTTTTAAAGGGTAGCCTTTAGTATTTTCATGCCAGGCTGTTGTCAAGGCTCTATACATGCAGTAACTCTAAATTTGTTCCAGAATAACTGAAATCATAGATTACCAATCAGTGAACAACATTTACTGGGTAAATAGTCCTGCAAAGTCAGACACAATATAATGCAGAAGAGAAGGAAGCTAGTGTTAGAAATAGACTATGCCATATGAGGCCCAAAGAGGAAGTTAGGTTGCAAAATAAAATTTAAAAAAAAAGAAAGAAAGAAACAAGAAGGTTTCTGATCACAGAGTTCCTCAAATCCTAAAAATAAATAAGAACATGCTGACTCTTGATCAACCAGCTAAAGATAAAGCAGTAGGTAATCTGCAATATTAGGGGAGCAGGACCAAAAAACCTATAATTATGAATCATGAAATAATTGCTTATACTATCAAGGGAGTGCTCTTTATGTCCTCATAGCTAGCAAAGAGGGTTTCTGCTAGACTTGGAGTTTATAAGGAAAAATCTTTTTTTGCACTAAAGATGTCCAGAATGTAATTTTGCACACAGATCTTCAATAAAAGTGTATTGAATGAAAGATTATTAGGATCAAAACCCCTCAACTCCATAAAGGAAAACTAATTATTGTTTGATCTACTTGGCCCAACATATCCATCATGCAATAATTAAAATATCATCAGTTTTATGCCGGAAAGCCCATACTGGTAATTATTTGTAAGCAGGTTAACAATTTTTTATGGGAGGGGAAAAAATCAAATAATGGTTATTTGAAGTCTTATTCTCAGTATTATGAAATGAAATAGTGGTCTTAGTTTATGCACTAATAATAAAAATATATAATAATACCAAACACTCACGGTACATTTGTGTGCCAGTCACTGTTCTAAGCACAGTTGAGTAAATACGCTCTTCTTACGAAAACCCCATAAGGATGTACTATTATCCCCATCTTACAGATGAGTAAACTGAGGCATAGAGCAATAAGTTGCTTAGGAGCACACAGCTAGTAAGTGATAGAGCCAGCATTCAAATATAGGCAGCTTATCTCCATTATCTGTGCCCTTATCCAAATATGGATGTTGACATCCCTCCAATAAACTAACTAATGTTTATTTCATTCTCTCTCATAGGCTTGGAATTTCTCCCAAGGAAAAGTGTAGCATCCCACAGCAAGTCTCATACATTCACTGTTGCATATTTTCTTGGTATATTTTAATGAATATTAATGTTAAAGGAAAATCTACTTTTCACAGATCTCCAGCCTATGCTCAATTCAAGCTATTCTTTCACCTGTATAATATGAAAATCAAAATGGCAAATTTACATGTATCTTAATTTTTAATTTTTATTTATACTATTTCTTGATCTGCTCATCTGAACTTTGAACAAAAATGGATGAAAAATTGAATCCAAAAAGAATTTGGACACAGAATATAATCAGATCTTTATGTCCTTATGTTTTATAACTTGTACCTACTTGTAAAATTGTAAATAAAACCTTAATAGCCCATGTAATCATTTCCATGAATACTGATTTTCTGAGTGACTGGAGTGATAGAAGCTTGTCGGGTTTGTCATCAATACGTATCAGGCAGTGGGGAAACCAGCAGGCCCATCTGCCCAGATGATGCCTAACTGCAGGTGTATTGGTCAAAGGCAATTTCTTGGTGATCCTGCTGCAGTTTGGTTCCTACCCCCCTATCCTATCTGTCAAGCACTGTGAGGAGTCTGAGATTTCTACCCCACATGCACGCACAATCTTGGCTGCCGCAGTTTCTGTATGATGGTAAAGACATGAGACCCTGGGTTTAAGATAAAGACATGAGACACTGGGTTCGAGACAAAGGATTTTTCCTGCTGGTACAACAGGCAGCATGAATTTTCGTGTTCACATCAATCTTCTAATCTCCTAAGTCTTGCTGGCGTGATAAATGAAGAGAGTCTGGGGCCATGTTACACATGGAGCATGTTTGCAGCACTGAAGGCTTCCAAGCTCAGGAAACCCAATTTTTTTTATTTCATTGCTTGTTTTTTTTTAAGCAAACCTGCCCGATCTTTGCCCCAGAGAGAGACATTATTATACTAGAAAGTGCACAAATCTGCCCTCAGCTCTGGAGAGAGACACGGAGGCTATTTTCCAAGGCCATTTCCTATGCAAACGTCCTTGAAAAGATAGTTTAGACCAAGAATGAGAGCTGTCTGTGCCCCGGCTCACAAGTCACAAAGGACACAGGAGATCCACGGAGAATTCTCTCCCGATATGTGGTTACTGCCGGTCATGAGACCACAGCCATTTGTCAGCAACACCCTGATATGGCTAGGCAGCTGCAGTGAGTGAATCGATTTGTAGCAATTAAGTTCTTAATTACTTAAGTTCAGTAATTAAGTTCTAACTATGATCCTCCAAACCACAGAAGCCTGGAAAGGTTACCAATGCTACCGACCCCAGAGACCAACCACCAGCCCACTAAAAGTGAGAGTAGACTTTGCTCTAACTACTCAGGAAAGCCATGATACCCCTGAGGGGTTTGCTCCTACCCTTTCCCCCGCCTTCCCCTGCCCCCACTACCACCTACGATGCCTACAAATTACCTACCTTTCTGCTTAATCCTTTCTGAATCTTGGATGGTTTATGGAATAAGCAAAATCTGTCTCTCCACTATCTTATTTCTGCCCTCATCATGCCTCCCGCCCTTATTAATTTGCTTACCCCATCCCACAATCTTGTCCCCACACTAATCGGGTACATCCATAATGCTACCCTGCCCACCCAGCCCCAGCCCTCTTCCCTTAACTGATGGGTTCATTTTTTTTCACGGGCGCTAAGCAGGCTTCTTTGTTCATTCCCTCACTCATATGCCTGAGATGATGATAGTGGTTAATCTGTGTTCTTCCACAAACCATGTACAAGCCATAGTCACCAGGCTTCCCACCACCCCGTATTAATTGTTATTAGCAGACTACATGACGGTTTCCCTGCCTAAATTTTGAGTGACTGGAGGTCAGAGCATTTGTCTTCCTATTCACAAGTAACCAATAACTTAATGCAATGCCTGGTACATAGCGAGCATTTACGGAACTGTTTGTGGTATGAAATGAAGGAATGGATGATACAGTCACACTGAGCTCATTCACAACGAACAGACGTCTCAAAGGAGCAAAGGCTTTAAGACTAAGGAACAAACCTCTAGTGGTCAAACAGCAAGCCGTATTTCAGCCAGGGTGTTTTTCCAGTTCATGTAAGAGACAACAAAAAGTTACCTGTAGAATATGGCTTTGTTACATCCACACATTAATAAATCCCTTGTTAAATGCACAATTTGAGAACAAACTTACGAACATCTAGGAACCTCTTCTAAGTAAAGGCAGTGAATTCTCCCATTTCCTCCTGGAGGATTTACTTAAATAAAATATGCTTGCTAAACACTTCCTCCAAAGATGGTTTCCTTAATAATCTGGCCATTTTGTTCAAAACAGGATAATATTGTATTCTTGTGAAAAACGTAAAAAAGCAAGTCTTGACTAATGATAATGCCACAGTGTGTGTAATTTTGTTCAGCTAATTTTATTCAGCTAAAAGAAACAGAAGTTCTTGTTTACCTATAAGTCTTGATATCAGCTCCCACCAATGTAATAATAAGTAAAAATAAAACCTGAATTTTTGCATTAAAAAAATTTCTAGTCATTAGGATAAGAGTAAAAGTAACAGTATTGATCTGATCACTTTCCAAAGAATTTGGAGTAAGCCAGCAAAGAGGAATGAAAGTTGGATGGTAAGAGAAGGAGGGTGGTGACACAAAAGAGGATTAGAAACTCTTGTGCACACTCTGCAGAAACTAAGGCTTCAGAATTGGTCAGACATCTGTTTCCAGCAAAGCAACCCGTCAAAAAAATGAAAAGGCAGCCTATGGAATGGGAGAGGATATTTGCAAATGATATAACTGATAAGGGGTTAATATCCAAAATACATAAAGAACTCACATGAATCCATATCAAAAAACAAACAAACAAAAAGCAATCTGATTAAAAAGTGGACAGAGGACTTGAACAGACATTTCTCCAAAGAAGATATACAGAAGGCCAACAACAGACACAGGAAAAGGTGTTCAACATCACTATTCATCAGGGCAATGCAAATCAAAACCACAATGATGTAATATCCCCTACCCATCAGAATGGCTAGACTCAAAAAGATAGAAATTAATGTGTTGATGAGGATGTGGAGAAAAGGGAGCCCTCCTGCACTGTCGGTGGGACGGCAAACTGGCGCAGCCACTATGGAAAACGGTATGGAGGTTCCTCAAAAAAAAGTAAAAACAGAATTACCATATGATTCAGCAATTCCACTTCTGAGTATTTACCCGAAGAAAACACTAGTTCAAAAGGATATATACACTCCTGTGTTCATTGCAGCATGATTTACAAACCAAGCTATGGAAGCAACCTAATTGTCTGTTAACAGATATAGTACACACACACACACACACACACACACACACACACACACAGGAGTATTGCTCAGCCATAAAAAAGAATGAAATCTTTGCAACCAAGAATGAGATGTTGCAACCTTGTTGCAACAATATGGTTGGACTTAGAAGATACTATGTTCAGTGGAATAAGTCAGAGAAAGACAAAAACTATATGGTTTTATTCACCTGTGGAATCTAAAAAACAAAATAGGAGCTGACTCATAGATACAGAGAACAATCTGGCAGTTGCCAGAGGGGAAGGGGAGGGGGAGATGGGTGAAATAAGGAAAGGGGATTCAAAGGTACAAACTTCCAGTTGCAAAATAAAATAAATGTCATGGGGATATAATACATGGCATAGAAAACATAGCCAAGAATATTGTAGCAGCTTTGTAGGGTGACAGATGGTAGCTACATGATCACTTCCTAATGTATATAATGTATCATGTTTTATACCTGAAACTAATAAAATATGGGATGCCCACAGCACTTCAACTAAAAAAAAATCTGTTTGCACTTGGCTGTTGGAGCAGTAAGTTTGCAGGAAAGCATGTAGAACAGTTATTTGTACCTAAAATAAGAATAGGTTCAATTCTGAATGTTCACATTAGATATCCTTTGAAAAGTTACCCGTCATGTTCCTGCTTGGAAACTGGAGTAGTCAGGGCTGACACACTCCGGCTTCTCTATCAGGCCACCTGTGGTTCAAGGACAAAGGGAACTGCAGGCTTCCGCCCCGCACAGACATTTGCAAACTGCCGCTGGTTAGTTCCCAAGGCCCGAGGCTGGCTGTTGACAAAGGAGGCTGAGCGACAGACTTACTTTTTACCCACTCCCCCCTCCACACACCCCACCGCCCAGAGAGGCCCTACATCTCAGGGAAAGCTACAGGATTCCTTCCTGAGAGAGCTACAGAAGTAACTCAACATTTCCTTCCCATGACAAAACAAATACCCCGACCAGAGTTTCTATCCTTGTCTCTCAGTAAGCAGGGAAAACTGAAAAAGAGCTACCTTTGACAAAACGGACTTTGAAAACTTGGTTTTGGACAGTTTGGTTGGTTTTATAGGGGTTAGAAGTTTACAGGGAAGGATTTTAAATAGTTCAATAATTCAATTCTTTTTTTAAGATTTTATTTATTTATTTGATAGAGAGAGACAGGACAGGCAAGGGGAGCAGCAGGCAGAGGGAGAAGCAGGCTCCTGGGTAAGCAGGGAGCCCCATGCAGGACTTGATCCCAGGACCCTGGGATCATGACCGAAGCCAAAGGCAGATGCTTAACCAACTGAGCCACCCAGACGTCCAATTCTTAAATCTATTCAAAATAGGGTATGATTTCATCAGGGGCTTAATGTCTAATTAGTCTCTTGCTTTGAGCAAAACTCATTAAAGTCTGCCTAGACAAATTTAATTTGCCTTCTTGTTAAATGGTAAAGTAGGCACCCTGAATACACCTTATAAAACAAAACTTCTCGGGGTGCCTGGGTGGCTCAGTGGGTTAAAGCCTCTGCCTTCGGCTCAGGTCATGGTCTCAGGGTCCTGGGATTGAACCCTGCATCAGGCTGTCTGCTCAGCAGGGAGGCTGCTACCC
>CM053608.1:22289614-22333966 GCA_028646535.1 Procyon lotor
TTTCATTTTGTATAACTCTTCAGTGCTTTTCTATCTGCTGGGTTGGATGCTGCCCAATTCATGAATCATTGAATAAAGTTAATCAGATCATTTAAACTTTGTTTTTTTAACTACACATAACAAAGTTGAATTCATTCAATCCTTACTACACTCCCCTATGAATAAGTACCATTATTTTATTCATTTTTCAGATGACAAACTCAGAATCACAAAGCTAGAATTTGGCAGAGACAATTCCTACTGGAAAGACAGACTTCAGAACCCATGTTCTTAGTGCATTCTGTATGCCTATTTAAAGCAAGATCTTCATTTTCCATAGGATTTACAACTGTATACTCCTTGAATATTAGAGATAATTTTTTAATATTAGAGATATTTTGCCCAACAGATATTTATTCAGTTTCAACTGCTTTGAGAAATTATTACTTGAGAACAAAGATGAATTTAGAAGGACTGTAAGTTAAAAATTTTTTAATTATAACTTTTAAAATGCTCAAGCTTTTCCAATATGCAAGTGCTTCTCAGAATAACAAGATGCATGGACACCTTTGGCTACATGAAGGATAGACTGGCTCAAGGGGAAACTGACATTTGAGTATTTATGTATCAAGGCTTTATGTGTTATCCGATGTAATCTTCATAATGGTTCCAGATAAAGATTTTTATTATTTCTGTTTTTTAAATGTAGAAACTGATGTACTGAGGCATTTGGTAACATTACAAATAGCCATTAAATAGCATGGATATAAATCTAGGCCTTCCTGATTCCAGAATCTATGGTCTCAACACTCTCTTTCCCCACTGTCTCCTGAGAGCACAAATACATGTGCTTAGCTGTCACCAAACACAGTGAGGAGAATGTGATCCAAATACAGCCTCCTAGAATCGTCCAACGCTCCTTGCAATTACAGATTTCTAGTGTAATGTTTATGTAATGTAGGATGAAGGTAATGGGCACTACTGGATAAAGACGAAAGGAAATTGATGAGAGAGACTGACATTGTCAGACAGTCCACATGGATCACACTCATGAGCAAGAGCAGTAGTGTGAGGGATCAATGCCCCTCTGCCTGACTGAGAATCAGTCATTCTGGGTTAGTCACTCTGTACTGCTGATCACTCGTTACCTAATGTCTCTGAGCTATACTTGTCAAGTTCAAAGTGACGCTGTAACCAAGCCCTACCATATCCCAGAGTATATTAGTTATCTGTTGCGGGTGAAGGGTAGCAGAATATGCCACCCCAAAATATTTCACTTTAGCATAAGGATTACTTTGAGCTGAAGGCAATTGAGAAGAAGCAGATACAAGTAAAGCTCTCTGGCCTCTCCATATTTGCCTAAAAGAAGGAAATAAATTTATAAAGGTGCCTCTGCTCCTCCCCTCTCTACTAGGAAGAACAGAAATCAATCAGCAGAGACAACACTAGACCCTTATTAAGCACCAGAGAAATCTACATAAAAAACCTTGCCACCTTGCCCTTATCTATCATCATTTGCCTGCCCACAATCTGTCAATCCCAGAAGCTCAAAGTCCTTTTCCTTTGTGTTGTCACTTCTCTAAAAAACTATTGTTCTTTACTAAGATTCTATATAAGTCCAAGTTCTAACTGCCCTTGGGGTTTTCATTACTGAGTTCTCCAGCGTATAAGTTTAGTGCACATATAAACAAGCTTCTGTTTGTTTTTCTCTTGTTAATCTGTTTTTTTTTTGTTGTTGTTGCTAATCTCATTTACAGAGTCCCAGCTGGAAAACTTAGGAGTGAAGTGAAAGAAAGTTAAGTTTTTCCTTTCCTACACCATATAACAAATCACTCTAACACTTGGCAGCTTCAAACAACACATGTTTATCATAACAGTTTCCCCTGGAACACAGAGGTAGTCATCTCAGTCTTCTGGGTCCCTCACTGGCTGCAACCAAGGCAACCTGAAGGTTCAACGAGGGAAAGATTCATTTCCAAATGCACGTACATCGTTGTTGGAGGAATCCGATTCTTCTCTAGTTATAGGACTGAGGACCTCAGTTCCTCACTGGCTATTGGTCAAAGACTGTCCTCTGTCCCTTGCCATGTAGACTGTCCAACATGGCAGCTAGCTTTAAAGCCAATGAGAGAGTCTGCCAGCAAGACAAAAGTCACAATCTTTTGTAATCTAATCACAAAAGTGATAGCCTACTGCATTTGCCCTATTTTACTGGTTAGAGGCAAGTCCCCAGGTCCAGGACACATTCACGAGGAGGGGATTACAGAAGATGTGAATACAGTAAGCAGGGATCTGGGGGGCCAGATGGGGGGCCATCTCAGAAGCTTACCTACCACAGGCAGGCAGTGTGAATGGGATCCAATAAGATGACCTGCTTGAAAGCACTTAGAAATCTGATAAGGAAGGGGTTGCTATTCAAACGTGGCATTTCTCTTACCGCTTAAATTTTCAAAATTGAGAATTGGATATAATTCCATCGTTTCATTGCATTCATGCCTGTTGGTTGGAATATGAGCCTGATCAGATATTGGTACTATGTGCCTGAGAAAAGAGCTGCCCAGGAATATGCAGCTACTTTGAGGGACTACAAGCTAGCTGAGGCATGAGAGCTATGCTAGTTTGCTTTTCTTTCCTTTTGTGCTTAAAAAAAAGTTATTTCAATTTAGAATTAAAAAAAGAGATTGTAAATAATAATGATAATTCATTGATTTTGTTCTGGCCTTTAAGTATTATTTTTATTATTCTCTGGTCTTTAAGTATTATTTTTATTATTCTCTGTAACATTTGATTATTGTTTTTTAAGTTTTGATTAACCACTTCATTGTTTTAGCTTTATAGCAAAACGCACATGTATAAAACTTATAATTGAATTTCCTGCAGGAAAAATAACTTTTTAATGAACTTCTGAAACTCTGGAGTCTCTAACCCTCTTTGTTCAACCACTCTGTTGAAATCAATGTTTAAAAGTTTCTTAAGAACCAATGATCATGGGGTGCCTGGGTGGCTCAGTCGTTAAGCGTCTGCCTTTGGCTCAGGTCATGATCCCAGGGTCCTGGGATCGAGCCCCACATCGGGCTCCCTGCTCGGCAGGAAGCCTACTTCCCCCACTACCATTCCCTCTGCTTGTGTTCCCTCTCTCGCTGTGTTTCTCTCTGTCAAATAAATAAAATCTTTAAAAAAAAAAAGAACCAATGATCACATTCTTAAGACCTAATGATCGTAGAAAAGATTTTATGCAATATAATTGTGGTGATAATGGGTGAAATATCTCTTGGAATTCTCTCTCCTCCCTAAACTTTACTTTTTTCAAAGTCTACCTCAAGTCCTAATTCCTCCATGACATCTCCAATTACTCAAGTCAACACCAAGTTTTTCTTTTATGTGAAATTCTATTACACTTAGTATTACTATCCTATAACATAGTACTAAAGACTATTTTTTTTTAATTTTTATTAACATATAATGTATTATTTGCCCCAGGGTACATGTCTGTGAATCTTCGGGCTTACACATTTCACAGCACTTAATAGCACATACCCTCCCCATTGTCCACAACCCAGCCACCCTATCTAAAGACTATTTTAAATGATTTCTGTTTCATGGGGTCAATGATTTCTCCACAAGATGCTTATAAATTCTTTATAGGCAATAATCTTGTCATATGTGTGGTTGTTACACCTGCTTTGGGGGAGTCCATTAGTAAAGGCTGATAAAGCAAATATCTGAACGGAAAAGAACTTTGAATGTCGTAAATGTAGAAGTTAGAAATTGCCTAAATTCCACACTCTACCCACAAAAACCACTTCCCTTACTAGTGTGAACATATCAGTCTTTTTTCTGGACTACATTCAACTTTGAAGACAAAAGTCATTTTTTATTCACCTCAACCTTCTCTCTTCACTTTGCATCAATCACCCTTTCCACACCATCCCACTAAAAGGTCTACCAAAGTGGTTCACAACAACCTGAGAATTTATCCCAAAGACCGTTTACTAAGAAATGAGTACCCATGATAGAAAGGTAAACAGTGGATCCAACACCAAGAGCACTCTGGCTTGGTTATCTTTCCTAAGCAAAGAAGACTATGTGTGACACTTGGTGATAAAATCTATTTCTTACCATTGCCCTTCTTCCCCACCCCCAACAAAAAAATATAAATAAACACAAACAGAGAATATTTCCTCTCGAGACAGGAAACTGGAACTCTTGGCAAATGGGGTTCAATCTGCCTATTTTGAAAACTAAGTATCAGTTTCAGGTCATATCAGAAACTTTCAGGATAGCCCTATCTGGGTCCTCCCCAGACTGAATGGTCCTTCACTACGACCAGAGGAGCATGCAGGGTTCTACCCCTGCCTGGGTCAACAGTAATAGGTCTGTGACTAACTGGGAATGTTAATTAATTTTGTTTATTTACTGCACAGAATTAATCAATTCTACTACACTTTTATATATTTTGGTGTTTTGCCAATGTCAGTTCCATCTGTAATAAATCATTTTCAAGACACAGGCAATCTGTGTGTTTTATCTTATCTTCCTTCGGCAATCTGTGGGTTTTAAGCTCTATTGGCTGAGTTTCCCAGAACTGAGGAAGTTGAGAAGTTGCATGAGCCACAACAGTTGGCATAATATGTCAGAGGACAGAGAAATGCAACCCAACAAACACTTACCGGGCATTTATTTTATGCAAGGTATTGTGTTAGTTGTTTGAACAGAAGGGTGAGTAAGGTACAAGTCCTACCCTCAAAGAACTCACAATCTGTTTGCAGGAGATGAGTGTGTGTGTGTGTGTGTGTGTGTGTGTGTGTGCGTGTGTGTGTGTGTGTGTAGGCACATGCCAGAGCTAATAACAGTCCAACTATACCAAGTAGTTCAGTAGAGGGATAAGCAAGTGCTGAGAGAAGACAAGAGTAAAAATTCATTCTGACTAAGGACATTAAGAACTTCATAGGAAAGTTAACATTTCAGATACAACCCAAGACAAATAGAGTTTTAATAGGCAAAGAATATATAGTTGTTACACAGAAGAAAAATTGGTCATTGGTGGGTTGGTTTTAGATTAAGAAATTATTTTGACTTTTCACATTATGAACTTTCAGTATCAATAATAAAACTTAAGTTGGAGTGGGCGCCTGGGTGGCTCAGTCGTTAAGCGTCTGCCTTCGGCCCAGGTCAGATCCCAGAGTCCTGGGATCGAGCCCCGCATCGGGCTCTCTGCTCCGCGGGAAGCCTGCTTCTCCCGCTACCATTCCCTCTGCTTGTGTTCCCTCTCTCGCTGTGTTTCTCTCTGTCAAATAAATAAAATCTTTAAAAAAAAAAAAAAAAAAACTTAAGTTGGAGTATTTCAACTTACATTCTTACATGTAATCTCATATATAGGAATATCAGGCATTCTATTATAAATAGGACTTCCCATGCCTTATTTGTTTATTCTGTTAGTGGCCATTATGTAGAAATTTGAATCTAGAACAAAGAATGTGTGTACACAAACCAAGGATCCTCTTTCTTCCTGCTTCTAGTGAGCTAACAATCATAAAGTTTAGACTGAGACCTTAGTGATTAAGTTAACGTTTTCATTTTACACACTAGTAAATGGTTAGTTAGCAATAAAATCTACACTAGAACCCAAATCTGATACTTCTTCTCAAGTACCTCCCACTGCAACTACCCTGAAATCCCACTCCTGTGAAGGCTCTCAGGAGAGAGGGCCCACTTCCTTTTCAGTTTTGTAGAGAATGGGAGGGTAGAGGTAACAGCAGAAAATTAATTTCATCCCTTGGGCCTCATAAAAGGTCTCTTGTGCTTAGTAAGGCAGGTGACCCTGCCCAGGTAGCCAGCCAGTTTAGGATCAGCCTGCAGACTTTCCTAGGATGCTGTGTTTCCTTCTCCCTCCTTCCCAGTCCCATGGCCCTCTGGCTATTGGTCCATAATGGCAGGTTCAGACTCACTGGATTCCCATTCCTCACTTATTCCCATTTTTCCCTTGGAGTTCTAGTAATAATTGGGTAGCAAAAGGGAGCCCACCTAGAGGGCAGGATTTTACCTATTCAGTTCACTTCTAGGCAATGCTTGGCACACAGCAGGTCCTCGATATTTTCCCAATGAGTGTCAATATTGTTTTCTTTCAGGCATTCAGTTAGACATTTTTATTTATTGGGTTGGCTACAGCTGTATCCTTTTTTGGGGGAGGGGGAGTTCACTTTATTTAGTCTCTGGGCAGATGAGAATAAATCAGACTCACTTTGCACCACCCTCACGAGGATTAGCTGTTGTCAGGAGGTAGGTGAATGTAACATTGATTCTTTCAGAAATTTTTTCAGAACTCCATTTAGGGAGGAAGATTCCCTTTTTTTTCAATTATTTTCTAATGATTTCTAATTCATATCAACTTTTTTTTAACCTTCCCAGAAAGGAGATAATATCTATAGTGATGTCTTACCTACCTCAAGGGTTATATTATAAAAACGTACTGTAGAAAACAAAACAGTTGGCAACACCAAAAACTCATGAGAGAAAAATTACTGGGGCAGGACTAAAATAACCCGAAGTATAATTTAAAAATACTTCAAGTATATAAAGTATATATTAAGATTATTTTAATTTAGATTTCATATATCTAAAGTATATCTCTTAAAAAATTTCTACAGGACATCTCCTTCTAACACTCACCTACTTGAACAGGAATTCTCTTCAACCATTTCTTCATCTGCACAAAAAGTAGTGTTGCGTCATCTTATTCTAAGGGAGATATTCCTACATCATTATTGCAAGACGTCCTATACTTCTTTCAAGTTTTTCTAATCATCCCTTATTAGATAGAAATTGAATTTTTTTTTTAAGATTTTATTTATTTATTTGACAAACAGGAGAGAGATCACAAGTAGGCAGAGAGGCAGGCAGAGAGAGAGGGGGAAGCAGGCTCCCCGCGGAGCAGAGAGCCCAATGCGGGGCTCGATCCCAGAACCCTAAGATCATGACCTGAGCCGAAGGCAGAGGTTTTAACCCACTGAGCCACCAGGTGCCCCAAAACTGAATGTTTATTTCACTGGTAGTGTCCTTTGTTTTACTCCCAAGAGTCTCCACAAATTAATTGTGTGGGCACCGAGACTTCTCACAAGTTACCATGGTTTTTGAGAGCATAATTTTGAGGACAGATCTGCTAGGTGCCTTGAGAAAGTGAAGTGAAAATAAATCTAATGTCTCTGCATATTCACACATGTCTAGAGATCAAAATCACTATTAATCAAACCTGTTCATACAAGTATTTAGCTCTTTATTCGGCGCAATTTTATCGAGTGCTTATTAAACCCCAGACCCTGTTGGGGAGTGCTGATAGAATCCATGTCCTCATTAATCTTTCTGAGAGAGTTTTTCTCTTGTGTACGGACGGGTGGGGGAGCAAGAGGTGGGGAATGGAAACAGATTTGCCTGACAGTTTGGAGAGATAAAGAGGTTTTAACATCACAGAAGCACAAATTTTCATTCGGGTATCCGCTACTCAAAAGTAGTTCTTTGCCCACTTCTACCATGGAGCTCTTTCTGTCTCTCACTTCTTTCCTCCCCTCTTCCTTTTAAAATATACAATTCATTGGTTTTTAGTGTATTTGCAAGGTTGCACAACAGTCACCACTATCTAATTCCGGAACATTTCTTCACCTCAAACCCATTAGCCGTCACTCCCCCTTCTCCCCTCTTCCCAGTTCCTGGCAACCCCTAGTCTACTTTCTCTCTCTATGGACATTTCATATGTGGAACTATACATTATGTGGCCTTTTGTGTCTGGCCTCTCTCACTCACCATATGTTTTCAAGTTTCATCCATGTTGCAGTATGTAGCAAAACTTAATTCCCTTTTTTGGCAAAGAATTATTCTATTGTATGGATATACCACATTTTGTTTATCTATTCATTGATGGATAAAAGTGGGTTCTTCCTACTTTTTGGATATTATGAATAATGCTGCTATGAACATTCACGTGCAAGTTTTTATGTAAACATATGTCTTTAATTCTCTTGAGTACATACCTAGAAGTAGAATTGCTGGGTCATATGGTAACTCTTTTTAGCAACATTCCCCCTTCATTGGTTCTTTTATTTTTTTATTAATTTTATTATTTTTTATGTTATGTTAGTCACCATAGAGTACATTATGAGGTTTTTTTTTTATCATGAGTTTTTGATGCAGTGTTCCATAACACATCATTTGTGTATAACACCCAGTGCTCCATGCATTACGTGCCCTCCTTAATACCCACCACCAGGCTAGCCCAACCCCCACCCCCCAAAAAAACCTCAATTTGTTTCTCGGAGTCTAGAGTCTCTAATGGTTCTTCTCCCCCTCTGATTTTCCCCCTTCATTTTTCCCTTCCTTCTCCTAATGTCCTCCATGCTATTCTTTATGTTCCACAACTAAGTGAAACCATCTTTCTCTGCTTGACTTATTTCACTTAGCATAATCTCCTAGAATCCCATCCACATTGATGCAAAAGTTGGGTCTTTATGTTTTCTGATGGCTGAATAATATTCTACTGTATATATGAACCACATCGTCTTTATCTATTCATCTGTTGAAGGGCATCTCAGCTCTTTCCAGTTTGGCTCTTGTGGACAATGCTGCTATGAATATTGGGGTGCATGTGCCCCTTCTTTTCACTACATCTGTATCTTTGGAATAAATACCTAGTAGTGCAATTGCTGAGTCATAGGGCAGCTCTTTTTTTTTTTTAACATCTTGAGGAACCTCCACACTGTCTCCCAAAGTGGTTGTACCAACTTGCATTCCCACAGTGTAAGAGGGCTCCCCTTTCTCTATATCCTTGCCAACACTTGTTGTTTCCTGTCTTGTTAATTTTTGCCATTCTAACCAGTGTAGGGTGGTATCTCATTGAGGTTTTGATTTATACTTCCTGATGACTAGTGATGTTGGACATTTTTTCATGTGTCTGTTAGCCATTTGTATGTCTTCTTTGGAGAAGTGTCTGTTCATGTCTTCTGCCCATTTTTTGACTTGATTATTTGTTTTTTGGGTGTTGAGTTTGAGAAATTTTTTATAGATCTTAGATATCAGCACTTTGCCTGTAGTGTCATTTGCAAATATCTTCTCTCATTCTGTGGGTTGTCTCTTTGTTTTGTTGACTGTTTCTGTCACTGTGCCGAAGCTTTTATCTTGATGAAGTCCTAGTAGTTCATTTTTGGTTTTGTTTCCCTTGGCTTTGGAGACATGTCTTGAAAGCAGTTGCTGTGGCTGATGTCGAAGAGGTTACTGGCTATGTTATTTTCTAGGATTTTGATGGATTCCTGTCTCACATTGAGGTCTTTCATCCATTTTGAGTTTATCTTTGTGTATGGTGTAAGAGAATGGTCAAGTTTCATTCTTCTGTATATAGCTGTCTAATTTTCCCAGCACCATTTATTGAAGAGACTGTCTTTTACCCATTGGATATTTTTTCCTGCTTTTTCAAAGATTATTTGACGAAAGAGTTGAGGGTCCATATCTGGGCTCTCTACTCTGTTCCATTGGTGTATGTGTTTGTTTTTGTGCCAGTACTATACTGTCTTGGTGATCATAGCTTTGTAGTAAAGCTTGAAATCAGGCAACATGATGCCCCCAGCTTTATTTCTCTTTTTCAACATCTCCTTGGTAATCAGGGTATTTTCTGGTTCCATACAAATTTTAGGATTGTTTGGTCTAGTACTTTGAAAAATGCCATTGGTATTTTGATCAGGATAGTGTTGAAATATAGATTGCTCTGGGAAGCATAGACATTTTAACAATGTTTATTCTTTTGATCAATGAGAATGGAATGTTTTTCCATCTTTCTGTGTCTTCTTCAATTTCTTTCATGAGTGTTCTATATTTCTAGAGTATAGATCCTTCACTTCTTTGGTTAGGTTTATTCCAAGATACCCTATGATTTTTGGTGCCATTGTAAATGGAATTTGTTCTCTAATTTCTCTTTCTACAGTTACATTGTTAGTGTGTAAGAAAACAACTGATTTCTGTGCATTGATTTTGCATCCTGCCATACTACTGAATTGTTGTATGAGTTCTAATAATTTGGGGGTGGAGTCTTTTAGGTTTTCTACATAAAGTATCATGTCATCTGTGAAGAGAGAGAGTTTGACTTCTTCTTTGCCAATTTGAATACCTTTTTATATCTTCTTGTTGTCTGATTACTGTTACTAGGACTTCTATTACTATGTTGAACAATAGTGGTGAGAGTGAGCATCCTTGTCATGTTCCTGATCTTAAGGGAAAGGCTCTCAGTTTTTCCCCATTGAGAATGACATTTACTGCAGGTTTTTCATAGATGGATTTTATGAAATTGAGGAATATTCCTTCTATCCCTATACTCTGAAGAGTTTTAATCAGGAAAAGATGCTGTATTTTGTCAAATGCTTTTTCTGCATCAATTGAGAGGACAATGTGGTTCTTGTCTCTTCTCTTACTTATGTGTTCTATCACAGTGATTTGCAAATGTTGAACCACCTTTGCATCCCAGGGATAAATCCCACCTGGTTGTGGTGGATAATCCTTTTAATGTACTGTTGGATCCTGTTAGCTAGGATCTTGTTGAGAATTTTGGCATCCATATTCATTAGGGATATTGGTATAAAATTCTCCCTTTTGATGGGAGTCTTTGCCTGGTTTTGGGATCAAGGTAGTACTGGCCTCATAGAATGAGTCTGGAAATTTTCCTTCTGTTTCTATTTTTTGAAATAACTTCAGGAGAATAGGTATTATTTCTTCTTTTAGTGTTTGGCAGTATTCCCCAGGGAATCCATCAAGTCCTGGACTCTTGTTTTGGGAGGTTTTTGATCACTGCTTCAATCTTGTTACTGGTTATTGGTCTATGAAAGCTGTCAATTTCTTCCTGTTTCAGTCTTGGTAGTTTATACATCCAGGAATGCATCCCTTTCTTCTATGTCACTTTATTTATTGGCATACAGATGTTGATAACAATTTCTAGAGATTGTTTCTATTTCCTTAGTGTTAGTCATGATCTCTCCCCTTTCATTCATAATTTTATTAATTTGGGTCCTTTCTCTAATCTTAATTATTTCCATTTTCATGCATGGGTTAGGCTTAATTTGTTGTTGATTCTCCAGTTCTTTAAGGTGTAAAGATAGTTTGTGTATTCAGGATTTTTCTATTTTTTTTGAGTGAGGCTTGGATGTCTATTCCCCCTTAGGACCACCTTACCATATCCCATAGATTTTGGATTGATGTGTTTTCATTCTCATTGGTTTCCATGAATTGTTTTAAGTTCTTCTCCTGATTTCCTGATTGATCCAAATATTTTTGAGCAGGATGGTCTTTGGCTTCCAAGTGTTTGAATTCTTCCAAACTTTTTCTTGTGATTGAGTTCCAGTTTCAAAGCATTGTGGTCTGAGACCACATGTGGTATGCTGGAAATAATCTCAGTCTTCTGGTATTGGTTGAGACTTGATTTGTGACCCAGTATGTGGTCTATTCTGGAGAAAGTTCTGGAGAAAGTTGTGTGCATTCAAGAAGAATGAATATTCTGTGTATACGTGAGGTCCATCTGGTCCAGTGTGTCATTCAAAGTTCTTGTCTTTGTTGAATTTCTGCTTAGATGAGCTGTCTATTGCTGAGGCTGGAGGGTTGAAGTCTCCTACTATTAACATAGTATTGTCAATATGTCTCTTTATTTTGGTTAGCAGTTGGCTTATGTAGTTGGCTGCTCCCCCATTGGGGGCAAAGATATTTACAATTGTTAGAACTTCTTGTTAGATAGATACTTTAAAAATGATATAGTGTCCTTCTGTATCTCTAACTACAGTCTTTAGCTTAGACTCTAATTTATCTGATATGAGAATTGGCTACCCCAGCTCTCTTTTGAGGTCTGTTGGCATGAAAAATGGTTCTCCATCCTTTCACTTTCAGTCTGGATGTATCTTTAGGTTCAAAATGAGTCTCTTATAAACAGCATAAGAATGGGTCTTGTCTTTTTATCCAATCTTCAACCCTGTGCCGTTTTATGAGAGTATTTAGGCCATTCACATTGAGGGTGATTACTGAAAGATAAGATTTTATTGTCATCATGTTGCCTGTGAAGTCCTTATTTCTATAGATTGTCTCGGTATATTTTTGTTCTATATTACTTTTGGAGTCTTTCTCCTTTTATAGAACCCTGCTTAATATTTCTTGCAGGGCTAGCTTAGTGGTCACATATTCTGTCAGTTTCTGCCAGTCCTGGAAGCTCCTCATCTCTCTGTCCTTTCTGAATGACAGCCTTGCCAAATAAAGAATTCTTGGCTGCATGTTCTTCTCATTTTGTACCCTAAATATGTCTCGCAAGTCCTTTCTGACTTGCCAGGTCTCTGTGGACAGGTCTGATGTCACTCTGATGTTCCTCCCTCTGTATGTAAGGAATTTCTTCCCCCTAACTGCCCTTAAGATGCTTTCCTTGGTTCTAAGGTTTGCGAGTTTTACTATCACGTGCCTGGCTGTTGGTCTGTTCTTCTTGATCCTAGGAGGGGTCCTCTCTACCTCTAGGACACGAATATTTGTTTCATTCTGCAGATTAGGGAAGTTCTGGCTACACTTGCTCAAATATATCTTCTAGTTGTCTCTCTCTCTCTCCACCCCCTCAGGGATCCCAATAATTCTGACTTTGGAACTTTTCATAGCATCATTTTTTCTCTAATTCTGTTTCTGTTTTCATGGATTTTAAGCTGTTTGTTCCAGGCTTCCTCCTGATCCTTCTATCAGTTTATCTTTTAGATCACTAATTCATTCTTCTGCCTCATTTACCCTAGCTATTAGAGTATCTAGATTAGATTGGATCTCATTGATAGCATTTTTAAGTTCTGCCAGATCAGCTCTCATTTTTACCCTTAGAGAATCTATGTTGCCATTAATAGTTTTCTCCATCCTAGCTATTGTCTGCATAAGTTACCTTGAAGTTTATTGCTGACATCTTGCTTATATCCATATCCATTAATTCCGGATTGGAAGTCATAGTCTCTGAGTTTTTCCTATGTTGGGGGTTCCTCCTCTTAGTCATTCTGTTGAGGGAATGTGAGTTGAGGGAATGTACAGTCCAAATTATTAACTACAACCCAAACAAGATGTATCTGTTTTTTTAGGGACCTTAAGATTGTCGGATCTTGTTCTTCCAGCCTGTCTTCTGGGTGAGAAGCCTGCCATGTTGTTACTCAGGCACCCTGTTTGGGTAGAGTTGCTCTGCCCCCTGTGTTGGGGATGGGGTTTGGGGAGGCTTTTGTTCTATGGTGGCTTTCACTGGAAGCTTTCCATGCCCTACCCCTCCCCACCGAGAGTCAGAGCAGAAGTGACCTTATCCAAACCTCTGTCTCAGAACAGAGAAATCGCAGTCTGTCCCCTCAGTGAGGTCTCCATGCTACATTGTCTCCGTTTCTGTCTGTGCTGCCAAAAACTCCACATCCTGGGTTGTGTGCCCCACAGCTGCACTCACAGCCCTTGCTTCCAGGTCCACACACATCTCTTCCCTTTCTGCTTCTAAAACCACCATTCACCCCCCAGTTCACACACATGACCTCACAGCTCCAGGTTTCAGTCTGGGGAGCTGGCCTAAAGTCCTTTCCCTGTGGCTACTGGTCTGTGAGTCTGTGCCTGGTCCCCAGTGAAGGAGGAGGTTTTTGCACTCCCGTGGTGTAGGATCCCAGAGGCTCCCTGCCCTTTCCATTTATCTTCTGATGCCTGCCTGCAGAATCATGGCTCCCTGCTTCATACCTCAAGACCAACCGCCTGAGATATTCTGTTTGTAGAGATCCAGATATATCTTCTTACATCACAGGCTGATTTTGTGGGTGTTCAGAATGACCTGGTAGATATGCAGCTCAATTCAGGGGAATGGTTGAAATAGGGTCCCCTACTCCTCCACCATCTTTGTCTGTCCTCTGTGTAGCATTATAAGGAGAAGCCAGACTGTCTTCCAAAGTGGCTGGACCATTTTATACTTACAATTTCTCCATATCCTGCCAATACTTGTTATTGTTCCTTCTTAAAAATTATTATTATAGCCTTCCTAATAGGAGTGAAGTGATATCTCATTATGATTTTGATTTACATTTCCCTAATGACTAATGAAGAAAAGTAACTTTTCATGTGTTTAATGGCCATTTGTATATCTTCTTCGGTGAAATGTCTATTCAAATACTTTGCCCATTTTCTGAGTTAGTCGTCTTTATTTTTGAGTTGAAATAATTATTTATATATTCTGAATTAAGCTCCCTATCAGGTATATGACTTGCAAATATGTTCTCCCACTCTATGAATTGTCTTTTCATTTTATCATTGGAGACTTTTGAGGTACAAATGTTATTAATTTAGATGAAGTACAATTTATGAATTTTTTCCTTTAGTTGCTTGGACTTCAGAAATCATTGTCTAATGCAAGATTATTTATACTTATGTTTTCTTCTAATAGTTTTATGGTTTTAACTCTTATATTTGATTCCTTGATCCTTTTTGAACTCAATTTTATATATTTTGAGAAGTAGGGGTCAACTTTATTCTTTTATATGTGGATATCTAGTGTGCAATAACTTTTTGCTTAACTTTTAAATTCCACCATGGAAGAAACTGTATCTTCATTAATCTCTTGCCTACTTCTTGGATTATATGGAAAAATAGCATATTTAATGATTTCATATACAAAAATAAACTGTATCATCTCAAAAACCTTAGCTGGAAATACCATAGTTAAGTTTTACTGTATTTTCTTTGTATATCCACTCTTGCCTGTAAATTCAATTCTAACTTGAACTGACTCTTTTTTTTTTTTAAGATCTTATTTATTTGACAGAGAGAGAGAGATCACAAGTGGGCAGAGAGGCAGGTAGAGAGAGAGGAGGAGGTAGGCTCCCCACTGAGCAGAGATCCCAATGTGGGGCTTAATCCCAGGACCTTGAGATCATGACCTGAGCCAAAGGCAGAGGCTTTAACCCACTGAGCCACCCAGGTACCCCGAACAGACTCTTAATTAACAAGTAACACATAGGACTTGCAAGAAGATCTTAGGCTAATTCTCAGAATTCAGCATTTCATTTTCATAATGTAATCATCTAACCATAAGGATATAAGGAGGTGCTTTCCCAATAAGCCTTATTCATACATAGGAATGGAAAAGAGGGAATAGGCAACCTCGGGAAGCAGAAATTAATATAAGACTATGGTTTGAGCTATAATAGAATAAAGCAGATGCTTTTCTAATATATGAAACAGTCATTCACAGTGTACTTTACGGTCTTACAGGAAGTCCTGAATCATATTATACTACCCATAACCATATTAGTCTCCAACAAGTGTGTTACATTAGTGATCGTTGCTATATTTTCTAATTTTAGTAATTAATGCTACACTTATTTTTTTAATAAGAGAAAATATAAGACTCATCATGATACTATTTGAATTTTATTTTTGAATCATGATTTTGTTAGTAATTCACATAAGGATAGCAACATCTGTAGGATCTATAGTGCATTCACAGTTGTTGTCCAAATTCATTTTTAAAAATATATATTTCTTTATTTATTTATTTGAGAGAGAGGGAGAGAGCACAAGCTGGTGTAGGAACAGAGGAAGAGGGGGAGAGAGAATCTCAAGCAGACTTTGCCTGAGCATGGAGCCCAATGCGGGACTTGATGGGGGGCTAGACCTCAAGACCCTGAGATTCCAACCTGAGTAAAAATCAAGAGTCCAACACTTAACTGACTGAGCCACCCCTGCACCCCTAAATTCATTTTTAAAAAAATAAGTATTTTAGTATTTTAGTAAAGAAGATATATTCAAAATTAATAAGTACATGAAAATATACATAAACATTACCAATCACTAGGGAAATGCAAATTGAAACTGCAATATCATACCAGCACAGATCCATTAGAATGGCTATAATTTTATTTTTCCAAATTTATTTTGATAACAACCATAAGAATAGGCAAAATCAGTGCTACTATTCCCATTTTCTAGAGAGAAAAATTACTAATTCATCATTTCTATTATAAGCTATTTCTAGTATGTTGAAAAGTATTGAGGTATCTAAAGTGTAAACAAGCTGTATTAGCCAGCTTTATCATCTCAACATTTTATCATACTTACTTGAGATTTTTAGAAAAGAACTACAGGGAGCTGGGGTCGCTCAGTTGTTTAAGCATCTGCCTTTGGCTCAGATCATGATCCTGGAGTCCTGGGATCTAGCCCTGCATCAAGCCCTGCAAGGAGCTCTGCATCAAGCTCCCTGCTCAGTGGGGAGTCTCCTCCTCCTTCTCCCTCTGCCACTCCCCCCGCTTGTGCTCTCTCTCTCTCAAAAAAAAATAATCCTTTAAAATAAATAATAAACAAACAAACAAATAAATAAATAAATTTTAAGAACTACAATATATAGACATGATTGGAATCCTTGTTACTCTTTTCCCACTTCCATTCCTTTTCCTCACTCTCGATAGCAGTTACTTAGTATGATATCATTCTTAAGGGTATTTTCACTACATATATGTGCATTCTTAAACAATATATAGTATTGTTTTATATGTTTTTAACTTTTATGATCTCATACTCTAAATGGTATTCTACAGTTTGCTTTTTTTCACTCAGCATTATATTTTGGGGGAGTCATCCATGTTCATACATGTTTCTCTAATTTGCTTCTACTATATCATTCTGTTGGACAACAAGAACATAATATTTTTAATCTATGTTTCTCTTGACGAATATTTAGATTCTGAATGTTTCTATTCTCTTAAATTCATATGTTGAAACTTAATCTCCAATGTGATAGCATTTGGAGGTGGAGACTTTGGGAGGTGATTAGGTCATGAAATTGGAGCCCTCATGAATAGTATTGATGTCCTTTTAAAAGAAATCCCAGAGAACTCTCTCACCTTTCTTCTGCTATGTGAGGGTACATTAAAAAGACAGCCACAGACACCAAATCTACTGGCACCTTGATCTTAGACTTCCCAGCCTCCACTACGGTGAGAATTAAATTTCTGTTGTTTATAAGCCACCCAGTCTATGGTATTTTGTTCTAGCATCCCAACAAACCAAGATTCCTTTCAAGTTGCCGCTATTATTAGCACAAATGCTGAGGCAACAAGCATTTTTACGTATGTCTCTAGTGCAGTTGGTAAAAATCCACCTATTCCCCATTAATTTGTAATAGCATTTTTGTCATATACCAAATTTCTACGTGTATCTTTGTCTTTATATCTTGGTCTAATAATTTTTCCCTATGTCAGTACCAAATGTCTTTATTATTACAGTTTTATAAGAAATCTTAATATCTTGCAAGGAAATTTCTGACACTTTACTTTTATCTTCAAAAGAGTCTTGGCTCTATTTAGTCTTTACTCTTTCAGATACTTTTTGATCAATTTATCAAAATTAATGAAAAACCTCATGGAAATTTTGATTAAAATCACATTGAATTTGAAAATTAATCTTCACAAATGAAGTTTCAGTTAAGTTATTGGACTCCCACGTGGGTAGGTACAAGAGGTGGTACACCTCTCATACTCTTTAGAGATTTCTTCAGGAATTTCAACAGTGTTTTTCTTTGCTCCATAAAAGTCTTTCATATATTTTATTAGATTTATGCTAGACTCCTACTAGTATTTATTGCTGTTTTGAATGGGCTATTTCTTCTACCATATTTCCTTATTGTCTTATACTGTCAGGAATGTAGTTTGTTTTGCAAATTGATCTAAAATACAGAAATGTCACTAAACACTAAATGTCACTAAACAGTGTTATTGCCTTTTTAATTTTCATGTAGGTTAGCTTGAATTCATTATCTAGACAATCATATTGTCTAAATAAAGGAATAGTTATATTTTCTTTTCTATTTCTCACACCTCTTTTTACTTTTTCTTGTCTTATAACATTGGCAAGGAATAGAAGAGATGATACTGGCCATCTTTCTCTTGTTTTTGGCTTTAAAAATAATCATTTATTTGATCTTTCTTTAGCCTTTGATCTTATAGGCTACTAGGATCAATATGTATTCTTACTATGAACCCTTTCAATCAACATTTCTTTCAAAGTTATTAAGCATTATATAAATTAAAATACACAGATACAGCCTCATAGCAAATGAGATTTTAATTTCAATTAAAGCAAAACTGATGCATACTACTAATTACAATCCTAATTCTTCCTCTGTTAAAACTTCATTTAGACAACCAGTGAAATTGATAAAGCCACTCCTAATCTGTCAAAGGGTAACATAAGAATCATCTTTGATGATGAAGACACATCACAATAAGTTTTCCACTGCTTTAGATTATTGAGCATCAATGTAAACCAAAAAGCATATTATGATCCAACTGAGATCTAGTGGCAAATTTTAAATATTAAAAGCATAATCTCTTTCTTCTTTCATTCTAAGTCATATTTAGCTTGTTTTTTCATTTGAGATTATTTGCTGTAAACCAGAGCTGTGAACTTTTCTCCTGGCTGATATTTCTACCTCCCACTGGCATTGGCGGCACAGTGAGTCTCTTTCCTTCCATCATTTGTGATGACCAGCAAATGCTCTTGGGGGTTCATGTTGTTCTACTGTAATTCTTTACAAAACTACTTGCTGTAGATACCCCTATTGAAAGATGACAAGAAGTTAGAACACAATTCCAAAAGACCAGTAGTAAAGTTGAATTAACATTTTCTCTTCGCTAATAAAAATGTTTACATATAGTCCTTGTTTTAGGCTTTCCGTTTTGCACTCAAAAGAGCAAGGATGTTCCTCCCCAAAATAGGAAAAATGGATTCCATGGTCACTTCTGGTTTCTTTGAGTCAGGATTGTATGGTAAGACATCCACCAGTTCTGCATACCCTTTGGAAACAGTAAAAAATCAAAAGCAATTTTTAGCTGAGCTAAAAAATCACGAACTTGCCAGAAACATGTTTTCCTTCCCAAGGGCCATTTTTTCCATTAGACCTATATGCCCAACAAAGCTTCAACCCTGATCCAATTTGAGATTTGGCTTCTCAGTGCCCACACCCAGACTGCATCTGTAGCTGGAAATCTCAAAATTGAGGTGCTCAGAGATCTGGTTGTGGCTTCTGATGCTTCTCAAGGAACATGGCTTCCTTTCCCTCTTATAAGTACTTCACAGAAAAAATAAGAGCACATCCAGCCAGAATGTCTCAGCATTTCCCCCTGAAGCTTCTCTGTATGTCTCCATTTCTACGGTTCCTCCCTTCCAGCCACAGGAGAGGAGACGCCTCTGTGCTGAATAACCTTCTCCGGACTCTATGAACCCCTCCCTCACTGTATCTCCTTCAACACCCCGACCCACCCACCCAGCATGTGCTCTTGTCTCTCAGCCTGCAAGATTGTGTGAGTATTTGCCCATATTTTAAGAAATTCTTCTCCAGCTATCAATATGACTCTCTCCCATTACAGTCAAATGTGACTCTGTTTTTCAATTTTTTTTGCAGGCTCCTCTTCTCTCCACAAACCCTCTGGTGGCTTCCAGGTCCTGATCTTGGCCCTCCTATTAGTCTCTGCACTTCCCCCAGATCATCTTGTGTTCATCGTGGCTTCCATCTCAAAGACTCAGCACTATAACCCTACTACACACCTATCCTGACCTGCATATACTGCAAGCTAGCCCACTTGAACTCCCAATTCAACATGTTCAAAGTGGACTCACGCTCTCCCCATCATCTGCTCTGCCTCTTGTACTTGCCCACGTTAGCCAGGGCCACCATCCTCCTCCCTGGACAAGCAAACCAGAAGTAGTTGTCTGAACTGCCTCATTGCTCAATAGCACCTGGAGTTCTTCTGCCAAACCACTGCAGGGAGTCTCACTGGCCTCCACCACCTTCCATCCTATTCATCTGATTGCTCTATCCCGCTGTCTCGTTACTTGGTTTCTTGTCATTTCTAATGAACTCTATGTCTGACTCTCTTCCCTGCATAATAAAGACAAATATTCAAGAAATGTAATTTTCTTCAGCCTCTATAACTAAACTTAATTTCAATCGGTGTCAATTCCCAGCAGCTTCGGTTATTTCAGCCTCTCTGTTCCTGCCTCCCCCACCCCAACTTTCCATAAGAAAATAAAGATGTGCAGAAGAAAGTGTGCACTCCGGGGAGCACGGGGAATATGTGATCTCTCCCTGTACCAGACAGGAAGTGGAGAATTTCTCGATGCTATCCTACCTGTCTATTCATGCCGCCATCTCTAGTTTTCCCACTCCACACATGTTCAATAGAAGGAAAATCTACATGGCTTTCCCCCTCTCTGGGCTCTACTCTGAAAGCAAGCCGCAAGGGCTCTGTCCTCATGGGCTGCTCCTAACTCTCAAGGGCCACAGTCATGTATCCATCCCACCTTGAGGACTCAGTCTGGGGCAAGACAGGGCAGAAGTGGCCATAGCTGAGGAGTCAGAGAGCACAGCTCCTTCTGGACTCACCCAATGTCCATTAGTCCCTTTCTTACATTTTTCCCCCTAGCTTACATAGTCTTTTAAAAATTATTATTATTATGTTCAGTTAGCCAGCATATCGTACAACATTAGTTTTTTTATGTAGTGTTCAATGATTCATTCATTGCATATCACAACACATGCTCTCCTTAATACCCATCACCGGGCTAGCCCATCCCCCACCCCCCTTCCTTCTGTAACCCTCAGCTTGTTTCTCAGAGTCAGAGTCTCTCATGGTTTGTCTCCCTCTGATTTCCTCCCACTCAGTTTTCCCTCCCTTCCCTATGGTCCTCTATGCTATTCCTTATGTTCCACGTATGTTCCATATGTTCCAGTGAAACCATATGATAATATGAAACCATGTGATAATTGTCGTTTTCTGCTTGACTTATTTCACTTAGCATAATCCCCTCCAGGTCCATCCGTGTCAATGCAAATGGCAGGTATTCATCCTTTCTGATGGCTGAATAATATTCCATTGTACATATGAACCACATCGTCTTTATCTATCCATCTGTTGAAGGGCATCTCAGCTCCTTCCACAGTTTGGGTGTCATGGACATTGCTGCTATGAACATTGGGGTGCATGTTTGTCCCTTCTTTTCACTACATCTGTATCTTTGGAATAAATACCTAATAGTGCAGTTGCTGGGTCATAGGGCAGCTCTTTTTTTTAACATCTTGAGGAACCTCCACACTGTCTCCCAAAGTGGTTGTACCAACTTGCATTCCCACAAACAGTGTAAGAGGGTTCCCCTTTCTCCATATCCTTGCCAACACTTGTTGTTTCCTGTCTTGTTAATTTTTGCCATTCTAACTGGTGTAGGGTGTTATCTCATTGTGGGTTTGATTTATATTTCCTGAAGACTAGTGATGTTGGACATTTTTTCATGTGTCTGTTAGCTATCTGTATGTCTTCTTTGGAGAAGTGTCTGTTCATGTCTTCTGCCCATTTTTTGACTTGATTATTTGCTTTTTGGGTGTTGAGTTTGAGAAGTTTTTTTATAGATCTTGGATACCAGCCCTTTATCTGAAATGTCATTTGCAAATATCTTCTCCCATTCCATGGCTTGCTTCTTAGTTTAGTTGACTGTTTCTGTCACTGTGCAGAAGTTTTTTACCTTGATGAAGTCCCAGTAGATCATTTTTGGTTTTGTTTCCCTTGCCTTTAGAGACATGTCTTGAAAGAAGTTGTTGTTAGCCCAAATATTCTTAACTACACCTGTGCCAGAAGATTATTTTGGTCATCATTCATTGATCTAAATCTAATGTTTGCAAATAAGCTTGATGTCATGGGATATGCTAGGTTTACACTTTTGAGAGTCAAGAGCTTTCAGAGTTTAAGAGCCTTATTTCAAATGTTTCATTCATCCCCTGAGACAATGGATACCACACACAATGAAGGAAGGGCAATGTGCACAAGAAGGAAGGGAAGCAGGGAATAAAACTCCCTCTACCATTTCCTGGCACACGATTCCATTCTAGGTGCTGCATTCTGTGTCTCAGGGAGCTCTAGCTCTTTGCTTAAGGACTAGGCCTGCTATCTCACATTCCACTTGACCAGGAAAGTTCCAGAAAGGTACTCTTAACTCCTCCTCTACTTCACTCAGTACCCTTCCTGCTTCACCTCATCTCTCAAATTGCCTTCTCACCTTCATTCCAAGTTACAGTCTTAGATCAACTAATTCACCAAGGAGGATTCCAAACTTCCTCCATTTTGCCCCCAATTTCCCATCCTGCATGATGACAAAACTAGAATTTCCAACCACAAATCTCATCATGTCCCCTTCTTGCTAAAATCTATCGGTGGTCTTATCACCTGCAGGACAATTTGAGGGAACTCCTCAGTGCAATACAGAAGGCTAGACAGTGGCCCAGTGTGGACCTCACCCCCAGCACACTCCACATGAGGCACAGAGATGTTCCCAGCAGGGTCTCTAACTGTGTCCTCTCTGCATCGTTTTACATCCCTTTCCCCTTCTTGGTAAGTGCATATCCTCTCCCCACCACCTGCCTCACCACCTCACCTCCCCTGCTTCCTTCCGAACACAGGAGAAAAGTCACTAAGAGCAATTAAATGATGATGTTTTTGATAAACCACCTTCTAAAGGGAACTGGTCTTATTTAGTCCATCAAAAAGTGGCAGAATAATCTTTGTTTCCTTGTATTGTTTCATTCCCAGTTCTTCACCTTTTACTTAGCCTAAAGATGGCCACATTTCTTATGGCTTTTTAAAGGGATGACATAGCCTATGTTTGGCTTTTGAGCCTTCTACTGAGGTCCTGAAGAGACTTTCGAAGGATTCCTGTGTTGAGGAAAGGGAGCCACACCAGGGAGCATGAGTGATCTTAGCCGATGGTGAGGCCTGAGTGCGCCATCCTTGGCTAGGTTTGGAAATTCTAAAATCAGGAGGGCTGTAGCTTACCTTAATGAAGCCCAGGGGTCAAGCATCAGGCCCTAAGATTCTTGTGACCATAAAAGTGCAAGAACAGAAGAAGACCTGTGCAGTGAGTCTAGAGATCAACGCTAAAACTACTGCATTTCCTCCAGGCCCAGTGTGGCATGAGTGTGGCCGCAGAAAGGCAAGAGAGGGCTTCCTGTTTCTAGAATGCGGAGGGAATAGGAGATGTTTTCTTTGTACCCTGAAGAAAGTCAAGATGTGGCACAACACTGAAGAGAACTGGGGACAGACTAAATTGACTGAATTTGCTTTCCACTACCCAAAGGAATGAGGCGTTTTCAGTGAAATCTATTTCAGGGATAGATAAGTCTCCTACCTGCTTGTTACAGAGAGAGAGTCACACCTACACTCCCCCTTTCTCCAAATATAAACCAAGAAGCACTATATCACAAACTTAGATTTTGGAGGGGCATAATATGAGTGATCTGATGGGTTTTCACTCGGGACCACGCAAGAAGAAATGGGTTCAAAATGAGGCAAGAAGGGTTCCAGTTGGACTTGAGAGAGATTTTCGAGAACACACAGACAACAAGAGAAGGAATGTGATTATGTTATTTTTAAAAGAGAAGATTGGCCTATAAGCTTCCTGACGTTGTAGTTCATATTTGCTTTATAATTAATAATGTACACAATGTATGCTTTACTTTGGAGAGTGAGGGTTGGGCTCACCCCACCCTGGGTCACCCCTACTCCGCCCCCAACTCAGGCTGCTCCAAAGACCCAATAATCTAACTGCCACCCCCTCACTTGGGCATGGCAGCAGCCCCTTTGCCTGAGCCTTTGGATGCAAGAACACAAGGATTCTCAAGTTCAAGTTTGTATACATGTCTGAGTAAAAAACTAAATGATTTTCTCTTTACCAGTGAGAAATCTATAGTCGTGAATATCCTTGCATTTGACCTGAGAAAAAGTTTCACCTCTTCTCAAATGATCAGTTCTTCAGTTTCTGAAAATATTTGACCAAGATAATTATTATTTTAATGATTTCAAGTCTGGGCTGGGTATTAGTATTCCAGGGAGGCATATTTGCCAGGGACGGAAACTGAAAAATTATTTATCAGTTCTGTTGCCTATATCTCAGTTGGGCAGCACAAACAGAAATGGCTCTCTGCTTTTTAACTTTCCAGATAAATTATATTGCCACGTTTTTATTCTGGAACAGTGACGGTCCCCAACTGGAGTGAGCCTGGTGACATGCCTCACCCAGAGTCACAGCTTGGCTCAGAAAAGTCCAAATTCTTTACTCTCCATTTAAAGAAAGCAAAGCAGAAGTAGCACTCTTTTAACTTCCAGGTTTCCGAATGTGAAAGACCCAGGAGCGTTGTAGGATGCAGGAAGTGGGGAGAAAATCCAAAGAACATATTCACGCGTGCGCGTGCACAAACACACCGATTTTATGAGAGGTGGTCATTACCCGGGGGCAGTATTTATAGCTCTGAGTAATTTATAGCTTTTAAATGTAATGTTATCATGCAAATAAAGTTTTTTTCTACCCTGGTGATGAGCTCATGAATAAACCTGAAAAGGATGCGAGGCTGGCGGCAGAGATGGGAAGAGCAGGCTGGGAATGAATCAGCAAGCGCCTGCTTTCTCCAGCAACTGTCACTACAACCATGGGATCCGTGCACCGCTCAGCATGAGGACTCGGGGCGCGGCGAAGTGGGACACGGCGCTGAACAATTCCCATCCGAGGCAACAGACCAGGAATGCTGCTCAGCCCACCGTGCAACAAAAATGTATGAAATCGCATTAGCAGAAAAACAAGATTTCTGGGTCTTATCATAGAAAGGCTTTTTTCCCCTCCTAGATGAATGTTCACCTCTAATTGAACAACTGTTACCCTCTTTATTTCTACCTGAAAGTGGCTTTTACAACTCATAATTAAGGGCAGGATCTTTATAATCCCATCATGATGGAATGTCTTTTTAGTGCTTGAATGCAGTTCATTAACAGGATATTTAGGGCTTTTTTTTTCTTTTCAGTGGTTAATTGGACTACAATTCATTTGCATGTCCTGAACATGCATTTTAAAGTCTATACAAGAATTCCATTTAGCTACTTTCTAAAACAAGTTCTGGAAAGCTGGAATTCACCATCTTTGTAAAACAAACACTACACGAGACTCGATTTGTACTTGAGAGGAAAATCACAGCAGGGAAAATAGAATCTAATCAGGTGTTCTCTAAATTGATATAATAATGTTGTTATTAAGAAAGAAAGATATTATACAGTATAATAATTTCCAGAAGTTGATGCATTTTCATTAAAATAAAAATGTTATAAAAGTTCTGCAGGAGTGCAAATTTAGAGTTTCCCCCCAAGGGACCAGTGTATATCACAGAAGCAGTGGGGCACAACGCTCCGAATATTCACAATGGACTTTTGGGGGTGTGGGGAGGCTTAAGGGTTAATTTGTTTAAAATTCATGGCTGATTTTTATGGGAAACATTCTCTATTCTAGCCACAGGCTGTTACATTTGGAAGACTGCAGATAGAAAAATCAATTTAATGAATCCAACTCCTAGTTCAACAAGCTTAATAGGAAAGGTATCAAATGATAAAAAGTTGCAATACAAATGTATCTTTCAATCCAAACAGACACTCAAGTTTTGTATCCCGCTCTTTTTTAGATTGCTACCCATTTACACCAATAGGCTCAGATCAGTCTTCCAGATGGAATTAGCTTTGTTTTCCCACGAAGATTCTAACACATCTTCTTAATCAAAATCCTTGCTCATATGGACACTAACCAAGTAAATTAGTCCTCAGATTAGCCCAGTACTAACCACCCTTCTCTCTTACCTGTCTTTCACAATAACCCGCAAGCACCCAGAAAATCTTCCCAACCATGGATAATTCCAGAGTTCTAGGATCCTTTAGGGACTAGGTAGATAAGCCAGACTGGGCACAGGCCTTCTAACTTCTTCTAAGAATAAACAGTCCTTCAGCTAAAAGGTGTGTTCCTGAATTGATATTTATTTCAAAATTCTCAATAAAAGAAAAAATGAGGAGGGGCGCCTGGATGGCTCAGTGAGTGAAAGCCTTTGCCTTCCGCTCAGGTCATGATCCCAGGGTACTGGGATGGAGCCCTGCATGGGGCTCTCCGCTCAGCAGGGAGCCTGCTTCCCCCTCTTTCTTCCTGACTCTTTGCCTACTTGTGATCTCTCTCTCTCTGTCAAATAAATAAATAAAATCTTAAAAAGAGTCAGTAAATCTAAAATTTATAAAACTGTAGATAGATGTTATCTTAATAATTGTCCATCATCATATATGTATGAAAATGAATATGAATATATTTGAAAATATACTGGGACTTAGATTGAGTGATTTATCCAAAGGCTCACAGCTAGTCTAGAACTCAGATCTGTTCTGAAGGGTAGAGCTCTTTCTATAGTATTACTCTGCATCTGATTTTTTTTAATTTAACTTACTAAATTTCATACATTGTTATAAATTAAGCTATAAGTAGAATTTATTACACTCCTAATAACCCCTTGAGTCAAACTGCTTACAAATGATGAACAAAAACACAAACAAAAAAGCAAGTACATAAACAAAACCCTATAAAATGAGTTTACTGGAACACAAAAATAAAACTTTAAAGAATATTTGAAGTTCTTGAGCTATAGATTAAATTAAGAGCATGTGGATTTAAAAATAACTTACTTGTGTTACTCTATTTAGAACCCATTATGAATATAATTAGCTATAAAATATTTTCATAGTAATTTAAACCTTTTGAAAATAAATTTTAAATATAGTGGTATGCATTGCAATGGTGTACGGTGAGAATTTAAATTCTGTAGTTTGAATTTGAAATTCGTGGTATGAATTTAATGTAATTGAAGTTTTGTTTGGTTTTACCTCTTGAAAGTATTTTAATTAAAATAAGAACTCTGGCTATTTACCCACATAATTGGAGTATTTCTTTGTGCTAGTTATTTATATTTTAAGATAAATTTTATCTCACTATATCTCAATGTATGTTACTATTATTATATGTAACATGTTATATATAAAATATGTAATAATATATAGACAGTATCCAAATTGAAAAGCACTTAAAATTACCTATTTTATGCTGATAATAATCACTGTAATGATTTAGTGTGAAATGTAACACCACTGTGGTTTTGTCTATGAGATTTACAGTTCTGTAAGTATCTCTAAACTGAACTCAAATTAATCGACTCTGTGTCTTTGTGTAAATAAGCACATAGTTTTGTTTATTGAGAGAATGACAAATACAGTATTGTGTTTTATTATTTTATTTTTAACTCTAGTAAATTAATAGTGATCTCCTGTCCAAAACCACAATGACCAAAAAAATAGAAATCAGATACTTTACTAAGAATGGAAAAAATATATTTTCTGCCAGAGAGTGCACAAATATATAAATGTTTATAAATTCTATTTTCAGTAAACAACAATACATTTTTCTGTAAGTACTCAGAAGGATAAGAATCAAGCTATATCATTTTTACCTTATTGAAGCATGTAGAAATCTTAATTTTGAAATTATATTCATGAATAAAATAAAATTTATTCTCATATAAATGCATCTAGGATTATTTTTATTTTACTATTTGATTAGATATCTCAATCTTACATAGTTCATCAAGAAATAATACAAAATGATTCACATAGCCTTTTACGGGGACTTATTTAAGATTCTCTCTGAATATTGTTCATTCAGAGTTGCTTTGAGTTGTTTGTCAAATTTATTTATTCTCAGTCAATGTACTCTAGTAATCTGCCCTTAAAATAATATTAATTAAATATGACTTAATATTTTATCATTTTTGGTAGAAAATATCAATTTTGCACAATAATACAAATTTCTTTTAAGTATGAATAGGCGTTAAAAGGAAATTTTAAATTGATGTAGTAAATGATCTATAATTAAGTATATCAAACTATTGTTTTTTAAAAAGCAAATTTATTGCAAAAGTCACCTTGAAGCATTTTCATTTTGATTATAAATTTATCAAGATAGATTTTTTCCCACATACTTCTAAAATAAACGTAACTTCACTATATAAAACAGAGATCATTTGTTTTATTTCACAGTGGGTTTTTTTTTCTTACATTATTTTAGCTCGAAATGCATTCATAGTATTGATGCTGTGTGCAGTTCAGGTTTATACTATTAAGAACCTTTCTGTCCAAGTAAGATACATGGATTATGTTGCCCAAGATTTTACTTGAAGAATAATTTTTACTTAAAAAATTAGTGAACAAAGATATTCTTAACTAAATGCAGAATTAATTTATATTTTATTTGTAGAAGACAGGGATAATATGAATACGATCACAATTTATCTTATTTGTAATTTTAGTCTTATTGTGTTGGACAAAATATTTAAAATAACATTTCTACTGCTTTGGGTATTATGATATCAAAAATATATACATAACTGCATTTTACTCTTAAAAAAATTCCAGGTTTCTTAATCTACTTTAAACATATTCAAGGGAAAAGTATTATGTAGAATAAAACTGCTTTTTTTAATTGTTTTATTTACTCTTATTTTACTTTAAAATATAAAATAAAAAACTAGTGAATAATAATTTTTTAGTGAAGAAACTTAAATCATGTTTTGATTATATTGTTAAAATGTACCTTAACAGGCTTTAATAATCTATATAGATTATCATTCTTTGCATATAATATGGTTATACACCCAGATCATCAAAACAAAAAAAAATAAAACAAACAACCCTTAGAGTTAAGTGACGTGAATGGATATAAAATAAACATACAAGTATCAGTAGCCATGGGATGACATACAATGCCCAGAAATAACCCTACAAGATATAAGCAGGACCAATTTACAGAAACTATAAACTTTTATAGAGCAATAATAAAAGGTAAGCTGAAAATGTTAGAAACACTTCATATTTATGAATAGAATAATGCATGACTGTAAGTCCTCCTAAATTAATTCTTGTATGTTAATGAAACTAAATAAAAATACATGGCAATGAGATTTTATCTGAAATGAGTGACAGTTTCCAAAATGGTTCTGGAAGAATTAATAAGCAAGAATAGCCTAATAATACTTGAACCAAAACAAGAAAAAAGCAATGTGCTTAAAAGTTTCATAATATTTCAATATAAATGGTAGGGTATTATACAAGAATTAATACATAGATTAATAGAGCAAATCAGTTTGAAAAAATCCTAACATATAAGAAATAGGTGTATTGTGAAGAAGCCTCATAAACAAATGCAAAAAAGATAGATGATTTATCCAGCAAAGACTTTTGGAAAATTACCTATTGAAGAGTAACTAAGCATTTAACTTACATGATACTATGGATTTATTAAAGATCTTAGTAAACAGTGAAACTCTAAAATACTGGGTAAAAACAGATGTGTCTTTTTAACTAGTATGAGGGTAAAAAGGGATTTTCTAAGATAAAGTCAATGAAAGAGATCACAAAGGAAAAAATGATGTAATAAAATTAAAGCTTATGTACATTATAAAAAAAAAACAAGCACAAAACTACAAACAAAATATAAAAGCAAATATTTAGTTGGATAAAAAGAATTTTGACTGGGGCACCTGGGTGGCTCAGTTGGTTAAGCGGCTGTCTTCAGCTCAGGTCATGGTCCCAGGGTCCTGGGATCAAGCCTGGCATTGGGCTCCCTGCTCCATGGGGAGCTTGCTTCTCTGTCTGCCTGTGCCTGCTCCTCTACCTGTATTCTCTCTCTCTGTCAAATAAATAAATAAGACCTTGAAAAAAATAAGAATTTTGACAAAAGGTACTATCTTTAATGTACACTAAAAGGTTCTAAAAATCACTATTATTCTAATAAAGTAGAACATAAATAGATAATTCTTGATTCAAAAAACATTAATTACAACAAATATATAAAAAAATCACCAAACTCATTGCTAGAGAAACATGCAATAGAGAGCCACAATAAGATATAATTTATAATCTGTACAATTGACAAAATATACTTTAAATGTTAATTCTCAATACTCACCAACAAGGTACTCATGCATTATTTGTGAAGACAGAAATTAATATTAAATTTAAGAAAGCAAACTGACAATTATCTCAAAAATATTCATAGTCCTTAAATCAATAATTCTACTTCTAATGAAATTAATCAGAGATAGGTTCACACATTTATTTGCAAAGATGTTTATCGCAGTGTTATTTATAATAGTGAAAAGTAGAAATAATCAAAATATCCAACTATGGGTAAATAGTAAAATAAATTATGATTTATAATTCATTAATTTGATAGAATATTATGCAGCCATTATAATGTTTCCAAGGCATATTTAAAGACTTGGAAATTTTTCATGATGCGATGTTAAATGAAAATTCAGGATTCGAATCTATATTTGCATAGTTACTTAAATAAATAAACATTACAAATGGAAAGAAACCAAAATATTGGTAAGTTTAAGTATAATTTTTATTTTCTTCTTTGTGTTTTCCAAATATCCTGCAATGAACTATTCCCCTTTTATAGTTATAAAATTTCTTTAAATATTTTAAAGATATGACAACTTTACATATTGAAGTTATTGGGCTAACAAGGTGATACAGCTAGACAGAAGATAAACAGATATAGACAAATATATTGCTATTAGAGAAACATATTCCTATATCTCACGATACCCGAATAAACAGTTACATTAAATCAAGTTTAAATAGCATTCATTCAGATGTTTACATCAATTTTCTGTTGCAAGGTAGTGTGGTAGCTGCAGACGGCCATCACTTTTCCCTTATGAAACAAGTTTTCATAAAACTTAACACTGGTTTAGGCCTCTACTGACTTCCTCCACACCATTCATTTTTTAGTTCATCTTTAAAAACCAGGATATAATAGATACATAATACTGGGTAAGCTTAAGGTATACAACGTGTTGATTTGATACACTTATTTATTGTAATATGATTATCACCCTAGCTTAGCTAACACCTTTATGATGTCACGTAGTTATCAATTTCCTTTTTGGGGAGAGATCATTTGAGATGCCGCTTCTTAGCAACTTTCAAGTGTAACACACGGCATCTTTGAATGTAATCACAATGCCGTGCACTAGATCTCCAGAATGTATTCTTCTTTCTGCAAGTTTGGACCCTTTGACCAACGTCTCCCCAGTCACCTCCTCCCCCACCCCCACCCCCCAGAACCCCTGGAAACACCATTCTGCTCTCTGTTTCTTTTTCTTCAGCTTTGGTACTCCAAACTCTTTGCAAGCAAGTAGCGTATAAATACACGCAAACACTACTGTCATTTTCACACAGACTTGTCCCTGGGCTTCACTGTAATTTTCACTTTAAATGAACTTTTATTAGGACACTTCCACCCCTCAGGAGCACCTTCTGCATGGAGACGCCAGCAGCTGACGTGGCAGGCCACTCTGCCGGGCCAACGTGGGACTCTGCCCTCGCTGCCACTCTGTTCAGGCCTGCCTCTGGGGTTGCTTTCTCCCCAAAAGGTAACCATTCACACCACTGAGAAGCGTTTGTAAACCATTCCAAGGAGGAGGAATTTCCCAGAGAAGGAAATCCCTAAACCAGATGTATCTCTCCTTCCTGTGTTAGGGCGGAGATGGTCCATATCACAGTAGGTCATTTTGTTAAATTGGTGACTCTTCTCATAATGATCTCACCAAGAAAAGAATGTAAGATACAAACTCAGTTTTGTTGAAGCAGATAGAAAGTACTCCCAGTGAATATAGATTACAATTCTGAACCCACCTGGAAATAAATCCTCCTAAATGAAGACTTTCTTATCAGCAATTTATTTATAACTGAGATTGCAACATAAACTCAAATGGTTCTGGTAATTAATGCAAAATGAATCATTTATTTACCAAGTTACCTCAATTTATTTGCCTCACCCTCTATTGCAACCCTGATCATTGCTGGTTTAGGGAACTGAGAAGCGACTAATATTATTCTTATTTTGTTGTGTTTTTCCTAGTTTTCACAATTCCTGGTTAGAAAAAGCTACATGCCTGTGTGTATATGTGTGTATGCAAGTGTTTGCTTGAAATTCAAACATGTTGAGTGTATTATTGATGATGGCACACAAGCAAAAAGCAAAATTTTTAAAGACTAAGTAACTGTTACACCGGTAATTTTCTCACTGTGCTACATTTTAAGTTTTCATGAAAAAAAAAAAAAAAAAACCTTTTCCAACATCCTGAATTAAACATGGCATCATTCTATATTTTAAAGTTTTTTATTATCATCTTTTTTTGCAAGGGGGTGGGAAATAAGTTGTTTATTTCCATCTGCCAAATAACTATGAATTTATCATAAGGGATCAAAAATAATCTGCCATGGAGCAGATTATTAAATTAATAATTTAATAAATAATTTCACACCTAATAAATAATTTAACTTTAAACATTATACTGTTCGGTAAGACCATATCTCTGGTTATATTGAACATTATTTTCAGCAGACCAAATTTTAAATGTTATTTAGTAACCAAATAATTTATTTTCAGTTGTTTATGCCATTTGCTTATCAAAAAGGACATAATCTACAAGTGCTGATTTTGGAAGCAGGACTGAACTTTTAAACAATGAGATGATACCTTTGAAAAATACTAACTCTAGTACAGTTATGCTTACCGTCTTTGAGGAGAACAGGAATATTTATCGTTTTTTGTAAACAAGAGCATTTTACATTGAATTTTTAATAAAAATAAATAATATAAATAACATTTATTTTTACTATTATTCCCCTGATATTAAGTCTAGGATCTAAGAGGCAGAAGTGACCAAAAGCAGGTTGTTATGTTGCATTGACATCTGGTGGAGTAAAGCAGTTATTACAAGGCTTCGGACTTTTAGTTGGAAGAACATTAAAGCTTAAGACAATGTAAAGATCATCTCTACTCTAACCCTGTAATTTCTCAGCCATGAAAACTGAGGCAAAGAGAAAGTAAATTTGTCAGAAACATTTCGCAGCCTTTGAAAGCATGAGAGAAGTAAATGCAGCAGTTGTGGTGGTAAATAGAAGTTCTGTGTAAGAGACAGAAAACAAACTAGGGACACCTGGGTGGCTCAGTGGGTTAAGCCTCTGCCTTCAGCTCAGGTCATGGTCTCAGGGTCCTGGGATCGAGCCCCACATCGGGCTCTCTGCTCAGCGGGGAGCCCGCTTCCTCCTCTCTCTCTGCCTACTTATGATCTCTCTTTCCCTGTCAAATAAATAACTAAAAATCTTAAAAAAAAGAAAACAGAAACTAATACAAAGAGTTATAAAGTATACGGTGTTCCTGCCTTTTGTCAGGAATATGGGGCTTTGTTACACAGTTCTCTGTATGCATTTGAAATAAAGGATTTTTTGAAAAGAAATGCAAGAATTGTGGAGTTTAAAAAAATATGCTGCTGCTCCTATGGTGAAGAACTTTGGTTTTTTAATTTACCCCAATGTGAAAAGAGATGAGAGAGGATGAGACAAGGAACACTACTATTGCTTCTCCTCTGTACGTATTTTAGCAGTCCTCTGAGATGGCATATCTTAAGGAGGAAATCACACTGAGTCAGACACTTCCTCCAGCTCACATACTTTGCCTCTTAACCCAGTTCCTTCCTCAAACGTAAACATGGCATTGCAGAAAAGAACCATCTTCTGTGTGGTTGCTCAGACATCGTCTCTCCCTGGCCACAGGCCCTTCCTCTCCCGGGAACGCACATCCCAGAAGCTTGTGCTTCTCAGCTACGCTCTCTCTTCTCAAATAACAAAAGTCCAACGGAGTAAATTTTAAAGATCTGATTTGTTTTATTGAATGACTCCTCTGTTGGGCAGCATCCCATCTAGCCAGTAGAAAGGAGCTCCAAGAGGCTTCAGGAAAAAAAGAAAAGGAAAGGAAGGAAGGAGGAAAGGAAGGAAGGAAGGAAGGAAGGAAGGAAGGAAGGAAGGAAGGAAGGAAGGAGGGAGGGAGGGAGGGAGGGAGGGAAGGAGGGAAGGAGGGAAGGAAGGAAGGAGGGAGGGAGGGAGGGAAGGAAAGGTAGGGAGGGAGGGAGGGAAGGAAGGAAGGAAGAAGAAATAGACATTTAAAGATTTAAAGGCAGGACAAAGAAGCCATAACTACCTCACCCCCGCCCCCCCTCCCCCACCCCATCACCTCCAAAAATTAAAGGATTATTTCAGGCAAAAGGGTCTATGTGGTAGATTACATCATTGGTACTGACCAGAAAATTCCAGACTGACCAGGTAAAAGACTACATTCCTGAGGAAAGTTGAAGTGGCAATTAGGTTAGGTATTAAGCCCGAGTTAATTGCTAAGTGGGCTTAGCAAAAGTGACTCCATTTGGGGCCTGTTTCTTTTTAACTCTCTCCGGGGCTGATTCCTTCTTAGAGGCACATCCGAAGAGCCTTCCCTGTGCTCCTCTCTGTCCTTAGTTCCTTGCATTCTCTCCCTACAGCACTGACATATCATCTTAAATGTGTCTGTTTCTTTCCCGAGACTGTAGGCAGGAACTCAGCCTATAACCATCTCTTTTCATCTTTTTTCTTATCTTGTGGCAAATAGGTGTTGCTCACTTATCGCCTCCCAAATACACGTGGGCTCTGGTGCTACCTCCTGTGGGCCTTGCTAACTTTTACAAAGCTTCTACCCCCTGGTATGAATTTCCCCTATTAAAATTATGCTTTGAAAGATTTGGTCTAGCAGAAAGCCTGTATTTCTGAAGTAACAATAATCTCTTGGGCCGATTTTGTTGATCAAGAGACAATACAGAGTTTCCAAGGCTCCCTGCCCCACTTAGGATTTCCATCTGGAGTGTATCCAAGGAATTCCAGTTAAGCACAAGTTTGTTATCATCCGGCCTAGGGATCTGGAAAATTAGCAAGTCATAGGAGTTTTAAGTAAAGGGGTTCCTGAAATTGAAGTAACTGCATCATTTGTATTACTGTAGTTTCCTTAAAGTTCTTTTGTAACCTCTTGATTGAGATATGTGACATACCACACAATTCATAAGTATTTTTGAATATATGATTACATAAAGTATACAACTGAATATTTTTAAATATATTCACGGATTTGTACAGCCACCTTTGCAATCTAACTTTAGAATATTTTCATCAACTGCCCCCCAACTCATTAGCAATTACTCTCCATTTCCTCCTCCCCTCAGCTTGGCCCTAAGGAATCCATTAATCTTTTTTCTGTTTCTATAGATTTTCCTACTCTGGACATTTCATATTCGGGGATACCTTGGAGACATTGTAGGTTTGGTTCCAGACCACCCCAACAAAGTGAAGATTGCAATAAAGCAAGTCAAACGAGTGTTCTGGTTTCTAGTGCACATAAATGTTATATTCATACTATGCTGTAGTCTATTAGATATGCAAAGCCTTATGTCTAAAGAAACAATATACATACCTCAGTTTAAACAAAATTCTTGTTAGAAATTGCTAACAAGCATCTGAGCTCTCTGTGAGTCATAATCTTTCTGCCAAGTGAGGGTCTTATCTCCACGTTGAGGGCTACTGACTGAGGAGGGTGGCGGCCACCAAAGGCTGAGGTGGCTGCGGCGATTACAGTAAGACAACAATGAAGCTTCTCACATCAATTCACCCTTCCTGTCACGAATTATTTCTCTGTAACATGTGACGCTGTTTCATAGCACTTTACCCTCAGTAGAACTTCTTTCAGAATTGGAGCCAGTCCTCTCAGATAACGCAGCTGCTCTATCAGCTAAGTTTACGTCATACTCTCAATCCTTTGTTGTCACTTCAACAGTCTTCATGGCATCTTCACGAGAGGTAGAAGCTTGTGTCAGCAGCATGAAAACAGCGTCAGTCTCATTATACGTCTCCATCAGAGCTCTTGGGTGAATAGGGTGCTTGTCAGCGAGCAGTCATACTTCGAAAGGAATCTCCTTTTCCTGAACAGCAGGTCTGAACAGTGGGCCTAAAATATTCAGTAAACCATGTTGTAAACAGATGTGCTGTCATCCAGGCTTTGCTGTTTCATTTACAGAGCACAGACAGAGTCGATTCAGCCTAATTCTTAAGGGCCCTAGAATTTTTAGAATAGTAGATGAGCACTGGCTTCCACTTAGAGTCACCAGCAGCTTTAGCCCTAACTAGAGTCAGCCTGTTCTTTGAAGCTTTGAAGCCAGATATTGACTTCTCCTCTCTAGCTATGAAAGTTCTAGATGGCAACTTCTTCCAGTAGAAAGCTGTTCCATCCATGTTGAAAATCTGTTTGGTGTAACCACCTTCATGAACGATCTGAGCTAGATCTTCTGGAGAACTTGCTGCTTCACCTTGCACTTTTCTGTTATGGAGACAGCTCCTTTCCTTAAACCTCCTGAACCAAGCTCTACGAGCTGCAGATTTTTCCTCTACAGCTTCTGCCTCTGGCAGCCTTCACAGACTTGAAGAGAGGTAGGGCCTTGCTTGGGATTAGGTTTTGGCTGAAGGGAATGTTGCGGTTGGTTTGGTCTTCTATCCAGACCACTCAGACTTTCTCCATATCAGCAGTGAGGCCATTTGGCTTTCTTATCATTCATGTGTTTCCTGGAGTAGCACTTTTAATTTCCTTCAGAAACTCTCCCCTTTGCATCCCCAACTTGGCTAACTGGCACAAATGGGCCTAGCTTTTAGACTGTCTCAGCTTTTGACATGCCTTCCTCACTAAGCTTAATCATGTCTAGTTTTTGATTTAAAGTGAGAGACATGTGACTCTTCTTTTCACCTGAACACATAGAGGCCACTGTAAGGTTATTAATTGACTTAATTTCAAGATTGTTGTGTCTCAGGAAAAGGGAGGTCCAAGGAGAGGGACAAAGGTATGGCCAGTTGGTCGAGCAGTCAGAACACAATTATCAATTAATTTTGTGATTATGGGCATGGTTATTGGCACCCCCAAACAAATACAATAGCATCACCAAAGATCATTGATCACAAATGACCATCGCAAATGTAAAAATAATGCAAAAGTCTGAAATACTGGACAAGAGTTACCAAAATATGACACAGAGACACAAAGTGAGCAAATACTGCTGAAAAAAATGGCATCAATAGACTTGCCTAATGCAGGGTTGCCATAAACTTTCAATTTGTAAGGACATAGTATCTGCAAAGCTCAATAAAGCAAAGTACAATAAAATGAGGCATTCCTGTAAATGGTATCATATAATAGGTAGTCTTCAGTGACAAGTCTCTTTCATTTAACATGATTTCAAGGTTTATCCACATTGTAGCATGTATTGGTACTGTATTCCTTTTGTTTCCAGATACTATTCCACTGTATAAACACACCACATTTTGTTAATCCATTCATCCATCAGTTGATAAATATTTGGGCTGTTTCCAATTTGGGCTATTGTAAATAATGCCGCTATGAATACCAATATATACATTTTTATGTGGGCATATGTTTCCATTTCTCCTGGATATACATAGTGAAAAGTGGAATTTCTGGATAATATGGTAAGTCCATGTTTAACTTCATGAGGCACTGCCAAGCTGTTTTCCAAAGTGACTGCATCCACCAGTAATGTATGAGGTTTCCAATTTCCCCACATCTTGTTACTGTCTTTTTTTAAAAGCCATCCTAGTAGATGTGGTTTTAATTTATTATTTCCCTAATGATTAATTATGTTGAGCATCTTTTCATGTGTTTCTTAGCCATTTGTATGTCTTCTTTAAAATAGTTATTGAAATCCTTTGACTTTTTTTAACTGGGCTTTTTTTTTAACTGTTAAGTTACTAGAGTTCTTTATATATTCTGGATAAAATTTTTTTATCAGTATATGACTTGTAAATATTTTCTTCATTCTGTAGACTGTCTTCACTTTTTGATGATATCATTTGTAGCACAAAATGATGACCCTCAGTTTTGACAACTTCTTCTTTTTTTACGTTAGTAAAACCATCACTTTGCCTTGAACTATGTGCTTATTCAAAACTAAAGTATATTCAGGCAACTTGTCATGATAAACCTCATCTTTGGAGAAATCTTAAAACTTCTTCAGGGAAGTGGTCAGTTATTTTCATAGGACTGAAAAGTCCTTGCCTCTTAAAAAAGAATTGTATTAATAAATGATTTCCAAGAGTATTGAGAGAAAAACTAATAAAAGTAATTTAAGCAAAGTGTATCTGTACTCCATTCTATTTCATTAATGAATAAACCTCCTACCCATCCAATGTGAAAATCCTGCTCTGAATTTGGCTTTAGAAGTTTCCTGAGTTACATCAGTAGAAGCTTTGCCAAGAACAAACAAAACAATGAGTTCAAAACCAGAGAATGTCCTACTTTCTGATTATTTCCAAAACTATCAGAACTCTGAATTTCCTCATTACACGGAAGTACAATAGCGAAAGCTCAAGTTTTGAAGTTAAACAGACCCGTTAGTCTTAGTGGGTTAGAATTCCACTAAGCAACCCTGTTACCTTGGACAGCACATCAGAACAGACTGCTGGTCTGTGGGTGTCAGCTTCCTCATCTGTGCTTGTAACCTGACTTCATCCGGGCCTCGCAGCTGGATGTGCAGATGAGGTCACATTAGCAGTGATGATACATACTTCCTCGGTAGTTCCCTCCAGCTCACGCAGGACTTCCGGTTTGCTGGTAACTTCATCTTCCTCCAGTGCTTCACACGTGTTTATCTGCAAAAATATTGGTTCCACCCATTGGCCAAGAGCACTGTCCCTACAACACTTCGCTCTGTGGGCACGGACTGTTCTCCTGCTCCGTTGGGTCCAGAACAGGTCTTGGTGAGGCTTCCCAAGTGAACACATGACTGCCTATCAGGTCGAGGACTGCCATGTACTTGAAATTATCCTGGTACTTGATTCTCAAAATCTCTATCCTGATCTGAGTTCTATCTTGTTTTAAGGGCAGGAAGTCTATGCAAACCATCTCTAGAGCTGTGTGTTTCTAAGCCCAAGGTGCATAAAAATCACCTGGTGAATTGTGGAAAATGTGCGCTTCTGAACCCCACCGAGTATCTCAATTGAATTTCTGGGTTGAAGGTCAACAGGCCACCAGAAAAACACCTCTCTTGCGTATTACTGATTTGAAGAATGTCAGTCCCTCTGAGGCATCCCTGTGTCCTCAGAGCCATTTCCGCCCTTCCCTCCCACAGCAGGGTGCAGTCCACACTCTGGCTTTGCCCGTGAAGGATAAGTCTGTCACCAGTAGCCCACCGAGCTCAGGCTCTCAATTTATTAGCCATGATAACATTGTCCTCAGGTAGTGAGGGATTTGAGGTGTAAATGGATGGGGTCCTGGATTTTCATCATTTTTTTTCTTTTTTTCTCTTCCTATAGTCCCTAGACCCGTCTATTCACTCATTCTCTTATAGTAGAAAGTCAGCAGTTCAGAGACTCCTTTCTCTTTTTTATTCCCAATATGTAGCTGTTCACATTAACCTGTCTAGTCTCCCTCTTGAGTCCCCTTGACCACTGCCTCTGGTCCCCACTGCTGCTTCAGCAACTGCTTTGTTCAGGCAGCAACATCTCTAGTCCAGATATTAAGGCCAGCCCTCCGTTCTTCTTTCTACCCTTAGTCCCTTCCTTATGGTCGAAATCCAACCTCTAGCTAGAGTGATCTACCAGAAATGCAAATCTGTCACCCCATTTCTCACCATCCTTCAAGCAGTCACCCCTCTCATACTGTACACAAAATCCCAATATATTTTTTTAAAGATTTTTTATTTATTTCTTTGAGGAAGGGAGAGAGAGAGAGAGAGCACAGGAGCAGAGGGGAGAGGCAGACAGGGAAGAAGAAGCAGACTCTCCGCTGAGCAGGGAGCCCAATGCAGGGCTCTAGCCCAGGACTCTGAGATCATGACCTGAGCCAAAAGCAGAGGCTTAACCAGCTGAGCCACCCAGGTGCCCCCTTCCCCACCTGTGCCCAGAATCCCAACATATTAAACGGTTAAAACTTGAGCTGCTCAGCTGAGGGAGACATGTGAGATGGGTTGATGGGAAGAGGAGGAATTACAAGCCTCAGGGGGCCCACTCTGCCTTCCTGGATCTGCCCCACCTCTACTGATGGCTCTAGCAGTAGCTCTGGGTGACCTCCGCAGAAACACTGGTCTCCATGGAACACAATTTGAAAAACACATCTCTAAAAATAAACTTATAACTTCCTGTGGAACAAAAAAGGCCTCCAGTAATCTAATCCCCACTCAACTCCCAGCCCCATCACCTCCCATTATTCTCTCAGAGATACCCTATGCTCTGCAGCTTTGCCGATGATCTGGTAATCACTAGTCACATGCGCCTCTCTAAATTTAGGTTAAGTAAAATTAAATGAAATAGAAAATTTAGTCCTGCTGTCAATTAGCTACATCTCCAGTGCTCAAGAACCACACGTGGCCAGTGGCAGCCATGATGGGCAGAACATCTCCATTACTGCTGAAAGTTGGATTAGATGGTGCTACTCTAGGGATACCAACTAATTTCAGTTCCCCAAACCGTACACATTTTCTCACAGTCTAGCCCTTTTGTACATGTTGTCTTCTCTACCTAACATCGTCTCCTCTCTCTTGTCTAACTGGTAAATTCCACACATTTTCGTCAAGATTCTGTCTAAGGACGCTTCTCCTAAGGAACCTTTCCCTACCTTTCTGATCTCTTGTCTCATTCAGGGGCAACTTGGCATTGTTTTCTCACTGATCGCTTTGGTACTCTGAAATTCTTTTGATATAACATTTTCATGTGGCTTTGTGGTTATTTGCTTCGCTGTGTATATTTTATATTTTATATTAGACCATTAACATCAATATTTTAATGAATCTTTGTAACCAAAGCAATCAATATAATGGATGAATTGATAAAGGATGGAGAATGAGCAGATGGCTGTATGCAATCTGGGTGAAAAATGGTCACCGTGGTAGGCAGCATAAGGCCCCTCCCCCACTAAGAAAATTCCACATCTTGATGTCAGAATCTGTGAATATGTTACATGGCAAAGGGATTTTGCAGACGTTGATAAAGTTAAGGACTTTGAGATAAGGAGATTATTACAGATTATTCAGGTGAACCAGTGTAATCATGACATAATCCTTATAAGTGGAAGAGGGAGAGAGAAGAAATCAGAGTAATACAATGTGAGAAGGATTCACCTGCATTTGCTGCCTTTGAAAAGGAGGAAGAAGGCCATGCACCAAGGACTATGAGTGACTGTTAGAAGCTGGAAAGGCAAGGGAAATAATTCTCCCCTAGAGCCCCCAGAAAGGAACAGGGCCTGCCCACACCCCTTGCTTTTAGCCCACTGAAACTATTTCAGACTTCTGACATCCAGGACTAAAATAAATTTGTGTTGTTGTTTTTTTTTTTAATTTTTTTTAAATTTTATTTATTTGACACAGAGAGAGAGAGATCACAAGTAGGCAGAGAGGCAGGCAGAGAGAGAGGGGGAAGCAGGCTGCCCGCTGAGCAGAGAGCCTGATGCAGGGCTTGATCCCACGACCCTGAGATCATGACCTGAGCCGAAGGCAGAGGCTTTAACCCACTGAGCCACCCAGCCGCCCCAAATTTGTGTTGTTTTAAGCTGCTGTGTTTGTAGTAATTTGTTAGAACCCGGAAGGAAATGAATACAGTGGAGTTAGGAAGGAAAGGGTGTTTAGTTCAGAAAGAAAACATGTTTCCCTGGGGGAGTTCTCATCCCTAGGACCCTGGAGACCCTGTAGAGAGAAGGGCCCACTGCAGCAGAGCAACGACGTCATCAGTGACCCCAAAGGAGAGAGGAGGTGTCCCGAGCTCTGGCTTCTGTCTGAGGAGTACTGTGAGGTGTGAGGATGGTGCTAATGTGAGCTCAGAGTGCTGATTTGGTGCAGTCAGGAAGTAGGGTCTCTGGACACACCTGGTGGTGATAACATCTAGTCTAGACTTGATTGTCTCTGACAGTATAGAAAGTGACATTTGTTTAATCTTTGTGGTTTATTTATTTTATAACTGGAAGTTTGTCTTTTAATCTCTTTCACCTATACCTCACCAAATACTTTTTTAAAGGCCACAAGTGTCTAGCCCATTGCATAAATTAGGTATTTACAGAATGACGTATAAAAGACACTGTAGCGCTTCACAAGCACGGTGGAAATTTTATTTCATACAGTGTCAACAGAGTAAGTTGCGTTATAACTGTATCTACACATGCAATGGAGAACCTTCTATTCAGAGAAACTATAAATATTTACTGTCTATTTCACAATCAGAGTTTCAATATGAATTGAGTAGTTTTTTCAATGATTTTATTTCATTTTTGAAAAAGCACTTACCTAAAAAATATCTTTATTCCAGGAAGCATTCCTTTGGACACAGGAATGAAAAACCTGGTCACAGTCTAGCAGTGAGGACAAGGCTGTAAACTATTGGCAACATCTTGAAGTGTTGAGGGCGTGATGGTTCACAAAAGGAGGTAATGATTAGACCATACCTTGAAGCATAAGGAGGTATCTTTCAGGCAAAGAAGGTGGGGTGGGGGTGGCTCTGGGAATATGAAGGAGGAGGGTGACATTGTGGGCAGATATGAACTTGAGCTATGATTCTGGGCATGGCTAGCTCACGAAACTGCAGTTATTCCACTCTGCAGGGTCGCAGTGTAAATGCAGGGAGGGAGGAAGGTGATGAGAATGCTCTAGAAGGAAGGTGACATGCAAGTCTGGGAGGAGTCTCCTATCCCGTGCTGCAATCAGGACCCCCAAATGCTTTTAAGCATGCAAGCAACAAATATAGATTTGCGCCTTAGAGAAGACAAGCTGACAGCCATGCACCCAAGAGAAGGCTGGGTGATATGACGAGGACACTGTGTCAATGGTGCCAGAATTCACAATAGATGGAAGGAAGAAGTCACATGCCTGAGAGGCTAATGAGGCATAGCTACACAGGTAAAAGCGTCAAAGCTTGGTTATCAGTTTGCTTAGGGAGGGTAAGAGAAAGGTTTCTGTCTGAATAACAGGAGTATAGGGGTGCCATTGAGACAGAAACAGCTTAATTGTAGACGGGTCGAGCCATGGAGAGGTTGATGCCTGTGCACCTGGCAAAGTACACCACTGGCAGTCAGAGGGCTGCACAGGAAGCTCCGCAGAGAGCTCTGAATGAGAGCTCCCTATTGGGGGGCTGCCAATGAAAAGGCATCGTTGAAGCTACGTGCTGTATAATAACTTCTACCAGAAACTGTGAGGAAACCTTTATGTTCCTTGAGTTTAATCTTTCTAACAGTCATATGACACGCATGCCACTATCACATTTTATGGCTAAGAAAGCTAATGTTTAGAGAGTTTGAATAACTTAATTTACACAAGTCACAATGCTTGCAAATGATAGAGCTGGAATTCAAGTGCAGAAAAGTATTCATTTTAATATCAGATAATATTCTCTATTATTATTAATCATCATTATTTTTATCATGTTAAAGGTGCATATTTGTTGTTTTTAAAATTCATCCAAAATGCAGATTTCAAATTAAGAAATTAAACATTGGAAGTAAATTGTCCAGAGAGCACGGACAGTGAAAAGCGTAATGGGCCGTGATAGTAACAGAATAAAATAGTGAAGGGGAAGAAGATGAGTTTACAAAACATACAGAACAGTTAGAGGTGCAAGAAGCAGAGACATCCCTCCAAGTCTAATAGCCTCCTAAACTGACTCCATAAAAAAATCCAAAGTTAAAATTATATTAGACTATGTGAGATAAGGATTCTACCCGCTCACTTGAATTTGTTCTTTCTGAGAGATTACTCATGCACTTTGCAATTAAATCACAATGAAAGGATTTAAATACCATGGGGAAATGACAAGATAAGATGAAAGAAGTCCTGGGGATGTAATATACAAAATGATTACTATAGTTAATATTTTATCATATATTTGAAAGCTGTTACGAAAGTTGATCTTAAAAGTTCTCATCACAGGAAAAAAGAAATGGTAACTGTGTAATGATGGGTGTTATCTAGACCTATTGTGGTGATCATTTTGCAATATATTTATATATCAAATTATTGTACACTTCAAACTAATATAAAGTTTTATGTCAGTTACATCTCAATTTAAAGAAAAAACCGACCTTGTACCTAATGCAAATGCCTTTTACATAATGACAGTAGAGTTGTCAAAGGCAGATTTTGAAATAGATCTTTCATACATACTGAGCTCAAAGCTTTATCCCTAAATTTTCTCTAATCCTCCATCTGAATGCCATTTCTCTCCTAGACAATGTCTGAAGTCCCAAAACTGGATATGTAACATCCAGTTATGTATGGCACTTCTTTTTCTCCTTACTATACAGTAAACTAAGTCTGAGGATCTTTTTCATAGGTTCTTTAAGCTTGCAATAGTGTCTATCACAAAGCACCTAGTAGGTAGGCAATAAATACGAGTTCATTTATTTATTCATTCAACAAATTAAATGTTAGAGTGCCTCTCCTGAAAACATAGGCAGCAACCTCTTCGACCTCAGCCACAGCAACTTCTTCCTAGAAACATCTCCAAAGGCAAGGGATGCAAGGGCAAAAAT
>CM053608.1:22334466-22379604 GCA_028646535.1 Procyon lotor
TGGTGGGAATGCAAGCTGGTACAGTCACTCTGGAGAACAGTATGGAGGTTCCTCAAAAAGTTGAAAATAGAGCTACCCTACAACCCAGCAATCGCACTACTGGGTACTTACCCTGAAGATACAAACATCGTGATCCAAAGGGGCACATGCACCTGAATGTTTATAGCAGCAATGTCCACAATAGCCAAACTATGGAAAGACCCTAGATGTCCATCAACAGATGAATGGATAAAGAAGATGTGGTATATATATACAATGAAATACTATGCAGCCATCAAGAGAAATGAAATCTGGCCATTTGCAATGACATGGATGGAACTGGAGGGTATTATGCTAAGCAAAATAAGTCAGTCAGAGAAAGACAATTATCACATGACCTCTCTGATATGAAGAATTTGAGAGGCATGGCGGGGGGTTGAGGGGGGGTGGGGGAGAGAAATGAAACAGGGAGGGAGACAAACCATAAGAGACTCCTAGACTCACAAAACGAACTAAGGGTGGCTGGGAGGTGGGGGGGTAGGGATAGGGTGGCTGGGTTGTGGACATTGGGGAGGGTATATGCTATGGTAAGTGCTGTGAAATGTGTAAGCCTGACGATTCACAGACATGTACTCTGGGGCAAATAATACATTATATGTTAATTGAAAAAAAAAGTGCCTCTCCTACATGGAGTACTACATAAAACAACAGGAATACAACTGCAGGCCAAATATGCATGAACCCCACCCTCATGGAATTTTCAGGTCACTGACAGCACAGACATTATTGAAAAAATCACAGATGCAAATAGAATTACAGTGTGATTTGTAATCAAAAGGCAAGGTGTGATGTTATAAGAACAAAAAATAAAACAAATTATGACATTATTTTTATATCCCAAGTGTGCTACTTAGTAGCCGTGTTACTCTGGGCAAATGACTTAACCTTTAGGATCCACATTTTCTGAATATATTATCCACCTTGCAGAGTTATAAAAAGAGAATATATAAAGCTCCTGACTCACAAAAGTTGTTAGTACAAGTAAAAGCCACTATTTAGTACTGTAATGGGTCCTATACCCCCTTTTAAAGGAAATTATAAAATAATACCTAAGAGACTCAAGAAAGATGAAACTTTTTCAGTTTTCCCAAAGACGGTAACAATTTTTTTTTCCAAAGTCATGAATTATTCATTACTGTCACTAACTTAGAGACAACTAGTTAGGTAGGAAATTGTACTTAGTAAGCATTTGCCCTTTTACTGACAGACCATTGAACTCAAAAACTTGGGAGGTCTCTTCTCATCAAGTAAGAAGAGAGAAAAGAATTACTATTAATGGCTTTTCAGAGCTTCTCCTGTTTCCTCTTTTTCTTAAAAATGACCGTGAGATACTATGATAACCCTTATGTCAAAAAGATACACTTTGCTCCCTTTTACTATATAGAAGAAAAAAAAATCCCAAAACAATTACATTAAAATTGCATTAAAAATATCTTTTTAGGGGCACTTGGGTGGCTCAGTCAGTTAAGCATCTGCCTTTGGTTCAGGTCATGATTTTAGGGTCATGAGATCAAGCCTTGCATCAGGCTCCCTGCTCAGTGGAGCTCATTTTAAATGAATGGTTGGACATGTGGGACATTAAGACAGTTGTTAGAGCCCCCAAACGACAGAGTCAAGGTGGTACTTATGCTGAGAGAATACTGCCAATCCAGAGCATCTAGTCTGGGGTTCAGATTAATTAGATTGAAAACCTCTGCATAAAGCATAAATGGAGGCTAACTAGGGGAGAAAACATTCTGCAGAGTTAGGTGCTAGGGCTAGTTGCTGTGCAGCAGGAAGGAAAAAGAAGGAAGGAAGTAAAAAAGGAAAGAAGGGGACTCCTGGGTGGCTCAGTTGGTTAAGCAGCTGCCTTCAGCTCAGGTCATGATCCCAGGGTCCTGGGATTGAGTCCCACATCAGGTTCCTTGCTCAGCAGGGAGCCTGCTTCACCCTCTGCTTGCCTCTCTGCCTGCTTGTGTTCTCTCTCTCTGACAAATAAATAAATAAAATCTTTAAAAAAAAAAAAAAAAGGAAAGAAGGTATAGAAAGAGCTTAGACATATAGGAAAAGAAAGAGAAAATGTAAAGAGAAGCAAAGAAATGAAGAGAAAGGAAAGGAGAAGAGAAGGAACAGGAAAAAAAAGAAGAAAGTCTCTTCAGGAAATTCCTACCCTAAACTGATGCTTACTTGAGTTTGAGAATTAAAATTCAAATAAATAATCTGTGATTCCAGTAATCCAAACTGAAAACTTAATTAAAAATCTCTGGGTTGGTAGTATGCTAAGGTTCTTAGCAGAACTAAGGATATATATACTCCCAAAGAATGCACTTTAAATCCAGACATCAAAGAATTCCCACAAAACACTTTCCAGTGGGCAGTCATCACCTTAGGCCATCAAGAAACCAACTAGTATATGCAAGAGTCAGCAGGAATAACAAACTTCAGAATAATACACAGAATGTCTGCGAATAATGGCATTATTGAATATAGGATATCAAATAATTATGTTCAGTATGTTTCAGGGAAATAATAGAAGGAATTGAAAATAAGATGAAGAAATAAGAGGCTATGAAAAATTACCAAGCAATATGAAAATAACCAAATAGAAAATGTAAAATTTCAAAGGTAATATTTGAAGTTAGGAACTCAATGGATAGTCTGAACAGCAGATTAGACACAGCTAAAGAGACTACCTACACACAACCAGAAAATGTTGGGATGAAATTAAGAGAGAGAGTTTGAAAGTTTCAGGTCATAGAAATATAGAAGGGTATTAAATCAGTTTTTCAGAATGAGTCAATAGGATGAGAAAGAAAAAATTTTGAAGAGATATTGGCTAAGAAATCTTTGGAATTGATAGAGAACAACAACTCTCAGATTCAATGAGTCCAGGGAACTTCTAGCAAGAGAAATACAAAGAAATCTAAATTTATTGAAAATGCATTGAAATAGAAGAACACCAAAAACTTTCAAAAGTAGCCCCTCAAAAAGATATTTACCTCCATCTTAAACGTGCTAAAATTTTTTATACTTAGTTAAACTATCTTTTAACAACAGGGGTAAAATAATTACAGTGTAGACAAGTAAAGATGGGTTTTACTAATAACAGAACTTCACTAAAAACTTCTGACGTATGTTCTTTCAAAAGGAAGAAAATGATCCCGTTGCTAGATGAACTGGAAAGACATTGGGCCCTGAGGCCTGGACCCAGCTGATTCTCAACATGTTGCTAAAGGCTCTTGGTCTCATCATGAGAAAGAATTCAGGGACAGACATAACACAGCACACAAGTGAGAGATTTCATTAAAGTGAAGTAAGTTTTTTGGAGTAGTGTTTTTGGGGTCTAGAGCCCATAGCCAAGAAAGAATTCTTGAGATGTCTTTGAGGCAAAAAAGGTGGTTTTATTAAAGCATGCGTACAAGACTTGTGGGCAGAAAGAGCTGCTTCCAAGGCTGCCTGCTCCCTCCTATTGCCCTGGGGTTTTGAGGAGCAACTGATTACATACTTAGGGTCGGGATAAATAAAGATAAGTTTCAAAAGGACTTTGCTTTGCTAAAGATGATTCACAGGATCGTGGAGGAATGTTATGATCTGTCTATGTTTGTCAATGAGCTGAGGGCTATAAGGACATTTAATTTTTTTTTTTAAAGATTTTATTTGTTTGTCAGAGGGAGAGAGAGATAGAACGAGCACAAACAGGGGAAGGGGCAGAAGGAGAAGCAGTGTCCCCAATGAGCCCAGAGCCTGATGTGAGACTTGATACCAGGACCCCAGGATCATGACCAGAGCCCAAGGCAGACCCTTAACAGACTGAACCACCCAGGTATCCCTAGACATTTAGTTTTATCTACATTCCCTTCTGTCTTTGTTTCCTACATCAAAAATACATTCTGAGATGTGAGAGCCAGTGAGTTCAAGAAAGAGAGCTGTGGCGCTGGGGTGTGGGTTTCCTTCTTTTATTGACAGTTGTTAACTAGGGAGTGGAATATTCATTACTTGGGGCGAGGATTTCTTGGAAGCAGGGTTTTGTGCCTTTGCTTCCTTATTTGATCAGGGATTTCCGGTCTGGGCACCCCACTCCCTCGCCAACGTTGGGTTTTTCTGTTTTGATTTGGCTTCGTGTGGAATGCTGCCAGGACAGGCCTCTCTCTGACTTTCCCAATAGCCGGCCATGACTTCCTTTTTGTTGGCCTCCAGGTATCCTGTTGGAACCTAACTAACTTCGATCTCACAAGAAAGATCTCAGATGGAAGAAAATGATAGGCAGGTAGTTAAATCTAGAGACCCATTGATTACATAAAATAGTAATATCAACAGAGTCTACTTTTTGCAAGTATAAAAACAGGACAGAACCAAAATACTAAATAAAAAGAGTATTGAAGTTGGGGAAGTGGTAATCAGGGGATAAGCATTCTATGAGGCTGGTGTTTAAAGGGAAAGTAAAGGTCTAAGTTGAGATTTGTTAAGTTAAATATGAATGTTAAAATTTCTAGACTAGCTACAAATTATATAAAAATAGAATGTATAAAAAAGAAACTTTTTCAAACTAGAGAACATATGTTAATTCCCATCAATAGTTAAAACCTGAGGAGGGCACATGATGTAATGAGCACTGGGTGTTATATGCAATGGATGCATCACTGAACTCTACCTCTGAAACTAATGATACACTAAGCGTTAATTAATTGAATTAAAATATAATAAAAAATTTTTAAAAATACTTAATACCTAACCTAATTACACTTTCAGCCTCTTCCAAGAGTGGAATTTTAAATCAATCAATCTGGAAATTTCTTATGAGCCCTAGTAAGACAGTCTGCATGAGAGGATCCTCTGCCTTTTCCCCAAGGAAAGTGACCTTGCCTGAAACAATTCTTCCTTTTCTTTTCTCTTTTTGCTAATAACCTTTTCATTCCACCCCATTTCTGCCTATAAAATTCTTCCATTTTGAGCAACTTCTTGGAGTTTCTATTTACTTGCTAGGTAGTATGCTGCCTGATCCATAAATTGTTAATAAAACCAATTAGACCTTTAAATTTACTCAGTTTGTTCTGTCTGGATCGAGATCCTCCCAAAAGAACCCACAAAAGGCAGGCTGGATGCAACAGCAAGAGGATATATTTCCAGCTAGCTGGGGCTCCCACCGGCACATGTGACACAGCGCAGTGCTAGGGTGGGAAGCCCCGCCTCTCCCCTTCCCAGCGTTTTTATGCACTCGAGTAAACAAGCACGTTTGTCACTACACACGTAGGCGAGTTCCTTATTCTTTATATGGCAATTACCTCATTGGTGCATTTGAACAACTCAGGAGCTAGGTGTCACACAGGGAAGCAGAAGAATCTAAATTCCAGGAATAGTTTCATGCCTGTACCCTTAGGCCTGTCTTTTTGTGGCTTAAAATGAAGCCTGTCATGGAGGAACGGTAATCCACACTAACTTATGGTTAGAATTAATTACTCAAAACTGAACTCCACAAGTTGAATTTTGTTTAACAAATGTATGATTTCTGAATTAGCAAAGAGCAAAAATAGAACATGGTAGGGGGAGACCTTAAATCAATGCATTTACAGAAATTAAAAAGGCAAAACTAAACAATATGTTTTAGCATACATATATGGTGAAACAGCATTTTTAAAAAAAACAAGGGAATGAACACAAAAAGTTGGTTGGGTCCTTAAAGGAAACAAATAACAAACTCAAATTAATTTGAGAGGAAGTTACTAATGGGATTAACTAGAAGGTAGGAGCAGCATGTAGAAAAATAAGTTAATGCAATGGCCCATTGGCCAAAACCAACCAAAAATTGCAAGGCAATGAAGACTAGGTTGAGACCATGCAAATCAGTTACTGCACACAGCATGTGAGGCAGAGTGAACCAAGGAGGTCAAAGTGAAGGGCAAACACAAGATATCTACACAATAAGGCTTATTTCATTCTCCTTTTTTAATTAGCAAATGTATGTTATATATACAGCTTAAAAATGGGGAAAAATACAATAAAAATAATGTGGCTTTTTTTTTTCTCATTGAAAGATTACCTTAAAGATATTTCAAAAATAGAAATGGGAGTATCTGGGTGGCTCAGTTGGTTAATCGTCTGACTCTCGTTTGCCGCTTGGGTCATGATCTCAGGGTCCTAGGAGTGAGCCCAGCCTCAGGTTTTGTGCTCAGTGTGGAGTCGGATTGAGATTCTTTCCTCCTCTCCCTTTGTCCCTCCCCAAATAAATAAATAAATGCAATCTTAAAAAAAAATAGAGATGAGGAGAAAGGAAAGTAAGAAACACTGAGGTGACTAGCAATAGGCATTATTTTTCCTTTGCTGTTGGCTAGCTCCTTTACTTCTGTTTTTCCTCATTTGTAAAGAAGACAGCAAAATATTTTAAGTTGTCACAATCTCATTTATGAGATCATCTGGCCAAGAAATAAAGGTAATTTCCAAGTTTCTTACTGGGAAAAGCCAAGGATAATGCTTTTCATTTTCAGGGAAGGCAGTATGCTGGCTCAAAAGGGGCAGATTAGGAATAAATTAGATCCCATTGACTGTGAAAATGATGCATAACATAGATAAAAATTAAATAAACAGAGACAGTTTAAAACATAAAGAAGTTCAGCCATCATAGAGAAAATGTTTTTCAATTCTGGTTGTGGGTTTTTTTTTAGTTTCAGCTCTTTGACTATTACAAAATTAAATGCAAAGACATAATTAAGCAATAGTAGTAACCGACAATTACTGAATGTGTATTTTTTGTCAGGGAGTATTGTAAGTGCTCTGCACAAATGAAGTCATTCAGTCATTACTGAAAACCCACAAGGTAGGATTATCAGTATCTTCTTATAGATGAGGATACTGATAAAAAAAAAAAAGGTTTTTTTGATAAAAAAAAAAATGAAATCACTGGACAGTGAAGTTGAGCTCATGTTCTTTATGTCTGTGTCCCCAGAGCTGCCCTAGTTGAGGTGTGAGGACATCCAGCCAACGTTCCATCCCTTCTGTCCTCTCTCCTAGCATCAGGGCACCCTTTGCAAGGCCCTGTAGAACTCCAAGTACAACAGGGAACACTGTTGAAGCCCACCAACTTAAAGAGTGGGAAGCTCATAAGAATATTTGAGGGTGTGTTATAATTGGGTGTTTCATTTGATACTAAGTTTCCTTAAAGCTAAGAAAAACTGGGAAATAGCAAGGCTTATCCTGGAAGTTTTTAGCCTATAGTTCATTGAAAGCTCTGATATCAAAGGTTAACTCTTACATCTGCATATGATCTAAATGTCCCAGACATCTGGCCTAGGAAATCAAGTTTCTCCTTAACATCCAAGTCAGCAATAGTTGAGTCCCCAAGCATGCTTGGTTGCAAAATCCAGTCTTTTTCTAGCTTCCTAGTAAAAGGATTCTCAGAATTTCCAGGCAAGCTTACAGGTGCCACAGATCATCCTAATTGTACCTTGCTACCTCAAGCAAACCTCTAGCTCTAGAGTGTAGCTCATCCTGTCTGCAGATCATTTCTTACCAATTTATAAAGATAACTGATTCCTGGAATCCTTGCCTTAGGGGGACTGAGAAGCATAATAATGTTGCAAAAACATGGGATAAGGGCTCAGACTTCAAGGTCAAACAGGCCTGAGTTTCTATGTGCTGTGGACAAGTTATTTGAGTTGGCCTTTGTTTCCTCATTTATACAAGGAAGATGATAATATCCACTTAGTAAGTTTATGGTGAGAATGAAATTCACTAAAGTATGTACCTAGAACATACAGTGTACTCTGAATGGAAGCCCTTGCTACATTCTTAATCCCTTGCAACAGACACTTCTAAAAGGTTGCAGAAACCTTAGTTCCACAGGACCATTTCTCCTACCAACATTCAAGAATGTCAAAGACAGCAATATTCAGTTACATTAGCAAAGGCGAGTCTATAGAGAGTTACACTAATTCAGACCAGATAATTTAATTTATAGTGATCTAATTGGATAAAGGGTTAGAACTGAAATCTTACAAAGGATAAATGGTTAATATTTTATTGAAACTGATATGCTCTGATGTATCAGGTGCCTGAACGGCACTTCTTTTTTTTTAAGATTTATTTATTTCTTTGAGAGGAGAGGGCAGAGGGAGAGGGAGAGGGAGAGAGAAACTCAAGCCGACTCTGATCTGTGCATGGAGCCCAAGGCAGGGCTTGATCTCAAGACCCATGAGATCACAACCTGACTGGAAAACAAGAGTCAGTCTGGGCCACCCTGGGACCCTCTGAATGGCACTTGTTGCATGAGTTAACTAGGTCAACTCAATAACTAGGTCATTTTCTGGTGAATTCATAGGACACAGACATTCTTTGTTCTTAACTGAGACTAGATCCATAGACTTAAGGTATCAGATGTGTATGTGGCAAACTTTACTCCTTATTTGGAAATTATGGAGTACATTTTTCTGGCAAAATAAGTGAGGATTTGATCCACTCTCACAAGGAGGTAGAAAACAAGGGTAAAGAAAATTCACTCCCAGGGAGGACTTCCCCTTTTTCTTTCTAGAATATCACCAAGAAGGGCATGTGAATTTTCTTTAAAACAGGGTGACAGCTTTTGCCTCATGATCAAAACTTCTGCATTCAATTTTACAAAGCTTCTCACAAACAATCGGCATAGTTTGGTCAAAATTGAGAAGTTAAAATGTTTTTGAAATGACAAATCTCAAAATACAATTAAGGGTGTTTAAGAATTTGGTCAAAATTCACCCAAAGTTATCCTTTCTTCTCTCTGAACAGTGAAGTACAGCTATAGTGCTAGAAAATAATGCTATAATGCATGCAAACTACTCATATCACTTATCCAAATTTATATTTATTTAGTGATTATTTACTAAGTAGTTTATGAGCTAAATCATACTAATTTAAGTACAGTGTATTATATTTTTATTTATGTTTTTATTCTGTTTTTTGGGTTTTTTTTTAAGATTTTATTTATTTATATGACTGAAAGACACAACAAGAGAGGGAACACAAGCAGGGGGAGTGCGAGAGGGAGAAGCAGGCTTCCCAGTGAGCAGGGAGCCTAATGTGGGGCTTGATCCCAGGACCTCAAGATCATGACCTAAGCCGAAGGCATACACTTAACCACCTGAGCCACCTAGGCACCCCTATATCTATGTCTTGTTCCTTGTAATGAACTTGGGAGTTAGGTGGGACAAGAGAGGTCAATGTTAAATTTTAAGCAGCTACTGTCTGTAAGGAAGCAAAGACACATAAGGAATTCTAGTTCCCTAGAAAATGATGAAATTATGTCACTCTACTCTATATTGAGTCCTGAAAGGTGATAGTGAAAAAAGAGTGGCTAGATGAGAACAGAAATACTTATGAAAGCCCCAGGCAAGCCAAAAGGGGCAGGATCCTAGCATTGGAGCAGAAGAGATCGAGGGCCACAAAGCAGGGCACAGGCTGCTGAGATCTTTCCTATGGCCCCTATTCTCTGCCCTTCGATCCTTGGCTGGATCGTTACCAGTCGGGGATCCACAGCACTTGTCAAGAGCTGTGGTGTCACATCAGGACAGCTGAGGAACCAGCTGCCATGGGGACGAATGGCAGGAGCCACAGGCAGACCAGCTGCCTCCAGATCATTTATCCTTCAGCCCTGACCCAACACTCCTGAGGCACAGGAGATGACAGCCCACGCAAGGTAGCTTGGGGGAAAGGGCAATGCTGGGCTGAACCTGGGGCAAGTCCCCTGAGAGATGAGGTAATGGGAGTGGGGGACACAATAAATGGGACCTCACACCAGAGCTCTCCAGGCCAGGGAAAGCGTGCTTGGGGGCATTCCCTCTTTAAATGCACTTGGAAGGGCAAAAACTAGGAGGTGCGCCTTTGTCCCCTCCCCAGTACACCAACCAGCTAAGAGCAACAGGGTTACCTTCTGGGGCAAATAACAAGACCATAAGCTCTAAGCACTTCTCCCAATTGATCCATTGTTCTTTTATATATATTGACACTAATTTGATGGTACATGTATGGCTTTCACATCTTGATCTAAGTTTCCTTTTTCCTCCTATTAATGTCTCTCTGACCTTTAGGATGTTCGTTGTCCTAAATTCTGTCTTAACCTAAAATTGTTATCTCAGCTTCCTTTAAGTTCATGTTTTTCAGGTGTATCTCTTTCCATTCACTCCTTTCAACTTTTCTATATCCTTCTTTGCCACAAAATCTGTAAGCTTAGATCAATAAGTTGAGTCTTTTAAATGTATTGTACTTATTATTGTACTAGAACTTTTTCCTGTCATTTCATACTTTGTATTGGCCATATTTTTTCTTTCCTTTTTTTCCCTTTATGCTTTTTTCTAGATAGTTCAACCTTCTTGTTCAGAAATTTACACAATTTTTGTCTCTCCAGGGAGTACCCCTCATTTTCTAAGATGAGTTTTTGTATTAATGTTTATTTTTCCCTGTTTGATTTTCTAATCAAGATCCATTTGTTTCCCTTGCACAAGCAATTTTATCTTTTTCTGCTTCTACTCCTACATCTTACTACTTCTCACTACTTTGGTTTTACATGACATTTGAATCAAGGGTTAATAGAGATTTAGAGTTTGAGGAAGAGGTGAAACTTTTTATTTGCAAGTGATATCAAATTTTAAAAAAAATCCTACATAATCAAGAGATGGACTCTAAGAAATAACAAGATTTAGTAAGGTTGCCAAAAATGAGGTCAACTTACATTCCTTTACATGAGCAATTACCAAAAAGAAATATAATTGAAAATAATAGAGCAATAAAAAGAGCAAAGGAAATATAATTGAAAATAATAGAGTAATAAAAAGAGCAAAGGAAGTTTTATCTGGAGGAAAATGTAGAATTCTGTTGAAGGATATCACAGATAAGCAAATTGAACTTTATTAAGATGTCATTTCTCCTCAAATGGATCTAATGAAATTCCAGACTTCCAGCCATACATTCTTTTTTTTTTAAGTTTTTTAAAGATTTTATTTATTTATTTGACAGAGAGGAGAGATCACAAGTAGGCAGAGAGGCAGGCAAAGAGAGAGAGGGGGAAGCAGGCTCCCTGCTAAGCAGAAAGCCCAATGAGGGGCTTGGGCTCGATCCCAGGACCCTGAGATCATGACCTGAGCCAAAGGCAGAGGCTTTAACCCACTGAGCCACCCAGGTGCCCCTCAGCCATACATTCTTAAAGGTTGCAACAAACACTTCTTTTTTTTTTTTTTTTAAGATTTTATTTTTGTTTATTTGATAGAGAGAGAGTATTAGTCTATGTGGGGGAGGCAGAGGGAGAGGGAGAAGCAGGCTCCCCACTGAGCAGGGAGCCCAACGTGGGGCTCGATCCCAGGACCCTGGGATCATAACCTGAGCCAAAGGCAGACACTTAACCAACTTGAGCCACCCAGGTGCCCCTACAACAAACTGATTCCAAAATATCTATATGAAAGAACAAAAGATTATGCATATCTAAAACAGTTTTGAAAAAGTAAACAAAGTGAGGGACTTCTCCCTAAGAGATAATAAGCATACCATTAAGTCATGGTAATGGCTTTTTAAAAAAAGCACAGCAGCAGAATAGAAAGTTCAGGAACAGACCTTCGTATATATTTAAATATATATGGAATATATGGAATATATTATTATTATATGGAATATATGGAATATATATTATTATATATGGAATATAATATATTCCATATATATTAAATATATATGGAAATGATGAATCGTTTAGTAGATGATGTTGGTAAAACTGGCTTTTTACAAGAAGAAAAATAAATTCCTACTGTACATCAGACATAAAGTTAGCTCCACATGTTTGAAAGAACTAACTATGAAAGGAAAACTGTAAAGGGAACAGAAAATATATAGGACATTTTTGCAGACTTAAAGTCAGAAGAAATATTTTAAATAAGACCCACATACTATAAGTCATAAAGTAAAATAAAAAAAAATGGGTAGATTAACTTATGTTAAAATTAAGGATCTCTGGGGCACCTGGGTGGCTCAGTCGTTAAGTGTCTGCCTTCGGCTCAGGTCATGATCCCAGGGTCTTGGGATCGAGCCCCACATTGGGCTCTCTGCTCAGCAGGAGGCCTGCTTCTCCCACTACCATTCCCTCTGCTTGTGTTCCCTCTCTCGCTGTGTTTCTCTCTGTCAAATAAATAAAATCTTTAAAAAAAAAAAAATTAAGGATCTCTTTCCAACAGAGAGTATCACAGAGGAGATAAACTCATTGGTGATAGAATGGGAGAAAATATACATGGTACCTAAAGTCTAAAGAGATTTATGTCTAGAACAGAGAAGAGATTTGTACAAATCAACAAGACAAGAAACAAAATAACAGACAAAGGATATGATGCAATTCACAGAAGGGAAATACAAGAGGCTAACAAGTATATCGAAGCCAAATCCTGCTATTCCTTGTGAACCTGCAAGCTAAATGAGATCAAGCCCTAGGTAAATTTAATAGATCAACTAAACATCAGATAGACAAAAATCAGGTAATCAGAAAATGTGAGGTTTTAGTAAAAACAGGTGGAAAGAGGAATGATTACGCATCACAGGTGGAAATGTACTGTTCTAGCCATTCAGGAGAGCAGTAGTGTTCGGCAGACTCTGGGAACAGGGGTTGTGACTCCTGGGTATAGTCCTACAGGAGCCTCCACAAGGGGCCCGCAGACACAGGGCCTGCATGCAGGGACACCTCCACAGAGCAGAAAGTAAAAAGCATTAAAGATGTCCAATCCTGGGGGAACAGATGGCTGAAATCTGCTAAGTTTTTGTTATGAATCTCATACTACAGTAGAAGGAATATGGAATATTGAGTTTTAAATGTATGGAAAAAAGATTGCTAGCTCAATACTACTTAAATAAATTTAAAAAACAGATCTATGTGCAATCAGCAAGGTATTTTGCAGGATATATGTATCTACACATTTATATTTGTGTGTTTAAAAGAAAAAACACCAAGCCTTTAGGACTAGTGAACCTAACTTGAGCTGCTACAAGTAAGAATCATGGTCTCAAATCCAGCTTCCAGATCTGAGCCACAACTCAATAGAGGTAGGACCACTAAGGGCTCAGACCCTTTAGGAACAATAGTAAAAAAAAAAAAAAAAAAAAAAAAAACCTCAACCAAATTAAAAAAAAAAGGTCATTCAACCATACAAAGAATTCCAACCAGTTAAGGAGCTAGCTAAAGTCAAAGGGAACATGAGTGGGTAGAAGATGAAGAGGAGTATAAATATCAACTAACTAACCTCATGATAATTTGCAGAAAGAAGTATTAGACCTTTCAGAATGTACTAGAGATATGGTTGAGAAGGGGACTATTTCTCAACTCTGAGCATCAGTTTTCTGATCTATAGGATGTAGGCTGAAGATAATCATATCTGTGCAAGGCTGTTCTCAAGTTTACAATCAATACATTGGTATTTTGCACTTGGTAGGAATTCAGCACTTGGTAGGAATTCAACACTTGGTAGTCCTCTTTTAGGGAGGCAGTAGGATTTAGTGTAAGGTGATTAAGAGCAGAGACTTTGGAGTCAGAGTAGAGGTTGGAATTCCAGATGTTTACAGATTTGGGACATGTTGATTAAGTTTTTGAAGTTTCAAATTTCCTCCTCTACAAAATGGAGTTAGATATACCTATTGAATAGTTTTCTTAAAAATATTCAATTAGGTAAAACAGGACACTTAAAAGTACTAAAAAATAATAGCTATTATTTTTATGAAGTAGAGTCCATGTTTCATAAATCTGTGAGAAAAACACACATAAGTAGATATATGTTCAATATAATATGATAAATGAGGAGCAACTTAAATGTATGATAAGAGTACAATGAAAACATGCCAAGGTGAAGACAGTGGAGATATTTAATGCAATCTGGTGGACACTGTTAACAGATCTAAGTCCAGAAAGATCAAAGTAAATTTGCTCATGGTCCCAGACATAATTAAGGGAAGAGCTGGGCCTAAAATCCAGAATTTCTAACTCTTAGACAAATTTATTTTTTTTTTAAGATTTTACTTATTTATTTGAGAGAGAGACAGAGAGAGAGCAGGAGGAAGAGGAAGAGATACTCTGAAGCAAACACCAAGCTGAGCACAGAGCTGGATTCCGCGGGCCTTGGTCCCACAACCACGAGATCATGACCTGAGCCAAAACCAAGAGTCGGATGCTTAACTGACTGAGCCACTCAGGAACCCCACAAATTTCTTTTTTGTGGCAAAATGTTATGTTCATATGACATATGGAATAAATATAATTTATTAAGTTCTCCTGTGCAGAATTCTCAGGACACAAGATATATCTGCCACATAATTATATCTTTCTGTGAGTAATAGCTCAAGTATACGAGCCTTTTATTTGAAATCTCTTACCTCTCATTCAAACCCACCTTTTAAACATAATACAGTATTGTTTGACCATTAATATCTTTAGGAGGTACAAGGGAAGAAAAAGACATTAATTCACTCACTCAAATCTGTTAACGTCTTTCATGGGTCAGATACTGTTCTAGGTAGTGAGAATACAGAAGCTAACAAAAACAGACAAAACTGGACGGGAGAAAGGTAATAAATACCTAAGTGAAATATACAATGGTGCATCTGCCTTCATGCGATAAAATGGGCAAGTATGGTGATATCTTTTATATGTTTTCATATCTTACTGTTTAATAATAAGTAGTGCTTAAATATACTTTTTTTAAAAAAGATTTTATTTATTTATTTATTTGAGAGAGAGAAAACATGGTGGGGAGGCTCCAGAGGGAGAAAGTATCTCAGGCAGACTCCTCACTCAGCACAGAGTCCAACATGGGGGCTTGATCCCAAGACCCTCAGATCATGACCTGAGCTAAAGTCAAGAATCAGGTGCTCGACCAACTGTGCCACCCAGGCGCCCCCCAGTAGTGCTTAAGGATAAATTTTAAGATGAGGATTTGTTACCTCTGTGTTTTCTGTGTATCCCACCTCTGCGAGAGGTGGCTGGGAAGAAACTACTCAATGTACATTAGGAAAATAATAAAGCAGAAGCTGAGGTTGAGAGAAGAGAGAAAATACTTCCTGATTAGTTAGACATTATCTATAAGGTCTTATCCAGGCAACTGTAAAGCTCTTCATATGCAGATACAATCACTCTTGTACTTCCCTACAGGAACAAAGAAAAAACAGAAATTTCCATGAAAGACAATGAGAACCTCTAAACATTACCTTACAAGTAAGCCTTGGGGGAAGGCTGGAAAAATAGGCAAGAATTTTAATGCTCAACAGTCAGAAAGTTGCAAGAAAAATGTCAGGGATTTTGCCTCAAGGGTTGCGTAGAATTGTCAAAGCCTGAAACTTCATAACACGAGAGAGTTTGGGGCATGGGAAGTATTGAGATTTAGAAAAAATTTTTAAGTATTTTTTTCAATGAAGAATGCATGAAAAACCAATACTTACAAAAGAAGGAAGAGAATGTTAATTATATTTGTTTCTTTGATTCTTGTTCTGATTATATTTTTCAACCATAGTGACTAATGACTGTGCTCATGCTTAAAGTTTTGTGATCTCCTTAGAATTATGTAGCAAGAGTAAAGCAAGGCTCTTATCTGAATCATAGCCCTAATATGGCAACTGTTCATTTGGACCTTGACCCAAAGCACAGTTGGTTCTGGCATATCCTCCTCTCAATATGCATTCCCGACACTGAGGCAACCAGACAGTGATATATAGTCAATTTCGCCAACCATATAGTGATAGTGATTATCACAGCCAGTCCAGAAAATCTGCACGCAAAAAGAACTTCCAAGAAACCAATGTACGTCTATGATGTGTTCCCTCAAATAGTTGACTGTACATACTAGGCATTGTAAGAATAAACAGTCCCACACTGTCATCTCCAGCTAGACTGGAGCTCTTTCACAGCCAGCTACCATCGCTTTGGGTGTCTAGTTTGCGTCCTGCATTCCAATCAGCCTCTTCTATACGAGGTCAGTTTTCACAAGGATTGCTGAGGAAAAGGCTGGGTTAGCAAACATTCTTCTTCCTCTTATACTTTTTTAACTCATGACCAGGAAAACAACTCATATCCTAGGAATAATAAGTCAATAATAAAGACCCCTTGGGGTGCCTGGGTGGCTCAGCTGGTTAAGTGTCTAGCTCTTGCTTTCAGTTCATTCAGGTCATGATCTCGGGGTCCTGAGATCTGCCAAGTGGGGCTCTGTAGATAGTATGGAGCCTGCTTGAGGTTCTCTCTCTCCCTCTGCCCCCGCTCTCTCTCTTTCTTTCTCTCTCAAATAAATAATTTTTTAAAAGACTTCTTTAGTAGCCAACAGAAAATTTATGTTGAATATATTTCCAAAATCTGCACCTCGTGACTTCTGAAGTGAAAAGTTTCAAGAAGATTGAATAGGAGCATTTATAGCCCCTATTTCTTGACAACCATGACTAATTAAAAAAAAAAAGTTCTCCCTATATTGGTATTTCTATCAAATAATAGATAACAAAACCCTTCTCCAGTTTTTAATAAAGGGATGTCCAGTGTCAAGATTAGCGGCCTCAATTCAGAGGCAAAGGAGATAAGAAAAATTGCATGTTCTAGTCTCTGAAATCAGAGGAATAGGCTGCTGACCCAAATTATTTCTCAGTCTAGTCTAAAGAAAAAAAGAACAGCTCAACAACAACTCAGAAACATGCTAACTCTTCTCAATGCCCAGAAATTCCCTTTTTTAAGCCATGCTTTAGGTTATTCAAAAATGTTCGATTCCTCATAATAACTTAGAAATTTCTTAAATGGTCAGCACAAATAAAGTATGTTGTGCAACTTCCCCTCAAACCACAATTACAGGATAAACAGTCATATCCTTAAAGGAGCAACTATAAATAATAGATTCAACTTTGAAACTATAAAAAAGGGACACTTTTTCTGAAATGTAGCTTTATGTATTTTTTTGATAAGGAATACTTTCTGTAAGTTATAGAAATAATAAATGTTATTTACTATGTGCAAGATGTTGTACTGCTTTACATGGGTTACCTCATAATTCTTCACATAATTCTATGAAAAACATTATTATTATTATTTTTTATAGTCCCCTTTTTGCAGATAAGGAAAAGTGGAGCAGGTGACTCAGCTCATGATGGTAGCAAGTAGAAGCAGACAGAAAAGGTCAGGTTCTGGGCCTATTTTAAATGGAAAGCCAAAAACACATGCTGGTAATATGATATAGATCTGGGAGGAAGAGAAATCAAGGCTGATCTCATGATTTGTGGCCTGAGCATTTGGAATAAAAGGAGATAAGAGCAGGAGACAGGGGTTGGGGATCATAAAGACCAGGAGTCTGGCTGTGGATATGCTAAGTTTGAGGTGCCTGTTGGACAGCAGAACAGAGGTCTTCAGTAGGTGGTTAGACATGCGAGTCAGGTCCAAGGAAAAAGTGCAGGCTCGGGATGTAAATATTCAGAGGTGGAGGCGATAAGGAGGAACCAACAAAGGAGAAGCAAAGGAACAGGCAGTGTTACCGAAGACTCAACCGGGAGTGACATCCAAGGTAAAGAAAAGGACAAAGGGACACATCCGCTGTGTCAATTGATCTATGTCTATAGTTCTAATAAGTTGGTGAAATGCATCTAGAGAACTGCCTGACCATTGGAGTTAGCAGGACAGGGACTTTGTGAAATGCTGTTTCATTTTGCTATTGGGCTCCTTCTCCTTAATCAGTAAGCACATCAACTCATTTATTTGCCCTCACCCGATCATCAGCTGCTAATTTAGCTTACCCTGTTATCATATCTATAACCATTCCTTTTTTAGTGGGTTTTGTTTTGTTTTGTTTTGGTCTACTACAACCTACCTCAGACCTCTGTTAGCTCAGGGCTGAATTGCTATGTACCCTCCAAACCTGTCTCCCCGTTTCTGGTCTCCTCACCAGCAACGCATCCTAATTAAATTAGTCATCCTGGAACAAAGCTTTTTCTCAGGGATTCCTCAGGCCCTTCGGTTCTCATCAGGAACATACTAAGGAGAGACTTCCCTCATCTACCTCCCCAGCTCAGTGCATGAATATGCCCTCCTAAAACACAGCATACCCCTATGTGTATGTGACCAGCAAGGCTCTGCCTAAACTCCACAGGGAGAACCCACAATGAAAATCACCAGTCAGGATGATTGGGTTCCTCGATTTGTCATAACCTGATGGACTGATTCAGCCTCTTTCAATCTAGGAGGAAGTGTGGGAGACTGAAAAATACCAACACTGATTAACTGGGCAAAAGATTGATGCTTTCCAATACAATATAAGCTCATACACCTATTAAAGTGTTTAGTAAAATTTAAAAAAACAAAAACTTCTGCTGCAAGGACACTGGTGGGAATAAGGAGCAGTTGGAACTCTCATTCACAGCTGGTGGGAAGGCAAAATTGTTTGGCCGACTTGGAAAATAGTCTGGCGGTTTCTCAAAAAGTTAAACAAATACTTAACATATGACCAGCAGTCCCATTTTTAGGTACTTACCCAAAAGAAACTACAACGCACTTCCATACAAACTAACCTGTCAGTGGATGTTGACAGCACCTTTATTCATACCCCAAACTGGAAACAACATAAGTGACCATCCAATGGATAAACGCATTGTGGTACAACCATAAAATGGAATCCTACTCAAGAATAAAAAGGACAAATTCCTGATACATGCAACAGCACGAGGGAATCTCAAAGCATTATGCTAAATGAAAAAAGCCAAACACAAAATGCCACCTACTAAATGTTTGCATGTGTATGGCATCCAGGAAGAAGCTAAACTGTAGAGACAGAAGACAGATCAGTGTTTACCAAGGGCTGGGAGTGGGTAGAGAGTATGACTATATAGGGACTTTTGATTTTGATGATGGAAAATATACTATATCTTGATTGTGGTGGTAGTTACATTATTGCATAGGTTTGTCAAAATCATAGAATTGTACACCTGAAAGTGGCAGATTTTACTGCATATAAATGATACCTCAATCAACCTGATTTTAGAAAGAAAGTTCCATGGGGGCATGTACTTTGTTTTTATTTTTGTTTGTTTGTTTGGTTTTTTAGAAGTTTCTTTTTTAAAAAAGAAAAAAGATATTTATTTATTTATTTGAGAGAGAGAGTAGAGTGAGAGAGAGAGAAAGAGAATGAGCGGGGGTAAGGGGCAGAGGGAGAGGGAGAAACAGACTCTCCACAGAGCAGGGAGCCTGATATGGGGCTTGATCCCAGGACCCTGAGATCATGACCTGAGCGGAAAGCAGATGCTTAACCAACTGTGCCACCCAGGTGCCCCTGGTTTTTTTTCTTTAAGATTTATTTATTTATTTGAGAGAGAGAGGGCCTAAGTTGGGAGTGGGGGCAGAGGAAAAGAATCTTGAAGCAGACTCCTCACTGAGTGCAGAGCCCAACATGGAGCTTGATTACATGACCCTGAGATCATGACCTGAGGCAAAACCAAGGGCGGGATGCTGAACTTACTGAGCCACCCAGTTGCCCTGGTTTTATTCACTGCTTTATCCCTAGCCATCAGAAAAGTAACTGGCACATAGTAAGTATGTATGGGAAGGAAGGAAAGAAGAGAGGGACGGACAGAGGGATTGAGGAGAGAGAGAAAGCGGAAAAGAAGGGGGGGAAAAGACAGAAAGAGGGGGGGAAAGGAAGATCTAATTCTGAATTTTAGTTTGAACATTCCTCAGATTCTCTAATGCAAATACCCTGGAAGTAATAGATAACCCATCCTAAGAGCACCAGTGTACTAAACACTGGATTTCAAATTTCTTTTATAGCCTGAAGTAGAGGGTAAAGATTGATGACTTGAATTTTTAAGCCCATATAGTCCTCTTTCCAATGTCTAAAACACAAATAAGGATTAAACAACTACATACATTTCTGGATGAGCTAATACAGATATAAAACAAAAGAAGAAAATTTGCAATAAAACATTTTAAAAATTGATTTGGTATCAAGAAGAACACGGGACAAATTTACCTTTGCATATAACTGTAGAATTTTCTGTTCAAATTATTTAAGCAAGAAGTTCAAAACCAGTTATTTCAAGTTAGAATTCTCTGTACAGAATCATCAAAGCAAACACGAGTGAGTTCCAGTAGCAAAAAATAAAATCTGAAAGAGAACCTCCTTTAACTTCTTTTTTTTTTTTTTTAGAGATTTTGTTTATTTGACAGAGAGAGAGAGAGAGATCACAAGTAGGCAGAGAGGCAGGCAGAGAGAGAGGGGGAAATAGGCTCCCCACTGAGCAGAGAGCCCGATGCGGGGCTCCATCCCAGGACCCTGAGATCATGACCTGAGCAGAAGGCAGAGGCTTTAACCCACTGAGCCACCCAGGCGCCCCTAAAATGTCAACTGCCACATTCATTGGTTGGTAATTAAAAACAATCTAAAGATTCTCTCGGGAGAATGAGTAAGTACATGACGGTTCATTTATGGGATAAGAATACCTAATCTTTAAAAATGATATTTATGAAGAGTCATTAATGAAAAAAATGTTAAAATACAATATCAAGCCAAAATAAGGTAGAATACAAAGTTGAGTACTCAGCACATCATAGCTATATAAATTTTTAGCACATTCTAGTAGATTTATTTTAAAACATTTCATAAAAAAAGATTAGAAAGAAAAGCCAAAATTTTTTTTTTAAGTTTTTATATATTTATTTGTCAGAGAGAGAGAGAGAGAGAGTGAGAGAGCACAAGCAGGGGAAGCAGGAGGCAGAGGGAGAAGCTGACTCCCTGCTGAGCAGGGAGCCCAATGCCAGACTCCATCCCAGGACCCTGGGATCATGAACTGCAGACACTTAACCTACTGAGCCACCTGGCTGCCCCATCTATAGATGACATTTAAAAACTAAGACTGATGATAACAAGTGATTTCAAGATAGAGCATTTAGAAATTCCAATATACCTAAGACATAGGGAAGAAAAGTCAATCGGGGAAGTGAACACCGTTATTAACCAAAGATTTAATCTACAGTGACATAACCTTTTACACCTTGGAAGCTCCCATTTCTAAACCTCTTTTTTTTTTCTTTCTCTTTCAGGCAGGGAGTAGGAGGGGAATTCTGGGGGTGTTGTAACGCTCTGTTTCTTCTGGGTCCTGGTTACTTAGTGTATTCGGTTTTCAAAAATGAGTAATGTTTTTTTATGCATGCTTTTCTGTGTGTATAATTCATTGAAAGTTTTTTTTTTAAATATTGTAGTTCTCTTCCAGAAAGAAGCAAAATTGGATATTTTAAAGATCCTAGAAACCCTCATAAAACTATGCCCAAACATAATTATATCCTAGTCTATTTTCTCAGTAGAGATTTTAACTCATCGCACTACAACAAATGACCAAGTAAAACGTTGACAGTTTAGACTGTGGGGAGTGAGTGAATGGAGGTCTCCATCCTTGAAGTTCCCAGGAGATTTATGTGGGGACCCTCACACCAATAAAGAGAGCCAGAAAGAAACTAGAAAGCACAAAGTGGTTTATCAAAGGGAACATACCCTCTCAAGGTGGGAGAGCAGTCTCTGGGTTCCAGGATTGGATATTACTGGGTCTCTCTGAGCTGGGAGACTGTGACAAACAGTGGGGTGGTCTTTAATGGCAGCTGCTTGCAATCATTTGGGAAACTCCTCCCACAGATGAGGAGGGGAAGTTTCTGACTCTACAGCCTTTCTATTGGAACCGTCATGGCAGCCTTTCTCGGCGCAAGGTGCTGGGTCTGCTGTGCAGATGTACTGTAAGGAGTCTGGAGGTTACCCTGGGGCAGACGTGGGTGAGGACAGCGCATGTTCTGCACCTGTGATTCTTACTCTGTCAGGCCCCCGGTCTTGGAAGCTACAAGGTCAGGACATTGTGCTCCCAGAGTTTTTAGGGTATAGCCTATTCGTCTATGTCCTTGCCTCCAGCTCATGTCTCCATCATTCCCTTTTGAGGACTTGAAACTCTGCTTGGAGCCGTCCTTCCACTGTTCATATCTGGCTTCTACCCAACAAGACCTTAATACTAACCAGTTCTCCAGATTCTCACAGAGAGTACTAAGTACCTCCCAAAACATTTGAAGGCTGGCAAGAAAATGTTTAAGGGGCATACATGCACGGAAAAGAGTTATGCTATGAATTTGACTCATCTGTGTGTGTCTACAGGTGAGAAAATTCATTGCTCTTTCCTTCTGGCCCAGCCAATAAGGGCGCCTTTTGGAACTCTTTCTTGAAAGTGAATAGAATACTAAAGAAGAATAAAAACAGCCGAGCAGAAAAGGAAGACAAAAGTGATAAACCTCAGTGAGGTTTATTTAGTTAAAGGCCAGACTTGAGTGTTAGTAGGAAAGGACTAAAAAAACTGCCTTGTGAAGCATGTGGACAAGCATCTCTTGGGAGGTGGTCAGTGAAGGGTGTGGATGGAGAGGAAACTACAACTTTGGGCATTTTTAACAAGAAATTGTTGATATTAGTAAGAAGTATGGCAGGTAGGTAATGTAATAAGAATGTGCCTCAAGGGGCACCTGAGTGGCTCAGTCGATTAGGCCTCTGTCTCTGGCTCAGGTCATGATTCCAGGGTCCTGGGATGGAGCCCTGCATTGGGCTCCCTGCTCAGAGAAGGGCCTGCTTTTCCCTCTTCCCCTACCTGCTGCTCCCCCTGCTTGTGCTCTCTCTCTCTCTGTCAAGTGAATAAATAAGGTCTTTAAAAAAAAAAAAAAAGAATGTGCCTCAAGAGGAAGAAGGGAAAATAAAAACTTGAGATCTGTTTTCCTCCCTTCCTTCACTTATTTGTTTTTAAGATCAAGAAACCTATCACCCTCCTGAAAAGTCCCTAAGATATAAATCTTTGCTTCCTCAATCTTGGAACAATGACTCATCCGTTCAGTACAGTTTACCACTTTCCTCCTCCCGCCTCCGAAGCCCCTTTGACATAAAGCAGACGAGATTATTTGACAACTTTTAAAGATAGGCTTTCTGCAAGGCCAGGGCCAAGGGGGTTTTCCTGAGGAAAGAGAGTAGTCGGAAGCATTCGAGAGTTCAAAGTGTTCTAGACAGGTGGGCAAGAGCCCAGCCTTCAGAATAAGTCAACCAAATCACCTGGCTCCCCGGAGCCTTGGGAAACTCCGTTGGTCTGCACTTCTGTTACCATGTCTGCAGAACAAAAACAAACCATACTGAGGCTATCTACAGCTGGCAGTTGGGAGTATCCAGTAACATAATGGTTGTTAAAAAGTGTTCCCCAAACTGTAAGGCAAACAACTTCCTGTTACTATTGTCATATGAGTCAGTATCCAGTGACCGCCCACATGCTCAGGCCAACGGCAATGTGAAAGATTGAAAGGACTATTAGATCAGGGCTAGACCAGGGCCCCAAGCTAGGCCTCTCCACTTTAGAATCAGACTGTGACAGGTGTCATTTTACCTGTAGCTGAAAGGCCTCATGGGTAAGAATCAGAAGCCATCCAGTGGCCTCTTTAGCCACATGCGTGGAATCAGAAAAACAATGAAATGACTCTCTCGAGTGGCCCAGAATGCTCTCCCTGTCCCTGCCTCCTCTCCCAAAGCCCAGTCTTTGGACTTCCTGAGATGCTCTGGTATCCTCCCCAACAAATTCAATTTTTTTATACTAAAATAATAGATCATTTCAAAGCTTCGTGGTTTTGCAAAGGAAGAGCAGGCAGAAGACCTGGAACCTCACAGTTAGCAGGATGGAGGCATTATCAGTCTCAAGCACAGCAGGGACACGCTGACTGAGGAAGATCTGAGCAGGCAGCACTGCTCAAAGCGTGAGGGAAGAATAACACGGTGCCAGATGGCAGGTGGTCGCAGGATCCGAGCAGGAGAACCTGAGACCAACATGGCGACCCCATGAATGCAGAGAAGATAGCAGAAATGAAGGACATCGTTGTTTAGTCCCACAGATTTTAATATGAGCCACATATGCGATTTTAAATCTTCCAATAGCCATATTAAGTAAGTGTAAGAAGGTATAAAGAAACACGTGCAATCCATTTTGAGAACATATTTTATTTAACTCAGTATATTCAAAAAATGATCTTTCAACATCTAATCAATATTGTAAAAATATTAATGATAGGTTTTACTTTTCTCTTTTGTACAGAGCCTTCCACATCCAGAATGGGTTTCCTCTTACAGCATATCTCTGTTTGGTCTAGGCACGTTACAAGTGCTCGGTAGCCACATGTAGCTATTGGCAAGTCTAGCCTCTTAAAACATCTTGTGATGTTTTACTCTTTATCTCGTTTCATAACCGCAAAACTGGACTGGGTTTACAGATTTTTAAATCCAAATCCTCATCTCTTAAAAATAGATCGTATGCCCAGGCCATTTACTTTTCAGACTCTTTACACTCAAAAGAGAAGAGTCTGTTAACAGTAATTTGGACTAAAGCAATGGGAGGCTTCTATCAACTATTTTAGCTAAAAACTACAATTGCGGTTCGGCAAACTCCCTAGCTCCTCTTCACTGCTGACTAACTAACAACACACACTTTAAACCACAGAGTTGAGAAAACAAATCTTTTGAAGTGATGATGAAGTAATGATTAGAATTTAACACCTTCTAGAAAGGAAACTCGTTGCAATTAGCTGTTTAAACGTCTAGGCTCTGATTTGAAACGTCCCCAGTTTTTTCCACAGAGAAAGTGAGAACCGTTTTTACCATCGAAAGATTGTTATTTCTGTGTTTTCATTCCTTTTCCTAAAAGAAATACAAAAACAAATTTAATACCATCGTCATGACAATAACCATTTTATAATGAAACTACTGAGTTCCTGAAAATTTTGAGGCACAGGTAAGAGATAAATTCGAAATCTATTTCCCAAGAGCTTGAGCACCATCAACAAAGGCCTAAGGACTGGGGAGGGGAGGGGGGAGGTTTTGTCTTCCTCCTCACTCAGTCAGAAATGAGGCCCATTCACCTCCTGAATGTCTCCTCTGATCTCCAGTTTTCCTGAGGTACTGTGCCTAGAATGAGTGCAAAAATTGTGCCGGACACCATCTTCTTCCTGAAGTGGATTTTACTAATTTTTTAGTAAATTTTTTAGCCTTTTTCTGGATGTTTTGCTTCCCAGAGATAACTGCAGCCAAGTTCACCTGTGTGGCTAGTCAGGCATGTTCTTACTCTCCCAGACCTGCTTCCAGAACTTTGGTGTTGTGCCAGTCCCTACCTCCTTTGATAGCCCACTCAGTGAAAAGTACCCTGAAATGGTAATAGGAAGACCCAGTTCTGCCCATATCACAAGCCAACACCTGAGAGAGTGGGAAAAACCTGTGTGCCACTGGACAGTATTATCCTGAGAAAGTGCTCAGTCCATCTTCATATTTAGTGTCTGTCTTGTCAAAAAATGGACATCTTTTTCACTTTTGCGGAACAAACAGAGTTGGCTGGGCCACAGTGCTCATATAGTAGGTTAATCATTATTCTGGATGTTTCTTCGAGGGTGTTTTGAGATGAGATTTCCATTTAAACTGGTGGACTTCGAGTAAAGGATATTGCCCCAGATGGGCAATAGGTGGGCCTAGAGTGAGGAGTGGGCTCTACTCTACCCAAAGCCCAGGAATGCTGTGCAGCAGGAGAGGGCCAATGTGGATGCTGCAAGAGACAGCCATACTGTTCAGAGCAGGTCCTCACGCCTTCCTAGCTTGGTCAGAAAGACGAGCAGCATGGTTTGTGAAATCACAAACTAAGCCTGAGAAACACTGGGCATGATTGTATAAATCAGGATTCTCCAGTAAAACAAAACCAGTACGATATGTGTATGTTCATGTACATGTGTGCATATACAACATATGTATATATATATATATATGACATATTATTTTCATATACATATTATGTATATACAGAGAGAGGGAGAGATTTATTTTAGGAAATTGGCTCACATGACTACGGACGCTGACAAGTGCAAACTCTGCAGGGTGGGCTGGCAGCCTGGGGTCCCAACTTGAAGAACTGATATTGTAGTTCAAATCCAAAGGCCATCTGCTAGCAGAATTCCTTCTTGCAGGGGGAGGTCAGTCATTGTTCTACGAGGACAGGCCACTGATTGAATGAGGCTCTCACTAATGGCCCAGCCCTGCTGCCTATCCCGGGTTCCCTCCTCCTCAGAGTGATTTTCTCCCAGAAGTCTACGGCTTCTCCCTGTGGCCCCTCTTACCAGTATCTATGTTTCTGAGCTCCAGTGTCAGGCAGGGTTCAAGGTCATCAAGAGGTTTCTAGTCCTACGGTAAATCAGAGCTATGGCTCAGCACCTGTTTAAGGTTCCTCAACATTTCGTGACCATCAGCAAGTCCCCCGTGTTGTGTGGCCATCCTCCGCGTGTTTCTCTGTATACTCCGAGGAGCTGTAATGTGTGGTTTCATCTAACACCACCAGCGGGTGTCTCAGCTTCCACCCCGTTACATAACCAAAGATAATGTCAGGAATGTCGGGATGGAGTCGGCTCGGGCATAGAGTGTACTGGGACGGAGGGCCAGAGAAAAGAGGAGGAAAATTGCTGGTGGTGAGAAAAGAGAAAGGTGGCCTGTGATGTCTCAGGCGCTGTCTCCAGGTCAAGCACCACGCTACTCCATCACACACATTTGCTGAATTCCCACATCTGCCTTGTCGAGGTATGACTATTACCACTTTTCACCAATGAGGAAAATGAGGCACACAGAGGTATACTAACTTGCCCAAGGTTCCAGAGCTATTAGGTGGGATCGGGATTTGAACTCAGGCATTCTGGTTTCCCACCCCTGTTTTCTCCAGCAAAGGGACTGAACATGAGCATGATCAGGAAAAGACATCCTCTCTCCCTCTGGGATTCTACTGGAGACACACTGAAAAATTTTGCTTCCCAGAACTCCATGATTTTTCTGTGTTTCAATCATAACCATTCTTCTTTTGATGTGATTTTTTAAAAAATATACTAATGTCTCCACTTAAGTCATGATTAAATTTTTCCTCCGTCTTTTGGCTTAAGGGATAGTATTGGCTTTATTATATTTTAATTTTAATAAGCAAGCTCCTTCGTAGATGCAGACAACAGATCAGTACCTGTAGGGGGTAAGGGGTGGGCAGAGGAAGTGAAATGTGTGAAGGGGTTCAAAAAGTACAAACTTCTAGCTATAGTTAATAATACCGTATCTGAAAGTTGCTGAGAGAGTAGATCTTAAAAGTTCTTATAAGAAAAAAACTGTAACTAGGTATGGTGAAAGAAATTAGCTAGATTTATTGTGGTGATTAGTTCACAATATATATAAATATGGAATCATTATGCTGTATACCTGAAACTAATAAAATGTTGTGTATCAATTTAAAAAAAAAAGCAAACTCTTGTGATGGCCTTTTACCAACCTGCTGATGTACTTAAACCTGACCTGAATGACTGAGGAATGGGGTGTGGTTGAGGTGTGTGGGTCCAGATGTGCTGAAGCTATGAAGGCGAGAACAGGGGGATGCAAGCTGATGATGCTTACAGATTTGTTATTTGCATTCACTGAAATCTAAGCACTTTTGGTCAAAGACGCAGTCATTTCCCATTGGTCTATAGGAAAATAATACTTGTTGGGAAAAAAGAATTTCTTGTCCCCTTCAAGGTCCTTCCAGCCAGACTAAGAATCAAATTGACATGAGTCAGATTAACAGGAGTTTCGTACATATAAGGAATCCACACAGACATAGAAATTCCAAAGATGTGGGGCACCCGGGAGCCTCTGACTCTTGATTTCTGCTCAGATTGTGATCTCAGGGTCGTGAAATCGGGTCCCTCGTTGAACTCTGCACAGAGCACAGAGCTTGTTTAGTCTCTCTCTCTCCTTCTCCCTCTGCACTCCACCCTGCCAACGACACGTGCACACACACGTGCATGGTCTCTCAAAAAAAAAAAATATTTGGCAGTCAGGCAAAATGAGGTATGTATGTATGTCATCCTGAAGTAAGGAAAAGGAGGTAGACGTCTGGGACTTCAAAGGGAAGGAATTCAATCCACAGGAAAATGAAAAAGAGTAAACAGTAAACAAATGTTTGCTGGGCCTCTCAGCAGCAAGAGGCCACAGAGGACTTTAATCAGACAGGTTCTTCCCTGTCTGCCACACCGGGCTCACGTCATGACATAGTTATTCCTGCCCTTCCTGGAGCAGATCCTCTTTCTCAATTCTTGTAGGCAGTTTTGCAGAGGGAAAGAGCTTTTCCTGAATCTGCTGGGGTTTGATTGCTTTTTAACTCAAAATAGTCTTCAATAGCCAAGTGGCGCATCTTGGGGCATCCTGCCTTCAGCCCCCACATATTGTTAAAAATTTCTATTTTATTTTCTCCACCACTCGTTGGTGGTTGCTGGATCCGAAGGTGAGAATAGAAACTGGTTTCAAGATCACTCTCCACCAGGTCACCCTCCCCTCTCTTTGAACAGAATTAACATCTCTTCTGTTTTCTCACGACAGCTAACACAAACTTCTATTACAACACAAAGCTGTAATGCCATTTAAAAAAAATTATTTATTCACTTTCCAGAGAGACAGATTGTGTGCAGGCACGCTAGAGAGAGAGTGCAAGCAGGGGGCGCGGCAGGCAGAGGGAGAAGCAGGCTCCCTGCTGAACAAGGAGCCTAATGTATGACTTGACCCCAGGACTGTGGGATCATGACTTGAGCCCAAGGCAGATGCTTAACAGACTGAGCAGTCCAGGCGTCCATGTAATGCCATTTTTTATAAAGATTTTAATTACTTATTTTTTTCGAGTTTGAGAGGGAGTGGGGTACGGCAGACAAGTAGAGGGAGAGGGAGAGAATCTTAAGCAGATGCCACACTGAGTGCAGGGAGCCAGGCACCAGGCTCCATCCCAAGACCCTGAGATCATGACCCAAGCCAAAACCAAGAGTCAAATGCCTTAACTGAGCTACCCAGGCATCCCATGTAATGGCATCTTTTGTTTACAATCTTCTGTCTCATAGAATAAGTTCTGTTTGAAGTTAATCATAGCTTATTCTTTAAATCACTGTGGCAGGGGCACCTGGGTGGCTCAGTGGGTTAAGCTTCTGCCTTTGGCTCAGGTCAGGATCTCAGGGTCCTGGGATCGAACCCCACATCCAGCTCTCTGCTCAACGGGGAGCCTGCTTCCCCCTCTCTCTCTCTGTCAAATAAATAAACAAATAAAATCTTAAATCAATCAATCAATCAATCAATCAATTGCCACATCAGGGACTATCTAGAATATATTAATATGCAGATAATGTTTATCCACTTCCCTGTCAGGTATGAGGCTAAGCACTATTCACAATGATCTCATCGAACCTTCACAATAATCCTACACGGAATACATTATTCTGTCTCCGCTTTACAGGTAATGAAAGGCACAGAGAGGTTAAGGACCATACCCATGGTCACGTGGCTAACTGATGGTGATGGACACATGGAGCCTAGGTAGCCCAGCTTCAGAAGCTTCGTGCTTGTCATTGCACTGTGCAGTTTCTCGTCAAAATGTCTGATGATGGACTGACTCAAGAAAAGACAGCAGTCTTGCTCCCTCCCAAGGAGCAGCTAGGATTCTGCAACAAGATTAGTGCTTTTAATCTTTTAATCTTCCAGGTAAAGATTTCCAGGTAAATGGTAAATTTCCAGGTAAATGCAATTTTCTCGACACGATTTGAAGTGTCTTCCTCTGTTCCAGCTGCAGTAACAGAATAGCATAGATTGAGGGGCTTGTAAACAACAGAAATTTATTTTGCACAGTGTGGGAGGCTGGGAAGTCCCAGGCCAAGGAACCAGCAGCCAGCAGTCTGATGAAAGCCAGCTTGCTGGTCCAAAAATAGCCATCTTCTTGGAGACCCCTCTGGGGTCTCTTCTATAAGGGCATTAATCTCTTTCGAAAGGGCTCCACCCCTATGACCTAATCATCTCCCAAGGGCCCCACCTCCAAATACCATCAAAATGGATTAGGATTTAACATATGAGTGTGTGGGGGAGGGGGGGCAGAGATTATGTTCTTAGACAGAATTAGGGCCCTTAATTAGGTTTCCTTGTGTAGAGGAGTGCTTCCCAACACCAAGCAATTCTGTCAGTAGCAAGGTGTGACAATTCAACTAATTGATTCCGTTTTGGGGCTGGGATTTTAACAACCAAATACATATTTGTTAAAAATAGTAATATTGCAGGACAACACTGTCATTCAGTTTATAGCAAGTAAAAAGAAATCCATTCGTTGGTTTGATCTCTAGTCCAAAAAATCATATTATAAAATCTTCATTTACACAGCTTTCAATTCTCTTTTTAGAGGTCTGGATGATAGCACTTACACATTCTTCGATCAAACTATTGATTACAAAAGTTTGGCAAGGTATCATTCAAGATTAATTAAATTAAAAGATGATATGAGGTAGAGGTTTCAAGATGGAGTTGCTTATGCTAGGCCAAGTCACCAAACTGGGGCTTATTACCTAACCTGATTGCAGTTTCAACCTCCTCCAGAAATGTAATTTTACTAGTCAGTCAGCAATTTTCTGGTCAGTACCGATGAGGTAATCTTTCACAGGGGCCCTCTCCATCCCCCCCAAACATTACCCCCCAAGGAGAAAGAGAGAATCCATCTAATAAGACCCCCTGTCCTTTCCCCTAAGGGAATTTGACGTTGCCTGAAACAATCCTTTCTCTTCTTTTGCTAATAACTTCCTTATCCCGCTCCTTCCTATACAAACTTTCTATTTTGTACAGTTCCTTGAGCTCCTCTCTGCTTGCGTGATTTGATGCTGCCAGATTCACAAATTGCTTAATAGAGCCAATTAGATCTTCACATCTACTGAGTCAAACGTGAGGTAATTAAGACAGTGGGCCTGTGGTTTGACTGGGGAACAGAGGGTTGCAGAGAAAAATTTGTGTTTCTGTAGTTAATTTTCTGAGCAAATTTTATTGGCCTTTGAGGTCTTGGCTCAAACAAGTCTGGAAATTAGTTTATGAATATTAACTTAATGAGTATTCCAGAGAGATTTACCTCCCCAGAGCTGTTTTTGTTTTTGTTTTTGTTTTGTTTTGTTTTGTTTTGTTTTTAATGTCAAAGAGCAATAAACCCCTTTCAGGATCATGGAGACATCTCCTGGAAAGTAATGCTGGAGACTCCACTTTCATCCTCCCTATGGAGGAATTTACTTATATCCCAAAGGGTAAGAACCCAGGAGCCTTTTTCTTTTTGTTCTAAGAGAGACTTAGTCCACAACGGGAAGCAAAAGATTTCTCTTTGGCGCACCTGGGTGGCTCAGTAGTTTAAGCGTCTGACTCTTGATTTCGGCTCAGGTCCTGATCTCAGGGTCCTGATCTCAGGGTCCTGAGATAGAGCCTGGTGTCAAGGGTAGGCTCTGCACTCAGCAGGGCGTCTGCTAGGGATTCTCTTCTTCTATCCCTGCTCCCCTCCCCACTCATGCTCTCAATCTCAAACAAATATAAATATTCCCCTTCTTTCTCCCTCAGAAGGGGAGGGAAATGCAGATTCATTTTGCAGGGAAAGCTTCCTTCCCCACTGTAGTCACTGTTACGACATCCTATTCTCATCACATGGCTCCAGGGGGAGAATTAAGACAAAGGAGAGATGGGATGACTATTTGCTCTTTGTAAATAATACTCTGCTCTGCTCTAGAAAGTCTGTGTTGGCCTACAGGATAATATTCATAAATATAGATATTAAAAACTTAAAAGGAATATATACTCTGCCTAGAACCAATACAAGTAAAACTCTCTTCTGACCAAACAAAACGGGTCTACTGGCTGAATTCAGTCCATGAGCTGCTAGTCTGCAGAAACTAGTATCAGGTGTGTGCTGTGTTTGGGACGATGAAAATAAAAAAGGGAACCTCATTTAACGTGGAGTTACAAAAGCCCTGAAGGAAGAGCTCTCAGGAACCTGAAGAACCAGTAGGAAAAAAAAAGGATAAGAATTATTTTGACAAAGGAAGACATTTTTCACATAGCTATTTTATGTCCCACTTTTAAGAAGAGGGAAGATCCCTCCCTGCTCGGCAATAACACACCAAACGCCCCTTGCAGCCAATGAGAAACCGTCACAACCTTGAACTCTTGTTCTTCTCCAGTGAACTTTTGTTCAAAACCCTCCCCAATTTCTTCCTAAATCCTAATAAAAGCTGCCCTTCCCTTTGTCTCTCTGGACTTGCCTGTGGTTCACCAGAGTTTGCAATTGCAATTCCTTTGCTATTTCCAAATAAACTCATTCTGCTAGTAAAATAACTCACTATTTTATTTTTAAGGTTGACCAGAAAATAGGCTGTTATATCATAATTTGAGAGGTACTCAAAAGATTCCTTTTCCCAGAGCAAATATTTTTCTCTCTGTGTACTTGTCAAGACCTCAAGACCTCCAATGTCACTGTTGCAAATGCATTGTTTTACTAGTTAGGAAGTGTTATAATGCTAAAATATCTAAGGGTACTAACCCTAAAAAGAATTATCAAATACTGATAAATCTAAATTAAGCTGTTTGTCCATCTTTACCCAAAAAAGCTAAGAGCATCGGCCTATGAATTATCAAACAGTTTACCTAAATATTAGTCAAAGATCAAGGTAGAGAGAAGCCTTGACCCCAAGTCTTATGAACCAGGGTACTTCTAGATAATTCTCAGCATGGAAGATCTCTTAGTATGGAAAGAGCAGCAAGAAGGCGCTGGGCATTGGTGTGGTGAGGAAAAGCACTTCAAGAGGAAGAAGCACTGAAAGAGGAAGTGGGAGGAGGCCCTGAGGACAAACTACTTGCTTCTTTAAGTCGCTTGTTTTTTTGTTTTTTCTCCAGCAGCAGTTATGCAGCTAGCGTTTTGTATGATATGGAGGAATGTTTTCCAAAAGAATATGGTAGCTGTCCTTTAAGAGGCTGACAATAGATGGCTGGGAATTCTTTTAAGTAAGCTTTTTTAGTTGACAGGGATGGAGACACTCAGATTACTTTTAGTGATGACTGATTTTGGTGAAGATGTACAGCAAAGTCAGAAGAGGAAACAGTCAGCTGTGAGCCAGTCCTCAGGGGCCACAGTGAGGGAGCAGTGTTCAGTGTACGCAGCCTTGCTAGCAAGCTTCTGGCTGCTGCTGCTGCTCTCAGACTAGGGCCTCTTGTTCTCCCCTCAGTGAGGGATCTTCTTTGCTTAGTAGTCTGAAGTTCGACTTTCTGTCCTTGAATTTGTTGCTTTTTTAAAAAAATTTTTCCTTACTCCCAGTGATTCTCCCTGCCATTGTGGTGTACATTCCAGCTCTCTGAAAGAGATTTAGGTTGGCCTAACAGGGAGTGAAAGAAAATTTCAGTTCAATCAACAGAAAACCAGACTGGCAGTAGCTTAAATCAACAGGACTTTAATTTTCTCTTATAACAAGAGTCCAGAGGTAGCTGATTACAGACATTGGTTCAGCTGCTCTATGGTTACATCAACTCCTCAAGCTTTCTATCTTTCTATTCTCCCATTTTTAGCTGTTGGCTTCTTATCTTCAATCATGTTGCCTCATGGATGTAAGGTGACTGCTGTATCATGTGTCTAAATTTAAGGCAAGAAGATTGGGGGAGGGTCAAGGCTAGCAAGTTCTCCTATTGCATCTGTCACATGCTCACACACACACACACAGACTTCTGCTTAAGTTGTATTGACTAGAACTGTGTCATATGATGACATGTAGCTACCAGGAAAGTTGAGAAAGTGAGTATTGAGCTTTGACAGCCTCTATCATGGGAAGGCAGCAAGGCAGAAGGATACTGAGCAAGGTTATTAGCAGTCAGGTAGTGAACAAGGTCTGCCATAGTCAACATCTTGTATGTGGCATCTATCTTGGGCAATGGTCCAAGAGAAGCCATCTACTAAAGACTTGTAGTTGACGGATAACTGTCTTTGAGTCAGAAGTTGATCTCATATGATCAGATGTCAGCATGACAGCTTTCCTGGGAAGAGGGCTTTATCCAGGGCAAGAACTAATAGTCCTCCGGTACCAGTATGATACACAAATGTCTCAATTCTCATCAGTGACCCATTTGTAGCTTAATCAACCATAAGCTTAACTGCCACAATCCCACATCTATTTACAAGCTTGCTTTGTTCATTCATATATTTATTCAATAAATATTAGTGTAATGATAGGTACTTACCTAGGTTCAGGAGATATGGCAGTGAAGAATATAAGGAGCTTACTTCCTAGTGGAAGAGAGAGAGAACTTATATTCCAATAACCCCATTGCTCTCTTTGGTAACGATTAGCACAATTTCACTACTCATATATTTAGATGGTAATAAGTGCTATGGTGAAAACATAGGTAAGAGGTAGTGTAGAGGCATGGGTAAAGTGTGAGAAGGTAAGGGAGCATTAGCTATAATTTATAGAATAATTAGAATTCAGAACCAAATGCTTTAGCCACAGAATTTTTGGCCTGCTGCCTTTAAAGGAAAATGAGCAGACATTTCTGCTTAGAGAAAAAAGGGAAGGAAATACACAGAGCCAGTTGCCAAAAGTGCATAGTTTGTACTACATTCTCAGTCTCTGTTCTCATTAGATCATAGTCTAATATCTTAAGTTATTTTATTTGGTCTATTAATTTCCTGTGTTGAGTGTGGCCTACAAAATGCAGCCTTAGCTCCTGAGCAGCACTTGAGCTTTTATTTGGCTTCAGGATTATCCACCTCTTACTCTACATTGTTTTTTGTTTTGTTTTGTTTTGGGTTTTTTTGTTTCCCTTTTTTTTGGTTTTAAAAACTCACCAGAGGATATGAAGAGACTGCCATATACTTGGATATCCTCTAGCCCTTAGGCACAAGATTCTTAGGCACAAGGCAACTGCTCCTACTCATTTGCCTTCTGTGTGGCTATATAAGATTTATATACTGGAGTTTAAAATATATTTTATTGATCATCCTCCTACCTCTCTTACTAACTCGTGGGAACCAATCCCTCAGTTTCGTCCAGACTAATTCCTTCTTATCCTTCAGGTCATGGCATAATTATAACTACCTTAAGAATGAATTTCCTTAAAACTTAGACTAAACTGGGGCATCTGGGTGGCTCAGTGGGTTAAAGCCTCTGCCTTCGGCTCAGGTCATGATCTCAGAGTCCTGGGATTGAGCCCTGTATCGAGCTCTCTGCTTGGTGGGGAGCCTGCTTCCCCCTCTCTCTGCCTACTTGTGATCTCTCTCTCTGTCAAATAAATAAATAAAATCTTAAAAAAAAAAAAAAAAACTTAGACTAAACTAAATTTCTATTTATTCTCTTATAAATCCATTATTCTCCTTGATGAGGAATACCACAATTTCAGTATTTATTTATGTAATAGTTTGATTAAGCCTTGTTTAAACCCTCAGAGACTGTAAGCACCATAGAGGAAGGGGCCATATCTGTCTTTTTACCTCAATGTGTAAAATAATTATATATACATAGTGGCACTTAATAATATATATAGTAAATTAATAAATATCCTTAGTATCCAAGTCACTAGCAAAATGCCTCAGAAGGACAGGTACTATCATGAATGCTGATTGTAAAGTTCTGCTCATGATACCCTTTAAGAACAAAAGATTTAGCCCCATTCCTTCCTTGCTGTTAGGAGTACTGCTGGGAAAAAAAAAAAAACAACAAAAACCCTTAATTGTCTGCATTCTTTGGATAATGCCTCAGTTAAAGAAATGGACAAACCCAAATTATGTCCACTTCTAGGGGTGGTCTGTATCCAATAACAAATCAGTGTTGGGAGTTGAAAGGCCAGCCACTCATATCAACTCAGGATACCTCTAAAAGACTATCCCAGTTCCAAGGGGTCAGCTGAAGCCTTTGTCAGGATGATATCATAGATCAGTCTCTCCCTCTGCTCAATCCTGTTTCTTCCACCTCCTTTCACAGAGGTTGATCCCAAGAGCACACAACAGCATGTCCTACATGCTTATCTCCCCTTGCATTCTACTTCATGGGTAACCCAACCAGTGATGGCTAATAAAAAATATTTACTGAACCGAATTGAATATTATGATCTGTTGCACTCCAGCAAAGATCAGTTCTTATTCATCCTCACATTCTTGCAATGACCAGGTGTCTTTCATATAGTGAGTGCTATTGTTTGAATGTTTGTGTCCCCCCAAAATTCATACATCGAAATTCTAACTCCCAAAGGGGATGGTATTAGGAAATGTGGCCTTTGGGAAATGCTTGAGTCATGATAGAAACATTAATGAATGAATGAAAACCTCAATGAATGGGATTAGTGCCTTTATAAAAGCTCACTCCCTCTCCCATCATGTGAGGGCACAACTAGAAGTCAGCCAGAAGACAGCCCTCACCTGATACCGCTGGCACTTTGATCTTTGACATCAAGCCTCCAGACTTTGAGAAATGAAATTCTGTTGCTTATAAGCTACTCAGTCTGTGGTATTTTGTTAAAGTAGCCTAAATAGACTAAGACAGTGGGCATCATAAATACCAAGGTATTCCCCAAGACTTGGTCTAGATAGAGTTAAAGCCTCCCTATTCAAAGTGTTAGAATCAACAATCAGCTGGTCTTAGAATCAACAGCACTAGTATTCTCTGTATATTGTTACAAATGCAGTCTCAAGGCCCAACTGTATCAAACCAATTAAGTTAGAATCTGTATTTTAACAAGATCCTCAAGTGGTTCATATGTTCATTGAAGTTCATTGAAGCTAAGAGATTTATTAATATAAATAAGTATTTATATTAATTATATATAACCATATATATTATATAGTTCACTTATATATAATTATAATTATAAAATAAATATCTAATAATTCCTTTCTAGTTTGTACAGCATCTTGTTTTTTCTCTCCAAAATTTTGCTTAATGCTAGCGCAATCATGCATTCTTTTATTCAACAAGTACCAACCAAGTGCCAAAGATTTCAGGGTGATGGAGCTTACATTCCAGAAGGAGGAGAAAATAAACATCGAGATGCCTGTATCAGAGCATGTATGTGGGGGAAGGAAAGTGCCATGAAAAAATAGTAGGGCAGGGTAAGGTAAGGTGAGAAGCTGGGCTGTGATTTCAAACTCCTGCATGGCCATGATAACAAGATACTTGGAGCAGGTGAGGTAGTTAGCCATATACATATCTGAGCGCAAGCCTGGAGGGCTCTAGGAAGGCAAGAAGCCATTTGGCTTCAGAGGAATGTGAGAAATGCAGAGTTATGGTCAGGGAGGAAGCAGGGCAGATCACATGATGGGAGGCTCTTAATAAATCGCTTCGTGATATTTAATTGCTGAAAAGATAACACAAGTTGCTTTTCCTCCAAGGATGAAGTACTCCTTGGCCAAGCCAGTTCGACATAGGCTGTGGAAGTCTGCACAAACCGTTTCACCGCTGAAACTTTAGTTTCCTCAAACACAAATGCAGGGATTAGAGAAGGCATTTAGGGCGCTTCCTGTTCTAAACTCTCAGGCTTCCAGACCCTTTGAGGGCAAAGTCAAACAGGATTAAAGTAAGGATCTTGGCTGGGTTGTGGCCTCAAGAAAAGCTCTGCAACCCCAGAACATTGTAACAACAGGAAGAAGAAGAAGAACAACAGGGCGGGGAAAGGACAGAAAGTGGTGCCACATCTAAGGAACCTAACCTTTGGATCCAAGTTCCTCAGAAACCTGTGAGCCCTTGTCACGACCCCAGACTTTCACGCCCTTAACGCCGGAGCCCTTGGACCCGCCTCTCCGGGCCTACCCGTCCTAGTCTCGCCTCTCAGCCCACACCCGGTTTGGAATTCCCCATCGGTCTTCCAGCTCACGTAGCGTTTCCCAGCCTCCTGCCCCGAGCCTGATCACGCCCCGGCCCCGCCTCACGGCTCTGGTCCCGCCCCCGCCCTGGCTCCGCCTTACGGCTCTGGCCCCACCTCCCGGCTCTGGCCCCACCTCCCCGCCCCGGCCCCGCCACTACGAGCAAGCCCGGCCGCCCCTCGGAGCGCTGGTCCGCTGGTCCGGAAGTGACGCGAGGCTCGGGCTGTAAGCTGGACGCCGGCATTCTCTCAGGGCCGCACCGCGAGTCACCCCGGAGCAGCATGGCTCTGCAAGTTGTGCTCCTCTTCGTCTTGGTCGCCCGGAGCTGGGCTGAGATGAGCCCCGCGGATCTGGAACTGTCTTCGGGTACGTCGCTCGCGGCAGGGCGGCGGCCCGCGGGCGGGGAAAGGACGGGGGAGGGAGTCGCCCGGGTCTGGAAGCACGGCCCCGCGGGGTCGCGTCCTCGTTGGCCTGGGACCTCGCGCGGAATTCTCGGGCGCCCCGGGACGTGTGCGTGGGCGGCCGCCGGGAAGGCCACTCCGGCCCTGGGCGGTCAGCGGACTTCGTTCCCTGTCTCTCTCCTCTTCCGTCGTTGCCGAAACAAAACAGCCTCTCGGTCTTCCATTTCTTTTAAATTATTTTTAACTGAGTCTCTCGGTCAGGATTTGGGCCGTGTGGCCAGCCGTCGTGACTTAAATATTCTTAGAGTAAGCCCAAAATCCTTAAGAGAGAAGTTGTTCTTCCCCCATTATGAGAATCCTTAAGTGGCAGTGGTTGGTCATCTTACGTCTAAGTCTGGCCGCCGTGCGGTGCGTGCATCGGGAGCAGATTTGTCAGGCTCTACACCTTAGCTTAGTTCCTCGGAGCGTGTTATTTCTGCCTGCTCACTGAGATTTCCCCGGAAATAAATGCAGGGAATACGTTTGTCATGGTGATTAGGAACTCCAGTGAAATCAGTGAATCGTCTGCAAAAGGGTTAAACCTAAATCATAGGAAACCCCTCAGTCTTGAGTGTCTGCTCAGTATCCACATTTATCAGTTGCCAGAGGCCCCGCCTTCTGCACCCTTGGCAAAATCTGAGTCCGAATTTCTCTATTATGACTTCGTCTGTGAGCTCCAGTTAGGGGTGCTGCATTCATATCCACCCGTCCTTTGGCTTGCTCTTTAAGAGGGAGGCAAACAAATAATTAGTCATTCCTTGGGACAGACATTGTTCCAGAGGTTGGGAATATAAAAATGGGAGTTGCTTCGTTTCTGCGTTCAAGGATCATGATTCTGTAGCCAACAGTTACTAAGCGTTAGGCACCGCTGTTAACTTACCATATATCATTTTCGCAACAACCATGTAAAGTAGGTGTTGTTGGTATCTCCATTTATGGATGAGAAGTCGAGGCACAAGGAGGTCCGCCCCGTTTGTAGAGAGGTCACTGCTACTCACTAGGAAGCCTGGCAGTTGGGTTCCAGAGTCCAAATTCTTAACCATTCTGCAGACTGCCATTACCTAGAGCAAGTTAGTCATCTACAAGGGCAGTTACGGGACATTGTGATAAGATCCTGGACTTTTGCACAGGCTACTGGAAAAGCAAGATAGGGGTACCTGGGTATGACAACGGGAATCAGGAAGGACTTCACAGAGAAATATAATAACCCCAGAGTTGGAGCTGGAGGGACAGACTTGTGTGTGCAGAGGGAGAGGTGTGAAACAGCATGTTGAATTAATGTAATACTAAGGGTTTCATTGTAGAATATGTGTGTGAGAATATAAGGGGAGATAAGATAGGTAGGGAGGTAGGAACCCAGTAAATGAAGTGCCTTGTCCTGTGTAAACAGACAACAAAGGAGAGCAACATAGCATTGGCTAACTTAGGCAAATTGGGGGATTTATTGGCTTAGAGAATCCAAGCCAGAGTTAGAAAAGTAGAGATGCCCCCTGGGCCTGAGAAAGCTGAACCACTCACTCAAAAATGCAAAGGCTATTTCTTATTACCAATTCTGAGTGTGGATAGCTTTTCCTACTTGACAGGAATCGTGGATGTGGACCGCTTTTGGGCTTTGCATCTTGCAACTTCCGCCATGCTAACAAAATTCCAGGAGAAGGCTCTGATTTTCTTGCTTGGATCAAGCACCAGCTTGCAGGGGCAGGACCATGTTGCAGGGGGTGGCAGTAGGGGAGTTTCCAGAAGAGAAATATTCCTGAAGGAAGTACAGGTGCTAGACCAGCAAAGTAAATATGCTCACTATACCTTACTCTGGCTGGTGGGCGGTCACTGGATTATTTGAAGAAGAGAAATTATTTTATGCAGGATCAGTTAGGCCATTTAGAAAGCCTGTTCATCTTACACAATAGTTTGGGGATAAGAAGGAAGGAGGCCAGTTAGGCCCCTGCATAAGTTGGGATGAGTCAATGAAAATGGCAGTTCAAATGCAGAAGAGAGGACAGTTTGAAGAACCTTTAAAAGCAGAGTCAGCAGGAGTTAGTGATTGGATGTGGGAAGAGGATGGCTTGGGTTCCTGGTTTAGGTAGAGCATTAAACCATGTGCCATGCCCTTTTGAGTACATACAGGGCCCTCCTAAGCCAGGTAAAAGTAGTATATATTTTTAAGTGAAGCAGTGTGTGCCTTCTGCTGTTTGCTCTTCCACTCTGGGTGTTAGTAATACCCAAGAGCACACTGTACTTTCTCACATAGATGTGGGGCTCTTAAGTTGCCTTTTCCACGGATAAAGTGGAGAAAGTCTCTTTTCTGACTTTAGGGAAATGCGCTAGGTGTTCTTAAACTTTCCATTTTTTTATTTGGATCCCATTTTTATTTAGAGATTCAAAATACTTAGGACAGTGCATTCAATTATATTTATTGAACAAGTTATTAATCATAATTTCCTTTTTCATTTTATTCTTTTTTTTCCATTTTATTCTAATCCATAACCCATATTGGACTTTGGAAGGTCCTCATTTTAGTTCTATATAGAGGAAAACCTAAGAAAGAGAAAAATAACCCTTCTACAGAGCTATCTCACAAAATTTGGCAGCATACAGCAGTAGGGTGGTTATATGAACTGGATGAATAATTAATGGTTCCATTTTAATTGGACAGAGAAGCAGAATGAGAATTGAACCAGAATTAAATGAATTCCCGACAGGAAGGAATCAGCTTACTTGTAATTTTCTTACTAAGGGAGTCTCTTTATTTTAGATTATCCCAATGCAAAGTAATCAAAATGCTGATAACCATTTCAGTCATGTCCATTCCAAAGAACTGATTTCCTTTAATGCATTGTTCAGATTTTGCAGTGGTTATCATATAATTGTGATAATATATCAGACAAAACTACTTGAATTAGATGCTTGTAAAGTCATCCAAAAATAATCATTTCCAATTCCTCCTAATACATGGAGGTCATTTTCTTATTTTGTTAAACTGTCACAAAATGATGCGTTAAGTAGCTTTTCTTAACGAAAACCAACAAACCTTATGGATTGCCAGGTTTTTAAATAGCTTCTCTAAGCCTTTGTTCTTTATTGGCAAAGATAAGTATAATAATACCACCTCCCTCATAGAATGGTTTGTGTTGGTTCGCTGAGACAGTGCATAATAATGTGGAGCAGATTGCTTGTCTTGCAGTAAATATTTACACACTAATGATTACTATTCAATAATGTTCACTGTTAATTTATTTTCATAAATATATTTTAAAATATTGTTGTAGTTGTATAGGAGAGATTATGGTGCCTTTAAAAAAAAAAGCTCATCCAAATCAGCGTGAGAAATTTTAAAATAGGTTAAAAATAGGTTCAGCAACTAATTTGTTCTACCTTTTCCCTGTTCTTCATAGACTGAAAAAAAACTCTAGTTTTTCAGTTCCTATTTCTCATCCATTTCTCAACTTGCAGTGACTTAGTCCAGAAGGCAATTAGTTTTGAGAATTGACTTCTCTCGGGGACTAGGTGGGTCTGGTCCAAATAGAATTTATTGGCATTGCCAAGCACACTCAACTAGATAAAATTGAATAAATGGAAGCACATATAAAAATCCTACATTTTAGGTCAGAAAGTGGCTAAGCAGATGTTTATGGGATAAGCTCTGACTTGGTGGTGGTTTGAGTAAAGATCTGGGGGGATTTTAGTTACAAATTCCGCATAAGACACTATTTGGTATGTCCATCTCTTTGAAAAAAAGAGGAAGGAAAATATTTCATCCATGTCTGTTGTATTCTGGGCTCCACAACTTAGAGTGAGTGATAAAATCCAAATAGATCCTGAAGACAGACAGGCAGAAGGGAAGACAGCAGACATATTAATGGTTTTGACCCAGCTAAGGAACTATTTTATGGAGAGTAATAATTTTATTATTTTATTATTTATGATAACAATTTTATTATTTGAATCCATAGCTCTGAATCTCTTCTACAGGTGTAAGAAAACAATAGAAGTAGAAAATAGACTTTCTGTATCATCTCATGAAGTGTGATGGATGATTCAAAGCCCAAAAATATTGAAGTGTTTCAGTGAAAAAACTTTTATGAACATTTGAAGCATGTGCAAGAATTCTCAAAATGTCTTTATTCATCTTAAATCTAGAAGACACTGTTGCTTGCTAAGAGAAAAATTTGGAAAGCATTAAGAAAAGTAGCTCTTTTATCAACACTATAAAACCATTCAGGAGGTGTAGACTGTGATCATAAATATATTTGGGGAAAAAAAATTGCAGAAGTCTTTGATATTTGATATTTCTCCCTTTTCCTCCCTGGATTTCTCATGCCATTTCTCAGTTTGCAATGGAAGAAGAAATCTTTGTAAAAACACTCATGGCCTGCCTGCATCTTTTACTAGGGGAAAGGTGTTAGAGCTTTTCGAGAAGTAGTTCATTCGCAAAAGAGTCTGGATGCTTTAATTTGGAGCATTTGTTTTTGAGCTGTACTGTCAGATGGCTGAGAATCCCCCCAAACAATTTGATTGCTGGCCACTTTATTGTCCATCTTTATGCTCTGTTGGCCCTCTTTATGCTTCTTAGCTCGTCCTTCCCGTAGAAAGGTGGGGAAGCAGATTGTCGGACAGTGGCTCCAGACCCCGGGGCTCTGCTCTGCGGCGGATGTACCCGTCTTTTATAGAGTCTTTGTAGGTGATCTTGTTAAAATTGGGGAAGAACTTCTGTGGCTGTCCCTTTTTCAGTAGAGGCACAGATGCCTTTGGTGGTTATGCGATGGAGGACACGCGGCAGCCCATACTCCGGTCATCATCCATGCTGAGGAAATCTGGAGATGTCCGCGGTTCCTAGCTTCCCCAGCAGTTACAACAGAGCTGTTCTTTCTGGCTGAGGTTTTCGGGTCTTCTGTGACCTCCCCATTCTCCCCATTGCCCTGTCTTGTGGCACTGCTTCCTCACCTCACATACTGATCTTCATCAGTCTTTCTCCTTGCTTTTTTTTTTTTTTTCACATCCTGTCTCCCAGTTTATCAAGAGGAAACAGTTGGTTGTAATCAGAACTCTCCTTTCTTTTCCCCCTGCATTGTAGAGTGTTAGAAAAAACTGGTTGTTCTTTACTCTGGTTTTGTTAAAGCCTCAGCTGTGTTCTAGAGACATTCTGAGAAATAGATTTGAAAATAGCGAATGTTTGTTTTAGGTGGCATGCACCACATAAGGAAAGGAACTTCATGAGTTACAGAAAACTATCTGTATCAGTTTCAAGAGTTGGAGAAATCTGTAAGATTATTTTATTTGATGAGATACCCTAGTAGGATCTTTCCTTAAACTCCACAGTTAATCCTTTCTTGCTATTTCTACACATATTTTTATTGACATAAGGTAAATTTATTTTGAAAAGAAGTTTGCTGTAAGCCTTAATTATTTTAATTTGAATATAAAACAATTTAAACTTTAGGTCACAAAATTCTAAAACAATAGAAGACTACTCCTGTGTATCATGCGAGTTTGGCAAATAATGACAGAGGCAGATGTGTGATAACCACATGGTTTCTCTTCTGGTAGCATTAAAACCACAGGTTACATCCTTTGGTGTATGTATTCAAAGTTTCTCCTTTAATAGAATGGTAAAATCTTTTAGTATCCATTGAAACCTTTTCCTCCCACGACCTGTCTTGATTGCTTTGAAAGCTGTGATTTAAGCCGTAGTTCTAGTCTAACCAGGTCAAATTTTAACTTAAATTATGGAAAATATCATTTGATTCACATTAAAAACGAATCTGATGTGCAGTTCTACTTTGTGTTTTTATAACCATGATTCAGTAACCTCTTCTTAAATGTAAATGCACTTTATTTAATATTCTATATGCCTTTTCCTCAAATACAGGAATCTCAGCCTAAGTCTATACAGTTAAAAAGTCAATCCTGTTGGGAATAATTTTTTTTTTTTAAATTATTTTAAAAAGCACTGAAGAACTCCTCATTATTGGAAACTGGAGTAAGGCAGGTCCTCCTTACCAGAGGCAGAAAGTTTAGCAACATTGTTGCTTTTAGTAACAGGAAGAGTAGAAAATGTACTTGGTGAGCTTAGCTACCTAGCCAGGGAGGTTGCCAAGCAGTGCAGAAGGTGCCACATGGTTTCTTCTTCTTCTTCTTGGTGGTGGTGGTGGTGGTGGTGGTGGTGCTGCTGCTGCTGCTTTTTTTAAGATTTATTTATTAGAGAGAGAGAGAGAGTGCACAAGCGGGCAGAATAGCAGGTAGAGGGAGGAGGAGAGGCAGTCTCTCCACTGAACAGGGAGCCCAACACAGGGCTGGATCTCAGGACCCTGAGATCATGACCTGAGCTGAAATCAAGAGCCGGGTGCCTAACTAGCTGAGCCACCTAGGCACCCTGTGTTGGGGAACTTTAAAATAAATAAATAGATTAAAGTTTTGGCTCTCGCAGAGTTTTTGAGGCTGATGATATGTTTGGAAGCCACTGTACCTGACCATTGCCACATTGCCATTCATTCATTTTAATTTTAATTGTAATTGTAAATTATATATAATGGTTTTCAGATAGGATTGAATGGAGCTCATATCTCCAACTCTGTATCTTCATGTTCATTCATAAAGAAGGGATGGAAAGGAAGGGAGAGAACGAGAAAAGGAGATGTATGTGTGTGATTGTTTTCCAAGGGGTGGTGGACAACAGCCTTCTACCCTGAGCAGGGAAATAAATGGCTACTTTTAATGACTGGTTACAAGATGTTAAAGTGACTTCTGCTTATTCTCTCATGTGACTCAAATCTCAGTAGGACGTTTTCTGAAATAGTTTAAAAGAGCAAAGGTAGATAAAACAAGATGGGATCGGGAAGGAGACAAACCACAAGAGACTCTTAATCTCATGAAACAAACTGAGGGTTGCTGGGGGGTGAGGGGTAGGGATAGGGTGACTGGGTTATGGATATTGGGGAGGGTATGTGCTGTGGTGAATTATATGCCCCCCCCCCCCGGGGGGGGGGGG
>CM053608.1:22379704-22437165 GCA_028646535.1 Procyon lotor
GCAAGTTAGGCTTCTATTCCTGTGTTTCAGAAAAGGTGCCAAAGTGTGTGATGATACCAGGCAAAGGGCTGCAAGCCTACAGAGTATTTTAGAATGAAATTGACCATCCCTGGGGTAGCCAGTTCCCCTCTAGCCTTGGAAGGCAATCAGTGGTATCGAATATAGGAAATTCTAGTTATTAAATGAATTGAGGATTATTATCACAATGGGCAGTGCTTTTATTTATAAAAACTCCTAAAACATAATAAGAGATTTATTGCCTCTACTATATTTGTGTTTCCCTCATACTACAGTGTTGTCTCAGGAATTTAAAATGAATCAGAATGCTATGCATTTTCCAATAAAATTTTTATAAATCTCAATTTAAATAACTATTATTCATCCTGTGAATTCTACTTCAAAATACATATTTGGCTAACATAGCTCCTTTTAAGGTTTTCTAATGTTAATGTTAGTTTCTTAAAATTGTCCATTTTACTTTTTGAATCTCTTACAGTGCCAATACCAACCAATATTAAAATTAAGGCCTATAACTTTAATACTGTCCTGTATTGGGACTACCCAACCATGCCACAGACCCCTGTTTTTACTGTACAGGTAAAGAACTATGGGTAAGTGTTACTCTTTCATCTTTTTTGTTCTGTTTTTGTCTAGGCCTCTGTACTTTCCATAACTGTGTGTTTTCCTATTATCTCTCCTTTCCCATGTGGCAAAACTTCTTACACTGCTTGTAGGTTTTCAGAAGTGTAAGGATGCAAATTATTTTCAAAGTACTTCCTGCCTCGTAGTTCTTCTTACTGTCAAAATTGAAGTAGAGGAGTCTCTCAAACTTCCAAGACTTTTTAAAAGATGTATTTATTTGAGAGAGAGTGCGCATGTGTGTATGCTAGTGGCCGGGGCGGGGCAGAGGGGGGGAGAAAGAAAGAGAACCCTCGAGCAGATTCCCCACTGAGTGGAGAGCCCGACACAGGACTCAGTCCCAGGACCCTGAGATCATGACCTGCGCCCAAATCAAGAGTCAGACACTGAATTGACTGAGCCACCCCGGTGCCCCAGGAATTAGAGATTTTTTTTAAAGGCATGACAAAGCTTATAGTTCTGTATTAAAAGTAATGATGTCAGGTGCCTGGATGGCTCAGTTGGTTGGGCATCTGACTCTTGATTTCGGTTCAGGTTGTGGCCTCAGGGTCCTGGGATCCAGCCCCATGTCGGGCTCTGCGCTCAGCTTGGAGTTTGCCTGGCCTTTTTCCACTGTTCCTACTACCCTCACTCTCTCTCTCATAACAAAATCTTAAAAAAAAATAATGATGTTCTCTTACTTTCCATAGTGAGTAGTTTCCATAGTTGAGTAGAAAGATAAAAGTTTCAAAAAAATCAAGTGTCAGGAGTCTTTGCAATGCGTTAGATTCTGCAGTCAAGTAATGATTATTTATGTTAATAGAATCTAGAGTTATTTAAAGATCAGATTTTTAAAAATTGTTTGTGGAATGTACTTTGTTCAAGTGTTGTATTTTGAATTGAGCCTCTTTATTGTAAAGGAATTTATAGTGCTTCTAACCAGAGTAAGGACTTCCCACTTTGGCTTCTCCAGCCTCTTATTCAGCTCTTTCTACCAGCCCCATGCTATAAATGAAAAACAAAGCAGAGACAGAGATGATTCAAGTTTATATATTAACAGTAAAAGTTACCATTGTGCTTCTTTATTCCTCTTCATTTTAGGGAAGCAATATGGATTGATGCCTGCAATACCTCTCAGCATTTTTGTAATATTTTTCCTGTAATTAATGATCCATCACTTTCTCTCTGGGCCAGAATTAAAGCTAGGCCTGGACAAAAAGAATCAGCCTATGTAGAATCAAAAGAATTTATTTTATGTAAAGAAGGTGAGTAGACTTTTTAAATTTGAAATTTTAAGTTTGAAAATACTTACACATATCTTCTGTATGTATTTGCTTTTATTAGCACTTGCTAAAAATTACCACAATGCCCAAGAAACCTTTGAAGGAATTTAGGTCTGTGTCTTCCTTATTCCCCAGTCCCCACAAAATAGGACTGTGAGGTGCCCATCACTTTGCCCCTTCTAAACCATTACAGTTCCACTCCCTACAACCACAGATCGGATGGGTGCTGCCCAGGTGGACTCTGTGCTGGTCTTCCCCCGCCCCTCCCCTGCCCTTCTCCCCCCCCCCCCAACCCCCCCAGCTCCATCACTCTCTGCTGATTACATGCACTGAGGAGAGATCTCCCTCTTCCACCCTCTGCCTGGTCCAGGGCCTCAGCTTAATACATTAACAAATTCTAGATTTCGATAATCTCCTTAATCCCAGTCATTTTTTAGCCCTTTCTCCTGCCAGCAGTGCATTCCTACGGTATACCTGATCTTAGTTGTCACCTCAGGCTCCAGAATCTTCATTGCCAGTTCTTCTCTGACTAAAATCCTACTTGGTAGCTCTCACAGCCTCACTCACGGTAAAGAAGTGATAAGTCCCTTGACTCCTCCCTCATGTTCTAGGCCTTGTGCCTTCCCATCCACCTTGACTCCCTTCCTTGTTCAGCCTCCACGCATGGTTTCTTCCACCACGGCCTTACTTCTGCTCCTGGTCTTCAGATTGTGCCTACTTTCAGGCCCTTCCTCTACTCGCCCTTGAAGTAGTTTTATGCCCCGGAACCCACGCCTTTGTCATCATTAACTGCACCGTCTATATGTCAGATTTTCCCCGTACAGGTTTATCAAGAGCATACTGTGTGCTTGAAAGTATGCCAGGCCACGAGGATAAAGTAGCAAATAAATATAGACCTTCCTGGCACGTAGTGGGCAGTAAATACATGTAGAATAAGTAAATGGTTCACCAACAAAGTCTCAAGCATCAGTAACATATGATAAATATTTGTTGAATGAATGAATATCTAGTTTTGATTTTCATCATAAAAATTCAATGTATTTAGCAAACTTCCATAAGAGCCTGCATGCTAGACATCCATAGGTATTGGTGATACAAAGAGTTTCAGTGAGTGTTCAAAGGTAACTAAAATGCCTTTTCTGAAACATTTTTTAGAGAATAGGTTTTCTTCTTAATCTGCAGACCCACAGAAAAAGGAAGAATAACTTAATAGAGCTTCTGTTATGTCAAGGTTTTTTAACAGGATTCATGACCCTACTGTTTACCTTTAGCACTAGAAGTGCATTTAAGCTGTTAAAGAAGAGTTTCAATTAGATAAAAATATGTCTTGCTTGAGATTAATATTTCTTTATTAAGGACATTTAGAATATCTTCTAGGTCTTTGTGGAATGGTTTAAACATAGTTCTGCTTTAGAACAACCGAAAGAGTACGTTGATTGATTTTGGCAGTTTTATGTAACGTACTATAAAGTTCCAGGGCATTACTGATTCTCCTTTTTTGGTGTTCCTTCCCCCACCACAGGGAGCATTGGACCACCTGCGGTGGGTATCAGAAAGATGGAAAACCAAATCATCGTTGACATATTTCACCCTTTAACTAATATAAGTGGAGAAAAGCCAATACCCATATATGATGAAAATAATTGTCACATATTCTTGTACACGGTGTGGTTGAGAATAAATGGAAGTACGGTAGGTGTTTCTCTTTCCTTTGTTCTATTTTGTTCTATTTTTCTGTTGCTAGCATAAGTTGTCTGTGTAGTGTAATGAAAGTACAATGCTTATGAACACTCAGGCAAAACTTATGGGTCATAGGTTTTGGTAAGAAAAACCACATAATGTTGTTGAGGGGATTGCTTTTGGGGTTAATCACTAATGCTGGGCAGGTTAATACATTCAGGTTTTGCCTTGGCCTCATTTAACAACGTGGCCCTGTTGTAGGATTTTAAACATGTTTGTTCCTATTTCTCCACTGGTAAGACAAAGATTTTAATCTTTTCTTCCTCGTGGGTAGTAATGTAAAATAATAGGAAGCTATATAATTGGAATCCTTGTTTTTGAAAGAGAAAGCGGTTCTGCACTTATGTCCTGGCACTCGTGTGCAGACGGCACTCGTGTGCAGACCGCACTCGGATTGGAAGGATTCTAACCCATCCATTCTCCGCAGTGCTTCCATTGCTTTATTTAATAATATTTGTCAGGCGCGTGCCGTGTGTGTCCCTGGCGCCAGCAGGTAGCAGTGAGCAGTACAGACCCTGCTCCCGTGCTTTGTGGGATGGAGAAAACTGGAGCAGGGAAGGGGTGGGGAAAGGGGTTGGGGGCAGTAGTGATCTTCAGTAGGGTGGCTGGAGCGAGGAAGGCGTTACTGGAGTCAGGTCTGAAAGGTGCTGGGGGGTGACCTTCATGGATCTAGATGGGGAGAGTGTTTCAGGCAAAGAATCTGGCAGCAGCACAAGTGTGGGTGCAGATGAGGTCAGAGGTCACCAGGGCCACATCTCTTGGGGCACGGGGGAGATTTGACGTTATTCTGACGAAGGCGTTGTATCTCTGAAAGGATTTTAGCAGGAAGAACGACATCTGAGTTAGATTTTAAAAGATCCACTCCGGATGCTTAGCAGAGTTGTCCGTCTGAGGTGCACATCTAGCCTTCCTTCACTCCTTAAAATCCCTTTGCATATCCCTAAGGGCTACAAAATCATATCTAAATTCCCTTTCACGGCATGGCCTACCAGGCCTTCGTGATTTGGTCGCTTGCGTCCTTTCCAGCTCCCGTCTCCCCATTTTTTCCAACCTAACTTTTATTTGTGCTATGGTGATCTGCTCTTGGTTTTTCGTTCCCTGCAGGTACCATGCTGTTTCCCGAATGCCCTCTCCACCTCCTCAACTTGGGCAGATTTCGCTCATTCTTCAGTATTGAGTTGGCATTTCATCTCCCCTTTGAATTCTCTTCTGACATCATAGACTGTCTGCACCTCTGTGGTTTCCTCTGTGGTTGATCATTCCTAGTTCCACGCAATAGTCCCCTCTCAGGACTCGTGGCTCATATTTCTTTCTGCTCTGGGGGACGTTGTTTGAGCTCCGGCAGCACTGTCCTACCGTCATGTTCAGGCGCTCCCTGGCACAGGGCATGCACGTCCCTTGGCTGGTTGGACGAATGACAAACTGTCAGACTGCCCCTGTCCCGTCTGTGTACTGCTGCTAGGAGATGCCATAGTCTTGACAAAACACCTTTCGTATTCTTCCTACGAGTGCTTTTATCTCTCATCAGCTAAGTTTCTAGCACTATTAGAACAAGACTAATGACCACTGGTTGCTTTAACAAGTAACAGTGAACATTCCTGCTATTTGAGGCTTTTAAATTTGTAATCCCTAAAGCACATTTTAATGGATACATAGCATAATGCTATGTCGAAATAACAAATTGACTTATTTGATATCAACACTATTTACAGACATGTTCAACTTTGACTGATAGGTTTCCGTCAGGTGTTTGATCAGGATAAATATGGTGCTTTTTTGGGTCCAGTTTTGTTTCTGCAGAATAAAGAAGCCATACATTTTCATTGTTGTTGTTTTCCCCATACAGATCCCGCTTAAAATGCAAGTAGAGAGGGAAGATGATTGCAATGAGACTCAATGCCACCTCGTTATCCCCCTGTCTTCTCTGAATTCTGACTACTGTATTTCAGCAGAAGGGTTCTCAAAAGATTGGGATGTTAGAACTGAGAAGTCTGAGGAACTTTGTATTACCACTTCTGATGATAACCGCATGGAAGGCAAGTTTCTGCTGATTTTTCCCTAAATATAGGGAAGGATAACAGAAATAGGGTAATTGAAAAGAGGCAGTTTCAGTAAATCTCTGTTTTTTAAAAAATATTCAGGGTTCCATCTCTCAAATAAGTCTAAAAGTAAAAATAAGCTCATTTCTCAGGCATTAAGAGATCTAAAACAACCAATTTAGAAAGCTGTGTGATGACCTTTTGACCGAGGGAAGAAAGAAACATAATATCTAAAACTCCGTGCATAGATGTCTGCGTTTCAGGATTACACGTTGATATAAAGCAGCTTATTTCCATATAGCAAGATGTCATGTATCCATTAGAATGTTATCTGTTGGGGTGGTAAGTTTAAAAACTAAATAGCAGAAATATTCATTGGTATGTGTGATGTGAACTGGACAAACACTGGAAATTAGTATCCGAAAATAAATGTTGATAGGTTATGGGTCATTTTTATAACACTTAAAAAAATTTTATTATCTTTGTCGGGGGGGGGGAGGCGGTGCGTACATATGATAGAACTTGAGAACTGGTATTTTCAAGTGGCAGGCACCTTAACAAAAATTTGACCAGTTCTCTGCACTTACAAAATTTAAATTGTTCATTGTAGGTAATTTATAAAATATTAAAGGTCGGAAAAAAAATTATCTGTAGTCTTATCCAAATATTTAGTTAATAGTTTGGTGGGTTTTTTTTTCATTCTGTTCTCTTTTTCTACATAGCCATGATGATATTGTATAGTATATAAAATTTTATGTACTGCTTTATATATTTTAAATATTTTTCCATTTTAATTCATATAGTTTAATAATATTGTTTTTTAATCTCTGTAGACTGTTTCATAATGTAGGTTTTGTATTCTGTTTAATGTTCCCCAATTCGGGACCTCTAGATTACTTACGATAACTCTGTGTATATATGTTTTTTCCAATTATTAGGCTATTTTTAGAATATATTTTATTTTTGTTTATTTTGAAGATTTATTTGTTTATTTTAGAGAGAGAGAGACGAGAGCATCCATGGGAGGGACAGAGGGAGAGGAAGAGGGAAGCTCAAGCAGACTCCACGCTGAGCATGGAGCCTCAAGTGGGGCTCTGCCTCACAACCCTGAGATTGTGACCTGAGCTGAAGCTAAGAGTCGATGCTTAACCGACCGGACCACCCAGGCGCCTCCCAAAATTTTATGATACAAATATCTTCTTTTTTTTTTTTGTTTTTTTTTTTTAAAGACTTTGTTTACTTGTTAGAGAGAGTGCATGTGCAAGCAGAGGGAAAAGCAGGCTCTCCACTGAGTTAAGACTGGGACTCATGACCTGAGCTGAAGGCAGACGCTTTGTCAGCTGAGCCACCCAGGTGTCCCTACAAATATCTTCTGAAAGAATGGGAATCTAGGCTGAAGATTTAGACCAAATGCCTAAAACTTAATAACTTTTAGGCTATTATCATTAGGGTTTCAAATATTTTGTGACTTAAAATAATGCAGTGCATTTTATGCCAGCTTGCTCTTGTCTTATTTTGAAAAAATAAAATCCTAGTTAATACACAAAATTTAAAATAATGCAGATGCCCCAAGTTTTTTTTTTTTTTTCCAAGTCTTAATTATAAACCGGGCTGGCCCTGTGGCCACATGGTGGCAGCCCTGTGGCCCAGGAGCAGCATTCCCTGCCTGCCTGTGCCCTGCTTCTCATCACAGTACTGGCCTGAGGGAGGAAGTGATTCTGTCTTTACTGTCGCAATCACTTCATGTTCTTCCACATCCTGTAATAGGTGTTACACATGCATTCATGTAGTCATCATTTCCAGAGTGACTATTCCAAAAAAGTAACTTTGGAATAGAAATTAAAGGTAATAAAATGCCAGGGAGGAGGCTAAACACCACCATGATACATAGAGTAGTGTTAATTTGGAAGAGAGGACTGTGAAAATACTGAAGATTGTGCTTTGAAAACAAAAGGCAGCATTAGAGTGAACTACACCGTAGTGATTATAGATGTATGTGCTCTGAAGCAGATCTTTCCTATTCTGTTCTAATCTCTGGTTTGCATTTAAGAGCACCTAATTCCTTCAGCTTTCCTGTCCGAGTGTGCTGTGTTTATGTCTGGATATCTTTACGAGTATTTGCAGTCTTGAAATAAATATAAAATGGAACAAAATTCTGAGGAGTGGGATTAAATGATTTTAAGAGTTAAAGACATTGTCAGAATTTATTTCTGAAGGGATGGATTTTTTTAAACTTTCTTCTGCCTTTTTAATGGAGAGAAAAGTGTAACTCTGAAACACCCTATGTTGAAGGCTTTAAGGAAATTGTTATGAAAGTCTGTGTTGTGTCATGGAGGGGTAGGTGCAGGAGGTAGAGAATTGCAGAGCCGAGAAGAGCCCTTTTAGTATCTAGGACAGGTGCACCTAAGCTTTTTTCATCTTGCCCAACTTCTGCGGCAAGGATTCTTTGCAACTCTGACTATATTAATTATCCAGTGGGCAAATCTATTAAAGAACAGCACTAAGACTTTATAACTATTTCATAGATATAGCAGTATTCTATCTTAATTCTAACTTGGTATTTTTTTCCATTTTTTTAGCTTCTGTTTGGATTCCAGTTGTTGCTGTTGGCCTATTTTTTCTAGTACTTATTCTGGTATTTGTATATTGTTACACTAAGAAGATGAATCCATGTAAGAAGGAAAGCATCATGTTACCCAAGTCCTTGGTAACGTATTTAAATATTTTCTTTAATTATATATACTAAAGCATTTATTTGGACCTTTTTGATAATTTTCTTAATTTTTTTTAAAGTAGAATGATGTTCAGCAGCATGTCATGTGTCATAAATCACTCGATCTACCACACATCCAAACCCACATAATTTTTACTACACATTATGTACTTTTTATGCACAGGACAAGAGCATAATTTGCTCTGATAAAGACTTAAAGTTTAGTGGGAGAAGAAGATCGGTATTCAGTGGGTGTACGGTGTTCAAACACAGAGGTTTTCATCCGTGCCAGTGAGGACTTTGTCCACTGTCAGAGGGTGGGGGCTTCTTTGTAGCCCTTCCAGAGACAGTGATACTGAAGGACAGACGTTTATCGAGGTACTAAGGGACAGTCTGTGCTAAAGCCCAACATCAAGAAAGTGTGGCTTTTGAAAATCCTAAAATATAGAAACACCATTATGGTCAGAGTGTAGAAGGAAAGATGGCCGCAGGTGAGACCAGAAGTTTGATGTTTTTTAAGAAGATTATTTATTTGAGAGGGAGACAGCATGAGCAGGGGGAAGGGGAGAAAAATCCTCAAGCAGCTTCCCCACTGAATGCAGAGCCTGATGCTGGGCTCAATCCCAAGACCCCAAGATCATGACCTGACCCAAAATCAAGAGTTGAATGCTTAACTGACTAAGTCACGCAGGCGCCCCAGAAGCTTAAACCCTTTAATGTCTAACATTCAAAAGCCTTTGTATGATGAAAAGAATATCTACAGCTAACAGAATGGTAATTATTTGAATTAAATAGGACAGGAATAATATCTATAACATGTAAAGGACACATTTCAGTTTGTTTTGAAAACATTACCTTTATGTAAAGTGAGTAAGAACTATCGGTAGTAGGTAATTCATGTATGAATTGTAGTATTTGTCCTTACTAATTAAGGATCAGTAAGTAAGCACAAACCAACCTTGCAGTATGCAACTTTATACCCGCTAGAGAAGGAAAAATGAACCTGAATATCCAGTAGTACCAGGAGTAGTAAAACTGGTGTATACTGGTAAAAGTAATACAGCCCTGGTGGGAAGGGAAGCATATAATGGGTGTAGAGTGTAGTAGTGCCGTAAATAGTGCCACGGCCTTTGACTTAGTAATCCTGCTTTTAAGAATTTATTCTTAAAGAAAACTTCATAAATTAAAAGATAAGATACTTCAGCATGTTCTAGAAATAGTAAAAATTGGAAACACTTCAGTAAGCACTGTTAGAGAAATTACTTTAATCATCAGCATAAAATTATATGAGGCAGTGAAATTTCTAATAAAAATTATAATTATGAAGGCGAATATAGAAGTAAGAATATATAAGTAGGTGTACTCCCAATACAAATGTGACTTGCCTACATGTGGAGGCAATGGAGAAAAAGCAACACGTACTGCTTAGATGGTGGATGACTTTTTAAAAATTCTAAGAAAACTTGCCTTAATATAGTATATTTTCATTAAAAAGCAAGAAAAGAAGAAAAAAAAAAAGAAAAGCAACCACCAGATGCTATTATATTGTTACCGTAAATCTGCCATTTAGTGGTATATTTCATTGCCCATTAATTACCCTTAGACCGTGTCTTTTTAAGGATATGCACTTCTAATAATTTATTAATCACTGGATTAATTAATTAATTAATTAATAAGGGTTTCTCTTCCCTTAGCTGTCTGTGGTAAAAAATGCCTCTTCAGAGACAAAATCTGAATCTAAATGTGTATCACCCATCACCTACCAACCAATTGTCCCAGAGAATGAGAAGATAGTCTGGGAAGAGGATTTGTCTCCAGCCACAATTGTAGGTACACCCACTGAAGACAGCCTAGGAAAAATGCAACACCGAGAAGACGTTTCCAGTGAAATAGAAGTGGTGACTGCTGAAGAAAACACTTCTGACATGGCTCCTGGTAGCCCTCTGACCCCAGTAACGAGAGAGAAGTCTGTCCATTCAGATAGTAACCAGTCTGAATCCTGTGTCGTCACCTTAAACTCCTATCACTCCAGAAACGGTTCCGATAGTGGTGTGGTGGAGTCTGACAGCTTCTTATCTGACTCCGAATCTCCCCCAAATACTAAAACTGAAGTAAAGACGGAAGGACAGGAGTCTGTAGTGCTGAGAAACACTACCACCTCCTTTGGTTACGACAAGCCACATGTATTAGTGGATCTGCTTGTGGATGAAGGTGGTAAGGAATCCTTGATTGGTTACAGACTGACGGCAGATTCCAAAGAGTTTTCCTAAGGTCAACGAAGATAGGCCAACTTTGAGGGATCAGTTTTTCCCAAACAGGTTTTCCACTTTGATTTCATGAAAGGATCGCTCTTTCAGAAATTGTATCTTTGTCGATATTGACCAAAGAAGAGTATCTGGGTTTACATAAAGTGCCAAGAGCCTCTTTGGCACTGTTATATTTGATCTGAAAACTGCAGAGGCTTTGAAAAAACAAACCGTCGTCACATTTGGAATTTTCCATCTAAGTGGGCTGTTAGTGAAAACTCTTTTAAGAACCCTGCTTCCTATGATAATAGGTGAGATACCCCAGGGTGCTTTCTAATCACTTCCAAGACCTAGATTTTTTTTTCTTTTCTGTACCTCAGCATGGTATTTGTTTTTGGAAGTCTATGTATATATAGTGAGAGAGTGTGTGTGTGTGTGTGTGTGTGTATTTTTTTAATAGAGCATGAGAGTGTGAATAGGGGGTGATGAGTGGCAGAGGGAGAGCGAAAGAATCTTTTCTTTTCTTTTTTTTTTTTTTTAAAGATTTTATTTATTTATTTATTTGAGAGAGAGAGAATGAAAGGGGAGAAGGTCAGAGGGAGAGGCAGACTCCCCATGGAACTGGGAGCCCAGTGTAGGACTCGATCCAGGAACTCTGGGATCATGACTTGAGCCAAAGGCAGTGGCTTAACCAACTGAGCCACCCAAGCACAGAGAATCTTAAGCAGGCTTCACACCCAGAACAGAATCTGATGTAGGGCTTGATCTCATGACCCTGAAGCCATAACCTGAGCTGAAATCAAGAGTCGGATGCTTAACCTACTGAGCCACCCAGGCACCCCAATGTATATAGTATTTTTGTATATAATACTTTTAAATGCTCACTTTCAGAAGAAATCCTGAAAGCTTCCCAAAATTGAATTTAAAATTAATTCAAATCAGTAGATGTAATAAAGAATATGTAAATAGGGGCACCTGGGTGGCTCAGTGGGTTTAAGCCTCTGCCTTCGGGATAGGGATCCAGCCCTGCATCGGCTCTCTGCTCAGCAGGGAGCCTGCTTCCCCGCCTCTCTCTCTGCCTACCTCTGCCTACTTGTGATCTCTCTCTGCAAATAAATAAATAAAATCTTAAAAAAAAGAGAGAATATGTATATAGAAGCATATTTTTTATGGAACATTGCATTAGGAGACTTGTAAATAAAGTATTTTTAAAATTCATTTTTGTACTCATTTATTCAAGCACTCAAGCGATTAACCTAGTATTTTTTATCCATTTGCTTGTTTCCATGCATTAAGACTATAGAAATTTTCTAATTATTCATATCTAATCTTTAAAACAGTCCTAAAAACAATGTAATCTTCAAAAATTATCCTTTTATGTCTGTATTTTAATATTTAGCCTTGAATAAAACACCTTTCCAAGCTGTTTGGGAAGGAGAAAAAAAGCAGATTTTTCTGGTGAGCATGAGGATTGAGGGGTCCTCTAGCATAAAGACTGGTCAAAGCTGTTGGAGCAGGTGGGAGCCCTGAGAAGCATGTGGTGTGAAGAGAGGCAAGCCAAGAGTAAATTTCTGTATTACACAAGGAATTCTTGGGAATTACTAAGACGATAGTAATTTTAAGATTCAAATGAATTAATTGACCAAAAAAATTTTTTTAAAACAACTTCTAAGAGTAAGTTAACCAGGGAGAAACATTTCCCTTCACTTAAAAGTACAGATTAAAATGAGGTGCTATTTTATTCTATTAGTGGGGAAAAAATGTAGTAGTAAATACTAATGAGATTTTGGTGAAACTGGCATACTCACTTATCTGGGGAACAATGTCTTAACTGGCTTTATAAACATAATATGAGTACACGTATTCCATAAAAATACAAATCCTTTTCAGAATTTAATCCATTGTATGAAAATTGTAAAAAAGTAAATCTTTAGGACAAAATCATACAAGTTAGAAAAGGAAAAAGCAAAAATATGAGAATAATTGAAATAGACAAATTACTGCTTTCCAAAAGTATTGCGCTAATAGACATTCCATCCATATATGTACAGGGTTTTTGTGTCCTAGCTAATTAGGATAACAGTCGTTTTAATTTCTACCAGTTGTATAGGTAAGCCATTTTAATACTTCTGTTTGCATTTCTTTTAATAACTAGTAAAGTTGAGTATATTTTATGCGTTAGGTATTTAGACTTAAGTGATTGCCTAATCTTGTCCTTTGTGCATTTCTTTGGGGGCTGTTTATTTTTTTATTGACTGTATCCTTTGTCTGCTGTGAGTTACACATTTATAATGTCTTATCTTACACTGCAGATGTTTAAAATGTTTATAAAGTCAAATTTATCCATCTTTTCCTTCCATTTTAAAGAAACTCCCTAGAAAATTCTAGGGAATTTTCTTCTACCACATTTTCTTATGTTATTTGGGGGTCATTGTTTATTTCATTTCTACATTTAGTTCTTTTATCCCCCTAGATTTTTTCTTTTTGTACAAGCAGGAAAGCAGGGATCCAGCTTTATTATTTTGGTTTCTAGAGCTGCTATAATAAATTACCACAAACTTGGATGGCTTAAAACACTGAAAGTATATACCCTCACCATTCTGAGGCAGGGCCAGATTATATTGGCAAGATCTAGAGGGATCCTTCTTTGCCTATTCCTAGCCTCCGGTGGTAACGGGCAACCTCAGCTTTCCTTGAATTTTAGCTGTGTCATTCCAGCCTTGGACACTTGTCACATGGCATTCTCTCTTGTGTGTCACTGTGTCCAAATCTTTTGTCTCCATAAAGACACTAGTCATTAGATTGGAGCCCACTCTAATTCAGTATGAATTCATTCTTAATTTGATTAGCTCTGCAAAGACACTATTTCCAAATAAGATCACATTCATAGGTACCAGGGGTGAGGACTTTATATCTTCTTGGAGGACATAATTCAACTCATATTTTCCATGATAAATTAGCTGCCCCAGTACAACTAAATCATCTAAATTCTTTGATTTCAAATATCACATGTATCATGCAAATTCTCAGTACTTCTGGGACTTCCATCGTTCTGTCCTTTCTTAGATTTACATTTTATTATTTATCTATCTTTCTTTTTTAGTTCCTTTCTTTTTTTAAAGATTTTATTTTTAAGAATTTCTGTACCCAGCTTGGGGCTCTAACTTAGAATCCTGAAATCAACAGTTGCACTGTCTCCTGACAAGACAGCCCCCACTGTTTTAATTGTTAGAGCTTTACACCGGAATATTTTAATTTTCGAGGCCCTCCTTAGTACTTTAGGTCAATGCTTGCTGCTATTTTTCCTTAACAATTATTCTTTGAGGTGAACCCTAAGAATGTTTGCCAAGTTTCCCCCCAAGTTCTGAAGTCTTTTGAGAGTTGTATTGGCATTGCATTTGCCCTGTACATTGTTTAGGAATACCTTATATTTTACGAAGTTGAATGTTCTTCTACAAGAACAGGGAATATATCTGTATTCAAGTCTTATATCCCTCATGAGAGTGTTATACTTCAGGGGTAGGGCATTTCTTATCAAGTTTATTACTTGATACTTGATGTTACAGTTTCTAAATGGCTGTTTGTAATATAAAAAGCAAAAACAAAACCTATTGTTACAGATCATTTTTGATACAGCCAACGTCTAAACTTTTTTTTGAGTTTTCAGTTGATTGGTTGTGCCAGTATACACCTATGTCATCTATAAATAAGGATAATGTTGCCTTGCTGCTGCTAATATTACACTTTGTATTTTATTCCCTTGTCTTCAAACTTCGATGAATTGATATGATCTATTTCCCTAGAGTGATATACCCACTAAATTCTAGGTCAAAAGCTGCTGCTGAGTGTGAGTAAATAGTCTTATGGGAGTTGAATTAACTTGCACCTTTGGCTCCAAGAGTAAGTTTCCACTCAGGTTAACCCGTAAAGGGATCTTCCTGACACAGTTCTGCTTCTTAAATTAATTTTTCTCCTAAATTATTACTGGTTACCCAACGCTTATTGCATCATTTCATGCCAAGTTAAAGTGTCTAATATTACCGGCTGTGTCCCATTAAGATACTGGTTTTTATACCTGAGAGGCCTATGAAAGGATGACTTAGATCATAAATTCCACCTTTAAAAAAAAAAAAAAATAAAAATAAATAAATAAATAAATTCCACCTTTATAGAATTAGCTAGTTTAGTTAGATTAGTTAGCTTCATTTATGAGGTGATATACTTGCTCTACATTTTCTCCTCTGCCTCTAGATTTTGGAATTGGACTCTTGGCCACTTTCTACTAGAGCTGCTAATCGAGAATGAAGGGAGGAATGAACAAAAGAACAAATGTGTAATTATTGAGCTGCTCATAAAAATACCCCACCTCATTTCATTTTACAGCCCCCTGTGAGGAGGAATTGCTGTCCCCATTTAAGATGAGAAAGCATGACAGCATGGTTAGTGACTTGCCCGGTGACCGGGGGCGGGCAAAAGATTCTGCCTCCTGTGCTTTTTCCAGTAAATCTCAGCTGCCTGCCCATGGCTGTTTGTAAGCTTGGTGGTAGAAAGATCTTAGAGTAGGGAATGTTTCTGGGATGCTTAAACTGTTTTAAGAGGCAATAAAAGATGTTGAGTGAAATAAGTCACACGGAGAGAGTTAATTATATGGTTTCACTTACGTGTGGGGCATAAGGGAAAACACGGAAGACATTGGGAGAAGGAAAGGAAGGGTGAATTGGGAGAAATCGGAGGGGGAGACAAAACATAAGAGACTGTGGACTTTGAGAAACAAACTGAGGGTTTTGGAGGGGAGGAGGTTGAGGGGTTGGGTGAGTCTGGTGGTGGGTATTGAGGAGGGCACGTATTGCATGGAGCGCTGGGTGTGGTGCATGAACAGTGAATCTTGGAACACTGAAAGAATAAAATTAAATTTAAAAAAAAGCAATAAAAGAACACTAGTTAAAAACCAAAGGACGGAGGAGGAATTAAACAACTAGGGAAAAGAAAGCCAGAGATAAGACATCTGATGACTTGCCTGTGCCAATGGGGTTGTAAAAGGGGGGCCGGCTTGCACTGAGTTCCCGTGAAAGATTAATGCCTCAGTCTGGGGGACGCTTTGAGAGTCTCTAGAAACCACCCATCACCTAAAAGCTGAGGCATAAACAACTGCCATTGACTGAGTCCTCACTGTGTGCCGGGCGCTTTGCTGAGTGCTTCATTTTTGTGGTCTCATTACTAAAATCCCATGTTACCCGTGTTTATAAGTGAAGAAACCAAGGCTTGGAGAGGACACTCTGTCACATAGCTACCCCATGCAAAGCCATTTTTTCAGAACAAGGAGCGTGAGGGTGAGATTGACAGACTAGAGATTCCGGGAAGGAGAGGGAATCTAGAACACAGCTGAGGAGAGGGGTGAATGGCCCTTCTCTCCTGCTGGGAAGAGGCAACGATGGCAAGGTCCCCACAGTGGGCGGGTGAAGTGTGGGCCCGAGCAACAGGAGTCCCTGACAATAACCTGCTCTGACTTCGAATGTGGCTGGAGAAGGGCACTCTAAATTCAAATGTCAAAGATGTTAGGGCCCCAACTCTGCTACTCATCAGGTGGTTTTGGAGCAAGTCACTTGGCTTCTCTTTGCCTTGGTTTACCGTGAGGCGGGGATAACAGCAGTACTTAGGGGATGGCTCATTCGGCCCTTAGTGCAGTTCTTGCAAGGGCTGTGTGCAAGCGCTTAAAGATCTGCTCCCCACGCGTGGGAAAGAAACAACAAGCAAATCGGCACATTCTTAATTACAAACTGAGGAGTAGAGTGGAGGAAAAGCCCAGGGTGCAGTCTCAGCGTAACAAAGGGACCTCGTTGAGACTGGGGATCAGCCCCTTGAGTAAGCGACATTTAAGTATAAATTGGGTGGTGGGCGCAGAGGGAGCTAGTTAGGAAGAAACTTCCAAACCTAAGAAATAATGAATGTAGGATCCTGAGTTGCAAATTTTGTTATTTTTTTCTTACTTTAACGTACATAAGGATAGTATTTTAATTCCGCTTCTTTCCCATTTCAAAATGTCCTCTCGTTCTCATAGCGGAGCAGTGCCATCAGGCAGAACCAGGACTGTCCCCAGGAAGTGTTGCCACTCGGAGGCAAAAGACAAATGGCTTTATGTTGCACTGGCCCTGACAAGGAACAACCAAAACAGGGGTGTCAGCTCCCCCATCTTATGTTCCCGATCCACTACTTCAACATGGACTTTTTATTATTAGTCTCCTTTCAGATGTTCTGTGCTTGAAACCTTCCTGTGGCTTCCCCTTCTGCCAGAAAGCATCCGGAAGCCTTGCCATGGCTCCTAAGGCCTTTGGCCCCATCACTGGTTGCTCCTGACCTCATAGCTAATACTCTGCCCCTTGCTCCCTCCTCTCCATCCACGTGGCCTCTTGCTCTTTCATCTGGACTTTGTGGTTCCCTCTCACAAACTGTGCTTCTCGCCGTCAGCCTGGGCCCCCTGCCTCCCCAGCTGGATCCCTGGCTACCCCGCCCCTGGTCCTCGAGCCCCTCCCTCACCCCCTCCCTGCAGCGCCATCTGCCTGGCATTCTTGCTCCCCGCACCCTGCTTTGTCTCCCGCAGCACTGATCACCACTGACAACATAGTCTGCCTCCCCTCCACACACATGCTAGAATGTCAGCTCTGTGAACCAGAACTTGCCTAATCCATTGTATATTTCCAGAGTTTAGGACAGTGCCTGACACAGAGCAAGTTCTCAATAATACTTGCTGACTCGCAGAATTGTCTAATTCTCTATGCAGCCACTCCTATCTGGCTTATCATCAAGCCCATATCAGTGTTTTTCTTTTTGCAACTGTGTGTGTGTGTGTGTGTGTGTGTGTGTGTGTGTGTGTGTGTGCACGTGCGCGTAGAGAGAGAGAATATGTCTCTTTCTGACATTCCAGAAAAGTTCAAAACTTGTACAGGATTGCCGAAATTCTTGCAAACCAAAACTGACTCAACCAAATGTGTGGAATAAATGGAATAAAGGTGTGGGATTATAGTTGGATGATAAAAATGAGACAAGTGGCAAAAACACCCCCAGCCCAACTCTTTGATTTTGAAGGATATTAACCTCCCTGTTGGCAGCAGCTTGCCAGACTCAGTGAAGTGTTTTTACCTCAATGATTCTACCTGTTATGCCATCTATAGAATTGTTTGCTCCCATCTTTTCCATAGCGCTCACATGGGGCTCGCATGGAAACCGATCTGACTCCCTCCCTCTCTGGACCTGTGGCCAATCCTCTCTTTCCACATAGCAGAATTCCTGCTCGACTCCCGCCTGAGTGTTTGGGGAACATCATGGCAGCTGCCCCCAACTCACCAAACCTGGAAAGAGGACTAATACTTATCACAGCTCCACTACTGGCAGATGTTTGGCAAGTTTCTCTTATTGACCCTCTTCGCTACCTGGTGAAACAAGTATTATACGTTTTTTCCAAGTGAGGAAACAAGGGCCTAGGAAAGTAGTTGTTTTTTGGTAAACTAGAAACCAAAGAGGTATATCTTGGGAATACAACATAGTAGGAACTCAGAAGGTACATATAACATGGCAGATGGCAGGACTGGGGCACTGGGGAGCCAAGGAAGTTGGGGGGGGCGTGCCACAGAGCCTGGGAAAAGGTGCACATCAGAAGCTAAGGAGTCAGTCAAGAGCTGTGACATGGGAATCTGGAGCTGTAGCCTCACCCGGGAACTTCTGCTGGAGTCCTGTCTGGCTGACAGAAGGACGGGTGGGGGGAATGTAAGCACCCTCTGCAGGATTAAGGTGGAGCCCCCACCTTGGGGAAGATGGGATTTTAGAAAATTGAAATGTAATTGACATATAACATTATATCAGTTTCAGGTATGCAACAGAATGATTTGATGTTTGTACATGTTATGTAATAATCACTAAAATAAGTCTAGTTAACAGTCATCACCACACATGGTGACAGATTTTTTTTTCTTGTGATGAGAAATTTTAAGATCTATTCTTTTAGCAACTTTCACTTATACGGTATAGTATCATTAACTCTAGTCACCATGCTGTACGTGACATCCCCCAGACTTAGAACCCTAAGTTTGTACCTTTTGAATATGGGATGTTCAAATGGGTTCAGTAAAGAAGCTAGAGACCCCAGAAATCAAATGAACTTAGTCTGTGCTATAAGTTTGGGCATTTGGGGGGATAAGTCCCGGGCCTCCGAGTACCAGGATGGGAAACCCATCGCAAGTGGATGAAGCTGAGAGAGATCTATTCTGAGGGATTCAAACTCAAGCTTTTTCTATCTCCAAAGTGCAGTCTCCTCCCCTTTGTCTTTGAATATAAGTCCTGCTTTAACTTTGATAACCAGGCAGCTCCCTCCAGAAATAGCCTTAGGCGAAGCTGGAAATAACACTCTAATACTAGTAAGTTACTTATGATGGTTATAGTGCTACAGTAAAATAAGACAAAAAGTCATTACTTTAAAATGCAAAAGGTACTTTCCTTACTCTGAGGTCCATGAGGATTTCTATATTTTGTTTAGGAGCTCAGTGTACATCTTGTTGAATGGAGATTACACATAAGCAGTTGTGTGGCCACATTTTATCTTCATTCATGAATAATAAATGAATACTAATCCATCCTTCTGCCCTTCAACTCCCAGAAAGCAAAACAATAAGAGGGGATTTCCAAACTGCACAAGGTTGCGTAAGTCAACATGTTCTTTGGAAATCACGAAAAAACAATGAGAATTAAAATTAAAAACTTTTATCCATGAGTCAGAAAAAGCGATCTAAATTGCAGAATTGTTAAAGAAAAAAATAAGGAAAATATGCCACTCCAGAGCAAAAGACAGAACCCTGGGGTTGTATTGCAGAGTTTCTAGTGTAATTTCTAGTGTAAATTACTTGTATTGATATAAAATAAAGAATGAAACAAATACAACTGTATTTCAATAATAAAAATTTTTTTAAAAGCAGAAAAGTGATCATGTGCAGAAATGTCCACTGAAACCTTTATAACCCTATTCAAATGTTAGTTTTTTGTTATTAAAGGTTTTGGGTCTTCAAAAAAAAGAAAAGGAATAAAACGAACTAAACATCTGACTCCAGGAGTTCTTATAAAAATAAGCAACAAATGGGGGTGCCTGGGTAGCTCAGTGGGTTAAAGCCTCTACCTTCGGCTCAGGTCATGATCTCAGGGTCCTGGGATGGAGCCCCGCATCGGGCTCTCTGCTCAGCGGGGAGCCTGCTTCCCCCTCTCTCTCTGCCTGCCTCTCGGCCTACTTATGATCTCTCTCTCTCTGTCAAATAAATAAATAAAATATTAAAAAAAGATTTTCTCTCTATCTTTAAAAAAAATAAGCAACAAATGAAGTAGAAGACAGTAGAAAGGAATTTCAGAAGGCAAAAGGAGATATGAATGAAACATGAAACTTTTTTTAAAAAAGTAGGAAGTACAACTAATTACAAAATCTGGTTCCTTGAAAAAATTTTAAAGATAACCATCTACCTCTCCTACTCCTCCTGCTTGTCTTCCCTCTCTCCCAGTCTCTCTGTCTCTCTCTGTCAAATAAATAAAATATTTTTAAATATAAAAATAAATTTAAAAAGATAAATAGCTGACTTAACTAAGAATAAAATTTTAGAAAAGGGAGAAAATACCATTACTCAAAATAGGAAATTATAAAAGAGAACTCACAGAAATAAAGGAAATCAAATATGGATATCATTAGTGAATAATTTGCATAACTCCCTGCAAATACATTTAAAAGCGTGAATGAAATGGACATTCTTCTAAAGAAAATATAATTTGTTGAAACGGAACCTTAAAGAGATAGAACATCTGAACAGACTAATTAGGAGAATTTGAATTAGAAAATTGCCAGAGTTGCACACACACCCTGCCCCCATTCCTCACCCAGAGAAGCACCCAGATGGCTAATCAGGGAAAGACCTTCAACCATCAAAAAGCAGCTACATCCCAGGTCACACAGATTACACTCGAGAGTTGGCAGTGAAGCCACATGGTGTTACAAAGCCTGAGTTGTCCCTTATGTGTCTGAAGGAAACACAGTGACCTCGCAGATCTGACAATCTCAGTCCCGTCTTATCAGGACTCCCACCCTCGACCATAAGCAGCAGAGAAGCATCCTCATGTTCTTTTGGCTTAAATCTTATAAATTCCTTTCAGCTGCTAATACACATTCCTTTTCACTGATTCACTAGTTATGCCTTAGTACTTACTATGTGCCTAGCACCGGCCAGGGTGAAGCAGCAAACAACACATGCAACGTCAGGAGATCACTCCTAGAGTTTCTGTTCCAGTGGAGGAGATAAACAGCAAGAATAAAATAAACAGTCCGTCAAATGATGATAAAGTTTATGCAGAAAAATTAAGCAAAGGAGACGTGGACAGATGGGGGTGGGGGGAGAAGGGCCGCCATGTTGGGTTGTCATGGAAGAATTCACTGGTAAGGTAATATCTGAGTAGACACAGAAAGGAGGCGACAGGTGAGTCTCAACATCTCAGGAAGAGCACTCAAGCAGAGAGGATAGTGAGTAAAAGATCTTGGTGTGGGGATAAGACTGGCATTCCTCTATTAAGAGAAGTGTAAGTGGTGAAGTTAGAAGTAATGGGGCCAGGTTGCCCACAGTCTTATAGGTGAGTATAAAAATTTTGACTTTTATCTTGAAAGAGACACGAAGACATTAGAAGGTTCTGTGCAAAGGCTCTGATCAAATATTTTTAAACACTCCTGCTGATGCAGAGAACAGTGACAGCAGTGGGGAGAATGGACAGGAGGCTACGGCCACAACCCAGCCAACAGATGGTAGTGATGGGGACCCAAGTCATTGCAATGGAGGGGGTGGCAACTGGGTGGGTTCTCGTTATGTCATGGAAATCTTTCCAGAGTTGGAACAATGCCCAGGCACATGCTAGTGGATGGGCATAGTGACTGGTTATATCCAGGAGGGTGTTCAGGGTCAGTAAAAGACCCTGGTTAGGGGCACCTGGGTGGCTCAGTCGTTAGGCGTCTGCCTTCGACTCAGGTCATGATCCCAGCTGGGATCGAGCCCCGTATCGGGCTCCCTGCTCGGCAGGAAGCCTGCTTCTCCCGCTACCATTCCCTCTGCTTGTGTTCCCTCTCTCGCTGTGTTTCTCGCTGTCAAATAAATAAAACCTTTAAAAAAAAAAAAAAAATACCCTGGTTAAGAGCAGTCAAAACCAAATCAGTAGCATCTTTAATCCAGAGCAATAGGCATGAAGAGCAGAAAGTTACCCTAAGGAAGCCCTCTCAGTCATATGAATGGAGATTTTAAATAATGTATTAGTGTTCATGGTCCAAAAATTAATCAAAACTAAACTTCATCAGATTGGTCATTGTTGATTGCATGTATTTGAACAATGAAGTTCCCTTTTTTTTCCTGGATTCAAGTCCATAAACTACTTTGAAATGCATGCCAATTATTTCCAGAATGCAGAACTGCTTAAAGGTCATGATTATTCAGTTATTGAGGGCCGGGTGCATAAGAAAGAACAAATAGTTTCCCAGTTATTGGTACTACAAGTATGTGGTTCTCTCTAGGTCTGAGGGAGAGAAGAGCGGATTTCATGTTACTATTGTGTTAAATTAACCTTAGAAAGAGGCCCTCCTGCTTACCTAATCAGAGAATGAGGGAAGGAACCTGGAGCAGAAACCCAGTCCATCATGGATATATACCACTGAGGCAGTTTTTAAACCCTGTTCTGAAGGATCATGAGGATCATGTGGCCGTTCACTCCCAAGACGTGGCTGAAGAAAACAAAGCCGGCCCCATCAGGACTGGCTCCACCCTCTTGTTCATCAGGGCATGCCTAACACAATGCCTGGGGAAATGGCACAGGCTCAGTAAACATTCAGGTGAGTGAATCGACGATTAAAGGAATGAATGGCCAAATCTTCATTGACATTGCTGTGTCCCTTTACGGAATAAATGCTACAGGTGAAGAATAACACATAGTGATTTTATAATAGACCCTTCAGGTCAATCAGACCTGACTTTACCCCTTGCTTTGTCACTACATACAACACAGCTGGTTAGGCTCTTTGAGCTTATGTCTTATTTTCTTCATCTGTAATATCAGGATAATAATACTGACCTCCTGGGCTTGTCCTGAGGATTAACTAAAATAATGCATGAAAAGAATTTAACACAGTCTCCCACAGTTATCAGGTCCTATTACCAACACTAAAATGGCACTCAAATTACCAAAAGTCTTATAAAGATGGCATCTTGTAGATAAACTTTTAAAGTCCTTTTCCTTTTGTTATGAAAAAGTTCAAATATATATACAAGTAGAAAGTATAATGAGTATCCTTATACCCAACACCCAGTAGTTATCAGCTTGTGGCTGGCTGGTCACCCTCTTCCTAACCCTTTGGATTATTTTGACACAAATCCCAGACATTGTGTCATGTTATCTGTAAAACTTCAATAGGTATTTCTAACAATAATAATACTGATAACAAAAATCTCATATCACACTTAAAAATAATTGATATTTTCTTAATTAAGTGAATTTTTGGTTTGCGGCAAGCCACAGGGCAAAAGAAGAGAATAGAGTCTGTCCGAGGCAGGGGCTTAGGCAAGTTCTCTCCAGACCCAGCATAACTGAAGTACCCCGTCACTGTCAAGGTGGACTCTTCCTGCTCATGAGTTAGAGGGGAGGAGGGTATGGGGGAAGATGAGTAATGAGGAGTTGGAAGTCAACATTTCATGCTTGAAGCAAAGTAGAGCAGACATCTCCTGTTAGCTGTAATTTTCTTAACTTCCCAAAGCAAATATATTTTCATTGGAAATATTTCTGTACAAATTCTTCTGCTTCCAAGTTGGTACGATTTAATTTGATTTGACCTTCTCATCTACCTAAGGTGTTGCAGCAGAACTGTCTTTTAGGTAGATTATGATATTACACAACTAGAGAGCTCATTGAATGCTCACAGGACTGGTTTGTTTTCTGCAACTTGACATAGCACAAAAGTTCACACATCTGTGAGAGAATTCAGTTCTTAGTACATTCTGTGATCCTCTCCCTTCCCCTCTAATTGTCCCTTATTTGTTCTACAAAAGGCAGTAACCCATTGGAAACCCTGATTTCATTGTCTGCTGCACTACTTATTAAACCTTGAATTAATATATTTTTCATTTTTTCTTAACTGGAATTAGGGGTAATTGGGTTGCTTTGAAACAAGAGCTATTTGTGTGGAAGATAGGGAACATCTGTAGTTCGAACACAGGTTATCACTCCCTCCCCCCACTTATAAGCCAAGGTTAATGTGGGGCACCTGGGTGGCTCAGTCAGCTGGGTGTCTGACTCTTGATCTCAGCTCAGGTCTTGATCTCAGGGTTTAGAGTTCAGGCCCTGTATTGGGCTCCGTGTTGGACATGCAGTCTACTTAAAAATAAAACAAAACCAAAAACACCAAGGTGAATGCAAAGTCTAGAGCTCACTGGGTAATATCAGTGAGTAAGTAGGTGCTGCTGAGAAGCCTGGAGCACAAGGAGCACCAAGAGGGTACAAAGTGAGCCTAAGATCTGTTGCATGTTTCTTCCCTGACAGCCTTGGTTCGCTTCTGAGCAATGGAAATCCCACCCGGAGGAGATGAGGGGTCTGGTTCCGAAGTCGGACACGCACGGAGGCACTGGAAAGCCTGATGTTATCTTCGCAGACCCCTCCATACTGCTCTGGCAATTATGTCTACTTCCCTTTACAAGTAGGCTTTGGAAGGCGGGGGCGATGTCTGTCTTAATCGCTGCTGCGCCCTTGCTGCTGAGAATAATCAGGCAGCAAATGTCTGTTCCATGTTATTGAGTGAAGGAATGAATGAGAACTGCTTAGCAGCCCTGTCTAGTACTTACTACGGAGGTTATTCTACCGAGGACTTAAGAGAGACTACAGAGGTATTTCCTTTTTTGACCTAAAAATCCTCACTTAAAAGCATTATGACTCCCTTCTTGTGCTTTAATGTACAATTTTAGTGCCTCTACAAACATGTGGTTAAAAAATTGGTAAGAAAAATGAATATAATGAATCATAGGCAAGGAACCGATGACCTAGTTCGATCAGATTTCAAAGAAGATATGAAAAAGAATGTAGCTCAAAATACTGTTCTCCACATTCAACCTTTTAAGGACTCATGGAGTTTGACAGCTTAAAATCTTTCTCAGATGGCTGGAAAGGGAGGGTAGGAATGGAAAAGGAAGAGAATTTGTTGAGTGGGGCCCCGGGGCCACCATGGACTGGGAAGAGGGATGAGTGGGGCAGGGAAGTCCTGTAGAGAGCCAGAAGGTGTGGAGGGTACGAGGTATACCCAGGAAGCTCATCAGAGAGCTTCCAAGAAGGGAGGAAAAGGAAGAATCAACCGGAGACCCCACCAGCTTGAACCACGGCCAGGAGCCCGGGGAGCTGTAACTTCTGAGTATATTTCTCAGAATCACTCCGCCAGCTAGCACCTCCGCCTCCCAGGGCCAGATTCCCTGGGCGCCTCACGAGCTGTTTTACTCCCTCACCTTCTAGTGCCTTGCACAATTCCTGCCCTATCCTGCCCTGCAGTCTGCCAATCCTCAGTGTTTTGCCTTTTCGGAGCTAACAAAGTCCCAGTCCCAAAAAAACAAGCTTCCACACTGAAGTGACTTAGGGCAAATATTTTTTGAAGTGATTTTTATACTTTTATAATAACCCTAAAATAGTAAACAACGTAGTGTCTTAAAGTGAGATCGTAGTGGCTTCAAAGAAGCCTGGTTAAAACCACGAGGGGATGTCCAGCCTGAGGATTCTTCAGTTTCCTCTTCTGTCCAGAGCTGTGCTCTCAGTGAGGGGACCATTGGTTGCCTGACCGGTCGCGCTCCAACCATGACGCCTAAACATTATTTTCTAGGCTTCCTCCTCTGTTTCTTCCCGACTGGTATCGTAGGTAAGTGCTTCACTTCTTTTTAATTGCTCACGACTTTGTCATTCGAGTCTGCTCAAGGAACTGTTGAAAATGGCTCGACTTTTCTGGGCTTCGTCAAGTTTTCAGCTTTCCTCTGGCATGAAATGGTCAGAACAGACACGGGGTCAGTTTCCCTCTGCAGCCTGCATAGCTCCAGGGGGACTTAGTAAGTAGCTACTAAAGGGGAGATACTCAAGAAACTTCATATCCTGAGAAAGGAGAAACCTAGTGCTGGGCTGAGGGTCTGGAACCAAAACGGATCCCGGGCAAAACTTCGACTCAGTGTAGCAGTCATTTAATGGCTCCTAGGAAGTGGGTGAGTGGCCTTGGTGTGGGCTTTTCATCTCCGTCATTACATTCCATCACCATCATGGAAGGGACTGAGGACATTATGTTTTCACTGCCATTAGCTTCCTCTGGAGCTTGAGAATGGGGCGAGGACCACTTGAGTTAATAGTCGGGAACACAGTTGTTCTAGAACTTGAACATAAATCACATTCCAGATTCCAAATGTGGACTTCTGGGCTCCATCTCTCCCATTTGCACTTCTAGCAAGTCCTTTAGGAAATCTGGATGCAGGCAGCACACTGCCAACTATTGCTAAGGGCAACAGTGCCCGTGTTCGTGTTCAAGGTTTTTCCTTCTCTTTTTATTTTAGAAACTCAGTCAGCCCATGAGTCTCTGAAGCCTCAGAGAGTACATTTCCAGTCTCGAAATTTCCACAACATTTTGCACTGGCAGCCCGGGAGGGCTTGCACCAGCAATGGCAGTATCTATTTTGTGCAGTATAAAACGTAAGTAATTCGAGCTTCCTCCAGCGGGAATCGAGATGGCCACTGGGAATACACACTCTAGAAGGCAGTGGAGTGTTAGGATCTTTTTCAGTTTCAGAGGGGTTAAGAAGAAGCAGAGGTAGGGACAGGAGTGTCTTGTCTCCATGAGGCTGCCTGGGGACACAAAAGGCACAATGATGAGCGGTCTGTTGGGGACACACTTCGACCCGCAGAGATGCAGCACCGAGACCTTGCGAGCTGATCCTCTGGCTTCACAATGGAGCCTGGCACGTGGTGGGCTCTCTACATATTTATCTAGTGAATGTTGGAAGCAAATTGCTTAGCACGTAGTAGGTCTCTCTACATATTTATCTAGTGAATGTTGGAAGCAAATTGCTTAGCACGTAGTAGGTCTCTCTACATATTTATCTAGTGAATGTTGGAAGCAAATTGCTTAGCATGTAGTAGGTACTCAACCAAGCTGATGCTTTTGACAGTTCAAGAAGCCTCTGCGAGACACATGGAGATGAGTGTACAAGAGAGATTTTTAGTTCAACACTTTTGAAAACTTAGAAAATTCTTTTCAAAAACAAGTGGCTCCTAGAACGTGCTGCGGCATGCTCCTCTCTGTGCTCTCTGGGCGCTTCTGGGGGATCATTGCCAAAACTCAGATATCATCAGTTACTTTCCTGGATTGAGGCCAGGAGACAGAAGCATTGATTTGCAAATGGTGAGTTTTCCCACTCAACCATTTCTGGGGGTTATTGAGGCTCCTCCTTCTCTTCCATAGTTTGAGATGCTGGCTGAGAGATACTGAGACAGCAGATATTACAGTTTCACATTCATGATTTTTCATTCAAAACTGAGAAAATCAGATGTAACTGTGGACCAAAATAGCAATTTTTATTCCATACCCTTATCCATGTCTTTCTAGCACAGGAGTAGGTTCGAGGTCAGATTTTCCCATTAATTACCTCCTGTTAATGTCACAAGAACTATTTCCAGAAGTTTTTCAGTCTTTAACTGCTGCTGCTATTCTCAACATATTTTGTGTAACAACTGTAAAATGTATGCATCTTTACCATAAAGCTTTTTCCATTCTAAAAATATATCTGTGCATAGTGGGGGCTATTCCAGCATATAGAATATAGGGATTGGTGGGGTTTTTTTATACTTTCCCTCTAGGCAGTATAAACAGGGCCCATTTGTGGTCCGGTGTTGAAAGTGGATTAGAAGTTGTTTAATGAAGATTAAACTTTAGCACCCCGTGGGAGAATTTTATACTTGTAATTATTTTTCTTAAAGAGGGCTCCCAAACTTCGTAAGACTCAGAATACTTGGATCCATTCCTCTCTATATGGTATTTTCTTTTTTTTTTTTTTAAGATTTTATTTATTTATTTGACAGGAGAGAGATCACAAGTAGGCAGAGAGGCAGGCAGAGAGAGAGAGGAGGAAGCAGGCTCCATCCTGAGCAGAGAGCCCAATGCGGGGCTCGATTCCAGGACGCTGAGATCACGACCTGAGCCAAAGGCAGAGGCTTTAACCCACTGAGCCACCCAGGTGCCCCTCTATATGGTATTTTCAAGAGCGCAATGCAGATTTATATTTTTGAAAACTTTCACTTTATTCTATTCCGTTCATGTGGCTCTACTGTTAATATCTGTCCCACTTGGAATAGTACAAAAACTGAGGTATCACATTACCAAGAGAAGCTGGCCATGATAGCTAAATTCAGAGAGCAAAGACCATGTCTCAACAATAAATAACAATTAAAAAACATCAGATTGTGCCTAACATATGTAACTGGTTCTGCTCTCATGGTATCCTTTAGTAAAATGCCACTGCTGGCATCACAGAATTTACAAAGTACAGACACCAGAAGCATTCCTCATTATATGGCTAGAAAGCTAGATTTTGAGTCTTTCCACAAATATTTTGGGTAGACTTTGCCCCAGCTTCTCATTGCTACTCTGTTCTCACCGTCATTTATTGTCTCCTCTGATTTGTGACAGAAAATGAAGGGAACAATTAATCTTCCCTCCTGCTGTTATACCATCTCAAACTCTTGGGCTGAGTCAACCTATCTACATCTTTACCCTTTTTTTTCATGGGCTCCCCTCCTTCACTCCTAGTTCCTGATTTCAGGGCTCCCTCACTACAAACCCCGTTCCATTTTCAACAAAAAGTTTGACCAGACGTGTTGGGTAAGCAATACCTGAGATGAAAATTGGTAGCAACTTCTCAGAATCAGCCACATTACTCAACAGCAGGCTGATGAGAAGTGAAGAAAACCACAGGGTTGAAACCTCAGAAGCATTAAGGATGTGGGAAGCTAGTACTCAAAAGTGGAAGTTGGTTCATATACCAGAAGAAAAACTTCACTAAGTATTAAAAACCCCAAAACCCTTTTGCTATGGATACAGAAGGTATCAGGCTTGAGTTTATCTTTCAGCAAGATAACACTTTGATTAACAAGAATAAAAAAATTTTTAAAGATACTTGAGAGTAGCCAGAAGCTTTCACGGGGTACTGACATTGGAGGACAAATCCCAATCTGTCTAAAAAAATTAATAGACTGAAAAAGTGGAAGACTCCTTCAATGGGAAAAACAACAACAACTCTCAGATCTCTGTCTTTTCCCTTTTATAGGTATGGACAGAGACAATGGAAAAATAAAGAGGACTGTTGGGGTATTCTAGAAATCTTTTGCGACCTAACCAATGAAACATCAGATATACAGGAACCTTACTATGGGAGGGTGAGGACCACCTCGGCGGGGATCCACTCGGGCTGGACCATGACGAAGCGCTTCACTCCCTGGTGGGAAAGTGAGTTTCGTGGAGTTTCTTTGCATTTGCTCTTCCTTCCCCTGAGTAGCCCCAAGGAGCAGGCCCTGTGCTTTGCTGAACTCTATGGCATCCTCTCATCTGACCTGATTCTCAGAACAACCCTAGAAGATGGCTTTTACTAACCTTATTGTAGAGCCCATGAAATCAAGGCACTGGGGGTCCAGTGGTTGGCCAGGACTCGTGGCTCGTACCACCCAAGTCAGGATTCACATTCTGCTGCAGAGTCCACAGTCTAGCCTAGGAAGAATGCCAGCCCCTAGGAAGAGAAGTAGTTTCAGACAGCAAAAAAGGAGTCCTAATGCTCTAGTCCTTTCCTGAGCATGGGAGTGAAGTTCCTGAAGATACACTTCAGGTGGATTTTCTGTTGAAGAAATTAAGACTTCTTGTCATTCCCCCCAAATGGGAGACCAGAAGTTTGCTCTTATATCCATTCCTCAAGGACATATATTCTTTTTCTAATTTAGTCATAATCCTAAAATAATATAATCTAAAATGTAAATTATAAAATAAACCATTACCGTGTAAAAGAGTAGACAAAAGGGGAAGAGAAAAAAGAAAAGTGTTTAGTGTGTATACATATAAAGACACACATACCAAAGCAAGAAAGAAAATACGGCTATTTACTGCAGTCCTCGTAATCACCACTAGCCGTGAAGGGAGTTAATATTTGTAACTTCTCTCAGTATTAACTCAGCGTTCACTTTCTTTCCAGCCAATACCTCAGCTCTTCACTCTCATGGAGTTGGGGTCCTTTTGGTCATTCTTGTATTAGTTTAACATAAGTTTACAGTAATGTTTATCCGTGACTATAGGAGCTCGACGACGCACCCCAGAGGCTACCAAGCTTCCTTCTACCTCACCCAGTGGTATAAATAGCAATTCTGCTTCCCCTTGATACTCGGAACCAGTGACCCCAGACAACACACAAGGACCTCACTTTCTCCTTGTGGGTTAAATTGCATGAAAGGCTCCTCATAGTCAGGAGGCAGCTTCAACTTCCAATTCTTTGAGACCACTGTTGTTATAATCATGTGTATGGGAAACAAATCATTTCATGAGTCATTTGCCATATTTAACAGTGAGAATCAGCTGTCCCACTTCTACTTCTTATAACCTAGGCCAGTGAATGCTGTCTATGAAAGAAATGGCGCCATATTTTGGTCACAAGATTAGAGCATATACCAGTTCATATACCACCTCCCAAGGTCTTATCTCTCAAACTGAGTTTTCAATTAGCCCTTTATCTTCCTGTGAAGCCAGGGGGTTCTAAGTGATGGGATATATCGGAAGGTCAAATATTCCTGTGTGTATGAGACTGGCTTCACCTCGTCCACGTTAACTTGGTTCTTCTCTGACAAAAGCACTGAAGCAGAGAAAACAAATCTATCATCAGGAAAGTGTCTATTCCACTGTCTCTTGTGCCCTCACTGTTAGAAGAGATTAAAAAAAAAATCTACTCTGTACAGTGAACTATACTAGAGGTTCAGCATTGGTCCTCCTTATAGGGAAGTTGGGACTCTAAGTAGTGTCAGCCTAGCCTTGGCCAAAGGAAGTCCATACTGTTGAGTCTCTATAGAGTCTCCATCCCTCTTATCCCTGCCATTCTGTTCATGAGCCTAAGGAGCAAGTATGAGACACTGGGAAAAATAGGCTTTCCCTCCCTCCACGTAGAGTTTTTAAAACAAATTTATTGAGACATAATTGACACCCTTTTCAATTACCTATATAATGTGTACCACTCAGTGGTTTTAGTAAATTAATAGATATTACAACCATCACTTATAGCCAATTTCTTTCTCAAAAAGAAACACCATACTCCTTGGCTATCACCTTATTCTCTCATTTCTCCAGCTCCTTCACCCAAGGCAACCACTAATCTACCTTCTCTATCTACAGAGTTAGGAAACTCTAACATTCTTGACATTTCACATGAATGGAATCATGTAATATGTGGTCTTTTGTGACTGGCCACTTTCACTTAGCATAGTGTTTTCAAGGTTCACTCACTTAGCGTGTATCAGTACTTCTTTCTGTGGCTAAATATTTCAGTACATGAGTATATCACATTTTGTTTATCCATTCCTCAGTTGATGAACATGTGAATTGTTTTTACACTTTGGCTCTTATAAATAGTGCTCCTATAAACATTCATGTACAAGTTTTGTGTAAATAAATGTTTTTATTTCTCTTAGATATATACATAGAAGTGAAATCCCTAGGTCTCATGGTAACCCTATGTTTAATCATTTGAGGAACAGCCAGACTCTTTTCTAAAGCAGCTGCACCATTGCACATTCCCTTCAGCAATATATGCTAATTCCTATTTTTCCACATCCTTAGCAATACCTAACTGACTTTTTGATTATAACGTCTCAGTCAGTATAAAGTGGTACCTCATGGTTCTTTTTGTTTTGTTTGTTTGTTTGAAAGAGAGAGCGTGAGAGTAGGGAGAGAGGGAGAATAAGAAGCAGACTCCCTGCTGAGCTGGGTGCCGGATGTAGGGCTTGATCCCTGGACTCCAGGATCATGATCTGAGCTGAAGGCAGACACTTAACTGACTGAGCCACCCAGGCATCCTTCATGTGGTTTTGATTTCCATTTCCCTGATTAATGATGTTGAGTATCTTTTTATGTGTTTATTGGCCATTGTGTATCTCTCTTGGAGATTTATCTATTTAGCTCCTTTGCTCGTTTTTAAATTGTATTATTTTTCTTTTTATTATTAAGTTCTAAGAGTTCTTCATATATTATGGATACCAGACCGTAGTCAGATATATGATTTTCAAACATTTTCTTCCATTGTATGGTTTGTCTTTTCATTTTCTTGATGGAGTGATTTGAAGCACAAAAGTTTTTAATTTTGATGAAATCCAATCTATGTTTTCCCTGTTACTCATGCTTATGCTCCTGGTAATATCTAAAAATCTTTTAACAAATCTAAGGCTATGGAGGTTTATCCTCAGTTTTCTTAAAATGAGTTTTATAGTTTTAGCTCTTACATTTAGGTCTTTGATCCATTTTGAGTTCATTTTTGTGTATGGTGTGAGGTAAAGATCTACCTTCATTCTTTCATAAATGGCTCTCAAGTTGTCTCGTGTCATTTGTTGAAAAGGCTATTCTTTTACCCTTGAATGATCTTGGTGGTCCTGGTGAAAATAAATTAATCATACACCTGTGGGTTTATTTCTAAATTTTCAATTTGATTCCAATGACCAATATGTCTTTCCTCTTGCCAGTACCATACTTTTTTTTTTAAAGATCTTATCTATTTATTTGAGAGAGAGGAAACAAGTGGGGGAGGGGGGAGTGGCAGAGGGAAAGGGAGAGACTTCCCGCTTAGCTGGGAGCCCGATTCCAGGCTCGATCCCAGGACCCCAGGATCATGACCTGAGCCGAAGGCAGACACTTAACTGACTGAGCCACCCAAGTGTTCCCACACTGTCATGATTACTGCTGCTTTGTGGCAAATTTTGAAATTGAAAAGTGTGAGCCCTCTTACTTTGTTCTTTTTTTCAAGATGTTTTTGGCTATTATAGGTCCCTTGCAATTCTATATCCACCTAGATTTTTGAAAGCTTCCTTTTGGTAGGTGTATTTTGCTTTGTATTCACATGGACACAGAAATATTTGTTTAGAGGTCCATCCATATACTTCTTATCCAGACCTCTTGCCACCAACTGAGTGTGTATATTGCTATAGCAGTCCACTTCTGACCAGTACAATCATGTCATGCAAAACCTTCTGGGAACCAGCTTTCTTTCTTTTTTTTTTTTTCCCTTCTTAAATTAAGTGATCATACAGGTCTCTTTAAGATGCCATAACTATAGAGGAGGAAAAAGTAATAAAGCAGTAGGTGTAGTTGCTCTGAATCACCTACTTTCACAAACTAATTTGTTGGTAAGACCTCCTCGAGGCTGAACTCCTAAATCCATTTCCACTTAATGTTGGCACTTCATGATGTTCTGCGTCAGAGGACACCCAGTTCATGATAGGAAATTCAGGTCACATGTTTCCTTGACATTCCTTGATTTAAGTGTTCCATCTTTATCAAGGCTCAGGAAGTCTGGAAATTTTTATCAAAAGTAAAAAAGTTATTTTCTAAAGAGTGTATGACTTTGTTCCAAAAATCCAAAGACTTAGAATTGCCACAGTCTCTAAATAGCACCCACAGATCTGCCACAGATAATTTGAAGATTGTTGGATTTCCTGGATCATAAAAGACAAGTTGCAGAGCTTCTTGTTTGTAACATGAACTAGATGAGAAGTCCATCATTGAGTCTGGGTCCTTCTCAAAGCTGAAAATCTTATGGGTTACCTTGCAAATGGGTAGCACAACTAAATGCAGTATGTGTTTCCTACAAAATGCATAGAGGCCCAACAAACCCAGTGAATCTTTCTTAGCAGTAGAAGATGCAAACTGAAGCAACCTGCCTTTCACTTGAAAGGAAATGTCTCAACATTTCCTTTCAATTCATTCTGGGGTCTCAAACCCCAGAGGATATTTAACTCCAACACTCTGCTTCAGTGTGTCTTCCTAAAGCACCTACAGTGCATAGGACTTTAGGTATACCAAGTTCAGTCAGTATCATGCCAACAGTTTAGTTGGACCAACATGATATCCTTTGGTATAAAGATCAAAAACCCTATAGATTGTATGTCACAGAGATCCAGATGACACTGAAAGCCAAGTGAAGGAAATTGTTCTGATGCTTTCTAATTATTGGACAAAGGAAGGAAAAATTCTCCAATCGACAGCTATATTGATTGGCTCCAGTATACAGATACTGTAACTGAATAGCATTTACACCATGGTCACCACCTGAGTACATTTTCAATTGTCCCTTTTATTATTCAAGATCCATCTTTTTGGAAAAGGAGGGTATAATTCAAATAAATGAGTCAAGTGGGGAAGTGATACATCTCACTACCTCTGCACTTTTCAAGGTGTTTTTGATGCACAAATTTTGTTCAAAAGAGAAATTCCTTTTGCTTCCACTTGACCTTTCATTCCATAATAGCTTCTATGCCACAAATGAGGGAACTGAAATGGAAATGAATTCTGTGAGTTATTGTGTATATCTCATTAAATTTACTATTATTACCTGACCACTATAAGAACGCACCATAAGAAACATTCTGAGTCCTCAGAGATGATCATCATTTTAGAATCAGGGTACCATTACTGGCCAGAGTCTGTACTTACCTTTCTCCAATTCACAATTATCCTCTAGGGAAAAATGAAAGAAGATTTATCATATAACTGGTAGCATTATTACTTCACTTGCCTTCCAAATCTTACCCTAGTGATCTAACTAGTACAATGTCCAATTAAGTCCAAACTAATTAGATCATGTCCAGAATGCTAGATGCATTGGAATTTAGAAAAAGGCATCTTTAGTTTTACAAGTCTTCAACTGGTAGAAGAGTGGAATGGGAATTGAGCAAACTATCCATGGCATCCAGCACAGTATTTCTTGGAATAACGTGAGATTCAAGCCCAATACATTCTAATTCTCTGGTTGAGGAAAAGGAGACTGTACAGCTAAGCTGGTATACAGCAAAGGGGGAGTTTGCAGAGTGCTTTAATTACTATATTCACACCTAGAAAAGGGGTCAAGTTCAAATTTGTTCCTCAAACAAAGCTTTCTTGAGTGTGAGCCATTAGGTTAGTTGATAAGATTAGCCACGGCATTGGCTGAAATGAGCATCAACTCAATTATATTTTAATTTAGTGTTGCACTAAGAAGGGTTTGTGTTCTTTCTGTATGATTGTCCCATGAAGGAAAAAAACCCTAAAACTAAAAAAGCCTTCAGCCAGGACCTCTTAAGAAGAGTGAGAGAGCAGTGTGTAACACAGTCAAAACTGGAGCTACTCCTGTGGAAGAGATAATGAGAACCCTGCTCATTTGACCGTTTCCTTACCTCCAGCTTTGCCTCTCCCGCCACAGGTCCTGAGGTTTCTGAAAATAATGTTTTGAAAAACACATTGCTAGGCTATTAGGACAGCATGTTCCTAGAATCTGTGATACAGGCCTAATGAATCACCTGGCTACATTGACTCACCTGAGACCTGTTTTTGAACATTGGGGTGTGGTTTTAGGTTAAGGGATTCCTGGTATCTAGGGACAAAGCAACATTTAAAAAAAAAAACGAAACAACTTCTTAAGTTGTTTTTGGGGCTCAGTATGATTTCAGTATTTTTTAAAACTGTATTTTCTTGAATTAAAAAGAGCTTGGAGTTTCGGAGTGGGCCTGATTTTCTAATGGAGTGACTTAAAGTCAGATTAAATAATCACTTTGGCTCCATTCATTCTGCGGGTATTTATGAAGCACTTACTATGTTCTGGGCATTATACTAGGTCCTGGAGAGAAAAGAGCAAGCATAGCAAACACAAAGAAGTTTCTTTCTTCATAGAGATTTTTGTTTAATGGAGAAGACAGACTTTAAGAAAATAGTAATACAAACAAATATAACATGATACCAATGGCAGGTGGTACAAAAGAGATCCACAGTGCTATCAGAGCCGAGTCAAGGGGGGACCTGATCAGGGATGTCAAGAAGAACTTCTCTGGGGAAATGACACTTGAGCTGATATCTAAAGATGAATAGACGTTAACTAGACAAAAAAATTGCAGGATTTCCAGGCAAAGGTCCTCTGGCAGGAGGAAGCAGGTCATGTACAAAAGTCTGAAAGACAGATGCATGGGCAGGAGGGAGGTGAAATAAGAGGAGGCTGGAGAGATAGACCAGGAATGAAAATTTTCTATTGAGGAGTTATGACTTCTTCCATAAAAATATAATTTTTTTTAAAGATTTAATTTTTTGGGTGTGTGAATGGCTCAGTCATTTAATCATCTGCCTTGGGCTCAGGTTGTGATCCCCAAGTCCCAGGATAGAGTCCTGCATCAAGCTCCCTGCTCAGTGGGGAGTCTACTTCTTCCTCTGCCCTTTACCCCACTTATGCTCTCTTTAGCCCTCTCTTTCTAAAATAAATAAATAAAATCTTTAAAAAAAAATAAAGATTTATTTATACTAGAGAGCGAGCAAGTGTGCGTGCATGAGGCGGGTGGGGGTTGAGGGAGAGAATCTGAAGCAGACTCCCCACTGAGCACGGAGACTAACCTGGGGCTGGATCTCACCACCCAGAGACCATGACCTGAGCCAAAATCAAGAGTCAGACGCTTAATCAACTGAGCCACTCAGGTGTCCCTGGAAAAATAGAAAGTAATTTTAATCAGGGATTGCATGATCAGATTTATGGATTGAAAAGATGACTTCGGCTATATTTGGAAGTACAGATCAGAAAAAGAAGAGATTGAATACAGGCAACTGAGTTAGGGAGTTCTTGTAATAGTCTGTAAGAGTAGGGATTTGGCTTGAATTAAGATAATGGAAAGGACTACAGAAAATTTGTTGAAGAGACATTTGGCAGGAAAAATCGGTAGGGCTTAAGAAGAAAGACATGTCAAAGATGACTTCCAAGCTTCCGGCTTACATAATTGGATGAATCACTGGGATTTTTTTTTTTTATGAGGTTTGATGAAAAAGACCAATTTGATGGGGTACAGAGTATTGGAGATCACTGGTCAGTTTTGAATATGTTGAGTTTAACATGTTCTTCAGATATCCAAGGGAAATATCTATGCAGAGCCCCAACTCTATTAGACCCACATTTGCATATAATACAATGGGCATTGATAGGACTGCCCAGGAAGGAAGAAGTATTGAGAAGGAGGGTTGAGAAGGATCAGGTACTGAAAGAATCTCAACATAGGATGCCTGAGTAGAGAAGATATATCTCAAAAGGAGAAACAGTCAACAAGGTAGGAGGAATGCAGCAGACTGATAGATTTGTGAATGCTCTGGGAAGAGTGTTTCAAGGAGAGAGCAGTTGAGTAAAATGGCCTTGTAAGGTCAAGTGATCTTAAACTGTCCGTTGTAACACAATCACAATTAAGTGCAAAGGTCAAGAATGGTCACTCAGTTACAAAGCTCAGGGTCCTAGATCACGCCCCAGGAGCTCCTGTGATGTCTGCAGCCAGGCTCACTGGTATTCTAGGCCAATACTTGAAATTTATACTTCACCTGCATTTAAGATTAAGTATCACATGAAGCAACCAAATCTAAGGTGATGAAGGTATACATTCAAAGGACAGGTTCTGCATGCATATGATTAAAAGAAAATTCTTCAATAATAATAACTTGGGCCAGAAGGAGTGAGGATTGGTCAGCTTACACATAAATATTTTAGTGAAAAAAAAAGATAATTTAATCTTACCAGTATTCATCTTTAACTAGTATCTACCAATTGAAGTAAGTCTAAACTCTGAGTCACATTAGTAAAAAAGGACTAGATTTTTTGGGTTTTATTTTTTTGTTGCTAGATATGTGACAAGAATGTTAGAAATACGTTTTTTTATCTAGGAGGAAATTAAACATACATCAAACTAGCCTACAAAACTAAACAATAACTCCTTCTTCTCAGCTTGCAAAGGATAACAAGGGGTCTGTGGTCCCTAGAATTTGGAGCATGGAAATCACAAAGAGGATTAAATACCAACCACTTGACCAAATTAAAGTGTAAACACAGGGGAAATCCTTCACTAAGCAATTTGGCAAAATTTCTGACATTTGAAAAGTGAGTTAACAACTCTTGGTTTCAGATTAAATGGGGTGGGGTGGGAGGTTGTGAGGGTAGAAACCGTCCTCTTCTAAAATGCTTTCAAAGTCTCGATAAAACATTACACATTCTTTTAACTCTCCAGAGGAACATGAGAGAGGAAAGGAAATTTCCAGGGGCCAAAACAAAGTAGCTAGAAACCAGAAGGGAAACCAGAGGATAAACAAAGAGAAACCTTATTGTCCTGAGGGTATTTTCCCAGCTTGGGAACTAGACCCTGAGTGGTAACAGCCATTCCTGGGGCAGAGGACAAGGTGGGGAGTTACAGCTAGTACCCTCGCAAAATCTTGGACACTTGGAGGGCTTCTATAAATAAAAGGGCAAACTAGGAAAAACCTTTCCAAGAAAGAGGAAGCAAAGGAGGGTGTATATTTCAGTATTGACTCTGCTACTGATCATGTGTTTCCTAAATTCATAAAAGCTTGAGATTCAAATATATTCAACTTTTGTGTTTCAGAAAACACCAGCTTGAGGTTGAACCAGGTTGATGGTGCCTGGGACACCATCAGGACAGCTTGCAGACACAAAACCAAATGCCAGAGTTCAGAGGCAACGCAACCTATAGGGTCATTTGATCTGTGTCCACGGTGTAGTTCAGTGGAGTTACTATGGTCTAATTGAGACTAAATAAAACAATAAATCTTGTTCCCCTACATCGCCCCTTTACAAAATCAAGTCTGGCTGGGTGAAAAGCAATAAAACTCAGCAGCTGTAGCTTGTGGGCCAAAGTACCTGCTTCTATTTTTGTCAAGAAAATTCTATTGTAACATAATCACACCCATTCATTTACATTTTGCCTGTAACTGCTTTTATGCTGCAAAAGCAATGGCAAAGTGGAATTGTTTCAACACATGTATCTCCCGAAAGCCTGAAGTATTTATTATCTGGCCCTTTACAGAAAATGTTTGCTAACTACTAGTCCATAAGATAACATGGTAGAATATTTTCATGACTTTGGGACAGGCAGATCCCCAAAAGTACTAATGCTGAAGGAAATGACTGATAAATTGGACTACACTAAAATTGAGAACTTCTATTTATCAAAATATACCATTAAAATGATAAAAATGAAAGTCACAGAAGATATTTACAATCATACTCCTTGATAAAGGACTATGTTCAGGATGTACAAAGGACTCTTACAAATTAATAAGAAGACCAGACAACCAATTAAAAAATGAGCAAAAGACCTGAACAGCTCTTTGCAAAAAAGGACATCCAAATGGCCAATAGACACATGAAATTAGTCCCCAGGAAATTAGTCCCCAGGAAAATGCAACTCAGAAACAAAATGAATCGGTATTACACACTAACCAGAATGGCCGAAATTTAAACTTGTAGAAAATAATAATATCAAGTGTTATAATGTGAAAGATAGGAATTTTCATATATCACTTAAGGGAATATAAATTGGTGTGTCCACTGAAACATGGAAATATCTGTAAGAGCTAAACCTATACAAAACAACCTAAACCTGTGAATAAATTGTGATACTCATGCATTAAATACTGCATCTCATTCAAAAGAACAAACTCTTGATACATGCAACATGGATGAATATCTATCTATATTCCTATATATGTAATATATGTATTATATATATTCATATATATATTAGTTTGCTAGGGCTGCCATGGGATACCATAGAGTACCACAGACTGCCTGCTTAAACAACAGAAATTTACTTTCCCACCATTCTGAGACTAGAAGTCCAAGGCCAAAGTACCAGTAGGCTTGGTTTCTTCCAAGGCCTCTCTCCTAGGCTTTCTTTCTGTGTCCTCACGCGGTCATCTCTCTGTGCTCATCACGGATGTCCATGTCTTCTTACAGGGACACCAGTCATGTTGGATTAGGGCCCACCCAAACTACCCATGAAGTCAGTATGACTTAAAGGGTCTATCTCCAAATACAGTCATACTCTGAGGTACTAGGGATTAGAGCTTTATCCTATGAATTCTCAGGGGATAAAATTCAGCCCATTATATATATATATATATATATATATATAGTGAAAGAAAAAATTCAGCCCATAATATATATACATATAGCAAAGTAAATAAAGACATAAGAGAGGAAATAAATATATTTATTCACTATATATATATATATATATATATATATATATATATATATATATAGTGAAAGAAGCCAGACACAAAAAAGTGTGTATTGTATAATTTCAAAAACTAATGTATATGGGGGTACCTGAGTGGCTCAGTCAGTTAAATGTCCAACTCTTGATTTTGGCTCAGGTCATGATCTTGGGGTCATGGGATCAAGCCCCACATCGGGCTCCACACTCAGTATGGAGTCTGCTTGAGATTCTCTCTCTCTCTCTCTCTCTGCCCCTCCCCTGCTCAGGTGTGCATGCTTTCTCTCTCTCTCTCTCAATAAATGAATAAAATCTTAAACAAAACAAAACAAAAACAATGTATATGGTGATAGAAGTCAGGACAATTGTGGTTATCTTCTGGGGTTAAGTGATGGGAGAGAACATGAAGGAAGTTTCCGGAGTGCTAATCATGTCCTGTTTTTAATCTGTATAATAGCTATTCAGGAGTGTCTATTTGTAAAGATTTGTTGAGCCATATGATTTATTTATATAGGATTTATTTATCTATCAATACCTATCTTACAGGTCAATAAAAGTTTATTTATAATTTAAAAATTCATACTTACCTGGTGGGGAGATAGCATGATCATGAAGGTGGATGTACCTAGGACATTCTGACTCCTGCAACTTCCCAAACACGGGGAACTCGGCTGCACAATTTCTATTGGTAGGGGGCTGTGTTCAGGCTTTCCTCTGATTTAAAGAAAATTAAAAATTAAAAGAATTCAAACAAAGGCAACAAAAAAGAAAGAATCAACTTTAGACATGTGCTCACAATAAAAACACAAGGGAGCAGATCAGTGTAAGCAAGTTTGGAACAGTCATCTACTGGACTGTCCTTTCAGGTATTTATAATAGTGGAAGCAGATAGCAAAGTAAATAAAGACATAAGAGAGGAAATAAAAGCATAATAAAAGTACAAATTATTATTTTTAAGGACCAAATAGATTGAAAAAGACCCAAATAGAGCTCATCAAAATGAAAAAAAAAAAATCATTGAATTAAAAAAATGTAATATGGGAACTTAACAATCAGTTTAGGCATGGCTGAAGAGTAAATTGGTGGATTGGAAAACAGGTCTGAAAATACTAAGTTCTAACAGAACTTAAATTGAAATTCCAGAAGATGAGCATATATAGCTCTCTATGCACCTCTGTCTGTCTATATTCTTTCTTATCTGTCAAGAATGGTTAATTTTGGTTCATATCTTCATAAAAGATATGAATCTGAAAACTGAAAATATGTAATGAATACCAAATGAGAGATCAACAACAATATCCATCAAATAATTAATTCCACCTAGGATTATTAGAGTTAATCTGAGGAAAATTAAAATGACCATTATTTTACCCAATTTCTTTCTTAATTCATAATGATCTAGTTAATGAGGTCAAGATGAAAGGACCAAAAATTCTCTCTCTGGATCATTCCCACACTATTCCATAGCATATAACATAATCCTGTTGAATGAATTTTCTAGCAACATCTTCAAATGGTTTTAGAGCTACTATGAAATTTTGCATCTTTTAAGAACCTACAAAATATTTGATGTACTTTAAGATCTCCACCCAAATAACTTTTTACACTTCATTTCCCAAAACAATCATTATGGGCTGGGGAAATGATTGATAAATGTCTCCTTAAAGCTCAATCATAAAGTATCGGTCTTTGCAAAGAAAAAATTATCTTTAAAGAAACTTCTCAGACATTCAAATTTTAGGTTTCAGCAGTATCTCTTCATAATGATTTCTGCTAGATATCTGAATTTAATCGTGACTTGTTGTCTACAATGTGTCTATGTGAAATATTAAATTTTTTAAATGATTTGTTGTGTTTTCCTATTCTTTCTCCAGCAAAAATAGATCCTCCAGTCATGAATATAACCAAAGTTAATGGATCTTTGTTGGTGATTCTCCATGCTCCAGATTTACCATATAGACACCAAAAAGGAAAAAATGTATCAATAGAAAATTATTATGAGCTAGTATACCGAGTCTTTATAATTAATAATTCACTGGAAAAGGTAAGTTCAAGTGAATAGATGAGTTTGGTATTTTTCTTTTGTTCACTTAAGTAACATTTTAGCTTTAAAGTATGTCCTCTCTTTTGCCACTCAATCCCCTCTTACTTTTCTTAACCCTTTTATAAGTGCCTTCTCACTTCCACCATCATTGATAAACAATTAGTTCTTGGCATCACCATTACAACTCTTATGTATGTGTTATCTGTGTTTGTGCCTTTGTTCAGCTGGTGTCCACTTAATCTTGCTTGCATATCTAAAGATTGGTATTAATGATATTTAATTCCAGTTGATGGAATTAAATTCCATCATCCATATTGATGACCATACATACTCATTTTTATGGATTTTACACAAACTTTTTTTTTTTATTGTTAGTGCTCAATGACTCAGTAGTTGTGTATAACACTCGGTGCTCATCACAACACCTGCCTCCTTGATACCTATCACCTGGTTACCCCAACCTCCCAACCCCCCCTCCCTTCTGTAACCCTCAGGTTGTTTCCCAGAGTCCAGAGTCTCTCATGGTTTGCCTCCCTCTCTGATTTCTTCCCATTCAGTTTTCCCTCCTTTCTCCTGTGGTCCTCCGAGCTATTCCTTATGTTCCACATATCAGTGAAACCATGTAATTGTCTTTCTCTGCTTGACTTACTTCACTTAGCATAATCCCCTCTAGTTCCATCCATGTCGTTGCAAATGCAGGTATTTATCCTTTCTGATGGTTGAGTAATATTCCATTGTATATATGAACCAATCTCCTTTATCCATTCATCTGCTGAAGGGCATTTCGGCTCCTTCCACAGTTTGGCTATCATGGATGTTGCTGCTATGAACATTGGGGCACACTTTTTAAGTGACTTTTGGATCACAGCATTATGTCTTTATGCCAATTTTGCTAAAATATTTTAATCCACCTTCAGTGCCTTTATCTTGTTTGATGCTTAATTGAATGTTCCTTTTCAATATCCATTTAAGGCAGCGTTCCTTTAGTTCTAAGGAACAGAAACCTATTTGAACTCGTTCAAATAGAAAAGGAGAAGAGGGGGGAAGTTTTATTAAGAGGTAACAAGTAATCTTAGGGACAGGCAGATGCAGAAAAGAAAGTGCTGCCAGGCTTTGAAGTGACTGGGAAGGACAAATGGAGAAGTGGTCCTACAGGATCTGAGTTCATCTCTCCGGCCACATGTTGTGTGTCTCCAGTGGTCTCCATGTCTCCTCCATTCTCCTCATTGTACAGTCCCAATTCTTGGAAAAGCGACTCTGGCCACTGGGTCAGCCAGTCAGCAGCCCTCGTGTTGCATGTACACAGACATGACCTGTCCCTTTATCAGGCTCTGAACTAGGACTCCAGAGGAGGATGTGTCTGGGAAGAAACTCTATAACCCAACTACTACTGAGACCATAGACAATTTATTAATTTTATCAAAAATAGAGAAAATCAAGAAAATTAGTGAAAATAGAAAATGGAGAAAATAATAGAGAAAATTAGTGACTAACTGAAAACCATTTATCACCTTATTTTTTCCCTTTATGTATAGGAGCAAAAGGTATATGAAGGAGCTGGCAGAGTTGTTGAAATTGGAGCTCTGGCACCTGGCTCTGGTCACTGTGTGGTGGCTGAAATGTATCAACCCATGCTAGATCGGAGAAGTCAGAGAAGTGAAGAAAGATGTGTGGAACTTCCTTGAAGGGATATGGAGTGCTCCACACCACGGAAATCAAAAGCTCTCTGAGAATGGGATGGCTCATTGTTGAAGGATCTCACTGAAAGTCGTGTTTATATTTTCTTGTTCACCATTATACCTTGGGGAGCTCTTAGCTTATCTATTCTTTATTCCTTTACATTTTACTTGTGAACTAATTTAAGCAACAAGACTCAAAACATTGGAATTAAAAGAGGAGACAGGGAATCAAGGGCTCTCTGAAATACAGAACATTATTTCTCAGTGTAACCTCCTAATAACAATCTGCAATGCTCTAAGACAGCTAAATAAATATTCAAGGGCCAAGATGAGAGTAGGCATTTAACAAAATATTATTAGATTAATTTTTTTAAGGTAATGCTATAGGCAAAAACAATTCTGAAGCATTTGAGAAACTCTCTATTGAGACAGTTAACTTGCCATAGATAGGCCAATTTTTACATAAATGGAACTTCTACATGAATAAATATTTTCCCATACGTTTCCTATTTCATATGAATATACTTTTTCATAATTTCTATTATAAAATACTTCTACTTAATGAACTAGTACTTTCTTTTAAAGTCTATGTAAATAAAAACAGTATTTGGAAAAAACTTCTCACGATCTCTGGATTAATATCTAGATTAATATTGACAATAACATCTAAACACCAAAGGAATCCTATGCAATATTTTCCTTCATTTAATATATACTCATATCAAGGTTTTCTTTTCTGTGTTTGTTTTGTTTTTTAATATTGCCCTAAAATAATTTATCTTTGTTCTCAAAATCAAGTAAATACATTTCAGCAACAAAGTAAAAAGAAACTGTGATTCCAATTTATACTGTACTTACTACTCAACCATCCTGGGCAAAGGGTCTCTTGCTGGTGGCACTTTCATATTCTCTATATTCAAGGATGTTATCAGTGACATTTTGACTGGGGGATGTGGATGATGGTTGGACACCAGGTAGAGAAGTTGGCTTGGAGCTGAAAGCACACAGTGGGTGGTGGGTTTATTTGAGAGAGAGTCTGGAGTAGGCAGAGATTAGAGGGCCTGAGAAGACCCACCAAAGACCTCCCGGCAGCCCTGCTGTTCCCTAAGCAAAGGTCTGTGGCCTAAGGCTCAGTGAGGGAACAAAAGCTGCTTTCTCCACTTGGGGCTTAGTCTTGTATATGTGTTTAAGGTTGTCTTTCTTGTGAAGAGATGTATATCGGAGAATATTTGTACAGTTCCTCATGAAAACTGTTCCAAAGCGTAATAAAAATATAGTACATGTTTCTTGTTATGTACATTATACACCCTTATAGATAGATTAAAAATTACCAAGAATTTCATGGAGGGAGAGAGTAAGAGACAGAGCAAGAGCTAGAGAATTAGTTTCATTACTTTCCCATGTGGTCAGAAAAAATGAATTTGAGCATAGAGCCAGAGATAACCTCAGCCTAATACGGAGAACTAACCATACAAATGGATGAAGGGGTGGTCATTTCTCTGGGCACATCCCTCAGCAAGTCCAGGCTTCAGTCTGGGCAAGTCTCCGTTTACACATACATTATATCTTTAACCCTCACATCTGCCCACAAGGCAGTCATGATTATCATGAAGTAGATGGTCACTTACTTTACAGGTGAGCCTCTGAGAGACTGTGATTTGACAAGGACCAAGACCACATCTATCTGCTCCACAGCTTAAGCACTTTTATCAGACCCTCTAGAACTTACTCTGGGATTCTGTACATACAAATATCCCTTTAGTTTCCTAGTTAAAATTCCTTTTCTTTAAAAAAAAATATAAAGGATTATTTGAGAAAAAGAGAAAGTGCTGGAGGGAAGGGGCAAAGGGAGAGAATCTTCAAGCAGACTCTCCACTGAGTGCCTAGCCTAAAGTGGGGCTCGATCCCATGACCCGTGAGATCATGACCTAAGCCTCAACCAACAGTTGGATGCTTAACCAACTAAGCCACCCAGGTGCCCCCAAAATTCCTTTTTTATTTTTTTTAAATTTTTTTTTTTATTTTTTATTTTTTTAAAGATTTTATTTATGTATTTGACAGAGAGAGATCACAAGTAAGCAGAGAGGCAGGCTGAGAGAGACGGGGGGAGGCAGGCTGAGAGAGACGGGGGGAAGCAGGATCCCCGCTGAACAGAGAGCCCGATGCAGGGCTCGATCCCAGGACCCTGAAATCATGACCTGAGCCGAAGGCAGAGGCTTTAACCCACTGAGCCACCCAGGCGCCCCCAAAATTCCTTTTTTAAATGTCGGTTTCATTCTGTTGAACTTTGGGACTTTCTTTTTTTTTTCTTTAATGTCAGCTGGTATATTAAAGGACAAGTATTGATTTTTAGGACAAGAGAGCAGTGGGGGCAGGAAGATTTGATGGGAGAGCTGGGCAGCTGGTGGGTAGTCATCTGCTTTCAGGGACAAATAGAGCAGCGCCAGTAGTTCCTGTTTGTCCTGAATGGTTGGAAGGTATGTAATCACTAGAAAGTCCTCTTAAGTCTATGCAGATATTAGCAAATGTTCCCTAGTTGGCAAATTCCATCTCCAAATTGCCTTGAGGCTAGTGTCAATAACTTCTATGGTATCTTGATTTTCAAAAAGAAATTCAGAAATTTATTTTATAAGAGAAGACCCAATGTTTTCAAGACAAAAAACAAATCCAAAAAATCAAAAGCCAAAACCAACAACAATAGCAACACCCTGATGAGTTGAAAAGCTGATTTAAAATGAACTCTAGACAAGCCTTTTAAAATTATAACCATAGAAATTCTTACATCAAACGGTACAATTCCCTTTAATTATATGCCATTTACCCAGAGACAAAAGTAAACTTGGAGAATAGAATATTTTTTATTGTTTCGGTGAATTTTCTTTTGTTTATTTTATCATGCTGGTTGTGACCACATTCTCCAGAAAGAAAGGAGGACCTCTGTGTCTTAACAATAATGAAACTCACTACATAGCCTAGTGCTTGGTGTTGCCTGGACTGCACAACCAAAATTGATCTCTACAGAAGAAGAGTGATCCCAAGAGAGGGACCTTGACCCCAAAGCCCCAAAGACGTTAATTGTTTTTTAAAGCTAAGACCTCAGTCCCTTTCAGCACTTCAGTGATAGCTAGTCTCTACTTACCTCCTGGGCCCGCTGTGGGTAGGGGCTGGTCCATTGGGCCTGTCCAGGCCTTCCTCCTTTCTGATCCCCCACTGGTGACAGAAAGCAACCATGAGACAGTTCTGCCCGATATTTGCTTTGGGGCTTTTTATCTATCAAAGATTAATCTGGCAATTAATTAATCTGGCAATAAAAGGCAATTAAAATTGCCTTTTACTCAAGGCAATATACTTTGCCTTGAGTAAAACTAATTCTAGACACACTGTGCAACTGGAAATATGTATTTTAGGCAGAAAGGCCCTGTTCCCTGCCCTCGAAATCATACCAAGGCCATTGATCTAAACAGATCTAAACATTGATCTAAACCAAGGTCACTAAACAGGTCTGTTTAGTCCTGTTCAGAAGGTCTAGGAATGTGGGAGATGGTGAGAAAAGGCAGCACAGCAGCTAGGTCAATCACTGCAGAGCTGGTCCTTTCTTCCCAGTCACCTCTCGTGTCATCCACTGACTCCAAGATTGCCACACAATGGCCCCCATAGCTCTGCTCTTCTTTTTTTGCCCATTTGTCACTTTATCGAGGGGGTTTCCTCAGCCCCCACATGCACAGCACCTCTGCCTGGTGAGATCTGACTTAGGTACATAAATCAAGCTTCTTCTCAAATACATTGAGAGAGGAGGAGAGAACCCTGCTCTTTCCTCTGGTATCACGCACTGTGAGGATCAGCTAAGTGTGGCGCACCCCGGGCCAAATATCCCACCAGATAGAGAAGCCATTAGTGGCTGAAATCAACACAAAAGAAACCAGAGCAGAGATGTAGAGAAAGACTTCTGATGCTCCTCAGGTAAATCCGGCTGAACTTTGACTTGAGTGAACAAATAATTCGCTTTCCCTCCTTACTTCACTTTCACTAAATTTCTATAGCTTTCAACCCAGAGATCCTTGACTAGTAGAATAAAACAACAAGGGCACCTGGGTGCCTCAGTAGTTAAGCGTCTGCCTTCGGCTCAGGTCATGATCCCAGGGTCCTGGGATCGAGCCCCACATTGGGCTCTCTGCTCAGCGGGGAGCCTGCTTCTCCCGCTACCATTCCCTCTGCTTGTGTTCCCTCTCTTGCTGTGTTTCTCTCTGTCAAATAAATAAAATCTTTAAAAAAAAAAAAGAATAAAACAACAAGTTGTGTGTGGCATGAATTGTGCGCTGTATTAACAAAAGTAAACTTTTTCTGTTCTGTTCTAACCTTTAAATACTGAGAGGAACATTGCTAGAAAGTGCATCTTTCTACAGATGATAAAATTAATGCAGTTTGGGCTTGGGAAAGCCCTACAAATGTATATTATTCTGGTCAGGACTTTATCAAAGATGGCATCAGCCACGGCCTTATGTGTTCAGCCAATTCTCAACTTGGTTATACTACCTGGTTCAATTTGCCGCTACCCTGGCACTCAATCCATGTGATTTTCATTTCTACTCATTTTTATAACAGCAAATCAAGGTCCCACGTGATATTCTTCAGAAACCATATGGCTGTATGAATACTATACCCAAAGGGCCAGTATCTCCCTCTTGCTCTATTAATATAATCTTCAAGGTCAAAAGGTCCTTTTAGAATGCTCCATATTCAAGCCACAAATACTTGTTGATGTCCTAGTATATGCCCCTCGCTGTACTAGTGACTCTATTTCATGTACCATACCTAGGATGTCTTCAGTACTTGTTTCAAATGCTTACAGTTCTCTTGTTCTCTGTCTGTCACACACAGATACACACACACACACACACACACACACACACACACACACAGTTTTCAGCCTGTCATCTCTACTGGTTTGAAAACAGGGCTTTGTCATTCTGTCTAAATTCCAGCCAAGACCTGACTTCACCACTATCTTCAACTAGGTGTAAGTGTGTTTAGCTTTAGTGGATATTAACAAACACATTTTTTTTCAAAGTATTTTAATTTGCATTCCCACCAGTAATACATGATAATTTGAGTTGTTCTATATCCTTATAAATATTTGGTATTGTTAATATTTTAAATTTTAGTCATACTGGTGGGTATTTAGTAATATTTCAGTGGTGTGTATTAGATGATTTTAAATGAGTTTGACTTTAAATGAGTGCATATTAAACTCATGAATGAGAGAGTGCTAGAAGAGTGGTATATCTTATTCAGAGGACTACAGGAGACAGAGAAGTATTCTCTTTTCAATGACAACAGTCATTGAAAGAAAGAATGTTGGACATAAATCTGGTTAATGTCCTAGAAGTGAATGAAACTACAATCTTTTGGGTTATCTTCTGAAAATCATATACATCTCTACAGGAAGAAAAACCAAGACAAAATCCCTTTTGTCCTCTATTAATGGTTCCTTCATTGCTATCATCAATAATCTTGTATTTCCGCCTGATACACTTACATAGATGCAACAAAGAACTATTACTTAACATAGAGAAGCCAACTTGTGGTATAATTAGCAGATCTAGAGCTATAGCTACTTAAGCATTTACTAAGACCAGAAGATTAACTTCCATCTCAAAATTTTGCAGAAATTGTATTTTCAATAGTCTCCATCTCTCCAAGGATTATATTTTCAATTGTTCTATTCCAAGTTTAGAAAACTAAAACTAAGAATTCATCTCCACCAGATTTTATCTTCAGTTATTATAAATGTGGGTGAGTTCCTCTCTCTTCAAGGTCCCCCAAATCTTTTAAAACACCAAGCCTGGGGCTCCTGGCTGGCTCAGTGGTAGAACATGCAACTTTTGATTTTGGGGTTGTGAGTTCAAGCCCCACAATGGGCGTAAAGCCTACTTAAAAAAACAAAGAAACAAACACTAAGCCCATCAGGAATTGACCCTCCTTATTATGTAAGAATGGATCTCTATAAATCAAAGCAAGTACTAGACCATTTTACTAGGGGGCTTTTTAGCTATTTGTTCTATATGTGAAGTATTACCCTTGTTCCATAATTGTGGATTTGTCATACTTATTTTTTTTTTAATTTATTGACTCTGGGGTGCCTAGGTGGCTCAGTTGAGAGTCTGACTCTTGATTTTGGCTTGGGTCATGATCTGGGAGGCATGGGATCAAGCCTTGTGTGGGCTCCAGGCTCAGTGTGGTGTCTGCTTGAGATTCTCTTTTCCTCTCCTTCTGCCCCCTCCCTGCTCGTGTGTGCATTCTCTTTCTCTCTCTGAATAAATAAAATTAAAAAAAAAAGTTATTGACCCTTTAAAAAATCAGTCAGGTTGTCCAATCAGTTCATTAAATTATATTCTGGTTTAAAGGGCTATTATTGACTCTATACGAGTAACTATATTGCCACTAAAGGGGGAAAGTTTCACTAGCAATAATTGTTCCTGAATTCAAAGGACCCAGTGAGAATGATAACCTTTCAAAAATGTTCTACTTAATTAGAGTTTTGATCAGGAAGGGATGCTGTACTTTGTCAAATGCTAGGATTAGAGATGGAAGAGGTTGAGATAAATTAAGTAGCAGTATCTATCATATATCTATTAAAATATTACATTACAACTTTACATTATTTCAATAAAAAAAATCAATTAGATGTTTCTCATGAGTTCATTGTGTTTTATTTGATTAATTCTTGCATTCCTAGATATTGGGGATGGGTAGTTGTGCTAATGAGTTATCTGTTTCTGGACTGAAGAAAGTTCAGGAAATCCTGACAAAGACCCATGGTATAATCTGACAGCTATCTAAACACCGCACTTAGAAGCTATGCTATTCTGAGTCTGGTCTTTGAAGTAACAATAGATACAGAAGTATCTGGTAAAGTCCTTTCCACTAAGTCTCTGAAACCATCTTTTTCTGTTAAAGATCCATTTTTAGAGTTGTAGCTTATGGCAGAACCCTCGGGAAATTACCGGAGGAAGACTGATACCCTTTGTCTATAAGAAGACAGACTGGCTGCAGTTAATTTGTTATAATTGCTACCAATATGAAAATAGACAAAACTGAAATTTTCTATCAGGGTATAATACATATTTACTTCATGAGGATTTCATCAATATTTCCTCTGAAGGTAAGAATGGCCTATAGATAACCAGGGCACTCACAAATTTCCAGGACCTTGCAACCTATCCTGTAAAGTTGTCCATGCTCTGAAATACATTTATCAGTAATATGTTACTGATCCAGAATTAACCTACCAAAGGCTGAACCTCCCCTTTATTTGACAACCTTTCCCACACAGCTCTTATAACAGTATTGAACTAATTTAAAAAATATGGGCCACACCAAAGCTAATTATTTTTAGCACCTTTCTTTTTATAAAGTTAAATACATACATACATACATACACACTTAACATCTTTTGCCTGGAGGGCAGTTTGTAATAGGTTATTTGTGGAAACATCTTGAAAAAAATCTCTTTATGCATCCAAGATCTGATCTTGGAAAGACAAAACCAATAGCATTAACACAGAAAGAGCTCACTTAGCTCAATAATATAGGTGCTAGTGATCGGTAATCAGAGAGTGACCATAGTAGGTAGTCTGGATACCTATTGGTAAAAGTGATCAGGTAGCATTTAAAAATTAACATAGCAAAAGGTAAAAAAAATTGCAAGAAAACTTAATTCATGCAGAAGTAACTTTGTGACTGATGTTCTTATAAAACTAGGGAAATTTAGACACAGACACAGGAAAGGCAGGCATGTGAAGATGGAAGTAGAGTTTGGAGTTACAAAGCCGCAATACAAGGAATCCTTAGGATTGCCAGCAATCACCAAGAGCTTCCTGACTCTTTCCAAAAGCTTCCTCTGCAGAAACAGAGGAAGGAGTCTGCATTCCCATTACTGCAGATGATCATTTTTCCAAATGTGTGTGTCAACTGGAGCAAGGGTCATCAGCCTTTGAGCCTGAAATGCCATATAGACCCCATCCCCTGCCCCTCTCCCATTATACCAATGCACCTACTATGATTTAGCTATGACAGCGCCAGTTCCCATTTCTGTATTAGGGCAAGGGCTAAGCTGCTGTAAAGAGAATCCAAAACATCCTGGTTGAAGTAGGATAGCTCTTAATTTCTTTCTCACATTACAGTGCAGGGTTGCACTCCCCTCCAAAACCCTCAGTTTGTTGCTCAGAGTCAACAGTCTCTCATGGTTCATTGCTCCCTCTGATTTCCCCCAATTCACCCTTCCTTTCCTTCTCACAATGCCCTCCATGTTTTTCCTTATGCTCCACACGTGAGACCATAAGATAATTGACTCTCTCCACTTGACTTATTTCACTCCACACAATCTCTTCCAGTCCCGTCCATGTTGATACAAAAGTTGGGTATTCATCCTTTCTGATGGAGGCATAATATTCCATTGTATATATGGAATCCATTCACCTGTTGAAGGGCATCTTGGTTCTTTCCACAGGTTGGCGGCTGTAGCCATTGTTGCTATGAACATTGGGGTACATGTGGCCTTTCTTTGTACTGCATCTGCTTCTTTGGGGTAAATACCCAGGAGTGCAATTACAGGGTCATAGGGTAGCTCTATTTTTAATTTCTTGAGGAATCTCCACACTGTTTTCCAAAGTGGCTGCACCAACTTGCATTCCCACCAACAGTGGAAGAGGGCTCCCCTTTCTCCACATCCTCTCCAACATTTGTTGTTTACTGTCTTGTTGATTTTGGCCATTCTAACTGGTGTAAGGTGGTATCTCAGTGTGTTTTTGATTTGAATCTCCCTGATGGTTAAAGATGATAAACATTTTTTCATGTGTCTGTTAGACATTTGTATGTCTTCTTTGGAGAAGTGTCTGTTCATGTCTTCTGCCCATTTCATGATCAGGTGGGATTTACCACTGGGATGCAAGGGTGGTTCTTTTTCTTTTTTGTAACTACTTATTCTAAATTTCTGTCAGTTTTCAATTGAGTTTTGGGTTGTTTTTGTCTTTACAAATTTTTATAAAAACATAGTGCTTTTTCAAATACAGTATACTTGGGCCATGCTCTGCATCAGAGATGGGCAAAAAATAGGCTTTTGGACCCAGTCCACCCTGTAAATGAAGTAGTGCTCACTTTCTAACATACTGTCTGGCTGGTCTTGCCCTCTTAAGTGGTTGTGATTGCTGTTGAGGAAAACTTCACCTCTGCCCTAGCTAAGGCTTTCAGGTGGAACTCATTAATAGAGAGGCAGATTAACAAGAGAAAGACAAATTGGTGCGGCAGGTATCTTGAGGGAGGAAGCTAAGCAAAGAGTGACTCAGATGGCCCCTTAGTATTCCAGCTTATCAGGCATCTTCAACAAAGAGCAATGCATTCACAGGGACCTGACGGGACACCCAGGAAAGCTGTTTCAGGCTTCCAATGGTGGCAAAGTGAGGTAAGGTCATTATATGGGAGGAAACTAATGAAAGAAGGTTTGTTTGCAGACTCCTCTGGTACTATCCTGGGCTGGAAGTCTGTCTCCAGTGAAAGGAGAATTTGTATCTTGCTTTTAGACAGAAAAGGGAGACATTATTGAGACTTTTGTGTTTGTTGCCTTCAGCCCACAGTATTTTTTTTTTAATGTCCAAGAGGCCTATTTTGGAGTGACATATTCTAGTTTCATGACAAATTATTATATGGCCTAGAGCCTAAAATATTTACTTTCCAGCCCTTTATAGGAAAAGTTTGTCAATCCCTGCCCTGGACTCACTGAAAGAATCTCCAGTGTTGGGGGCTCGGACCCATGTGCAGAGCCATAGATGACCCTATATGAAGACATCCATTAAAAACAATATGAGCACTTAGGACGTTTGGATTTTATGAAATGGGTATTAGCATCTTTTAAATCTTTAAGATTTTAAGATTCACATTACTCATTCAGTTCAATATAGATTTAGTTCGTCTGGCCATGCCATCCTCGGGTTTGAACAACTTCCATTTTATCATTGATAACTGTTTTCTCTTAGTGTCTCTTTCTTTGTTCATGTATATCACGTATATCAAAAGTTGGTAAAGTATTATCCAAGGGCGAAATTCAGACTTTGTCCTGAATTTTGTATTCTTGTAAAACCCATAAGCTGAGTGTATTTGCATTTGCTAAGAGTGTTTTTTTTAAGACTGCAACAGAGACCATATGTGGCCCACAAAGCCTAAAATATTATCTAGACCTTTATAGAAAAGATGGCCTGCCTCTTCTCTATAGAAGGAAACATACAGGAAACATACACATATACAGAAATCCACCTAGCTTGTTCTTGTTAGATTGAATAGGCTGAACTAATGGGGGATATAAACAGGAAATGGCTTTAAATGTCTCTCATCATAACTTCCATTCATGCTATATTGGATCTCCCTTCCCTAACTCTTGGCATCTCTGGTAAACTAAATTTCCAATTTTAGGTATTAAAAACTCCAGTCTAGGCTAAACCAAAACCGTAACACCACACCCAATTCAAAGCTTCTCCTCTCCTGCCATTTACACCACTGTCTACCCACCCCCGACCCACCCCTACCCCCACTTTGAGGATGAGCTGTCAGCTGGGGATACAGTCATCTCCAGGCTAATCCGAGGCTGGAGAATGTAGACAGAACTCCAAACTCATTCAGGTGGCTGTTGGCAGTAGGCCTCACTCAGTTCACTGCCATATGGATTTCTCCATAGGGTTGCTCATGACATGACAGCTGGCTTCCCCAAAGCACATGATCTGACAGAAAAAGAGAAAGAGGGAGAGAAGGAAAGAGGAAAAAAGAGAGAGAACCAGTAGTGTCTTTTATAAGTCTCGGAAGAGACATGCCCTCACTTCTGCCATAATGGTCAGGTCAGGTACAGTCGGGGAGAGGACAACCCGAGGTTATTAATGGATACAGGGATCACTGGGGGCCGTTTTGAAATCTGACCACTATCACTGCTGATCTTTTAAAACCCCCTCAGTTTTCTGCCCTCAGCAGACCACCTCATAGCATGTTACTCCTTGAGTCCTCTGCTCCAGCAGCCCCCTGGTATAGGGTCCCAACACAGCTCAAATCCAGTTACCCTACTTGTCCCTGGGAAAATCACCATCCTTGCCATCCTGACTGGGAGAAAGCCCCTTCTACTACTGCTTCCCTCTCGCCTTGTGCAGCCATTCAAGTCTACTCTAGCCAGCTTCCTACTCTCAGAATTCTTTAGGAGGAAGGCAGGCACCAGTATGTATATTCACAAATCTGAGGAACATAGTTAATTCTCTCATGAGTCAAGAACTCCCAACCACCATGCTCCCCACCAGAGCTCTCTCATCAGCCTTCTCTCTGGAACACTAGGGGCAGCCTGTAAGTGATGGCAAGTCAGCAAGCACCAGATTGGTGTGAAACGTCAGTCTCTTCTTGAAGCAGGATTTGTCCTCTTGGACTTCCCCTCAGATATCAATGTGGGGAAAGCACTAAGTTTCCTATGAATTCCTCTTTTTTCTTTTCTTTCTTTCTTTTTTTTAAAGATTTTATTTATTTATTTGACAGAGAGAGAGAGAGAGAATGAGAGAACACAAGCAGGGGGAGCCGCAGACAGAGAAGGGGAAGCAGACTTCCTGCTGAGCAGGGAGCCGGACACAGAGCTCCATCCTGGAACCCTGGGATCTTGACCTGAGCCAAAGGCAGACAATTAGCTGACTGAGCCATCCAGGCACCCCTAAATTTCTCTCTTTTCAATAAACTTTTATCATTGCTTATTTAAACCGGTGGAGGGAATAGAAATGAGGACTAAAGGACCAGTTTGGCCTCCATTTTGTGCTTTAAGAGAAAAATAACTGACAGGAGTTGGCAGTGCACTAACTTCTGCGGGTACTCACCCCATGTGGGCCTCAGCTCTGTGCATTCACAGCAATTCTAAGATGAAGGGAGAGGTCCTTTTCTCTTCCTGTTAGGTGTGTGATAGGGGGAGAAGTGAGCATGAGCCTCAGGGAGGTGAGCCCAGTGTGCTGGAGGCCCAATCCTTTGTGAAGAGCAAAACTGTTCTCAACATTTACAGGAACTAAGGAAAGGGCAGAAATGAACGAGGCTCACATTTCAGGAGCTAATCGTTTAAAAGCAAATAAGCTGAGGGCGCCTGGGTGGCTCAGTGGGTTAAAGCCTCTGCCTTCGGTCCAGGTCATGATCTCAGGGTCCTGGGATCAAGCCCCGCATCGGGCTCTCTGCTCGGCGGGGAGCCTGCTTCCCCCTCTCTTTGCCTGCCTCTCTGCCTACTTGTGACCTCTCTCTGTCAAAATAAATAAATAAATAAATCTTTAAAAGCAAACAAGCTATAAAATAAAATACATCCTACCCTGGGATGCTTGGATAGCTCATTTGATTAAGTGTCTGCCTTTGGCTTGTGTCACTTGTATCACGGTCCTGGGTCTTGGGATGGAGTCCCATATCGGGCTCCTTGCTCAGCAGGGAGCCTGTTTCTCCCTCTGCCTGCTGCTCCCCCGCTTGTTCTCTCTCTCTCTCTCTTTCTCTCTGCCAAATAAATAAATAGAATCTTTAAAAAAATCCTATCCTACAATCTTGACAAACGTGTCTTCATAAGCATAAAATTGAGACGTGTGGAAAACTACGGTTTTTATAAAATGACTTAAAGTTGGTCCAATATCCACAATGACTAAATTTAGTTATTATTGCATATGTCTGGGTGTTCTGCTAATGGGCCAGTGACATTCAAATGAGAAGCTGAAGAGGCATGTGATTCATACATTATTATCTATTATCATCATCTCTTTACTTCATAATATTAATTATTCATGTCTTCACTTCTATTTGCTTCATTTTACAATTACTAATTGTGTTGTTTGAATCAAGACCTTAACTTATCTTGTGTTCTGCTGGCAGTAACGCAAAGTAAACAACGTTCCTACGACACCATAGTTCTGATACAGTTTTTACTGATTTCATTTTGGAGAAATTTTCCACAGACTGCTTTGGAAAAGTGAAATAGCTAAACTCAGGTTGGTTTTGTTGTCTTTATTTTATTTTTAGAAGGTTTTGCTTATTTTATTAATAGCAAATAATGGTTCATGGCAAACAACTGTAGAGAACAAAAATTCAAAATTAATTTGACTTTCCACCAAAGACCATGATTTTCTTTCTGGAGAACAGCTGCTCAATGCTCCTCTTTCAAGGCATTTTGTATCTTTTTTTTTTTTTTTTTTTTTTTGGCATTTTGTATCTTGTCTGAATTAAAAAACCCACTCATTTAAAAGCACTTATTCAGCATGCTTATCCTTTGAGAGTGTTTGTAGGGTCAAATGTATTATTTATTTATTTATTTATTTATTTATTTATTTGAGATCGAGCGCATGCACACCAGCAGGGGGAGGGGCAGAGGGAGAAGGAGACTTTCCGCTGAGCAGGGAGCCTGATGCGGGGCTTGATCCCAGGACCCCGGGATCCTGAGCAAAAGGCAGACACTGAAGCGTCTGAGTCATACCCAAGTGTCCCTGGAAGGTCAAATTTTATATGTGCTTCTTCAAACTGCTTCATCTTTAGGCAGATGAAAATATTTATAGAATCTCATCACTGTTCCAAAGAATTTCATTACTATCAGCCTTGTCTCTTGGTAATAAATTCTAACTGTACCATACAAGGCACAAAGAATGCTTCTGGATTTTTAGCCAAAATTCTGGGTAGATACCATTATCATTACCAACCATGTTTTTTTTTTTTTTTT